>JACMZG010001859.1:19900930-19932128 GCA_018340805.1 Microvelia longipes
AAGAAATAAATTCTCAGTGAATCTAAATTTAAACCCAATCTCAGTATGACAATTTACAAATAAAATGAAATTTAACTTACTGTAATGGTAATAATCCCAGTGCATACTAAATAATATAAGAATATAGAACAAAATTAATTTCCAACCGGATTAATTAAACAACTAATAAAAACTATAAAACAAGCAAGCTAACTACTTGGAAAGCAAAACCTTACTTAAAACTAATTAATAACCTGGCTGAGTATACATTATTAATAATTAATACCAGGTGTGAAACTGGATCAAATGAAGGGGCAAAAATTTTTTTTACGTCATGCTAAACGTTAATACATATATGTAATGCGGGTTTTAGTATCTTAACACTAGATAGGGCGTAGACATTTTTTACATAATAGTTAACAGAAAACATAGTAGCAATAAAATACTTTCAAGGCTAAATATTTGAATTGTTTTAAACTTAAATGATAAAGGAAGATTGTATCCATTAGGGTTAATAAACAAAGATTTTAGAGTAACGTTTCGACCATTCTGGTCATAATCATTATGGACCCAGAATGGTCGAAACGTTAACTCTAAAATCTTTGTTTTTATTAACCCTAATGGATCAATCTTCCTTATCAAGATATTATTAAGGGTAACAACCAACATCAAAAAGTTAAACTTAAATCAAGAATTAATTATAAAAATAGCAAATTGGTTTAATTTTACAATTTTTGAAGTATCGCTCCAATACTATTATATCTCTTGAGTCTTTCTTGAAATTGATACTATTTGGTTCATAAGCAATATGTATTGCCTCTAAAATTAATCTTTTTCTGTGGTTGTTTTCATTGTCGATATTTTTAGTATCCTCTAAATTAAATTCATGATTTAAGTTGCTACAATGAGTTGCTAGTGCTGTTTTTTGTTTTTGGCTCTCATGTCACTACTATGTTGGTCCTTCCTGTTGTTCCAAGTTTGCTGGATTCACCTACATATTTTGCTGGACAATCCTTGCAAGGAACTTTGTATACAAAGCCCATATTATCCTCTTTGCTGATTTTATCTTTTAGAGGTGTATAAAATTTTGGTCTTATTTTGTATATAGACTTATGTCCAAAACGGATTTCTGTACAGTCATATTTTTTGAAAGTGGAATTAATTGTTCTTGAGAGTCCTTTAATATATGATAAGCTGGAGTAAATAATTCTATTGCTATTGTTGTTGCTAGGAGGTGTTTGTTGATTTATTTGAGGTTGCGGATTCATAGTCTTGTACCATAGATGTTTAATAAATTTTAGAGGGTAGAAGTAATCCAGAAGTTTTTTGTCGACTACTGTTTTTATTTTTGGTAGATATTGAGGATCTGTAAGATGAATAGCTCTTTTAATAAGGTTGTGAGCAGTGTTCTTAATTGACTAGGGGGATGGTTAGATTTGTAATTAGAAATCTATTTCCTTTTTTCTTATTGGCCACATAGTCTTTAGTTCACCATTAGATTCTTTAATCACCATGATATCTAAGAATGTGATTTTATTATCTTGTTCCATCTCTACAGTAAACTCAAAATTGTTATAGAATCTGTTCAATTCGTTCTTAAGTAGCTCTACGTGCCTTGTCTTCATTACTAAAAAAAGGTCATCAATGTATTTAAAAACATATCTAGGTTTGTATCTAGTTTTTGAAAGGACTAATTAATTTTAGTCCTTTAATTTATTTTATGACTAATTTATTAATTTTGAAAAGATTAATTTTAGAGGCAATACATATTGCTAATGAACCAAATAGTATCAACTTCAAGAAAGACTCAAGAGATATTAATAAGTTATATGGAGCGATACTTCAAAAATTGTAAAATTAAACCAATTGGCTATTTTTATAATAATTCTTAGATTTAAGTTTTAAACAATTCATATATTGCCTTGAAGTATTTATTGCTACTATGTTTTCTGTTAACTTATTATGTAAAAATGTCTACGCCTATCATAGTTAAGCGTACTAAAAACCCGCATTACATATATGTATTAATGTTTTAGCATGATGTAAAAAAAATGTTTGCCCCTTCATTTGATCCAGTTTCACACCTAGGTATTAATTATTAACATAATGTATACTCAGCCAGGTTATAATTAGTTTTAAGTAAGGTTTTGCTTTCCAAGTAGTTAGCTTGCTTGTTTTATAGTTTTTATTAGTTGTTTTAATTAATCCGGTTGGAAATTAATTTTGTTCTATCTTCTTATATTATTTAGTATGCACTGGGATTTTTACCATTACAGTAAGTTAAATTTAATTTTATTTGTAAATTGTCATACTGAGATTAGGTAAAATTTTAGATTCACTGAGATTTTTATTTCTTTTAGGTTTGAGATTTATGTGTAGAAGTAGGATTTTTAGACTAAGTTAATTATCCTAACGTTATTTTAAATGATTTATTCTGCAAGTACCTTATTTATTCATTTATTTAGCCTCTTTTAATCATTTTAATTGTGATATTATATATAAGTCGTCCATGAATTAATACTTTCATTTGTATTTTAGGTTTGTAGACATGAGTATGCCTAGGGTCAGGCGAAATATAGTCATTTAAAGAAGTAAGAAGTTGTTATTTCAGTCCTATCCAGTGTCTTTAAATAGATTAAAAACACAATACTTTTCCTACATACCTATGTCATAAACAAGGAAAAGTAAAACTACTTCCTCACAAACTTTATTTTGTCAATTAATGAAAAAAAAGAAATCTCTCCACAAAATAAAACTTGATTGGTAAAGCGCTTTCAACCTAACTAGAGGCCATCATCAGTGCAAAACCTAACAATCATCTGTTAAGTAATTTTTTGTGTTTTACTTATTTTATTTGCTTGTTTGTTAGTTTTTGTACTGATGATGGCCTCTAGTTAGGTTGAAAGCGCTTTGCCAATAAAGTTTTATTTTGTGGAGAGACTTCTTTTCTTTCATTAATTATAATGGACTCCATTCATGTTCACTCTAAGGATATTTTATTTTGTCAAATTTGCTATAAATGAAATTTTCTCGAATCAACTTACAGACAATGTTTTCCCGGAGCCAGTCTGAGCGATACCAACCAGATCCCGTCCGCTGAGAGCTATAGGCCAGCCTTGGGCCTGTATGGCTGTCGGCTCACTAAACCCTTGCTCCCTGTAATCATTTGAAATAAAAAAATATTCAACTAGTATTGCGTTGTATCAGGAACTCATGTCATAATTCTTATAAAATTAGTAAAAACCAATTATTATATAAAATTATGGCCCTCATGTTGAACTTTTTGGAGTTCTATACAAAACATTTTATGTCCTACTAATCAAGAGCTTTTCAACAGTATATTACTCAATTTAGTCATTTTTTTTTAAATAATATTCCTTCATTTAAAATAAATTTAAGTACAAAATAACTGACTCCATAATTTAAGGTAATGACAATTTCAACATTCTTACAAAATATGCAAATTTATCCATTTATTACATAAATATTGCAGATCAGTTACAATCAGCATATGGGAAAATACTCTCTGCTGTAAGGCATTAGTCTTGTGCTGCAAAGAGGCTGTTGTTTTCTTATACTAATTTAAAGAAACGTCTGGTTATCTATCTTTCAGTATTATTTTCTTTTTAATATCTACATAAGAAATATTTTTATTTCTATTATTTTTAATTAACTATTTTTATTTTTACCATTTTTGCCTACAAAAGATGGTTCAAATTTTAAGCATACAACATACATTTCCTTTTTCTACTCTTTAAGAGCTTTAAAATTATATAAAACACAATTTCTTCACTCAAAATTTTGTTTTTTACGATCCGCCAAATGGAAAATATTATATTCCTCATGAAAAAAATCACCTCCTGAAAATATTATATTCACCTTTTAACATGAAAAAACAGCTGTTTTAAGAAAAGCAGCAAGCATCAAACTTCGGAAAGAAAAAAAACTACAAGTACTTGGGTGCTGTACTTGGGGGATGCTCTAAATAGACATGCCCTGATCCATTTAAAAATCTTTTCACTTCAAATCAGAGCAATAATTATCTGTGCTGCAGCATGGTTATTAAGACACTCACAGCATTTTGTTTTTAACATGACAATATGCTATACATCCATTGGCAAATGGATATATAGGATATCGTCATGTGAAAAACAAGGTACTTCTTTAGATAGTTACTCCCCCAGATGGTTACTCCTCAAAAGGGAGTAACCAAGGATTTGATGTAGATAGTTACTCCCTAATAACAAAGTAAGAAAAAGAAAGGTTTAAGGGCAAAAATGTATGTGAAAAACAAAGAAAGAAGAAAATGGGCACTTTCATAGAAAAGGGACCCTCAAACAGCGGTACTTTTTCTATATAAATACCCGTGGGGCGACATTATAGACAAAGTATTGAATATAATGAATTTAATAAAAATAAACTGGAGATATTTAACCTTTAATGGGGCAGGATGTGAAAATACATGGACCAATGAGCGACCCAATTTCTATAAAAGTACCATAAAGAAAGAATACATTAATATGTTACGAGGATCGTACAAGACGTCCGCCATTTTATCGCCTTCGTGAATTTTCTCGATAGCATCGGTTTTTCCACGTGTTCTGTGACGTCAGAACAAGGCTTTAGCTTCCGCCAATCAGGGAACGCCGTGGGTAATCACATGTTTTCCTTCGACCAATGAGAGTCGAGCGGAAGGGGGACGCCTCTGCATCCCTCGAGAAATCGCCAGTTCTCTCCTGGATCTCGCCCGCTCCTTTCAAGGAGCTAATTCCGATTTGTCTTATTGTAAGTAGCTTGGCTTGTTCTGTGATGGAACTCATCACATTACACAAAACATGACTTGTTTTATTTAGTTGACACCATATAAGTCGTTAAGTATTTATGAATATTAATTTAAAGTAAACTCAACTTAAATTTCGCGTGGAATTAAAATTTGACTACGCTTGCATCACCTAGGAGGGCTGCAGTAGATACAAATTTAGTAGCGGTCAGCTGCTATTGCATCGTGGGACTCGTTGGAGCCGTTTTTGCTCTTTTCAACTTTAATTTCTTCACATTTGAGATAAGTCTGAAGACGAATGATCTTTATAAGTGAATTGGTTAAGATAGATAATATAATTTCATGTTCATAAAACAAATTTAATTACGAATCGGTTTGGTCCATATTTTATTGTTACTTATTTGAATATAAAATAAATTGTATTAATTCGCAAATTTTGGTTGATGTTGGTTTTTCAAGTCGGGGGCGATCGACGATCTCCCCACTCCTACCCCCTTTTGAGAATATTTAATTCTGAGCTAGATAACAAATTTTCAATAAATAAGATATTTATTTACAAGATGTCCAACTATAATTTACTTTTGATGCGATCCAGAGGTAAGTTAGGCTAATTTTTAATTTGGGGTCGTCCACCCCCCTTGGTTGGACCTTGTAATGTGATAAACTCATAAATAAATAGGCAAATATATATTTAAAATTAAAATAATAATTATGAAATATACTAAAATTGATAATAAAGCAATAAATAATTATAAATAAATAATGTGTAAGTAATTATAAAGAGTTGAAGTAAAAATATAAAACGCCAAAACCTAAAACTAAGATACATAGACAACAGAGAAGCAAATTTGATTTGAAGTAAAGACATTGAAATGTTTTACTTACTTTGAAAACACTTGTTTCAAATTCGATTTTACTTGAGATAAAACGTACACAATGAGATTTCGACGGTCAATTAAAAATGAACTGTGATTTTTTTTACAAAAAGAATAAAGGTGTTACAGGTTTAAGGAATTTGTTAAAATTAAATGAAAATGTCAAACAAAAATGACAAAAATGTCATTAAGTAATTGTAAATATGGAAAAAATACATTACTTGGTACAAATAAAACTATGGAGCATGAAGTTTTGTAATAAAAGATAGCGTTGTACAGGAGCAACTATCTGAAAAGGTTACTCTCTTCATAGTGAGGTGGGGAGTAACCATCTAAAGAAGGTTTCTCAGAGACCTTCTTTAAATAGTTACTCCCCTTTTATAGAGTTGTTGGAGTAACCATCTGAAGAAGGTTACTCAGAGACCTTCTTTAAATGGTTACTCCCCTCATAGAGTTGATAGGGAGTAATCATCTGAAGAAGGTTACTCTCAGAGACCTTCTTTAAATGGTTACTCCCCTCATAGAGTTGATGGGGAGGAACCATCTGAAGAAGGTTACTCAGAGACCTTCTTTAAATGGTTACTCCCCTTAGTTAAGATGCCATATCTTTGTCTTTCCCTCTATTCTAACCCCAACAAAAGCCCCAATGCTTTTCTACATCCCCGGGTAAGAGCGCATAATAAGGTGAATTATATGAAGATTAGTAATAAAATCAAAAAACTAAGGGGAGTAACCAAAAAAGGGAGTAACCAGTCTGATCTGTCAAAGGGGAGTAACAATGTAAAGATGGTCATATAGATAAAAAAATCAGTATAGTACTCCCCTAAAAGGGAGTAACTATCTAAAGAAGTGCCAAAAACAAAATACTGGCAGCATATTGAGCGTTCCCCCAAGTCGGATCGTTGCCCCTCTAATGCCAACTAACAATTTAAACGACATTAACATTATAGCAGTAACAAATTATTTTTTAATTAGACAAAATTTTGTAAGTTTATTAAACATATTAGGAAAGGAACACAGCTGTGCTAAGTTATAACAAAATTGTTGTCACAATTTATTTTTTAATTTGAAATTAGGTTCCCAATAAGACCATCTCTTACATAATTTTTTTTAATTAGTTTCGAAATTAAACGTGTTTCAATTATTGGTGCATCTGCCTCCGTGGCCGTGATCGTATAGGCACTCGATTTCGGCACCGGAGGTCCGGGGTTCGCAGCCCGGGCTAGGCTCTAAGATTTTATGAAGATTTCACCAACTTTAATTAATTCTTAAAGTGAAGTAGATGCAACCCACCTGAGGTGGTTCCCACAGGGTGAATACCCTGATGGGCCGAAAGGCCATTTTATTTTATTTTTTTTTTTATTGTTGCTCAATAAATTTTGTCCTAAACCCAGTATGAAGGTAACAGCCATGGAGATTTTGACAGAATTGATACCGGACTTTCTCACCTGCCTCCAAGTCATTACATTTATTGTTAATAATTATTATTATAGTTTTTTCGGGTAGAAATTAAACAAATAATAATATAATTCCGATTGAGTATGCAAGAAAGCTCAATCTGAAATAACAATGATATTAACAATAAAATATAATACATACTTGAGTCCCTTGAGTATGGAATCAGGAAAGCCAGTCTCTTCGAAAGAAAAAACTGGTCTGGGCACATTTTCTCCTTTAATAGTAATCTCCTTTTCCTCGAGATAATCGTCTATATCGCTTTGACTCCTGAAATAACACACGACCCTTTAATATCATCACAATAATCAATAGACAGATGTACTAAATTCTTGCAGTTGGTAGCACTGACTGGTGAAAAGGGGAATAAGGCATTTATTTTCTAAACAATGACGTAACGATATGGGAGATTTTGATTCACTTCAATTTGTTTAATTTTTATAAAAATTATTTAGATGTGTCCTTTTTCAAATTTTCAATATGATGATTTAACAATAACAAAAATAAATCTCATTTTTGTTATTTTTAATCAAATCTATTTTTGAAGGATATTCCGATTCCTTTGGTTCAAATTTTATATCCACCAAATTTGGTGTGATTCTGTTATAAACAGTTGTCGTGGATTAGGAAAATTGATTTTTTTAAGGTCAATAGGTAAAGATTATGAAGTAAAAATTAAAAATTGCAATATGATCTAAACACTTTTTGAAGATTTGTGATTTTTTTACATGTTTGTGGTGTCATTATTGTGGGTTAATGTTACACATATTTCAGAAACAATAGGGTTCTGGATTAATAAGGTTGGTTTTTGTACCAAGTCTCATTTCAATCCGAGAAAGCGTTCAAAAGTTATTGTGTCCCATAGAAATGTCTAGGAACAAAAACCTCATACGTACGTACGAGGTGTGTTCAAAAAGTATCGCGAATTTTGTGTTTTTTCCCTTATATCTATTTATAGAATATCTATTTTGTCCCCTTCAAAGTAATCCCCATGAGATATTATACACTTGTGCCAACGGTTTTTCCAATCTTCGAAGCACTTCAAAAAATCATTTTTTTATCTTGTTCAGCTCCTCCTTCGATGCCGTCTTTATCTAGTCAAGAGTAGCATAACATCGTCCTTTCATGGGCCTCTTCAGTTTAGGGAACAAGAAAAAGTCTCAGGGGGCCAGATCTGGGCAATACGGTGGCTGCAGCATCATTAGTGTGTTGTTTTTGGTCAAAAAGTCGCGCACAAGCAACGACGTGTGAGCAGGGGCGTTATCGTGGTGCAAGGAATTAAAATTATTAGCAGCATCCTTGCCCGTTAACTCTTTACCATCATACTTTAAAACAATATCCTTTTTGTTCTGTTTAGAACTACAAGACGCATCTTGTTCTTTAATTAAGTTCCAAAGTTCTTTTGGCTTTTTGGATGAGTCTTTAATTCTACTGTTCCAGTAGAGCTGCTCTAAGGACTCGATTATAAGTATTCTTATATGTCTTATAATAAACCAGAAACTGTTTAGTGATATCTACAGATTTTCTCTTATGGAGTTGTTTCAGCTTATTACAAGACACAAAAATACCTCTAGTCATCCATTCTGAGCAGATAATTTGTTTTCTATCAATATCTGTATTTAATTTACTATTCTTAATTAGTATGCTGCTTGTTTGATTACTTTTAAAGGCAATTTGAATTCCTTTAATGATTTTACTAGCATAATTTTCATTTTTTATATTTTGTTCAAGTTTTCTCATTTCACTGTGAAAGTGCTCAGTGTTTTCTTTAGAAATTTCATTACTACTAAAGTCTTTTTTACATTTTTTAGCCAAAATTTGAATATTTTTCTTATGTATATAGTTGTTAACAGATAAGGATACTGCTTTGTGGTCTGAGTAAAGTGAGTCTATAACATCTACCACGTAGTTATTTAAATTTACACAAAAATAATCCAAGCAGGTCTGTGATTGTTGAGTTACTCTGGTAGGTATGTTGGTATTAGTTATCTTAAGATTGTGTTCATGTAGGAAAGACTCCAATTTATCTCTATCACTGCTCTTACTAAGCATATAAGTCACCACAAAGCATTATATCTTTATTTTCTCTATGAGCTATATCTGTTACAGTATCTAGTTTGTCTAGTAGAATATCCAGTGCTGCACTAGGAGGTCTATATAAATTAACTATAATTATATTCTTAAGTTTACTTTTAATTTTAATGCCACAGCATAAAATCTCAATACTGGATATTTCTACCTTATTTTCTTCACTTAGATTTACAATATCTGATCTCTCTTTAAAATATCTTAATAAGTTATTTCTTACAAATACACAACTGCCTCCTCTCATATTGAATATGCAATAACATGATAAGAAAACAAGGTAAGATGGTCAATGTAAAAAATAAACCACCATTATGGTCATACAAAACCCCATATAATAATGGCAGTACACACTTAATTATACCTATCAAGTTTATTACAGAAAGGTTAATGAAGATAGGAGCATATAATAATTCATATTTAGAGTGCATTTCCTAAACATATTGACCCTTAGATACATTCATACAATAACGACAGACAAACTAAGAAGATAAGCACAAGAACATAAGTAGATTAGTTCTAACTACCAAAGGGTCTTACCTCTCTCTAACTCTGTTATGAGGAGTGTAGAAGTTTTTCTTGAAAGGTTCTAGACGGCTCATATCCCAGTTAGGTTTCCTCAGAGAGCTTCCCTGACCAGGTTTGTAACCTCTACCCTTATAGAGTGGAGAACGACTTCTGCGACGGGATCTCATCCCAAGCCTCGCGTTTCTAGACCTAAATAATAGCAAACAAAAACTTAGTTGTTTACGCAGAATTGATCCTTGCTGATGAGTAATTAATAAATAACAATACTGATATAAGATTTGTCAATGCAATCCCCTCTTAAGTTTAACATTTATTAAAAAACACAAGCAACAAATGTAGTATTCTACGTTATAATGCAGCACCAAAGTCAGTATGGGGAATGATACAGCATTTAATGTAATCAATGTGGAAATAATGATGTCATAAACCAACTAGACAATACCGTAGGTCATAGACACACCACTAAAGTTATATATAAACCAAGTAGGGAAACTTCTAAACTAACCTGTGGAAAAAAAATCAGATATGCGTGATCAGCTGATAGCTGGCTCAAAAATAAAGAATAGCTAAAATTGGAATAACTGTGCATGAGCCTTTAAGGATTTACATTTTTTTTACTTAATTTTATTGGCAACCCTGATAACATTTGGTGAGTTTTATTTTTTATGGTGTCATCGTACCAAAAAATGGTACGATAACACCAAAAAAATAATATGTACATGATAGTTTAATGACTTTGTATTAAATTCTGTGAAATAATTGTTACAATAATTTAGTTAATGAAAAAGAGAAACTATAGTGAAGGTAAAACACGTTTTTATTAAGATTTTGAAGAACATACAGATGACATTGCCTTAAGAACTACAATTGTTTTTATTATATTTAAAAATTTTAGGTTTAAGTTGTTAAATTACTAATTACAATTAATATTTGAAGGGGAAAAACAAATATCACTCGCAAAAATGTACTAATTTAAGATTTGTACACAAAAAAAGTTTATATAGCTGCTCGTTTTAAGTAATTTTAACCAACCTAGTATTGAAAGATTTGCACTTAAACCTCTATTTGGATGTGACATTAACATTAACAAATCATTATTAATGTTAATACATTAACATTATAATATAACATTATAATATAACATAATAATACATTATTTTGTTAATAAATTATTAACATGTTATACTAAAATGTACAAATAAATGCAATAAAAACAAAAATTTTCAGTACCATAAATAATTTGTTTACAAAATGGCCGCGCCAATAGGAAAATTTGAGGCAACTCCCTGGTGGACAAAATGTGAACTACATTCCAGGTCTGACAGAAATCACATTTGTTTCCCTACTTGGTTTATGTATTACTTTACCTACCACATTGGATTACGCTACCACGTCCTCACAACTTAAAGACTCCCTTCGCTCTTCCTCAAAGAGTAAAGGCATTAGTTTTATTCCCAGGTTATTGACCTCGACCTCACTGGCTTTCTTCGACGTTTTTATTTAGCATTGAATTTCATAAAAAAAGATTGAATTCCCTCCCCATGGTTCATAAAGCCTATTTAACAAGAGGATTGAATACAATCTACAGATTGGATACACTGGTCGTATGCAGTAATTAGAACCATTAACTTACATTTCAGGCCAGGCAAGTTTAATGGACTGAAGTTCTGAACTATTCCTTGGACTTCATTGTTGCAGATCTAGAACAAGTAAAAAGAAAATAAAATATATTTTTGGGTGCTTGAGAGACAAAGGATATACCTTATACTTATAGAAGAGCCCAACACAACTAATATTGTTAGGGTTGCCAGGTGTCCCAAATTAGGCAGGACAGTCTTAATATAAACACTCTACACTATCCTGCTCAAATTTAAAATATCCCCTATTACCTATTTTCAAGTACTTTCTTTATAGTATAAACAGACATTTTACATTAGCAATTTGTTGAAAAAAGCAACAACATTTTTTTAGGAAGGAATTTATATTTTCAAAAACTAAACATACTTTTCAAGTAATTAAAATTAATTTTGATATCCATGTATTGGTTTTTGAAGAAGCTCATTGTCCAAGTTAAGAGTCATTTTTCTTCTGTGTTGTTTTAAGAAGTGTTGACGATATTGCTGACGGATAAAACTTTGTAAACACAACATGGCTGTAAAGTGATACTAAGCAATTTATGATTGCCCAACTGAGAAATAACTTAGTCAAGATAAAATTGCTTAGTTGTAAAAATTAAATCAACAATGCAAAGGAATACAGCATATTCAACCCTCTACCAGACACACCTCTGAACTTGGTATAATAACGGAAAGTTACAATACCAAGCGCTGCAGGGATTTTCTGGATCCAAAAGATTAACAAATAATGGGCAATTCATCTCTTACACCTGGTAGAGGGTTAACAGATAATCGTATCCCGTACACATATATTAAATTCCAGTTCTTACACCAGATTAGTTTAGTTGATCGATTAATGATGACATCATAATGGATACCACCAAAATATTGTGTCTTTTAAAGTGAATGCTAACTCATGTTAGTGATAGTAATAGTAATTTAGGAGAGGGATCAGACAACCTAGCAAGTAGGCCACGTTGTTGAGCCCTTTTTGCTGACTCTCTTAGACAGAAGATAGTGTTTTGAAGATAGTGTTGTCATTTTACTAAATTTTCTATTGCTTTAACTGGAAACAACAAGTGCCCCACTGCAATGCTAAGCTTTACTGCTCTCCAAAGCAAAAGGCAAAAATATGTATATAACTTTATGTAAACTACTATTGATGGCTCCAAATATGGCCTATACCCAGGTTCAATTAGAGTTAGAGATCTTATACGAGTATCTGACATCACACAGGGTCGGAACCACCGGCTTAACGTCCTTTTCAAAGGACAGCACGTGAAAGGTAATTATTTATTTGATCAGGTAAATATTTTGTTCTTATGCCAGGTTAGGCATAGGGTTCAAACCCAGCAGTTAACACGGTTTTCTGTACCTATAGTTGAACCCGGTGTTTAAACTCGTTAAAACAAAAAAACAACCAGGGGGGGGGGGGGTAGCACCTTCTGTTAAACCCTGCGTCTAAAGGAAGTAACAGATACTATATTAAGTGTGTACGTCATAATTGCATAAAACATAACTCATAAAAGGATAGGAGACTTAAGATACCAATAGCAGTGTTCAGGGACATCGCTTGAGTTATAGTACCAATACGTCCTTTTAACATCAATGTAGAGCATTACTGATATTGAAAATTATCCTGAATAATCACCTAGATATAATAAAATAGCTTAGATGAAGTTAAATCTACAATGCAAAGAAAACATAGATCTTGTCAGAATGATACCGGAAAACAAATTCAAAACTAACTCACCGTCCTTAAATTAACAAATAATCACTCTCATAACACCAAAAGGCAATAATTTAACAAAATTATCAATAAAATAAGCAAATATTTAGCAAATTATTGAAATAATTAAATAGAACTAAAGAAGACAATAGATAAGCGAACAGACGCCTACCGCTATCTTCTTTACCTTCTTGTTTTTTCTTAGTAGCTTCTTTCATATTTAGAGGTAAAAAAAGCTCAACATCATAAACGCTAATGAAGCAAGAGTTTCTACCTTTCCTTATTTATACCAAAGGTTTATGGAAAAAGTATTGTGTTTAAAAAAAACTACGGAAATGTCACCGAAATTATTCGTTAGATTCGTTAGAAGTGTTTTTAAGGCCTTCTAAGTGGTTTTTAGATTTTTCATGATCAATTAGGAAAACAGAGGCCTTCGGCCTCTTGAACGCCATGCGGCGTCGGCGCTGGGTGCCGCTTTGCCACTGTCCTATGGCCGCGAAGCGGCCCTATGGTTGTTGCATTAAATCAGTTCGTCATATTACTAGTGTTTATATTAGTGACATACTGTCATGATATAAGCAAATTTCAAATGTATTAGTAAAAAAAACCGTGAGTTCTTTACATTATGTTGTATATGTCAATCAATAAAACAGGAACTAATACTGATAACAACATGAAACTTAGTCTTAAATTAAATAGTCTTGTTAAGCATACATAGTAATACATGTGTATAAAATTTCAGCCCGATTTAAACCCTTTATAAAGATTAGTGATTTTTTGAAATGTTTAGGGGGTCATTATTGTGGTTTAATGACATCACACAAATTTTTAAGCAATAGGGTTCTAGACATAAGGTTATTTTTTGTACCAAAAACAAAAATCTCGTACACACATACATACGTGTTTATATATATATATATATATATATATATATATATATATATATATATATATATATATATATATATATATATATATTATATATATATATATATTATATATATATATAATACTTAATTATAAAGAAAGATATAGAAACATTAAGAAAACTTACAATAAAAACGTAACGTTTCGAACTGTTAAAGTTCTTCCACAGACGAAGAGAGACTATATTATAATATATATATATATATATATATATATATATATATATATAATATACATATATATATGTTATATAATATGTATATATATATATGTATATTTATGTATATATATATATATATATATATATATATATATATATATATATATATATATAAATCCACCCCACTCCTACCCTTCTTCATTACCCTAAGCTCAAAATCTCATTTTTCTTCGAAAATTAGCTAAAGCGTGATTTGTTTACATATTGTTGTGTATGTCACGCGATAAAATCAGAACTAATGCTAACATGTAAATTGAACTTCGTATGTTTGTTTTGTATGCATAGCAATATGTTAGCTTGATCAGACTTCTCTTCGTGGCTTTGTGA
This sequence comes from Microvelia longipes, assembly GCA_018340805.1. NCBI lineage: Eukaryota > Metazoa > Arthropoda > Insecta > Hemiptera > Veliidae > Microvelia > Microvelia longipes. The sequence continues at coordinate 19,915,452 of JACMZG010001859.1, forward strand.
GTTTTTGAAATTTTTGCTGAGTCATTATAGAATAAATCTATTTCACTAATTAATTAATCCATACTATATTATGTAAGCTGATTGTCAATTGATTAAACGCTAGATTATGAATGTAACCAGACACTATTGCATATGTTGAGTAAGGTGTCTGTATTGGATGAATATATTTGACCAAACATAAGTTCAATGACTCTTGATCACTTGCGCACCTGATAATACTCTCAACCAGCCGTTATGTCAATAATAACAGTAGCAATAAGTTAGTCACTATGAACCAGTAAGCTATTAGTATGATACATATCGGGCTCAACATCAACATTTTGTGTCGTGCTACTATCATTTGTACATCGCTATCAGAAATACCAGTAAGTCAATCGATAAATAGAGACACAATATTTTTTTCTTGGCTTAGGCTGAAGTCAATTATTTTATATTTTGACCTCTATTTTATTTTCCTCTATTAACCAAACCCAAACAATTTTGTAATAAAGGAACTTATGCCTTTCAGCACATCGCACCTCTCGTGACCTCAGCACTTGAAGTGATATAAGGCGCCGATAGACTTGACTTCCCTAGAGCCCCTTCGCGGCCAGATTGTCGTTTTTATATTTGTTCTCACTTAGCCATAATCCTTGAATACTTCGTATTTTAGACCCTCTTGGGAAATATAACTTTTTAAAAAAATTTGCACACACAACACAATAAAAATTTTGGCGTTATGGTTCGCATGTCGGGAGAATTTCCTTTGGAATGCGTGTTTCCGTCCTTAACAATCCTCTTCTTGCATAAGGTTCCGGTTTATGCTTCATAAAAAGAGTAGTTACTCAATTATCAAGCGCTACTCGTAACAATTTATTTCTGTATTTTTCAAAGGAAATGCGCCAAATTATCCTGTTGGCTATACAGTCCTATGTCTCTAAATTTGGCAGAGGACACCATTATTAGCACTAGTTAAATGCTCAGTTAATTTCTTGGTTGGTTTCTTTAAAGATTTTAGCGCATTTCCTTTGAAAAATACAGAAAAAAATAGTTAAGAGTAGTGCTTGATAATTGAGTAACTGCTCAAGTTATAAAGGATAACCGGGAACCTTAATCAAGAAATAGATTGCTAAGTACGGAAACACGCATTGCAAAGGAAATTCGCCCAACATGCAGACTACCGCGTTAGAATTATTTTGTAGTTATAAACTAATGTAATATAAAATAATTATCGTCCCTACCATGCTTCGAACTCCGGTACCTTGGCTTTTGAGAGCTTGTATCGAATCCGGACCACTCTCATTCAACTCATAGGCCCAAAAAACATCGAAAACGACTCCACACTAGAAATATGTTGTTCTTGGCCGTATTTTAGGTTTTCTGGTGATTGACCACCATTTTTTAACTTTTTAGTCACTTAGACTTTAGACTTCGGACCAGTGTATTCGATTCAGCGCCCAAAAAATACATAAAAATCGACACCCTACTCGAAATTCATTTTTTATCAACCATAATTTTGGTTTCTGGTCATCAGTACTAGCTTAACACAACACAATACAATAAATCTATCAAATAAGAGATTGCTAAAAAAAGTTTAAAGATTAAAAATCTTTAAAACTCAAGTCAATTAATATAAAGAACAAAAATAAATTAATTAATAACAAAATATACAATAAGAAACAAACCCAAAAGTAAAAATGAATACAGTAAATAAATAAAAATCCATGGAAAACGTTGAAAAAAATACGTTGAATAAAAAATAGGATATTATATTGTTTGTTAGGCTACCACTGATGATGGCCTCTCGTTACGTCGAAAAAGCTTTGTTTTTAAAGATATATGTTTTCTGTAATCAACGCTCATCTTACTTCTTCTGTATATATTTTTCCTTACCTATATTATTTTACATTATTTATTTTCAATTCCAAGGGACGTAAAATTCATTTACGGGGCTAAGTCGTTATTCTAAGTATTATTTACAACTCATGTCGTAGATAATATAAATTTGTAAAGACAAATGGGTAGGTAAGTAATATTTACGGGGGGTTTGAATTAATTCTAACGTCTGACGCAGTTAATACCCAAAGAACCAGTTTGACTGCTATTTTAATCACGGAATGAATCAGCTAAACTTTTTCATCCTTCTTCCTCTCCATTGTTAAATATTTTATTAAATACGTTTATTAAAATCTCAAACGCACGTAAATAGTTTATAAATTATAAAGTTGTTTTAGACGGCTGTAAAATGCCTGTATACTGCCTTCAAAATGTTGTAATCCTTTAGGATTGTTTATTATGATTTAAATAAATAAATAAATAAAAAAATATCAGAAATTAGCAATTTTATTACCTCGAATGAAAAATTATAATCTGCAAGATAGGAAAATAAGGGTCTTTAATTTTATTCAGATCCGATATAATATATATATATATATATATATATAATATATATATATATATTATATATATATTTATATATATATATATATATATATATATGAATTTATTTGTATTATAAATTTTTATAATGTAATTTATAAGCAAAAATGGTTATTATTATTATTACTATATATATATATATATATATATATATATATATATATATATATATATATATATATATATATATATATATATATATATATAATATATAATATTTATATATATATATATTATAATACATACATATACGTCTGTTTCGATGACCATTGACCATCATGATATCTATTAGGTTTAGTAGTATTAGAGGTTGGAGAGGTGCACACATACACCCTTCCCTTTGTGTATGTGTGTTTTTATGTATGTATGTAAATATATACTTATTTAAAGCTATGCCAATTGAGGTCGGTTTCAGCTGAATAATGGTAAAACAACGTATACATACACACACACATGTATATATATTTGTGTGTGTGTGTATGTCTATATCGATAACCTCCCCGATATTGGTTGGGTTCAGTAGAGCTAGAGGGTGGAGAAGTATTAAACGAATGGGATAGAGAACAGCTTCAAACTCACTTCAAATGGCGCGATCGGGGAAAAAAATAACTATGACAACCATCAACCAATGTTATTCGCTAGTAAGGCAAGGCGATAAGAATTCGCTGTATTTAAGGCAAAATGCCATGGAGCATTAAGTTATAATAAAATGACAACAGTGTAGCTGCATGGAGCTATAGAGCTACGGAGCGGTCCTGCGACACGAGGCGATGAAATTGTGCTAAATACATGGCAAAATGACACATGTAACAACAAATATTAAATAAAAAACAAATTATACGAAACAACAACAATATCCTCGCGAAGCGACAACGGTCCAATGGCTCGTTTATTTGATACTTGTATATGAAGTAATTTTTGAAATATTAAAAATCATTGCTATCAATTGTTTTGTGTCTGATATCAAAGGAAAGAAATACGATCATATAAGGTACTTCTAGATTTTATTGATATCGATAATATCTAATAATACATTCCTAAGAACATATCATAGGATTAATTTATTTAATAATCTACTTTATATAACAAATGTAATATTTCAATAGTGGCTATATGTAAGTATATTCTTGATGTGAATTTTTGAAGCATATAAATAAAAGGTTTAGTGTCAGTGTATGTTCGCGAAAAACTATAAAAAGTTAAAATACAATTTTTCGGACGAAATAATTACTTGACGTTTCCATACACGTGAGTCGACATAATAACCCATCTCACATTAAATTATATCACAATACAACAATAATACAAATATATAATAAAAATAACATAGACAATTTAAAAAAAAAATATAATAAAAATAAGTAAATTGAACATTTCATCACTTAATTAAAAATAACAAAAAGAAATATTTCAAAATAAATTAACTATTTTTCAATCAATATCGATTGACATATATAAAAGATCAAATAAATTTCTTTAATACGTCAAAAATAATAGTCACTGTTTCACTTTCAAGGTTACTCTAAAATTAACAATTTATAAAATATTTTATATATCATCCAATAAATTAAAAACAAAATATAGTTATTAATAATGAATAAAATAAATTTAAAAACATTAAAAAGACAAATGTAAATCACCAGACAAAAGTTAATGTAATTAAATGCTTTAAATAATACACAGACAATATTAACTTCACTTTAGATTGTATTTTTGTATTCTTTTTTTTTTTGCAATTTTTTCTTTGTAAAGCCATCTTTGTTAATTCCTTATTCCGCAGGGAAGTTGAAAGCATTATCATGGTTTCCCACTTTTATCGTTCGTTATTATAACAGTATACTTGATATTTTAAATACTATAATTTTAAATAGTTAACTTTTGATTGTCTCGAGAGTAACTTCCCTATGTGAATGTTTAAAAAAATTTATACTAGTTTTAAATTTTTTAGTTTGTTTTAGTTTTTCGGTGTATACAGTTACATTTTAGTTTGTAAAAAAATAGTTAAAATCTTTGTAGTTATCTTTTATTAAATTTATTTTCCTTATTTATTGTTTTATTTTAATTCATTAATTTAAAATATCATTATAATTATTTTTTTTAAAAAAACTTTGTTTAATGATTATGTAACATTAGATTAAATGTTTTAAAAATTATTAAAAATATATTTATTAAACTATATAAATTTTTTAGAGAAATATATAAATTACTAATACTCTATTTTGTTGGATGGACTTTATGTGAGAACAAAACAAAGGTAAACATATTTTTTATTATTAATACAATGCATAACTAGAGTTCAATTGAATGATGTAAAAAAATCTCTCCACATGCAAAATAAAACTTCCTTAAAAAGGCTTTCAACCCAAGTTAAGGCCATTATATATTGCTATTATCCTAAAGCATTGCTATTGTGCTAACATAACGAAATATATTAACACAAATATGGTTGCGTCTTATAGGTAGCAGCATAAATGTTTATAATAAATAATTGAAAATAGAAACATATATAAATAAATATCATAACTCTTTAATATATTATAAATTACATAGTCACTTATGAAAAATAATTTTATTAAATGAATAAATCATGAAAATAAGTAATAATATTATGAAATCATAAATGAAATTCTATATTAAAATAAAAGAAAGTTTATAGGACTTAATAAAAAATAAAATAAAACATAAGCAAATAAAAATGTAAGAAATATAAAAATATAATATAAATATGTCACGTAAGGGTAAAAATTATATATATAAATATGTCACTTGTAAAGGGTAAATATTATATATAAATATGTTTGTAAAGGGTAAAAAATATATATAAATATGTCACTTGTAAAGGGTAAAAATTATATATAAATATGTCTCTTGTAAAGGATAAAAATTATATATAAATATGTCACTTGTAATTCTTTTAAATACTAACAATTACAAACGTTTTGAAAATTTTTAAAGTAAGAAATGACGAACTCATGTCCTTAGAGCTACCACAGCACTTTGCTGATTTAAGATAGAAAATTTTACTAATATAAGCACTAACAAAAATTTGTAATTGTCTTATTATTTATTTATCGGCTTTATAATGGATGTAATAGATTATTTTTCCACCTTCATTTTAAAAATGCCAAATGTTTAGAAAATTGCAAATTTAGTTGATGAATTGAAAAAAATAATAAACTCTAAAAACTCGAAATTTGTTTTTAAACTACCTAGGAGTAGATTTATAAGACTAACACATTCGAAACCTAACTTGTTTACGTGTAGGTTATATATATATATATAATATATATATATAATATATATATATATATATAATAAATATCTACACGTAAACAAGTTAGGTTTCGAATGTGTTAGTCTTTATAAATCTACTCCAGGTAGTTAAAAAAACAAATTTCGAGTTTTTAGAGTGAGTTCCCTTCCCTTTGTGTATGTGTGTTGTGTACATAGTTTAAAGCATTATATAATATTATATATATATATATATATATATATATATATATATATATATATATGCATTTACTGTTTTGGTAAAATCACAGATGTTAAGCAATTTCGTGTAAAGCAATGACAAGCAAAAAGAAAGCCCGAAGTGGTGAGGGTGAGCACAGCAAATTCGATAAGGAGAGAAAATGTTCCGAGGTACCCCTTACCCCATATGTTTTTAATAATAAATAATTCAATTCCATTTTTGTGTCACAATCATAAAATTGTAAGTATAGATAATATCAAATAAGTATAGATAATATAGATAAACCTATCCGTACAAGAACTAATTACAGTGAGGTATAATTGCTACAAATATACGTTTCCTTTTAACCCGAGAGTAATATTTCTATTTACTAACTAATTATATCTTAGATGTCTCGCAATCGAAAATTATTTTCATCTTAAGTGTCGGAAATTGCATTTTACGAACTTTTTCCCCTTTAATGATTGCTTAGTGATTTTAATCTAGTTTTATATTCGTCTGAGAAATATTGGTCATTTAATATTAGTGTTTAGAAGTGTTTGTTTCTAAAGAATAGTAGTATTGCTTGAAAAACGTTTTGTATTCTAGTATCGGTGACCAAAGTTGAGAATGAATTTGCTGTGAATATATTTGTCGTAATTTTTTAACAGTTATTAATTAAAAAAAAGCTAAAGCCAGTGAAAAAAGCTAAAATTATACAGTGACTTAGATTTTAACTTAAAACCAAACACTTTATCTGGTTCGTTGACGAAGTTCTAATCAAATTTTATAAAAAAGTTTTGACTTTCATGCTTAACCATATATAATTTCTTTAATTTATAACAGTTTTTTATTTATTAATTAATTAAAAAACCTAAATACAGGCTTTCAATAGTTTTAAAGGTATTTGTTATTATCTATAGTTTAACACACGGCTAAAATTAATTGACATCGTGGGGAAATAATGCCAGAGAGCCAATTAGGTTAGTCCTGGATATTAAACCAGGCACGAAATTTCAAATCGGACCAAATTCATTGGTTCCTCAACGCTATTTTCCCCACACTGTCAGCTGATTTTAGCAGTTAGTTATACTATAGTGCTTTTGTTGTTTATCTACTTTTTATGTTGTTTATCTACTCATTGTGTTGCTTATTTGCTCCTTATGTTGTTTATCTTCTCCTTAACTTCTATATACAATATCATTTACTCGCACTAATAATGTAATTTCTCTCTCTAGGGAGTATAAAGAAGTGGTGCCAACCTAATAGGTTTTTAGGAATCATTTTAGGGATTTATTATTTTTTTTTTTATTAGAACGTTGGTTTTTGTGTGAGAATCTATACTATATAGCTAAAATGATCCCAATCAGATAAAAAAAAATAACTAAAGAAGTAGTCAAACAGTCGGGTCATTAAAAGTTAAGTTAAGAAAAAAAGTTCAGAAAAAATATGAATCGAAAAATTGTGTTCTTTATCTTCAAATACCTTATTTACCCAATAACATATAAATTCAGGCACCTAGGCAACCAAAATTTGTAGGGGGGGAGAAAGACCTAAATCGATATAATAGACACACATCACACACACACAAATATATAAATAATATAAAATAATATATAATACTATATATAATTTATAATAATATAATAAATAATTATATATATATAAAGGATTCCTAAAACCACTCGTGGGAAGAAAATGTTTCGGGGGATGCACCCGGCCCTACCTAGCTACTGGCTGCATAATTTCGAAAAAAATCCGATTATCAATACTTTGTATTTTGTTAACCTTACAAGACGTCATAGATAACGATAACACAATCCATTCATGTGCCGTAAATATTTTCCATCACATAAATATTTTTTTAACTATCAAGGCGAAGACGAGCCTTCCTAGATAATGACACTTAAAACATTTATAAAAAATTCCATCTACAGTAATTAATTCTAATTATGAATTATAAATCTCATTGATTGTGGAAACTTCCTATTAAAATACAATTAGTTTAAAGAGAATTAAAACTATTTTTCAATTATAAAACCATTAAATAAATAAATCGTTCTATAATTTATTATGTGCCATTCTGTAAATCATTGATAAAATGGGAAGTTTTAAGCGTCGAACAAAGGGATATTTACTAGAGGACCCTATAGTAAGAGCCAGGCCTAAAAAATGTTGACCATTTGTACTATATCAAACCAAATAGACCAAGAGCCCAGGGGTGTTTTGTTAATAAAAAGTGTAATGGCTGGAACCAGTCTCAATTTTTCGTACAATACCTTCCTGAACACAAGGGACTGCGATTCTGCCGACTCGTATCGGATGGAAGTCCAGCAGAGCACTTTAGGGGTCAAAGGTTCCTGCTGGGATATACCCCGATATGATCGGCAGAATTGCAGATCCTTGTTCAGGAAGGTATTTACGAAAAATTGAGCTCGGTTCCAGCCATTACACTGTTGTTAACTTGGTGGTAAATTTGACCTGTAAAGTGGATCTGCCTGGGACGCCGCCCATCGATACGAGTCGGCAGAATACAGATCTGTTCAGGAAGGTATTTACGAAAAAATAAACCCGTTTCCAGCCATTCACTTTTATTAACTGGTGGTAAATTGACCCCTAAAGGCATACTGCCTGGACACCCATTCCGATACGAAGTCGACAGAATTGCAGATCCTTGTTCAAGAAGGTATTTACGAAAAAATAAACCCGTTTCCAGCCATTATACTTTTTATTAACAAACACCCCTGGCTCTGGTCAAAATAATTCTGAAAATATACCTTAATTATGAAGGAAAAGCATAGTCTGCACCAATACAGAGTGGAGCCTTTCATAAGATTGCGCATGCTCAAACCCTGTAAGACGTGTGCAAAAAACGAAGAGACCATTTTTTAAAGAAGCTGATAAAATTTCCTATAAATATATAAATTTAATTTAAAATAACTCTCGTGTTTATTGTTGTTACAGGAATTGAAGCAGATGACGTGAAACACTTGCTGTGTATAAATTTTAAACTTACTACAACATGATAAATACATGAAAATTTCAACATATCCGAATCAGATTTAAACCGATCGATAACGTCAACCACTCGAGAATGGATCACAACTGCGAACAAAATCAAAACTGAACAAAATTCTTTGGACATAGAAACATTAATCACCAAGTTCTCCCAAAACTTGTATGATGGGGTATCGGAAGGGGTTGATTTTAATGCACTAAGTCAAATAGAACGCAAACCAGACTGGTTAGATCTTGAAAAGATCAAAATCGGTCAAGAATTCGCTCAAGACTTTTATTCATCAATAGCTGTTTCTGAATTGATTTGCTTGATTTTTGCACTTAGCAACGATAAAGTGTTAAGGAAATTAATAAGTACAAATAAATCAAGCGAACCATATACGGCTTTCAAACGGTACTTGTCTACCGGAGAACGAGTCAAAACATGGCTTTTTAGCGACCTATTCGACGAAACTAGTGAAGCGAATAAAAACATTAAAGTCGTCAATGCGATGCATCAACGATTTTACAAGAAGATAGAGAAAATGGATAAAAATGAATTATATAAAATGACGGAGTTGTCAAACTGCCCATTTTTAAATATTAAAGGAAAAATTAATGCAGATGGGTATAATTCAGATAATGCATTGGAAAATGATGAAAATTTAGAAACCAATAAGTCAACTTATATAAAAACAAATTTTAATAAATCGGCTTTATTTTTACCTAAAATATCTCCAAAAGAGGATGAATCATCTAAAATAAATCCAGAATTAGTCATTTTAAATAGAGGTTTGGAAATGAATGAGAAGGCTAATATAAATACGAACGACAACCAATCAGATTTTTTGTTTCCACCTAAACTAAATCCTAAGGATGAATCATCAAAAATAAACCCACATTTAGATGTTTTACGTAAAATCTGCAATGAATCATCTAAATGTTTAGAACCGAATATTAATTCTTTTGAATGTAACTCTAATTTAGAATTTAACAATTTAAATAAATCTTATTTATCATCGAAAGAGGTTGAATCAACAATATATTTATCAAATTTACAAACAGAATCTTTAAAAAATGCATCAAAGTTTTCTTTAAATAAATCTCTTTTACAAGATAAACCGTCGGTAACTTCAAAAATACCATCAAATAAACTGCTTTCAGAGATGGAGAAATCACAAAATTTATATCAAATTCTAAATGAAGATTTAATGGAATTCAAACCAATCATAGATCCGGAAGTTTTTTTGATGTACACTGTGCCTATGACGCAGGCAGAAATGTGCGGCACTCAATTTTCTTTCGTATCTCTGTTAATTTTGTACCCCGAACATTTCGGTGTTGATTCTAAAAAGTACAAATTCGAGTTGGAATGCTTCTGCCATTTATGGCGTTATTTGGGGTACAGATTGGGTACAAAGGATAAGTACAATTTGTGCACGGGTACCTTTCATGAAATTCGTACCAAATCCCAATTTTTTTTGGATGTCATCATCAAACCTGCTTTACAAAAAGCTGATCATAAGTGGGAACACATGACGAGAAGTATAGTGCATGGGTTGCACTACTCCACAGAAGGTGCGTCCTTCGAAGCACATTTGATTTACGGTTTAGACCTGATTAATATTAGTCACCCGAAATTGGACGAAAATTCATCGTTGAAAATCAAATTTGAAGTTAATTTGATGAAATTTATATTTAAATATTTGATGTCCGTGGGTTGGATAAGAAATTTATTGAATAGAGTGTTGTTCAGGAAAATTAATAAGGTCAAAGAAAATATGCCGAGTAGAGAACAGTTTTATTATAAAACTAGAAATTTCAATAAGTAATAGACTTGGAGATCGTTTATTAAGATGGCAATGCTGTCTTTTATGGAAGGTCTAAAAGCAAACCTAACAAGCCTACCCGAGCATTTGGAAGGACAAGCGGGTTTAAAAGTAGAGTCAACGTCGGGACTAGGATGCTCTAAGGGCATTAAGCCTGATCATTTTTTGATATCAATATATTTAACGGAAGAATATAAGTGTATTGATATTGTATTGCATTTCAATTGGATATTGCCTATTAGATGATGATTTAAGATGATATTGCATGTATAAGATGATCCATATGGGAAGAATGTATTTGCTTCATTTTAAATTATCTTACAGATACAATTATTTATTTTTAAACATTGTAAATATATTTTTGTTGTTAGGGACACTAAAGAGACTACTTAATGGTTGTTAATTTTTTATTTATTCATTAGGATATTTCGCTCGTATTATTATGGAGACCAATAATAACAAAAATAATGTAAATATATTTATTATGCATTTGTAAAATAAATAAAATATATATAATATGTGTTGTATCACTTATTTATTACCCTTTCTACCTTCCATATGGGAATTTACTAAAGATAATATGGTAAGAAGAAAACCGTCACAGCTGTTCGTTCTGCACTTGAAGAACTTCGCGTCAAAGTACCTTTGCTAAGACTTTTCTGCCTCTAAGATAAGAAAATACCTCAATAATAAGTTCAAATGTTTGTGTTTGATTATAATGGATGTTTGTTTTTACTTTTCCTCTCTTATACTGTAGGTATACAAAAAAAGTATTGTTTTTACAAAAACTTCTACTTCTACTTCTATTATTAAAAAAAATCCGAAACCGGGATTTTACCTGTATAATCCGTTTCAGGTATTTTTAAAACCTCCTGAGTGGTTTTACAAAGTTGTCTGTCTGTATGTGGTGTGCGTGTGTATGTGTGTGTTTGTTATAATTGTAGCTCCCATCCTAGAGAGCTACTTTTTTAAATTTAATAACAAATTTAAAACAATTAATATTTTGTATATTATTTTATTTTATGTTCATTTGTTATTATTATTATTTGTTTTGTATTTGATTCTTTTCTTAAGTTTTTATATTCTTCTTTTTTTTGTAAATATAAATAAAATAATTGTTTCTTGAAATGTAAAAAATGGGAAAATAAAGCAGTAATAATAATAATAATAGTATATATAATAGTATTAAACGTTGTACAATATTGTGTTTTAAATGGAAAATGAGATAAATAATGGAATGCTGTAATTAGATTGAAATCAGACTAAAACTGATTGATAAAATTTAACCCACATTTTTGCTTGTGCTGTAGAGGTTTTCCAGCATTAAAATGTAAGTTACCTTGTTTAATCCTGAATTTTCTAACTCTATATGCCCTAAACCTAAGGAAGAATATAAATAAATCATAGAAATGTTAATAGAATAGTACAGTTTAAACAATCTCTTTTATATATTAAGCAACAATAGAGGGAAAAATAAAGGCTGGAAAAACTCATAATAGGATAAATCAATATGCATTTTAATTGTAATTTTAAATCATTAATAAAAGTTAATACTAATATCATAGCACCTGGCGCATGGAATACTCGGTGGAACATGCGCTTTAAAAAATTAAAAAAAAAAAAAAAGTTGAAACTTTTTACCAAAATCATTCTTTACGTTTATTTGTGCTATCCAGAAAATAATATTTTATGACATCATTAACCCGTAATGATGAATCAGCAAAAATTTCAAATAATTAAAAAAACGCGGAAAAATGTTCAATTTGAGATTTGGCACACAAGAAGCCAGGTATAATACTAACATACATATATGCCAAGTTTCATCTCATTATCAGTATTAGTTCAATTTTCAAAAATCGGAACATAATCTTCCGAATAATGTATAAATTAATAAATTTATTATTATTATAATTAATATGAGTTGAAATTTGGTAAAAGTATATACCATTACGTAATAAACTAGAACAGTAAGTTGTACAACGACAAGTGTATCCATAATTTTTGTAGGACCATAAAAGTAAAGCAACATCGAACGGGGTCAGTGCCTAGATGGGTGACCCCTGGGATTGAAACGGATGTATTATTATCTGATGACGAGTGAAGCGGGTCCAAAGACGTATTGCAGTATAAATTAATTAACTTGTATATTCTGAGGACGAGCGAAGCGAGTCTAAAGTAGGGAGGATGAGCGTAGCAAATCCGATGAGGTGAGGAAAAGTTCAGAGGTATCCTGTACCCGATTTTTTATTTAGTTCTAAGCCAAGGACAAGGAATGACTTAACGACTTTACAGCAGAGGCAAAGGCTGAAGCTGGAAAATACAATTTTACTATCGAGGCAAAGCGAGTTAAGAAATTACCTTTTGACTAACAAAGAGAAGCCGAGTCAGTCAAATGTTAATCATCAGTTGAGATGAAACCGAATCTGTTAATATTAAAACAAATCAGGAATGTTTCCATTGCTGCAAAAATATAATTTTTCTTAAATTTTATAGCTGAGAAGAATGTCATTCTATTCAAGAAAAACAAATAACTGAAAACTTAATACACCGGATATCTGTGAAAGAAACCAGGGAAGAGAAAACTTTTTACTACCAGGTAATTACTTAGAGCTTGGTACAACACTAGAAGTCGAATCAGAGGGTTTAAGGATGTCTGGGCTTGACCCCGATCCAGGGGGTCAATATATGGAAACTGACATTAACTGTCACAATAATTTAAAAAGGAAAAAGGATTCCAAGAGGGCAGGATTGGATCTAGGACTGCAATTAGTTGTTCCTAAGGCTAATCTGTCCTTCCTTCTTGTCAAAAAAGCAGATGGTGGGTCTATGAACTCTGTATCACCATTCTTGATCGATAAGTTACTTAATAATTCATGTGGACAAGTTAAGAGTGCTAAAAGGTTAAAAGATGGGTCACTTCTGGTCCAAACCTTCTCAACAGAGCAAGGAGAAAGGCTAATGAAGAACCTACCTAGAAATATACATGTACCCCTTACTGTTGAACCTCACAAAACCTTAAATAGAGTCCGTGGCGTGATGACATGTAGAGATTTAGACGCAGTCCCCATAGATGAAATAAAAGACAACCTAAGTACCAGGGAGTAACAGACATCTACCGCATCACCAGAAAATTTAATGGCAGAGAGGAAAAAACCAACTCATACGTTGACATTAAGCTTGGCCTCCCTTCCGGAACGGATAAAAATCGGTTACTACTCGGTACCTGTCCGACCATACATACCACTACCTATCAGATGCCATAAATGCTTTAAATTTAACCATGTGCAATCGGCCTGCCCAAAAGAAGAATTTATTTGCCCAGAATGTTCAGAACCAAAACACGCCGAAATAGACTGTCCCAATCCAAAGAAATGTGTTAACTGCCAAGGAGGACATTCGACCCTAGATAAAGATTGTCCGAGATGGAAACTAGGAAAGAAAGTCACCGAGATAAAAATTCTAGAAAATCTGCCCTACCTTGAAGCAAAGAGAAAAGTCATCTCCACTCAGGTAGACCAAGCTCAGTCTTTCGCTAACCTAGTAAAAACGAAACCTAAAGAAACAAAAGAAATAGCTATCCAGTGCGACCTCCCTCAAATTGCTCAAGAAAAAAAAGAAACCAAAAAGAAAAAAAGAAGAAGAAGGAAGAAAACTGAAGTGAAGCGAAACAAACCGAAAGAGCAAAAAGAAGCAAAATCTGAAGCAACAAAAAACAAACAAAAAGAAAGAAAAATTGAAAATATCAGTGCAGATGAACTTCTAAAAATTTCACGCCAACAATATTTGAAACAAAAAGCAAATATAAATCAAAACAAAAATCTAGTTTATGACCTGGTCAACACCCAAGAAGAAAAACGTATGATGTTTGTCAATGAGTGGGATACTGAAGATGACCAAAAAAGCTCATCTTCTTTGTCTTCTCTCTCTTCGGCAGACTCTCCTTTAGAAGGAATAAGTAGAAAAAAGAAAAAGAAAAAACACTATCAAACGCCATCACAATAAAGTAATCTTAAAAACACATTCTCTACACAACGTTGTCTCTACTAATATTAAATAAGTATATAACAAATAAAAAAAATTAAAAAAAAAAAAAAAACTAACTAAAAAAGAAGGAAAAAATGAACACTCGGCTCAAAGTTTGCTCATGGAACTGCAAAGGGTTCAGAACCCGTAGAGAAGATATCAAATATTAATTAAAGAAACAACCCATCAATAATACTGCTACAAGAACCCATTTACCTGCAAATATACCGCTAAATATTCCTGGTTACAGGACATATAGGAAAGCATCCCCCCCAGGGTACTTGGAAAGGAGGTCTCGCTATCCTTATTTCCAAAAATTTACCCAGTCAAGAAATTTCTATTATACCAACCTACAAGTAATGTCCTGCAGAGTAGGAAGCAACTACCCAGTAACAGTACTTAACTTTTATTTACCAAACGAAGAAGAAATTACAACTGCTCAGCTAAAAAACGTTTTAACACAGCTCCCTGGACCTCATGTTATAGCTGGAGACTTTAATGCTCACAGCTACATGTGGGGTTCCTCTAAGACCGATAGTAAAGGACGCATTATTGAAACTTTTATTGATGAGGAAAATCTATATCTGTATAATGACAACGAGCGAACCTACCTGGACTATAGAACTGGAAAATACGAGGCATTAGATTTAGTATTAAGTTCCCCTCAGCTGGTGAAAATGGCCGACTTCAATATATCGCCATACCTGTATGGTAGTGACCACTTCCCGCTTTGGATAACGTTGGATCCAAAAATAAGTCACCAAGAAACCCCTTTGACTAAGTGGGTATTTAGTAAAGCAGACTGGAATAAATTTAAAGAAACTATTTCCAATCAGAAGCCATATCAGGAAAACTTTGAAAACATCGATCAACTTCTAGATTTTATTACAACAACAATAAATAAAGCAGCAAAATCTGCAATTCCGCTGACTATCATAGGGAAAGGAAGACCAAAAGTACCTTGGTGGACAACTAAGTGCCGCAAAGCATTAAGAGATCGTCGCAAAGCCTTTTGGAAATTTAACAACTCTCCAACTCATGAAACCTTTCAAAATTCAAAAAAATCCGGAACGAATGTCAAAAAATATTTTTTGAAGCTAAAAAAGAATCATGGCAACAATATATATCATCAATTAACCAGCACACAGATGCCTCAGAGGTATGGAGGAAAGTAAAAACCCTTTGGGGTAAGCACTCTAGTCTGCATACTCCAGCCTTACAATCAGGAAACGGCCTAGTTACTGATCCAAAGCAAGTGGCACAACAACTAGCTAAACATTTTTCTACTGTAAGCGCTACGAAATCATATCCTGAAAACTTCCAGAAAATAAAAGCAAAAGCAGAGAAAGAATCCCTAAATTTTAACTCTAACAATAAAGAAGACTACAACCAAAACTTTAGCTACTGGGAACTTGAAAATGCAATTAAATCCTTAAAAAACACATCAGCTGGACCTGACCAAATTTACAACATTATGATAAAGAACCTTCCTACGTCATATTACAAATATATCCTTGAACTTTTCAATAGGGTCTGGAATGAAAACGAATACCCGGAGAGTTGGAGAGAAGCAATCCTTATTCCAATACCTAAACCAGGAAAAGACCCTACCAAAAAACATCTTACAGACCAATTGCAATGACTAACACCTTAGGTAAACTGTTAGAAAAAATGGTAAATTCGCGTTTGATTTGGGTTTTAGAATCAAAACAGCTATTATCGCCTAGACAAATAGGATTCAGGAAAAACCAATCGACTTTGGATCACCTCGTTGCTCTAGAAACCTATATTAAAGATGGGTTTGCCCAACAGAAAATTACTTTGGGGGTCTTCTTTGATTGCGAGAAAGCGTACGATCGCACCTGGAGACACCAAGCAATGAAACAACTATACAAATTTGGACTAAGAGGTAATATGACAAATTTTATTCAAAATTTTCTTTCCAGAAGAACATTTAGG
>JACMZG010001859.1:19933128-20000236 GCA_018340805.1 Microvelia longipes
GTTTTCAGTGCTCTGTCTGTATGTGTGTGGTGTGTTCATGTGGTGTTGTGTATAATTGTAGCTCCATCTGAAGAGGGCTACTTTTTTCTTTAAATCTTATACAGATTTAAACAATTAATATTTGATTATTGATTATGTTTCTTGATTGATTATTATTATTGTTTTGATATTTGATTCTTTCTTAGTTTTTATATTTTCCTTTTCTTTTGTAAATATAAGTACAAATTAATCTTGTTTTGACAATGTAATAAAATGGGAAAATAACGCGCAGTAATATAATATAATAGTATTATTATAAATAGTATTAACGTTGACTTACAATATGTGCGAACTATTAAATGGAAAATGGATAAGTAATGGAATGCTGTAATTTAGATTGTCGTGACTAAAATTGATTGATTAATTTTAGACCCACATTTTTGATTGAGGCTTAGAGGTGTTCCAAGTCATTAAATGTAGTTACTTGTTTTAATCCTGAAATGTTCTAATCTTATGCCATTACATAAGGAAAGAAGCGTATAATAATAATTATAGAAATGTTAATAGATTGAGTACAGTTTTAAACAAATTTCTTTATATATTAAGCAAATAGAGGGAAATAAAGGCTGGGAAAACTCATAATAGTAAACAATATGCATTTTAATCTGTAAGTTTATCTTAATAAGTTAATACTAGATATAATAGCACTGGCGGCATGGAATATCGGTGAACATATGTGCGCTTTAAAAAATAAAAAAAAAAAAAGTTGAAAATTTTACCAAATCCATCTTTACGTTTAGTTGTTGCTATTCCAAGAAAATATATTTATATGACTCATTACCCGTATATGATGAATCAGCAAATTTCAAATACATAAAAAAAACGCGGAAATTGTTCAATTTGAGATTTGGCACACAGAAGCCAGTATAATACTAACAACATATTGCCAAGTTTTCATCTCATTTCAGTTATTAGTTCAATTTTAAAATCGGGAACATATCTTCCGAATAAGTATAAATTAATAAAATTTCATTATATATTTAATTAATAATGAGTGAAATGTGTAAAAGTATATACCATTACGTAATAAACTAGACGTAATTGTACGCAACGACGTGTATCCATAATTTTGACTAGACCATAAGTTTTACGCAATTCGAACGGGGTCACGTTTCTAGTGGGTGACCTGGATTGAACGGATGTATTTTATTCTGATGACGAGGTATGCGGGTTCCAAAGACGATATGCAGTATAAATTAATTACTTGATATATTCTGGGACGAGCGAGCGGATAGTCTAAGTAGGAGAGGCATGAGCGTTAGCCAATCCGATGAGGTGAGGAAAAGTTCAAGGTATCCTGTACCCGATTTTTTATTTAGTTCAAGCCAAGGACAAGGAATGACTTAACGACTTTACAGCGAGGCAAAGGCTGAGCTGGAAATACAATTTTACTATCGAGGCAAGCGAGTTAAGAAATTACCTTTTGACTAACAAAGAGAACGAGTCAGTCAAATGTAATCATCAGTTGAGATGAAACCGAATTTGTAATATTAAAACAAATCAGGAATGTTTCCATTGCTGCAAAAATATAATTTTCTTAAATTTTATAGCTGAGAAGAATGTCATTCTATTCAAGGAACAAACACATAGCTGAAATTAATACACGTATATCTGTGGAAAGAAACCCAGGAGAAGAGAAAACTTTTTATCTAAGGTAGTTACTTAGAGCTTGTACACACCTAGAAGTCGAATCAGAGGGTTTAAGGATGTCTGGGCTTGACCCCGATCCAGGGGGTCAATATATGGAAACTGACATTAACTGTCACAATAATTTAAAAAGGAAAAAGGATTCCAAGAGGGCAGGATTGGATCTAGGACTGCAATTAGTTGTTCCTAAGGCTAATCTGTCCTTCCTTCTTGTCAAAAAAGCAGAGATGGTGGGTCTATGAACTCTGTATCACCATTCTTGATCGATAAGTTACTTAATAATTCATGTGGACAAGTTAAGAGTGCTAAAAGGTAAAAGATGGGTCACTTCTGGTCCAAACCTTCTCAACAGAGCAAGGAGAAAGGCTAATGAAGAACCTACCGAAAATAATGTACCCTTACTGTTGAACCTCACAAAACCTTAAATAGAGTCCGTGGCGTGATGACATGTAGAGATTTAGACGCAGTCCCCATAGATGAAATAAAAGACAACCTAAAGTACCAGGGTAACAGACATCTACCGCATTACCAGAAAATTTAATGGCAGAGAGGAAAAAACCAACTCATACGTGTTGACATTAAGCTTGGCCTCCTTCCGGAACGGATAAAAATCGGTTACTACTCGGTACCTGTCCGACCATACATACCACTACCTATCAGATGCCATAAATGCTTTAAATTTAACCATGTGCAATCGGCCTGCCCAAAAGAAGAATTTATTTGCCCAGAATGTTCAGAACCAAAACACGCCGAAATAGACTGTCCCAATCCAAAGAAATGTGTTAACTGCCAAGGAGGACATTCGACCCTAGATAAAGATTGTCCGAGATGGAACTAGAGAAGAAAGTCACCGAGATAAAAATTCTAGAAAATCTGCCCTACCTTGAAGCAAAGAGAAAGTTATCTCCACTCAGGTGACCAAGCTCAGTCTTTCGCTAATCTAGTAAAAACGAAACCTAAAGAAACAAAAGAAAGCTATCCAGTGCGACCTCCCTCAGATTGCCCAGAAAAAAAGAACCAAAAAAGAAAAAAAAAGAAAGAGGAAGAGAATACTGAAGTGAAGCGAAACCGAAAGAGCAAAAAGAAGCAAAATCTGAGCAACAAAAAACAAACAAAAAGAAAGAAAAATGAAAATATCAGTGCAGATGAACTTCTAAAAATTTCACGCCAACAATATTTGAAACAAAAAGCAAATATAAATCAAAACAAAAATCTTGTTTATGACCTGGTCAACACCAAGAAGAAAAACGTATGATGTTTGTCAATGAGTGGGATACTGAAGATGACCAAAAAAGCTCATCTTCTTTGTCTTCTCTCTCTTCGGCAGACTCTCCTTTAGAAGGAATAAGTAGAAAAAAGAAAAGAAAAACACTATCAAACGCCATCACAATAAAGTAATCTTAAAAAAACATTCTCTACACAACGTTGTCTCTACTAATATTAATAAGTATATAACAAATAAAAAAAATTAAAAAAAAAAATAACTAAAAAGAAGAAAAAATGAACACTCGGCTCAAAGTTTGCTCATGGAACTGCAAAGGGTTCAGAACCGTAGAGAAGATATCAAAATATTAATTAAAGAAACAACCATCAATAATACTGCTACAAGAAACCCATTTACCTGCAAATATACCGCTAAATATTCCTGGTTACATATAAGGAAGCATCCCCCCCAGGGTACTTGGAAAGGAGGTCTCGCTATCCTTATTTCCAAAAATTTACCCAGTCAAGAAATTTCTATTAATACCAACCACAAGTAATGTCCTGCAGAGTAGGAAGCAACTACCCAGTAAACAGTACTTAACTTTATTTACCAAACGAAGAAGAAATTACAACTGCTCAGCTAAAAAAACGTTTTAACACAGCTCCTGGACCTCATGTTATAGCTGGAGACTTTAATGCCACAGCTACATGTGGGGTTCCTCTAAGACCGATAGTAAAGGACGCATTATTGAAACTTTTATTGATGAAAATCTATATCTGTATAATGACAACGAGCGAACCTACCTGGACTATAGAACTGGAAAATACGAGGCATTAGATTTAGTATTAAGTTCCCCTCAGCTGGTGAAAATGGCCGACTTCAATATATCGCCATACCTGTATGTAGTGACCACTTCCGCTTTGGATAACGTTGGATCCAAATAAGTCACCAAGAAACCCTTTTGACTAAGTGGGTATTTAGTAAAGCAGACTGGAAAAATTTAAAGAAACTATTTCCAATCAGAAGCCATATCAGGAAAACTTTTGAAACATCGACAACTTCTAGATTTTATTACAACAACAATAAATAAGCAGAAAAAATCTGCAATTCCGCTGACTATCATAGGGAAGGAAGACCAAAAGTACCTTGGTGACAACTAAGTGCCGCAAAGCATTAAGAGATCGTCGCAAAGCTTTTGGAAATTTAACAACTCTCAACTCATGAAAACCTTTCAAAATTCAAAAAAATCCGGAACGAATGTCAAAAATATTTTTTGAAGCTAAAAAAGAATCATGGCAACAATATATATCATCAATTAACCAGCACACAGATGCCTCAGAGTATGGAGGAAAGTAAAAACCCTTTGGGGTAAGCACTCTAGTCTGCATACTCCAGCCTTACAATCAGGAAACGGCCTAGTTACTGATCCAAGCAAGTGGCACAACACTAGCTAAACATTTTTACTGTAAGCGCTACGAAATATATATCCTGAAAACTTCCAGAAAATAAAAGCAAAAGCAGAGAAAGAATCCCTAAATTTTAACTCTAACAATAAAGAAGACTACAACCAAAACTTAGCTTATGGGAACTTGAAAATGCATTAAATCCTTAAAAAACACATCAGCTACCTGGACCAAATTTACAACATTATGATAAAGAACCTTCCTACGTCATATTACAAATATCCTTGAACTTTTCAATAGGGTTGGAATGAAAACGAATACCCGGAGAGTTGGAGAGAAGCAATCCTTATTCCAATACCTAAACCAGGAAAAGACCCTACCAAGAATCTTACAGGACAATTGCAATGACTAACACCTTAGGTAAACTGTTAGAAAAAATGGTAAATTCGCGTTTGATTTGGGTTTTTAGAATCAAAAAGCTATTACGCCTAGACAAATAGGATTCAGGAAAAACCAATCGACTTGGATCACCTCGTTGCTCTAGAAACCTATATTAAAGATGGGTTTGCCAACAGAAAATTACTTTGGGGGTCTTCTTTGATTGCGAGAAAGCGTACGATCGCACCTGAGACACCAAGCAATGAAACAACTATACAAATTTGGACTAAAGGTAATATGACAAATTTTATTCAAAATTTTCTTTCCAGAAGAACATTTAGGGTAAGGATTGGTGGCACATACTCAGACTTCTCGACCAGGAAAATGGAGTCCTCAAGGAGCGGTGATTAGTGTAACCTTATTCCTTCTGGCTGTGCACCAGTGCCACATGTGAAATATCGGTTGTGTAGAATCTCTCTTCTTCGTAGATGACTTTACGGTCTTGTTCAGGTCAAAAGTGTAAATTCAGCACAACGGCGATACAGCGTGTAATAAAATAGACTAAATGCTGGGCTGGAAATGAGGGCTGAGTTTTTCACTACAAAACAAAAAGCAATACTATTTGCTCAGAGAAAAAGACACTGGACACCCAGGCTGTTTTTATCACGTAAAGAAATCCCACTAGTAACTGAAGTTAAATATCTTGGCCTCACTTTAGATGAAAAGCTTTCGTGGAAACCTCACATATCGACAATGTAAAGAACAGATGTTCACGTGACTTAAAACTGTTACGCATCATTCAGGCCCAAAAATGGGGGGCTGATCGCAAAACACTTCTCCTCCTGTACAGACAAATTATAAGATCCAAATAGACTATGGAGCCATAGTATATAGATCTGCCAAAGAAAGGAATCTACAGAAGCTGGATCCAATACATAACTCCGGAATACGAATATGCACTGGGCATTTAAACAAGCCTATACCATCTCTTCTAGTTGATGCAAACGACTCCATTACAATTACGTCGAGACCAACTAGTCCTTGCCTATGCCTACAGAAAGTTTCAATTCCCTCACCACTATGTCACACACCAAAATACAAACACCAAAATACCACAGATATTATGAAAGAAAAACCTCATTTAACCAGACACTCGGACACCACCTTAAAAACTTGATCACAACTTATTGAATAGACAAACTCACTAATACCAAGTACATCTAAATACTGCACTGAAACAACAACACATACATGGCTTATGAAGAAACCCGACAACTCCATTCACTCAATCCAAAAAGGAACACTTGGAAATTATATCACAACTTAAGAAAATTAAACACAAATTACAAGAATGCAGAATTTATCTACACAGATGGAGCCAAACAACGCAGGCACAGGCTACGCATTTACTACCAGCTCTGGTCAATTAAACAAGTTTAAAGGAAAAAAATTTAGTTCTTAACTAATATAGAAATAGAGCTATAAAGAAGGGGACTAGTACGCCATAACTAACTCAAAAAGGACATAATCGTACTTACCGACTCATCCAGTGGACTAACAAGCAATGAACAATCTATACAGCCAGAACAATATCATAATTGAATTAGAGAAAAGAAGTCAAACAACTTAAATGTAAAGTTTTGCTGGGTACTGGCCACTCTGGGATCCGGGGAACGAAACAGCTGACAAGCTGGCTAAATTGCTATTTCCAATGGACAACTTTCGGAAAATTTTGGTGACAATAAATGACGTTAAAGCAACCCTAAGACTTAAACTAAATGAACGGTGAACATATTATGGGATTCTCTAAGTAATAACAAACTTTTATTCTGTCAAACCTATAATAGGAGAGTGAGGAATTGCTATAGACAAAACGACACGAGGAGACTGTCCTCTGTAGATTAAGACTTGGTCACACTCGACTGACTCACAGCTATCTGTTTTCAAGGGACCAAGAACTGCCTAAATGTAGACTTTGCAACGACTTACTTACGTCAAGCATTTTTTATCGACTGTACTAGGACTGACACAACCCATGACAAATCACAAAAATTCCCACAAACTTACCTGACCTTTTAGGGAATGACGAAACTATATCAAAAACTTATTTAAATTATCTAAAAGAACTGATAACTGGCTGAAATTTTAAACCTTATCAATCCCTATTCACAATCTATGGTATTATCTTTTTATATATTATTACTTTATTTATTATTATATTTTTTTTTTTTTGCTTTTCACTTATCCTGTTTTTATAGTTGAACCACCCATCTCTTTGTTTTATTGTCAATTTAACCCCTTTCAAATTTAATCTTTATTAATTAATTATTAAACTAATCAAACTTAAAAAATATGTCTTATGCTTTCCATTCAAAAAACTGTCAAAAAAAAAAAAAAATCTTTACCTTTACGTTGTTTTCCCTTGCTTTATCAATGTTAATCATAGTTGTTGCGTGGAGCTAATAATGTCTAATTAAGCACCACATTAAATAAATAAATAAATAAATAAATTTTATAGCAAAATATGAATAGTAAACCATACAATATAATTTAACATTATTATTCTTTCCACGTAATATTTTTCATTTTCGTGGGTATAATTCTGTGTGTTTATGGCATAGAGATAATTACTAGAGAGCATAGAGTTCAGGGGCTTTGTGTAACCTCATTGAAACCTCCTTCAAGCGTGAGTTAAGGCTATAATTAATAAATGTACTTCGGTTTCACGCACATCGTTCAACAACTGTTGTTGTCCAAACATCTATTTGTTAGTTTCCATGTAACTTTTTTTGTTATTATTTATTATATTATAATTTATGTTAAGCCTTGAAAAAGATTAAATTATATCGAAAGCTCGGCAAAATTAGTTTTTTTATATTATTTTGAACCTATTCCTCCTCAAAAGCTTTAATAATTTAAAATAGAGGTCCCTATAAAGTTTCTTGTTTGATAGGCTATGTCCCCTCTAGTATATATCTCTATGTATGGAATACGATCGAAGAAAAAGTGATGACACAAAAATCCTTGATTGTTATGAAAAATAACAAGCCCCTTAATTTTATACTGTTATACTATTACTACAATACATAAATGTATGTCCTGAAAATCCCTCTCACTTCAAGAATTTTAAATCTACATTTAAAATCTCAACAATTCTTCAAAACAAAGTTGGCAACACTGGTTATTTCTAGAAAATTTCATCTTCCTTCTCCCACCCCATCTCATCTACGATGTTATTTTGTTTACTTGCGTCAGAAATCTGCAATTTTTGGTCAAAATTAATTATTTAATTAATAATTTATTAAAATTAGTGCTTAAACACGAAATTCGAACTATTAATTTAATTTTAAAGGTAAGTAATTAATGAATAAATTTATTAAATTGTGATTAAATTGATGTTAAAATAGACGAAAATGTGTCATATCTCACACTTTCATTTTGATCTAGTTTTTGACGTTTTTAATCTATTTTTGTGTTTTTAAGGTGGTCTAAATTTGGTGATGTAAAAATTTAAAATTAAAAAACAAAATTTAGGGATGTCTGAATTAAATTTACCAGCTAGCCTTGAAAGATTGGAAATTAACCCTGAAAGGTAATTCATAAAATTAATTCTTTTGAGACTTCCGTAATAAATCTTTATTTCCTAATTTAATAGTTTAACTTGTTTGCAGTATAAATGTCTATTTTGTTTTCGTTCAGTTTGTTTATATTTATTTGAGAGATTGATTATCTTGTTTACATTTTTATCACTTGCTTATTTTTATTTTGTCAGTGTTTTACAGGTTTGTTTACTTGTTTTTTTATAATATTTTGACAGGTGTTTAAATGTTATATTTATTTACTTTTTAATTTAGCATTCATGTATTTGTGTATTAATTGCATTAATAGCAATTAATTATAGTATTGGACACCTTATAATCAGATGATAGTGGGAAAAAAATAGCGTTGAGGTACCATTAAGGTTTATCTGATATGAAATTGTGGATATGGTTATATAAACATTCAGGTCTAACCTCCATGGTTCCCTCACATTATTTTCCCACACTGTCAACTGATTATAACAAGGTGTTATACTTAAACAGATTGTGCAATTTATTGGTCATATGTTAAATTTACTACTAGTATTAAGTATGCTAGATAAATAGATTGTAAGAACTATGCGGAAGGACTCTAGTCAGTCACGCTAGGACAAGGGAGATTGAATCCGGTCCACTCCACTGATACACTGTTTTAACCATGAAAGAAATTTGTATTTAACGCATAACCTTTTCGTCAAACTATTATTTCAGTTAAAAAATTTTGTTTTTCTCTGAATAACTTTGCAATAAAACTAATATAATATATCTATATAAATATATATATATATATATATTATATATATATATATATACTATATATATATATATATATATATATATATATATATATATTATATAATATATATATATATTATATATATATATATATATATATATTTATATATATATATATATATAACATATATATATATATATATATATATATATAAAATATATAATATATACATATCTATATATATATATATATATTTATATATATATTATATATATTTATATAATATATAATATATTAATATACTTATATATTAAATCATATACAAGTCATTCGATAAAAATTGAACTAATGCTGATGATTATGAGATGAAACTTGGCAAAAATATCAAATACCAATCCGATTTTTCAAAATTTTTGCAGGTTTATGACGTCATTAAAAAAATTATTTTCCGAATTGGACAACTACACCTATTGAATAATTTTTGTACAGTTTCAACTCTATAGTATAAATACACTGTGACCTATGATGATAACTGGCACACACACGTACAGACAACATTGTAAACACCGCTCAAGAGGTCTTAAAAATACCTGAAACTAATAATTCCGGTGACATCCCAGGTTGGGATTTTTTGTGAACGCAATACTTTTCCTGTATACTTAAGGAATAAATGAGGAAAAGTAAAAATAATTCAAAACAAATGAATAAAAAGTTGGTGTGAGATATAAAACCTTCATTAACAAGATACAAGATAACAGGGTGGTGGACCTAGAACAGGGTAATGACACCCAAGATGTTAGAAATGTATAAGGTGATTCTATTTGATGTATACAAACCAAACGCATGTGGGGGTCATAACCTTAATATTTTATGAATGACATGTAACATCATTTCAGCTTTTGACAGTATAGGTGGCTAACATTAAACATTTTTTATTAATTCCTGCAAAGACGTCAATGCAGGACTATAACCTAAAATGATTTTTTTTTAATTTCATTTGTAAAAACCCTCTAATTTATAGTTAGGGGACTAAAAACTATAATTTTAATGTGGTGTAAAAATGAGGGGTCCGCGTAGAGACAGTGTTACGACTCCCTCCATTTTCCCTTTGGGTTAGATAGGCCAGCATTCAATTAAGAGGGAATTTAGTTCAACCACTATGTTGCAAGTCAGTGCCACTTGCTTCTCTATCCTACTTTGTTGATTTATATCTATTGCTGAGCAACGGTCAACAAAGAGCACCATTTTCAATGTTATTAAACATTTCTAAAACCCTCAAAAAGACTTTTTAACTTTGGAACTTTTCTAAAAAAAAGTTAGCCTTGGTTTTCAAAGAGGAGTAGCATGTTTTCAAGAATAGGTCTCATTTGCTGAAAAAGGGTACATGCATCGATTTCGAGGTGATTAATGTCATTTGGATGTCCTATCTAATCTTATAACATAGAAAGTCAGAACAACTTTATTTGTTTAAGTCAGAGCTTCAAGAAAAAACATCATTATGGAATCCATGGCAGAAACAGTAGCATCCATAAAAAAATAATATCTACATAAAGTGAACTTATGTACTAATAGGTATATAAACCAGTCTAAAAAAAATCCGCTTGAACTGGTTGTTATAGTTGGTAAAAAATTAAAATGATGGAGGGCTATGTGGTGCTGCAATGCGGTTATTCGGAGGAACTAAAAGTTACAAATTTTGCTCAGGGCTTTGTGAAGGGTGGGAGTCAAAACACTCTCTCTACGCTGCCTCTTCATTTGTACATTACTTTATATCATTTACATATTTGACAGCTATTTTTATTATTGTCATTTGAATTTCAGTTGTAAAATAGATCAAAATAGGAACATAATGAATAGTATTAGTGAAGACCCGGAGTGCACCCTACAAGGACTGTCCCTCAAGGCAGAGTGCCCCAAAGGAAACTGTAATTGTAATAGGAAAAGAGATAAGTAAGTTTTATTATTATTAATGATTGGGGTTGGAGTCGAGGATAGACCCCATTTGCACTGGAAGTCTATTGTACAATCCCCTCAATTGGTCCAGTTCAGAATAATCCTTTTCCCCGGACTAGGTCTAGGATCTTTTTGACCAGTGATTCATTGGTAGAATTAAACTTAGTGAGAGTGCCACTACCAAAGTTGGAGAACCTTTGAAAGGCTAAGGCTTCACATCTCAGAAGTATTTGAGAGGCAGTTTCAGTTTCCGATCTACAAAGCCTACACAGTGAGTTATCTTTAAAGATACCAATGGTATGGAGATCTTTTCGGTGGTGACAGTGACCAGTCCAGTTACTGTTCTCAGGTCTTTCTGCTTAGACTAAGGAGGTCCTCAGTTACTTTGGGACTAGGTCCTTTTAACATAAGTTTTTTCAGCCTTTTGCACTGCCAATTTTAGAGGTATAGTTTTGTACAACTGGCTGGATAATTATGCCCATTTCTTTTGTAAATACAGAAAATGAGTTACGAGTAGTGCTTTATATTGAGTAACTTCTCAAGTTATGAAGCTTAAACTTCAAGCACGAAATTGATTGGTTAGCAGGAAAACATGCATTCAAATGGAAATTTGACCAGCATGCGGACCACCGTGCCAGAATTATTTATTCTTCTATTTTAAAAATGTATTCTTTACTCTAGAAAATTCGAATCTAATGAACTTTATTTATTTCTTTACGAACAATCCTTGTATAAAATACAATATTAGGGTTTTAGAAAGTTTTCTTTGATTTCTTCCGAAAAATAGAAGTACTTAACAATAAAAAACGCCCACGCCTTATTTATTGAGATGTTTTGTGTCGGTTACACAAACCTGAAAATTTTTTTTAAAAAAACTGTAGTTAGACTTATATTTATTGTTGATTATTTCCAGAGAGGTAACGGTAAAGCGAGTCCCATTCAAACGTCCTATAGTACGGAGAAGCAAACTCAACCCTCTAGTTCTGAGATCACCGGTACTAAGACTGAGAGACAGCAGTCAGTGTAGTAGTGTTAGCATAGCAAATAGTAGTAAGAGTAAAGAAAAACAATCAACAGGTGGTGAAGAACAACTACCCAGGATAAATACTAGGTAATTAATTATTGAATAGTTAGTTACGGAAATAAAATTTAATGAGATAATTAATTTTTGAATTATATGTAATGTGATAAATAATTATTGAATAATATGTTATATGATAATTAATTATTGAATTATGTGATAATTAATTATTGAATAATATGTTATGTGATTATGATGATGTTAGATTCTAAATCATGTTAAAAACTCATTGCAAATTTACTATTGACAAAAAACATGTCTTTCTCCACTTTCTTCCACAATATAGGCCTCTTTAGATTGATCACGGGTCTCAATTGATGTTTATGGGGATCAATTGAATAACCCTGTTCCCCGAGAGTTGTACCTTTAAAATAATAATGATATAGAAGGAGCATAGGACCTTAAAACACAATGTAATTCTACTGATAACATGAAAGCCGGTTGACTGGTGGTCTTAAGTAGGAGTACTACCCAACAACAAAACATTATTTTATAAATTTGTCATTAATATCCACTAATGAAAAAAGATAATGAAGAAAAACCTTTCTAAGTACTTAATAAAATCGATATTAGATAGCAAAAGGGTAGGGGAATATGAGAATCTGCATTTAGTTGACAAGGACTACTTTTAACATAATTTTAATTAAAAACGCTAAAATACAATTTAAAATGCTTAAAATATTGTAATGCACCGATATTTATATTATTTTATTTCATGAATAATTAATCATTAATTAAGAATAGAACGCAATAATTCAGCTACCGGAAATATTGCCAACTTTGTTAAAAAATATTTTATTTTGTTAGGGTGGCTGACATTACTTAAGTGCACCAGTGAATCGCCTTTTGTGTTATCAGTAGTGCTCATTCTATATATTGTATTATTCTAAGGTTATACCTCTTGCATGAAGATAAAAGGTATACATATTTATTTATGTCTGACTCAAACTACCATATTTTTGATTGAAAAATAGGATCATTTAAAAGAAAACAAAATTTAAAAAAAAAACTTTAAAGTGGTAGCTTTTGCCTTCACCTTTCTAGCAGTTCATAACGTTTCTGTTTATTTTTCAGACTGAATGAAGAGATATGTCGGAACACAGAAGACGAGGATAGAACACTACAAGCTGTTGCTTCCCTACCCCTGCCCTCTAGCTCGTGTGCTGTCGAAGCACGTTCCTCCCCCGACGACACAACTATAGACGAGTTAGCCTCGTATTTTGATCTCTTTGTACATATACCCAAAAAGATGTCATTTATGGCAGAAATGATGTATACATAAACCAAATCACTCAGAAAAATTTTCACAGTTACGAAACTTTAACCCCGAAACATTTAGTTTGTTAAATTTAATAACCACGACAGGAACAAATTCGTAGTCTTTTAATAATTTGGCTACATTTTGAACTACTTTATTCATATGCTTTTTTTATCATTGCAAATCTTATAGTATCCAAATAGACAGCTCAACAAAGGAACCTGTGGGTCACCTTATGGGGGAATTTTTTGAGTTCCCACCACCAATTATTTTCTAAACCTCCAATCCTTTACAACAGGATTTGTTATATAAACTGACTGTAATTAGTTAATAATGATAATCAGTTAATAATACTTAAGAGTTAATTTCTTTTGAAATGATTATGAGAACATAAAATTTAACTAAAATGCATACAATTTTGCCTTAAATATTAAACAAATTTAAATTAAATAACTTTTATGTCAAATTCCTTGTATAGGCATTGTTTTGAAAAGACAGACCTTATCACGAGTCAGTGTTACCAACTGTAAGAATTTATTTAAACTGTCCTTTAACTATTGATGTTGCAACTTTCAATTTTATTCTTATTGTAATTGACCGTATGTCATAAGTTAGTGTAGTCGGGGGAAAAAATGTTAATGGATGACTTTAAGAAATAGTATGTCTTAATTCTTTTTTACTCAGTGGATCAAATTATGTTAACTAATGAAAGGTATGAATAAAAGTTCAGATTTGTCCTCTTGTCTTTCAACGGATGTAAAACCTAAATTATGGAAGGAAATTTAAATGAAAACATTCGCTGGAACTATAATTGTCTGAATGTTATGTGATTATTTGTTAAACTGTGAGTGTTGACAATGGAATATCCATGAGCCTTTGTCAGTAGTCGGTTTGACAAAGGAATGTCTATTGTTTAGGATTTTATTATGTTAATAAACTCGTCCCTTATTAACTTAAGGGAATCCACCAAAACGAAAAACTAAATTACTGCGAAAAATGAAAATTCCTTTTCCTATTTGTATTTGTATCTAACTGTATTGAGTTCAGTTCAAACGGAACTTAACTTTCATTTTAGTTCGTTTTGCTTCGGTGATACTCGGTGAACTGAAAGTAATTGACAACCATAGGATATGTTTGTGGAAACAATTCCAATCTTTTACCATTTTTCCTTCCATTTCTTTTTTTAATAAACTCGTCTCTGCAAGTGGTTTCCCTCTATCACTGCAACCTTCATTACTACTAATGAAACAAATTAATACCGAGCCAGACAAATATTAAAAACAATAAGATACAATCTAATTGATGTATATGATATAAACAATAAGATGCAATCTAATTTATATATATGATATAAACAATAAGACCCCTTAACTAACTATTTGTTTCTAAAACATTTTCGGTGTCTTTGTCTAAATAAAAGAAAGAATTCAAAATAAATAAATATTAAACATAGTTATTTATTGGTTTATTCAACAAACTGGTTTAGAGGATCCAAAAATAGAAAATTAAAAAACCACTTTATCATTTTTTTACCATAGTCATTTTTTGGGGTATTAATTTATTTAATAACTTTTTTCTGCAAATTTGATTCTTCTTTTTTTTGTTTTAAATAGTTCTAGTTTGTTGAATAAAACTTTGAAAACTTACCTAAATAAGTTTTAAAAGAAAGATACTAAACCAACTTTCATTTGAAATCAATCACATAAATTCAAAAAAAATCTTTGATTTTTTATTTGTCAAAATAAATTAATTGATTTATGTATGTATTATTATTTTAAATTTATTTTGAGTGTTTTTTTGTGTTTTTCTTGTTAAAACTTGCATTATTTTTTTTTTTAGTTTCAATTTCGGATTAGTTATTGTTACTTGTTTATTTAATTGCTTGAAAATAAAGAATGATTTTATCAGTGGGATAAACTTTTAATGGAGCCTGCCCAAGAAGTGTAAAAAATAGTTGATAACTTTGAGCTGTGGAGTCATACAATGGGAATTGAATAAAAACAGTCTCTACACAATAACTTGTTATATTAAACAAAGCTGACTTCCGGTCTTACAGACCATCATCAGTGTTTGGAACGACAAAGAATTCTGTGTATGAAACCTTTGTTGTTTCAGACACTGATGATGGTCGGTAAGATATAATAAATATAAGTTATTGTGGAGAGACTGTTTTTTTCAATCAAAATTTAATAGACTTCTTTGTGTATTTAGAATTGGGAGTCCAAGCAGTATTGTCCCCCTTACTACTCTTTCATCATATAAATAACCACAGTAGCAATTTTTTTTATAAATTCTCTAAAAAGGAAAGTTAGTAAACAAAAAATAAGGTTTACAAAAAGAAGATGTTGTCCAATATGATTACAATTTAACAACTAAGCTTTCCGATCAGAGATTCTGCTCTTAATCAGGGTCAGATATCTTTACTTTTCTACTACTCTCAGGTTGCAATGTAAAACTTACTATTTTTAGTTTTCACTAAGTTTTTAAATAAAACTAAACGGACATTTTTTACCCTTAACTTGAGTATGTAATGAAAATCAAAGATAAAAACTGTAATAATTAAAATCAAAATAATGTGTATACATATTAATGTAGAATAACAAGTAAACTGACTCCCTCTCAGTTATTTCTGCCCCCTCCCCCTTTAAAAAAATAAAAATGGCTGACATCACGTTGAAATAACACAGATAAGAATAAAACATGAATGTTGTCAAAATATTGTGAAAACAAACCCTCTGTGATGTTTTCTTTGCGTTAAAAATAGAAAAATGGTATTTTCAGTCAAGCTGATAGAATTTATAATGTAATGTCGTCCGGAATTGCCGTCATTGCAGGAATAAATATTAAATTTTCAATGATGGCTGCTATACCGATTCCTGCAATGATGTCACACTTCATTAATAAAAAAAGTCAGGTTATAACCTCCGAATGCTTTTGGTTTGTTTACATCAAATTGCTTCACCTTATAAATTTCTAACTTCTTGATTTTCAGTCACACTAAATAACCTTTATCGATAAAAGACAATATGACATTTGTGTAACCTCCTTTTACAGTAACTCAAGACGCTAAAAGTAGTCTTAGCAGTCAAATTGTATTCTTATGACATCATCACATGTTTTTACAGGCCAAAGTACACGAGTAAAGTGTTGATTCTATTCTGTTATAGTTAAAACTTTTAAACAACGGCAGTCGTAATTTGTTTTACATATCTTGAGCAGCATTAACTTCAATTAAAAAAAAAAATATTAATGCAAGTTCTTGTCATAATAAATTTTGAATTAATTTGTATTTATTTAGTTATTATTTTGTACTATTTTTTTATTGGATGCTCTGTAGGTTCAAATTTTGTTTAAATGGTTTGAGAAGCAAGGGTAGAGAAAATAAAAAAATATTTTTAAATTTTAAGTGGTTTTGAGGCTTTTTACTTCTAAGATAGTTAAGACATTTCGCTCAACAAAGTTTATCTTTAGTTAAATGTTTCATGTTATCAAAGAATATAATTGATATAGAATGTCGGAAGGTATACGAGAGCATCAAACAGAAAGTGGGAGTGAAGTCAGTACTGGCATCTAGTGGCATGTTTTAAACTAACTCTCCTTACCACAACATTTTTTCCACTCTATTAAGTTTAACATTTTTATCACTTTTTCATCTCAATCTTTATTACCATTTTAACGACACGAGTATCTACTTTAAATGGGTCATTATTATATAGAGCAAATAGTAGGCTTAATCAATTTAGGGCCAGAAGTAGTGAGCTAATAACAAGACGACAATGGGCCATTCTCGTAGTTGGCATGGTGAAAATACTAAATTATACACTAGCTCTCCTGTTAACTGGTTACATAACTAACTTTTTGTTCTCCGAAATAATAAATCCCAAGACTTTCTTTCTTAATCTATATATTCTTTGCATGTTTGTAACCCAATTTTAAAATTGATCACTATACTTAAATAGGTAAAAAATTTAAGTTACTTAGATTCACACAACTAATCTGTAATTGCTGAGTTATCTTGTAGTATTTCTTAATACTACAAGATAACTTTTGTGTCCTTTTCAAATACAAAATCACCAAACCTCTAGCTACAATGGATTAAGTTCAAGGGTCCTGCTATCTTAGAGACTTTTTAAAAGTAATAACACTTTTCAACCTAGTTACTTATACTATTTTGATTTCAGTAAAAAATATTAAGACAAGTTAAGCCTTCCTCCGTGCACACTACTAATTTTTGTATCAATCATTCGACAGCCTGCCACTTTCCTTTACTCTATTAAGGAAAGGAATTCTACAAGTTAATTCTGAATCCAGACCTTCCAGGGATATGCACACACCAATAGGATTTCTTAACTACCTTATTCCCTTGGCTGTCAAACTGATCAAAACCAAATCCATTACTTTTGATACCCCTTACAGACAGAGATCTTTATTCTTGCTTCTAACTTTAACTGCCATAATTATTTATTTTCTTTTCATTACATCTATAATATAATTGTATCATAATAAGAACCATATAAATAAATAAAAACATTAGATTTATTGTTAAATTAATAAAAAACTATTAATGTATTTAATTGTTTTTTTATTGTTTATCATCATATTTTTTTTTGACGTGCCTCCTCCAAAAAGGAGCACTCAAAACCTAGGAAATCCTCAACTCATTATATAACACAGCTTAATATAAAATATATAATATATATATATTATATATATATATATATATATATATATATATATATATATATATATATATATATATATATATATATTAATATGTAAATATATATATATTAATATATATATATAATGGAAAAATAGTGTTGAGGAACCAATGAGGTTATGACCTGATATGACATTGTGGGTGAGGTGCAACATCCAGGACTTATTCTTGTTGACTAGCTCACATTATTTTCCCACATATATATATATATATATATATATATATATATATATATATATATTATATCACATATTTTCCCACATATATATATATTTATATATATATATATATATATATATTATATATATATATATATATATATATATATATATGTGGGAAAATAATGTGAGCTAGTCAACAAGATAAGTCCTGGATGTTGAACCTCACCCACAATGTCATATCAGGTCACAACCTCATTGGTTTCTCAACACTATTTTTCCACACTGTCAACTGATTATAACCGTGTGTCATACTATACCATCATTTATTTCTCATAAATAAAAAGAAAACTGTATTAGAACTAGGCTTATAATGAAATAAATTAAACGAAAAACAACAATAGAAGAATATAAATTAGTATCAAAATGATATCACAAACATTTCTTTTCTTTATTTAAATAAAACGCTTTCAAATATAAATTTTCTCTTTTATAGCTATTTTCAGCTAATATAAATATAATAGTCTTTTTGATAATTGCATCCAATATTATTATTAATTAGAACAATTAAGAAGATTTTGGACCTTCTTCCGAAGAAAAAGATTATTCTGACCAGGACTAATTGTGGAGACTTTTCTTTAGACCTCTGTTCAGAGCAGCGTTTCTTTCAGAGGTCCTTCACTGAGGCCCCCCGGGAATCACAGAAATATGGGGGGGGGAGTAAAAATTGTTGACTGGGGAAAGAGGCTACAAATACTACTTGGAAATGTTAAATTAACAAAGTACAAAGTATTTTTTTGGAAATATTTAGAAGTACCCATAAGCAACACAATAATAATTTCCAATAATAAAATGGAGTAACTATTTATGGGTATATACAGGATAAAACATTTCAGATGCACAAACAATAAATCCTTTATAAATTAAGACAAAACATGGTCCAAGA
Organism: Microvelia longipes; assembly: GCA_018340805.1. Classification (NCBI taxonomy): domain Eukaryota; kingdom Metazoa; phylum Arthropoda; class Insecta; order Hemiptera; family Veliidae; genus Microvelia; species Microvelia longipes. The sequence goes on from JACMZG010001859.1 coordinate 19,952,230, forward strand.
CTTTTGAAAATGATACTCCCTGTTACCCCGAGTTAACTGACTCCTTCGAGTTCAAATTTATTATTATCTTGTTAACTATTAACCAAATATGGTAATTTTGATACTACTTGTAGTTACTTTAAAAATTTAAATTATAGGATACCGAAGTAATACTGTTTAGAAACTGCATTGAATCCTAAGAGCTTTGATACTGTTGGGGTAATTTTTATCACACTATTGTTTGACTTACATCATAGATTTTTTTTATCAAAACTACAGGAAAGAAATATTTTTAACAAAAATCTATGATATATGTCAAACAATAGCGCGATTACCAGGTAATTACCCAAATGGGTAATTACCTGCAAATGGGATCTATCCTTACCACTGACCTCACTTATAATAATAATTAGAATTTCCTTTAATTATTTTAGTCATTTTTGTTTTTGATTTTCATCAGTCTTATTAATATTATACTTTTGTAGTAGTCTTGATTTAACTTTATCAGTGAGTCAGGAATACACAGAGAAGGTTGTCCATTTTGTTTACCCCCCCCCCCCCCTATCAGTGGGTAGAGGTGACGGAAAAGTAAGCAACAGTTCAAAATAGTAAACAATGTCTTAATTTATTGATTTTCCTGTTTAACCAATGTAAAACCAGTTAATACCTTATACTTTTGCGATGTATAGTAACAAACTTTTATTATAGTTAAAAATTAATTGTTAACCTAAACTTCTGAAATTAATTCTGAGTGATGCAATTTAAAACAGCCATCTAAGCACAAGGCAGGTAAATCGGGGCATTTAGAGCAATAATATATTGTTTCTTGTTTTATTCCGTTCCTCCGGAAACAAACGCTACACTTCATCTTCTTCTGTTTCCCATGAGAGTCAAACTTCAATAAAGTAGGTGAATGAGGGTCACCGGACCATTTCGATAAATCCGGTTCGATAAGCTCTCTTATTACATCCAAACGGAAATCGTAAAGAGTTGTTTTGTTTTCATTTTCTTGATTGTAAAGATAAAAGGCGTTCATGAGCATGACTTGCAGAACATGAATAAAAATTTTCTTTTCAAACGACATTTGTCGCCGTTTGCAACTATAATAAGATAATAATTCATCGTTTAATTTATCGTTTAGCATGTACGTGTTAAACTCTGATATTGCTTTCGGAACGTTGTCGATTTCTAGATTTTCAATTTCAATAAATTCGGAAGAGAAAAAGACCGAACAATCTTTTTTCCAACGACCGATTAAAACTCCTTTTTGAAGTATACTTATTAACGGCTTTTCTTGGTACATATTGGCCAATCTTAAAGTATCATTGGGTAGTAAACCGGTGCTATAAGTAGCGTTTTCAAGTAATTTATGAGCTAATTTAACCGATGAATAAATCTGATCAACATAAACACACCTGTTGTAACTCACCAATTCTGCCAATAAATCAGTTACAACATTCTCAGTAATTTTTTGTACAACGCTTATTTTCAAAACGACACCACTCGGCTCACTAACACAATTAATACTCGGGCTGTCCTTGTTTGGTTTCTTTTTAAATTTTCCATCAACGTAATACAGTGGTTCTTTTATAGTGACTATTCTTCCAGCTGTATAACATTTAAACATGATATCATTAAAATGTTGAATTAAATCGCAATGTTGAATACATTTCAATAAGATCATAAAGCGATTTCTCGTCATGTAATTGCTGATACATGTAAAATTAAAAAGTGGATCATTACTCCAGTAATCTACAATGCGGTTTAGCTGTATTGTTCCCATATGCAACAGTAGTCCTAAAAACCTTATTATTTCTTTCATAGTAGTTTTTTCCGTAAACTCAGACCCGTCTTGAATATTGCTTAAATTTTTATTAGTTTCTTCTAACAAACGTCTTAAAAAATTACTGTTAACCAATAACGTAAAGTAATCGATCGGTTTATCACTGATATCCATGTTTAAACCTTGTTTTAGTATAAACTCTTTGTTTATTTTATCGTTAGATTCTAAAGATGAAATCATGATGTGACTTTTATTAAATTTGATTTGACTATAATTATTGTCTATTTTAATACCTTGTTCAAAAAATTTGTTGTGATTTGATTCTAACTGGCATTTGTTTTCATCATAATAAACTTTTACTTGGGGCTGATCAAAGATTTGTACTTGGTTCTGTTCAAACTGTTTATTTTCAAGTGGAGTAACCTTCCTTCCAGGGTCATCATGGGCTAAGATCTGGACTTGATTTACATCAAATTTCACTTGATTTGCATCATATTTGTTATGATTTGAATTATTTTCACTTTGATTAAAATATCTGATTTTTTGTTGATCAGATACTTTATTTACATGTTGATTATCCGCCTTACCTCTGTCAGCAGTTTTATAAACAACGTGAACTCCAAGTTCATTCAATTTCAATATTTTTTCACGAATTAAGTCATTATTGAAAGTATTATCACTCATTTTATCAAATTCACGAACAAACCAAAAGAGACACGAAACTTACAGGGTAGAACTTAACAAAACAACTTTAAAAACTACTGACATCGAAATATGATTTGATGTAAACAAACAAAACTTCAATAAATCAGCTGATTGAATAATACTTAACAAAACTTAAACAATATGCGTACATTTCTGTATGAATTGCATACAATAAAAACAATTTTTAACGTATTAATTATGAAATTATTTTAAAAAATCATAATGAAAATCAGTAATAAAAATTTTACTATGCAACATGTACAACATTTTAAAAATACTTAATTTCAAAATTTGCGGGAAAATTCAGTGTTGTAAACTAATCAAGTAAAACATTTAAAATAAGATTTTCTTAAATTTTTAATTTGCTTTAAATTATTATTCTTATAAATTTATAAGTTCAAATTTCATTTATTTATTCATAATAAATAATAATTATCATAAACAATTTACTTAACGAATAAGAAGTGTAAAAAAATCAGGGTTGCTTTTTGTAAATTTGGAAACCTACGTTAGGTTCTTGGTAAACATAACCTTCACCTCGTGATAAATCTAATTTATTTATTTAATTATTTTCTTTATTAAGATTTTACTTTTAATTATTCTATTAAATCAAATTTATAAATAATGGCAGTAGCTACAGCATCTAAAGGATCGTTTAAGCCGGTATGTATTGTATATTATGTTTTTGTTGTGTTAAAATTAAGTTATTGAATAGCTCGTAGACTGTGGTAAATTTATTGCTTTTTTCGCTTTTTTCTTCTTTTTTAAGGATTCAGACGTGCATATTACTTTTGAAGACCAAACGAGGATTAATGAATTTGCCCGGAGGAACGCTAAATTGGACGATTTTAAGGAGGAATTGAAAAATAAAATGGTAAACAGTGTGTTTCCTTTTTGATTTATTAAACTTAGTTATTGTTAAAAATTTTGGTCCAAAGTAAATGAAATGATTAATTAGTAGGTTAAAATTTAGATTTGTTAACTAATTAAGAGACATTATTGAATGGGTGAGATACTTAGGTAGCTCCCTTGGTGAACTGCAGGGCTACTTAAGACGCACACCTGTAAGACTTGATTTTAGTTCTCCTTTAATCCACTTGCGGTATGTTATGTTGTGTTAAGCCTATACTTGATATAGCTTAACTTCTGTGTCAGTTCTTGGATGAGTGACCCCAAAAAGGTGGGACTATTGAGTAAATGATTAAACTAGAAAAACCTAAGTGTCGTAACTGGCTTAGTAACTGGTCGTTAAGTTATTTTATATTTCAAGTTTATACAGACTTCCAGCCTTCTACTTGTCAATTGTAAAAATAAAAAAAAAATAAGTCTGGTCCTGCTTTGCTCAACAGTAAATATAGCCGCCAAAGTATAAAAAACCTTCTTCACAGTCTTGTAACATAATATTCTATTTGTCTTTTCAATTATAAATTTGATAATTTACATTAACTTATTTAAAGAATTTTTTTGTTGTTTGCTCTGATTACAGAATTATTTAAAGAATCTAGAAGATGCTTTCAGCGAGTTAGAGCTGGCTGACGATGCTGATACTTTCCCATTCCTTATGGGAGAACTGTTTATTTATCAAAATCTAGAAAAAACTCAAGTAAGCAAAAATGCAAATTTGACTGGTTTGAAATTATTTTATTGAAAACCTTCCTGATCCTGATCAATAACTAATTATTGCCAGATTATAACCTCGGAATGTGTTTAGTTTATTTTCATCGATTTGAATCCCCTTATGAATTTCTAACATCTTGGAGTGTTATTCTGTGTGTTTTAAATATTTATTTCCCTGAAATTTTCACAGAACTTATCTATTTGGCTAATATATTTAAGAATAACAAGCAATAAAGTTCAACAAGTGAACTAACTCCTCTTTAAAAAATATAGTGAAACACACGGCTAAAATCATTTGACAGCGTTGGAAAAGAATTCCAGGGAGCCAATGAGGTTATTCCTGGTTGTTGAACTCTACCCTCAATTTCAAATTAGGCCGACCTTATTGGTTCCTCAACGCTATTTTCGCACGCTATTATGTGTTTAATACACATTAACGCTATTAATGTGTTTAATTTTTTCAGTTTAAAAAAGAATTGAGTTTTACATTTTAAAAATGGCTGCCACTCTGTAATTAACAGAAGAATTTCAAATGTCATATTTTATAAACAAGCACTATGTGTTGTTTATATATATATATATATATATATATATATATAATATATATATATATATATATATATATATATATATATATATGCACGAATAGATGTATACTAGATGTGTCAATGGGACACGATAACTTTTAAACACTTTCTTGGATCAAAAATAAAATGAAACTTGGTACAAAAATCAATTTTATTTTACTAACCACATTCTTACTTAAGCCCATCCAACTAGGGATTTCTCTGTTGAAATTAAGGACAAGCTAAGGGACTGACAGAGTGGTTTACTTGCTGAGTCATCTCTCTCTTATTACAAACACTTCTTTATGCATTTCTACTTCACCGTTTATGCCTTGTTTATTTACTCTTTTTTTCAGAAATCACTTGAAGAAGCTAAAGAAAAGTTACAAGGAGAAATTGACGAAACTAAAAAGAAAATTGATGAATTAACAGAAATAATGTCAAATCTTAAAACTCAGCTCTACGCCAAGTTTGGCAACCACATCAATCTGGAGGAGGACGACTAATCACTTTTATTAAATTAATTATTATTGCTTTTATTTTTTTATTATTAACTTTCAATTCTTTAATAACAACTCAATACTCAAAAAATTTGAACATAAATTTGAACTATTCTTTTAAAAAATCATTTGAAAATTGTGGCAAAAATGTCAAAATTACCACTCTCAACAATTAACTATAAATATAACAGGTGTTTAATTCTTATCAAGTGTTTATCGAAAAAAAAAGATTTTTTATCGTATTATTTTTTTTTTTGTAAATAAATAAACTTTGTTAACATTTTTTAAGTTTTTATTTTTAGTTTTCCTTAACTTATGACACATATTTTCTCTAGAATGACTTATTCTGCTGCCATAACCCTTTCAGTACCTAGAAAGTGGAGCTACATAAGTAAGCCTAGCCGGGACTTCTATAAACTATAATTCTTGTATATTATTATATACCTGTAATGCTCGCTATGGCCTTTGCCAGGCCATACTAGTATTGTTTTATTATTATTGTTATAATAAACAAGTTTCCTCGGCCGCTGGGCAGCACTGCAGCGTTGGCGTACTTAATCAGTTCATCATATTACTGGTTTATATATGCGGCATACTGCCACAATATAAGCAAATTTTCAAATTAATTAGCAAAAAAACTTGATTTGTTTACATGTCTGTTAATGCCATAATGTTTTGTTTACATATATATGTCAATTAATAAGGCCAGAACTAATACTGATAATACAATGAAACTTCGTATCAGTAAAAATATCGTCCATATATATATATATATATATATTATATATATATATATATATATATATATATATATATATATATATATATATATATATACACCCTTGATCAGTGAAATCCCCATTCCAAAAAAACACTTCCCCCCTCCTGTGGTGAGGGGGGATCTAACCTCATAAGCTAATTTTTCATTGAAATTTGCTAAAATAGTGCCTCCACAGGCAGCTCTGTAAGCTTGTGTGGGTAGCGAAGCGATGAAAATTCACTAAATTTATGGCGCAATGCCATGATACAATATATAATACGAAACAGAATCAATGTGGCTTGGGGCCGAAGGACTGGTATCCCTTTGGTTGCCCTTTTATATAAGTTACTTTCAGAATCCAAATTCTACTCGAGATCGAGTGCGATTTGGGGTTTTTTTTAACTCCCGCCACAATTTCTTTTGTGGCGGGAGTTAGACCTGTGTGTGTTACATTAGCTGTTTCTGAGGTCTCTGATGACGAATTAATATAGTATAAAAACTTCATTATATGTTATATAATATATATATATATATATATATATATTATAGTTTTTTCGAGGGGACCACGAAAACCTCCCCATAAGGTAGCCTACAGGATACATTTGTCCAGCTGTCTATTTCTTCTTATCGGATTCGCTACGCCTAACGTAGCGAAGTACTTAGCATTTCGGTCTCGCTTTGCTCGTACTACACGTCATCCACAAACTGACCTCGCTTGATGGTGCTTAATACTAGAGTGCCTGTATAATCATACAGGCATGTAATAATGATTATACAGGCACTCTACTTAATACTAGTGATCCGACGAAAACCATTTAAATATACTCAAAGCAAAGAGACTTATACTCTATATAGTATTAGTCTCTTTGAATATACCGAAACGCATACTTGTTTGTATCGACCTAGAACTGAAGTGAAATAGAATCAACAAGTGACTTTACTCACGTATTTCGTGATGTAGATACGACTACAAATGTCAAAAGAAGAAAATTTTGGCCGCTAGGGCTACTTTTAGCGACTACAGTAATCGTAGAGGAGATTATGGTGCCTGTCATTGTTGAAGGTCACATTGTGTGACAAAAATTGATATAAAACTATAACAACAACATAAAAATTGTATTTTCCAGGTGCAAATAAAATAACGCGGAGGGTTTGTTTACAATATATGATGGCATTTGACAATTTTCCGTCAATTACAGAATGATAGCCATTTTTAAAATATCGACAAAACTCGATTTTTTGTAAAAAAAAAATCAAATTTTCGGCACTAGTTTTTTAGGGGAGTGGATTAACTTGTTATTCTATTCCACTATAACTGAAACCAAAGAATATAATAGGTAAAGAATGTCGAAAGGTATACGAGAGCGTCACACAAAAGGTGGGGTTGAATTCGGTGCTGACATCTAGCGGTAGCTCTTAACAAACTCTCCTTTCCTTTCCATCAAATTCTTCCCACTTAGTTAGTATTATTAAATCGTCCCGTTCTTTATTGCCATTTTAACGACACGAATATCTATTTGAAATTAGTTATTATTATTAAGCCGAAATTTGGATTAGCCAGAATTGGTTTTTTGGATAAAAGACGACAGTGGCGCATTCTCGTAGTTGGCATGGTGAAACTACCAAGTTATACACTAGCGCTCATGTTAACTGGCTATGATACTAACCTTAATGAATCCAAGGACAGCAAATTTCTCTATCTATATATTCTTTGCCTGAAACAAACAAACAGGAAGTTTAGTGTCGACCTGTTACATTTATTAATGGCCACTCAATATGGTGAGAGTTTATAAATGGCTTTTATGAATTAAATCATTTTTTTGTCATGGTAGGTTATAGTCAGGAATTGACGTCATTGCAGGAATAGAAATAGGCGGTCAACAGGTGTCGATCTGTTACATTCATTAATGGCCACTCAATATGGAGAGAAATTATGAATGTTTTTTTATGAATTAAATAATTTTTTGTCATGGTAGGTTACAGTCAGGAATTGACGTCATTGCAGGAATAGGAATAGGCGGTTAACAGGTGTCGACCTGTCACATTTATTAATGGCCACTCAATATGGAGAGAGTTTATGAATGTTTTTTATGAATTAAATCATTTTTTGTTATGGTAGGTTATAGTCCGGAATTGACGTCATTGCAGGAATAGGAATAGGTGGTCAACAGGTGTTGACCTGTCACATTTATGAATGGCCACTCAATATGGTGAGAGTTTATGAATGTTTTTTTATGAATTAAATCATCTTTTCATAGAGATATTGTAACTATTGAGGCCCTATAGGTACAACTTTTAAAATAACAAAAAGTAACCTGACCACCTTCCTTATAAGTTAACCATATAATCAGTACAAAATTACAGTAGTTTATACAGCAGAACATTAAAATACAAATCAAAACACAAGCAATGTTCGGGAAGCTGAAAACAATTGATTTATTGTATTCTTAACTCACTCTTGGAGGGGGGTTTCATAAGTTACTGAGAGCCCCAAAAAGATGTTTCAGGGCTCTCAATGTAATAAGATAGGCTATGTCCTATGCCCCTTCTAGTATATATGTCTATAGGTGGGGCACTAATTTGCCGAACACCTAGAGTGTAGCAATGCGGGTCTGGCCGTAGCTTTGAACTAAAATTAAACTCGCATGTAATCGTGGCTGTATGTGAATCGTTCGTAGTATACAGCTAGCAAGACTTGAGTAGAATAATAAATTTTTATAGCAACTTATGACCTCTAGAGGTGAGTGATCCCATATTGTAAGAGAAAGCTTTATTGACTCAGGGAGCCTAGACGAAATTTTACTTCCCTTATCGCCTTTTGAATTAAAGCAATGCGAATCATTTTATTACTTATGCTATGAAAAAAAATTGGTGCGGGGTACCTCAGAACTTTTTCTCTCCACGGATTTGCTACGCTCGCCCTTAGAATAAACAAGTCGCCAAATTAATATCAGTGGCGGACTAAGCCAAAATGGCTCGAGGAGGGTTAAGCCTACAAGGACCCAAACCTATATCTTAGGGGCTTAATGGGGGGAAAAAATAAATATACTTAATTTATTTAGTTTTAATTTAATATTTAATAAAATTAAATCAAACGAAATTGTTTTATTTAAATAAATATATAAGTATAAAATAAATTTAAGTAAAATTAAAATCAAACTTAAGTTTATTCATTTAAATATAATATTAAATTTTATATATTATATTAAAATTTTATATTTAATCACTAGGGCCCTAATCAAGTATGTTAAGAGCCCCTTGTGGTCTTAGTCTTCTTTATGAGACTTTTAAAGGTCCAGGCCTTGATCAGGGCCTAGATTTAAAATCCTAGATTTAGGTAGCGAATTGGGAATATTTTAAGTACTTAAAAACATCAATCTCTAAAGCCCTTTTCTCCTGCTTTTGGGTCCTGGCCAAGTAAGTTAAGGGTCATAATTAGCTCTAGCCTTTGTTTGGGACCCTTGAACGTCTAGGTTTATATATTTAATTTCTTAAAAAAATATAAATATCTAAAGCCCTTTTATGCAGCTATATAGCCCTGATCAAATATGCTGGTGTCCTATTTGGCTCTAGTCTTCCGTATAGGGCCCCTAAAAGTACAGATAAAAGAAATAGGTGCCTTAAAGACCCTAGATTTAAAAACATTTGTCTCTAGGGGGTCTTTAGGCCCTACCTTATTGGGCACCTTAGACTCAGGTGTTATGAATATATTAATAAATAAATAAAGTATTCAATATTTTAATATATTTTTTAAAAAATTTTCGGCTAAAATTGCTACATACATGTATGTATGTATATATGTACAATATGTTTGTTCCTAGACTTTTCTAAAGGACGCAATAACTTTCGAAATGCATCGAAATGAAGTATGGCACAAAACGTCAATGGCATTAACATCAACCTTATTAATGTTCCGAACACTATTGTTAATGAAATATGAGTGACTTCATTAACCCACAATAATGATCAAACAAACATTTAAAAAAATCACAAGTCTTCAAAAAGTGTTTAAATCGAGCTGAACATTTTTATACAAATGTACAACTATTTATGGTTAACAAAACTACGAAGTTACATTTATCGAAAATAGTTCTAATGTTATTGATTGACATAAGTTTTTTTATGATGTTTTTTTGGTTTTGGTATGCTTTACTAAATATTTTGGTGTGGGTTGTTTGTTTTGGTTTTTGTTTACACTGAAGATGCCTGGCTTCGCCATGCGAAACGTCTGTAATTAATGTTTATTTAAATAACATTTCTATAGGACAGAAGTCTTCATTAATTAACCTAGAATTTAAGTTTTTTATGGTTTATTTTTAAGTTTATTTTAAATTTTTGAAGTTTTTATTATTTTATTAACCCGCAATAATGACAGCTAAAATTTCGAAAAATCTTAAAACAAGGAAAAATTCAGATTGAGATTTGGCACGAATATAGTTATGTATAAGACTAACATATGAGCTAAGTTTCATCTCATTATCAGCATTAGTTCAATTTTTATCAAATGACTTGTATTCGTTTTTTAAAAATTCGTAAAAAAATAGAAAATAATTCAATTGAGTTCAAATTCGGTACAAGTGCATTTCCTTGTGTGATAAATAGACACACTAAGTTTCATTTTAATACGACAAGTATATCTATGGTTTTTGTTAGATTATTAAAGTTAAGCAGCATCGAGTGAGAATAAAACGGATGTATTTACTATCTCGAGACGAGGGAAGCGAGTCCGAAGACGTGTTACAGTATAAATTTAACGACTTGTACATTCTTAGGCCGAGCAAAGCGAGCCTGAAGCTGGGAGGATGAGCGTAGCGAATCCGATGTGACAAGGAAAAGTACCGAGGTACCCCGTACCCGATTTTGTACGTGTAAGTATCAAAACATAAGGTTGGTTATACTTCGATACATTTTTTTTTTAAAGTTTAGATGGCGATTATAAACCTATGAATCCGTTCCTGCTTGCCTTAAAGTTGTCGCTACACACGAACAAATTATTTCTTCTTCTCTCATAAGAATGCATAAGTGAACCTAGGTCCAGGTAAGAGATGGTACCGTGTACCATCTCTTACCTGCATACTAGCACCCCTACTAGGTAGTACCCCTACTTTGTACCCCTTCCTCACCAAGGTACACCAGCTAGTACTTCTCTTCAGTCTCCCAAGAACCAGGGAAGGCTGAACTATCACCGTCTTCAACTCGCCTTGAACTCGTCAGTATTTTATTAAATTTTTACTTTCCATTCGTTATTAGTTTTTTATTTTTTTTATAACTATAATTACATACATGAATAATTACGATAACAGATTATAGACTATAGAATTGATAAGTTGGTTGAGAAGGGTAAACAAAAGCATAAGATGAATATTGACTTGTTATTGGTTAAACTAATAGTTATGCAGGATTCTATTATGAGTTATCAACCAATCAGCATGATTATGCCGTTGTTTATATTGAAACAAGCATAAAGTAAATACTTGGTTCTGATTGGTTATGCAAATAGTTTTGCAGGTTACATAGATAACTCGTTCAATCAGCTTGTTTATGCCAGTGTTTACTCTTCACAACTTGTGTTGACTAAAGTATACGTTAAATACTTGATTCTGATTGGTAAAAACAATTAGTTATGCAGGTTACATAAAGTAATAATCAACCAATCAGCTTGTTTTGTATTTGTCTTTGTTTACCCTTCAACCACCAATAGACTTCGGCAATACTCGACATCGCCGTTATACACGAAACAGGTATTTAAATATATTCCACAAAATTACCAATTTCTTAGTCGACTTCCGGGATAAGAAATATTTCATTTAGCGAAATCTCTTGGGAAAAAAAATTGCTAATGAGATATTTATTAATTAATTATTTTGGAACTTGCGAAAAGTTTTAACTGCTAAGTATTACCGAAATTACTGTGTTTTTATTTTGGTAATTGTGTGTTAGGTTTACTATTTTGTCCTTTATACCTCGGTACCTTTACTTTATATTGATATTAAGTCAATATAAGTTTTATTTAGATAGTTTAATTTATCTAATCCTTGCGATGTAAGTTCTGTATACTGTTACGCTAACTCGAAATGTTTATAAAACTTCCCTCCCTATAGGAAGTGTAAGTAGGAAAGTTATCGCATGGGCAGACAAAAATTAGGATTGATATTTACATGCCTGGTTGCATAGAGATATTTACAAAAGGTTGCATAGCCTATCTCAATTCATTTAGAGTCCTCAAACGTCTTTTTGGGGCTCTCAGGATATCTATGTAACCTCATTGAAACCTCCTCCAAGAGTGAGTTAAGGTTATAATAAATCAATTGTTTTCGTCTTCTGGCACATTGTTTGTGTTCTGATTTGCGTATTTAACATTCTCCTGTATAAGATAATGTAATTTTGTTTTGATTATTTGATTATATTTATAAGCAAAGGAGGTCAGGTTATTTTTCCAATGTTTCAAAATTTAACCTAATTAGGACCTCTCTAGTAATAATATCTCTATGTCTGGTTGGATAAACTTTAGGGTTATCAGTAGAGTGACATTGCGTAAAGTTGAAACGTTAAAAACCCCTATCAACACTTTGCAAAACGAAGCTGCTTCATGTGCTTTCGCTCGATCCTGCTACCGCTGCAATAATCTCGCTTACCTCTTTTTGAAAACGGAGGTTATAGTAATATGTTTTGGTTATCTCACATTAAGTTTTAATAAATATCGATAGAAGTAATTAAAAGTGGATAAAATTATGTTAAAAGTAACTAATAAAATCAAATACAATTAACTGACATCAATAAAATAAAGTTAAAATACAACAATCACTGATAAGGTTACTGATAATGTTACTGATAAGTATGCACTAGCATAAAGCAAATTGACCATATGCTCGATTTGCAACGTGCTTCGCTCGAGCGCTAGGATCCTTGACACAAAGTAAGGATTCCGGCAGCCATATATATATATATAATATAATATATATAATATATATATATATATAATAATATATATATATATATATAATATATATATATCACATGTTCTCTATCTGTTTCTTATCTGTCTCTCTCTCTCTCTCTCCTCTCTCTCTCCTCTATATATATATATATATATATATATATATATATATATATATATATATATATATATACATGTTCTCTATCTGTTTTTCATGTTGCCACATAAATCATTAAACACAGGAAGGTTAAGTGTAATTCAGATTTACTGATACAAGAAGGATAGGGGGCCTCAAACCCTCAAAGTACCATTTATGTGAAATGGGGGTCCTCAGAGATTTTGATGTTTGCGCAAACCCTACTGAATTGTTACCGTAGATATTGTTTTAGCGATTATCCTATCTAAACCTCTTTAAACACACTCTCTGTTTTTATGAGCGTTATTTTGTTTTACCTAGATTTTAGATTCATTATTATGCCTTATGCCTGTTTCTTTATAAGCTTTGACCGAAACTAATGCCCTGCAAATCGGTCTTGTTATGAAAAATCTAGTTTACAGCTTGGACTGGTGAAATCATAAGTCAGTTTCAAGTTTAAACGCGTTATTCTTTTAGTTCTGCGTTCAAACGCATTTTATCCAGTCACGTTGCGTTATGCGATATAGTTGAAATATTTATAAAAGATATTAAGTTAATTTAAAAAGAACTACTTGAAAAGAGTTCTTTGGTGTTATTAGATTTATTTAGCAATTTTTATAAAGTTCGTACCAACAACATATGCCAAAATAAAGCCCCTTCTAAGGTGCCTGATCGATTGTACGGCCGGTCGAAATTTCTTTTTTTTTGAAATAGGGCTAGAAGGATATTTTAAGATCTTTAATAAAAGGAGTGACGGAATAGGAGAACTTTAACAAAATTACTTTCCTTAGCAAGAATACAACAAAATTACCTTCCTTAGTAAGGATATAGCGAAATTATCTTCTTAGCAAGAATATAGCAAAATTACCTTCCTTAGTAGGATAGCGAAATTATCTTCCTTAGCAAGAATATAGCAAAATTACCTTCCTTAGTAAGGATATAGCAAAATTATCTTCCTTAGCAAGAATATAGCAAAATTACCTTCCTTAGTAAGGATATAGCAAAATTATCTTCCTTAGCAAGAATATAGCAAATTAAGTAAGGATATACAAAATTACCTTCCTTAGTAAGGATATAGCAAAATATCTTCCTTACAAGAAATATAGCAAAATACCTCCTTAGTAAGGATAAGCAAAATTACTTCCTTAGCAGAATAAGCAAAATTACCTTCCTTAGTAAGGATATAGCGAAATTATCTTTCTTAGCAAGAATATAGCAAAATTACCTTCCTTAGTAGGGATATAGCAAAATTATCTTCCTTAGCAAGAATATAGCAAAATTACCTTCCTTAGTAAGGATATAGCGAAATTATCTTTCTTAGCAAGAATATAGCAAAATTACCTTCCTTAGTAGGATAAAATTATCTTCCTTAGCAAGGGTAAGATATAGCAAAATTATCTTCCTTAGCAAGAATATAGCAAAATTATTCCTTAGTAAGGATATAGCAAAATATTTCCTTAGTAAGGATAAGCAAAAATATCTTCCTTGGCAAAATATAGCAAAATTACCTTCCTAGTAAGGATATAGCAAATTATCTTCCTTAGCAAGGATATAGAAAAAGGCGCGTAGCACAGGTTATGTAAGAAAGAAACGTCGAGAAAGCCCCTTAATTTTAAATAAAACATTTAAACGACTAACCTTTATTATTTTTAATAAAAATATTAAAACTTAAGGTGGTATGAAACAATATTAAAATGAAAACGGTCAAAAAGAAAAAGTGTCTTACTATTCACTATTTGTTTATGTCTTACTTGGAAACTATTCGTTGGAAGGTACATAGAGATATAATTAATAGAGAAGCCCATTTGGTTACTTTTTTCTATGGATGCTTCTCCATCCATAGAGGAGATAAAAAAGTAAAATGTTGATTGGTAAAAATATCGTTATTTTTGTAGCTTGGTATTGTGGAAAATTTATCGTGTTTGAAATCCTATAAAAACAGCCACCGGAGCAAAAATTGATTCGTACATGTAGACGCAAGTTTATCGGTTAAATTACAAACATCGTAAAAGTAACCTGAACACCTTCGACTATTAATATAATCAAATAAATAGTACTAAATAACAGTATAATTATAATAATGCCCGTGTAGAGCATTGTGGTTCATCAGGGATAACCCCTGCGGGAACAACCTAATGTGGTATGGTATGGCAACCGTTACGCTCGCTATAATCCAAATTGGCAATATATTATTTAACAAAATCTTATGTATAAACTGAGAGCGTAACCTGGGCTGCGAACCCCAGACCTCCGTGATGTTAAAGGTTAGTATATATATTAACGCTCTAACGACCTCGACTACGAAGGCGGCTCAGTAAATAACAGATTATACCAGTAACTTATATGTAAGAAAGTTTAAAATACAAAACACAAACAATGTTTGAAAAGAAGATAATTGATTTATTCTAACTTTAACTTACTCTTGAAGGAGGTTTTTTTAAGGTTACACAGAGACCCTAAGAGCCCCATAAAGGTCTTTCAAGCTTCTCCATGTGTATTAAGATACAGACTATGCTTCCTGTAGTTATATATCTCTATGGGCAAGTTTGCCTTTAAATTTAAGACTTATGCTAGTTAATAGGTCAATTAATAGGTCAGTTTGTTTTTGACACGTTTTTTGCGATGTATTTTTCTTTTTTTATCCTCAACGGGGTCAATATGTTATATGGTAAATCGACTTAGAGCGTCATCCATTTTCTTAAAGGATCTGGGTTATATCGAAATATCATTTAATAATTAATTTGATTAAATATGGATAGTAAAGGTATACATATTAATTAAAATGTAGTTTATTTTCGTCATGTTAATGACCACATAAGCGCATTTTTTTCATGAAAGTTCGCTAAAATTAAATGCCCCCCCCCCATTGATTCATCCTTAAAGTTAAGAAATATAAATTACAGTTGTTGAAAAAATTACTTAAAAACTTAATCTGATTTGACTTGTCCGTGCAAATTTCAACATTTTCGTTACGTAAGGGTGAACTTTAAGTTCGGCAAGCATATAGCCCGTACGTGTAAACACATGTAGATCGAGTAATGCAAATCAACTCTGACTTTTAGAAAGTTGCGCTGTCAAATCCGCGTTTCTATGCAATTTATAAGTTTTGATTGATTCGGTACGAAAATTCGGATTGATTTTAAATCGAACTTAGGTCATATGAAAGATCTTATTTCCACGTTCATTTTGTGCTCCTTTGAACTTTTTTTTGTTAAATGTCAGCAAATTTTTAACAACTAAAGATTAATATGAGTATTTCGTGTCATAACTTAGATACAAAACAAGACGCCTGCAACGCTCGACCAGGGATTGGGGGCCGTTTGACGGCCCCCATGTCCATTCTATGGCTGGTTTGCGGCCTCAATGTTGTTACCTCTGGCAACAGTTAGTCGCAATATTGGTTTAAAACTGGCACATGGCACGATAAGGGAGGAAAATAAGTTTTCCACTCTCTCTTTCTCTCTCTCTCTCTTTATTTATCTTTCTCTCTCTATCTTTCTCCCCTAATAGTAATATATGTAGCCTGAAAAGTATTAGCTAGATATAAGATGACTCCCTCTACGCAGCACAAGACGTAAGCATTTTAGCAGAGAGGTAACTTATGTAAAATATAACTTACTATGTATTATTTTTGATATATTTAATGAAGGTATTTGTAAAAAATATATAAACGAATTTTAAAATGTATTAGTCAAAAATGGAGATTTGTTTATGCAATGTTATGTATGTCAATGGCTGATATCAGAACTATTGCCATAGGCAATTCTAGGTTGGGGAATAGATAAGCCCCTCTTACCCCAACTAAAAATCGCCTATGGTCGTTTTAAGATCTTTTGGCTATTCATATTCTATTTGCCAATATGCCAGTTTCAAACTACTAATGCGACTAACTGTAACAGGACAACAACATTGTGGGCCCCACTGGCCACAGGGGACCTCGAAGCTGCCTCTAACCCCTCGTCACCGTGTTTCAGGTGTCTTGTTTTGTACCAAAGTTATCACACGAAATACTCACATTTATCTTTAGTTGTTAAATATTTGCTGACATAAAAAAAGTTTAAAGCCCCTTCTAGTTTGAAATTAGCCCCCACCCCAAAAAAAATATTGCTTTATATCAACTAATACTAATTGAATACTAACTAATTGAATTCAGTTTGAAAAATAAATTAAGGCTATTAAAATCTAATAATAAATTAAAAATAATATATAAAATAAATAAATTTAATAAAACATTCCTACGCTGTCAAAATACAATATAAATTTTGCTATGTATTACATTTCCTCATTTATACTCATATATGAAAAGTATTGCGTTTGCAAAAATATCGAAACCGGAATGTCACGGAATTAAACGTTTCAGGCGTTTTAAGTTAAGGACCTCCTAAGTGGTTTTATCAAAATTGTTTGTCTGTGTGTGTGTGTGTCTGTTATCATCGAAGCTACCAGCGTCTCTTATGCAAGAGAGTTGAAACTTTGTTCAAACTCAGTCTTTAGGTGCTGTTAAGTTATCCGGAAAATGTTTTTTTCACGTCTTTAACCCACATTTTTACATACCCAGAAAAAAAAAATCGAAAAATCATATAACGAAGAAAATGAGGCATCGGATTTAGAACGCATGTAGCCATGTATAAGACTAACATATGTGCCAAGTTTCATACGATTATCAGAATTAGTTCAATTTTTATCAAAAGAATTTTTAAAAAAATGTAAAAATCGAAACAAAATCCAATTGAGTTAAAATTTGGTACAAGAGTATTTCTTTGCGTAATAATTAAGTAAACCAAGTTTAATTTCAATGGGTTTTGTAAGAAACCATTGTATGGACAAATATGATCTAACAAACCAAGTATGGTTTCTGTTTGATCATAAAAGTTAAGATGCATCGAGCGAGGTGAGTGCGTGGGACGGGTGACCGCTGGGAATAAACCTATTGTAATTACTATCTGAGAAAAGCATGTCCGAAATAGGGAGGATAGCGTAGCAAATCCGATTTGGTGAGGAAAAGTTCCGACGTACCCCGTACCTGATTTTTTTAAAAATATATATCAATATACTTTTTCAATGATTGATTAATTCCTAGTTTCATATTTTCCACTTTTAATTGGTTTGTTAACCAGCGTATTTATGCTAGAGAGTTGAAACTTCGTACAAAAATTAGTCTATAGGTTAAAATCTGTCTGTAACTAAATGTTACCCCACTAATAATCTACTTCCTCCCTAAATATATTGTACTTAAATTAAATAGGAAGAAAGTAATTAGATTAGATCTTATTCTAATTTTTTTACCAATAGATTACCTATAGATCTTATCTAATTTGTTTATATTTTTACCTAAGATGTCTAATGACTATTGATTTTAAATCCTAAATTCGTTTGTGTTTATAATTCACGGTAGTATGTGTGTATTAAATTTCTAAGTGAGAAAGTGGCTGAGATCAGCCACTTTCTCAAGAACATCAATAGCCAATGGATCTTAAAACAAATATTTGTTTATTAGCTAAATAAAATAATATCGAAACCTACTAACCCGCTAATCACATATCGCTCAACCACTTGTTGCGGGAATCATTGTAGTGCTTCTTATCATATTTAATTGCTTATCAACTTAACGTGCCATTCAACTATAAACAATATAAATAGAAACATTGTCTTGAATAAAAAATGTATTGGAATAGGCTCAGGATTTAGCTTTACAATAGGAAACCTCATATGTCCCGACCTTGACCTCCAATAAGAGGTAATCGTATAACAATACGATACTCTATCAATTTTGGCCCAAAAACTTCACTTATTTCTTGGACTCTTTTATATTTATGTTTTACTTTGTCCCATATTTTATTGTCTTAATTAAGTAATATTCTTTATAGATCCCATATTTTTAATCATAGCGTTTCCCAACGTTTTTAGCAGGGATTACTGCTGATATATCTTCAGACAATACCTTCTGAAGATATATTAGTAGTGAGTTTTTTAATTCAGTGTTATTTTGAGAAGCATATGTGGTACAGTGCAACCAAAATGTTGTACAATATGGGTAAATAATTATTTTACTTTAATCTAGTTAATTCTTATTTTAATTTTATATAATTTTTAAATTATAAATAAATAAAAAATAAAATAATTTAAAATTAATTTTATTAATTTTGTTTATTTAGTTTCTATTTTTTATATTTATTATTCTTATTATTTATTTTATTTATAATTATGTTTATTTAGTTACTAATTTTTATATTTATTTATTATTTTGTGTCGTTATTTTAGTGCTAAATAGTAATTTTTCTTTAATAATACTGATTATTAATTTGTTTATTTTTCTCTCTTTACTTTAATTATTATATTGTTTGTTTATTCTGTTTTTTATATTCATTATTTTGTTTATTTTTTTTTGAATATTTAAGTATTTATTTATTGTATTATATTTAAAAAAATAAATTAAATAATTTAATTTATTAGGTGATTTTATTTAATATTTTATACACTTATTTTTTCTTGTTTATTTATTTTATTTATATACTGTTTATTTATTATGCAATATAAAGACAATTATTTATTAATTTCTTTACAAGAATCAATTAATTAGTTTTTATAGAATTATAGATATGTTTTTCCGCACGAGATTAGGAAATTATTGATTGCAGCGACGAAAATATAGTTTTTCTCGCTAATAAATCAATAATTTTTACTTCTCCTCATTTATACCGTAGGTATATAGGAAAAGTATTGTGTTTGCAAAAAAATCCGAAACCGGGATGTTACCGGAATTATTAATTTCAGGTGTTTAACCACTCAGGCGTGTAAGGCCTCCTGAGTAATTTTCACAAAGTTGTCTGTCTGTATGTGTGTGTGTGTGTGTCTGTTATCATCGTAGCTCCTTGTGTATTTCTACTACAGAGTTGAAACTTTGTACAAAAATCAGTGTACCGCTGTAGTAGCAGTCATAACCCGCATTAATGACTCAGCGAAAGTTCAAAAAATCATAAATTGAAATTTGGCACGCTTAGGGCCATGTTTAAGACTAACATATGTGCTAATTTCATCTCATTATCAGCATTAGTTTATTATTATGGAATGACTTGTGTGGGATGTTTAAAAATTGTAAAAAATCGGTAAAAAAATTGTAAAAAAACACTACCTTTTATAAAGCATAGCTATAAGAATGATAGAAAAGACTTATGGGCTTAAATGTTGGAAAAAAATCCTGTCAACTCCTTCCTCTTTTTTGTAACGAAATGTAATGTTTTGGTGATATTTTGTTATAGATTATTTGAAGGGTGGTAACACTGAGGAGATGGAGAAGCAACCTGTTGCAGCTGATGAAACTACGTCATACAAAGAGTACCCACCATCCGAGATATACACTACATCCGACCCACCTCCCGTGAGTCAGCAAATTATTATAATTAAGCCTAGACCGGACCACGTCCGTAATTATGGATGTTTTACTATAATTATCCGTAATTAAATGGATATGGGATCAACAATAGATGATTATTTAACTTGTGAAACTACAGCTAATGTTGATCTAATGTCCATAACCAAGTGACCCCATCAAGAAAAAAAAATAGAAAAGAATCCATCACAAAACTCATGCGAAATACAAACTGCAATTGCTTGGTACGAACAACGCATGCTCTTAATCATTGCATTAACTGCGCAGGTCCTAAATTTAGAAGCAAACTTACCTTTCGATGGTTTTCTGTTGTTTTGCTTATTGAGAAGGTTATAAACAAATAGTAAAAATTAATATATTCTCTTCTATTAACTGTTTTTATTTTAATTGACTTGTCTTATCTTTGTTCCATAACCTGCGTGAAACGCAATTTTTTTTTGCTATAACCTTAAGAAGGTAAGTTTGCTCCTATTTCTCTATCTCATACAACGTCCATGGGGTCAGGATAGCTCCTAAACGCCTCACCCCTTTTATTCAAGATCCTTGGAACATCACCCCTCTGAGATAGGTTGCACCCCCCCCCCCCCCATAAGATGTAGCTGGTAACGAGATCAAATTCGTAAGGCACCGGATGCGTGCCTTTCCTCTTTACAGCGTGGTGACGCGACGTTTCAACGTTCAACGTGGTGACGCGAAAATTCATGGATCTTGTACGAGGTCTGAGTTTTTAAAGAAATTTTATGTTACCTATTTATAAATTAATTTAATGAAAACAATCTCTAATTGATTAGTTAATTATTAAATTCTTATATCACTTTATTTACGTTTTTAAGCAAAGTTAATCACGGAGGTACCGCAGCCCACAATTTGAATAAAATTTTAAAATATTAATTGATACGACCTTGTATGTGGAATTATTCTGAAATAAAAAGTTAATCATACATTATAAACTTTTATAAAAAAATACTAATTTGTTTATTCTTGCATAGTCACCTTGAAGCAGTCACAAGCAAGGTTCCATACCTTCATCACTTTTAATTCTGATTCAAATATTCCTTTGTTTTCTTATAACATTCTCACGATAAAAATTCAATAAGAACTCTTCATTTTTCAAGTATTCATTTTAGCGAATTTCCTTTGGAAAAATTGATGTTATAAGGTTAACGTTATAAACACGGTTTGCTGAGTCAGCAAAATTTTCAAAAAAGCGGCAAAATTCAAGGTTTTTATGTTTGGAATGAAACCGGTCCTAAGTCGATACGACCACTCTAAGTGACCAAAAAATCGAAAAAATCATATTGTTATATCATATGTTATATATGTTATATCATATCATATACATGGACCTGAATCAAATAAAGTTCAAGTCTTCATTACCATCCTAAGTTACCTAAAATTCGAAAAAATGGTGGTCAATATACGGCCGATAAACCACATATGGGCCTGCGAGTTGAATGAGAGAAGTCCGGAGTCGATATAAAAGCTCATTGAATCCTTGTAGAGACGATAATTTTTTTGTTTTTTTTACATTATATAACTTTATAACTATGAAATAATTCTGGCGCGGAGGTCCCCAAGTCGGGCGAACTTCCTTCGAAATGCGTGTTTTCGTACTTAGCAACCCATTTCTAGCTTAAGGTTCCGGTTTATCCTTTATAATTTGAGTAGTTACTCAATTATCAAGCACAAGGATGTTGAATAAAGGGGATGACGCACTAAGTCGAATTGCCATTCAACAAAGTGACCCCATCGAAAATCAAAACATAGAGATGAATGCAACACGAAACACACGTCCAAAACCAACTGCACATGCTTGGTACGAACTGCGCATGCTTATGATCGTTATAACATCGCAGGTCTTAAAATTTAGAGGCAAACTTATAACCTAAGGGGAGGTAAGTTTGCTCCTATTTCTCTATCTCATAAACTTCCATGGGGTCAGAAATGTTCCTTAATGCGTCATCCCCTTTATTCAACATCCTTGATCAAGCACTACTCGTAACTAATGTTTCTGTACTTTTCAAAGGAAATGCGCTAAAACCTTTTAAGAAACCAACCAAGAAATTAACTTAGCATTAAGCTAGTGCTAATAGTGGTGTGCACTGCCAACTTTAGAGACATAGGACTGTATAGCCTACAAGATAATTGTGTGCATTTCTTTTTCAAATACAGAAAAAAATGCGAGTAGTGCTTGATAATTGAAGAACTGCTCAATTTAAAAAGCATAAACCGGGACCTTTAGCAAGAAGTGAATTGTTAACCACAGAAACTCGCATTCCAAAGGAAATTTGCCTGACACGCGGACCACCGCGCCAGAATTTTTTATTTTATAATAATATCAGCTGACTCGATGAATAATTAACAGATGACTGAAATACTTTTAAACAGCTTATTGATAATTAGCAATGGCAGTAAGTTAATAGTTATGACAGGGAAAGTTATTGAAATAATCCGGCTCGAAGGACCAAATAGAAACTTGCATCAATTTATCTTTTCAATTAATCCTTTTACAACATTAAAGTTAGTATTCGTGCTCATTATACTTACGATTTCGTGGGACTTAATGAGAATAAGTGATCGTTTTTTCTGATATGTCTCTCTGTTACTAAGGTCTTGCTTAATTTTGTCGTTTCTTATTGAATACCATTGCAACAGATAAGAACAACAACTGCAACTGAGAATTTTTCGTTGTAAAATCTTCAATTGTGCTTTATCAAGTTTTATTAAAGTATTCTAGGTTATGACTTAGTTTTTATTTAGATTTAATAAGTGTTTTAGATAAAAGGGTATAAATCTTTCTCAGACTTATGACTTGTTTTAGATTCTGTACATATCGCTTCATACAGTTTAAAACCACAGCTTGTTATGACAAAACTTTGAAACCGTAAAACTGTGACATTGCTAGACTCTGAAAAGACGCTATTTGGCTCAAATTAGACTCTAATAAGAGTCCATCTGTGTACCTAATTCATAATTGTCTGTTAGTATTATTTGGCAAAGGGTATAGCCTCAAATATACAGTTTCCTCTCGATTTCTGACAAGGAAACAAACTAATGCATAACAACAGATATCCCTAATGAAAATTCGCTAAAAAATGCAATATACTTATGCCTTCTTTCATAGTATGTTTTAAATATATTATATATAATATATATATAATATATATATATATATAATATAATATATTAATATATATATATATATATATATATATATATATATATATATATATATATAGTATTTATAGGTTTATATTAAAAAATTCTGGCGCGGTGGTTCACATGCCTAGCGAATTTTCCTTAGAATGCGTAATTTCGTGCTTAACATTCCATTTCTTGCTGGTTCCATTTATGTTTTACAACTTGAGCAGTAACTCACACTACTCGTAACTTATTTTTCCGAATTTTTCAAAGGAAATCCGCATAATTTTCATGTTGGAAAGACAAAACTATGCTTCCAAAATTGGTAGTGCACCATTATTTACGCTAGTTTAATGCTCAGTTGGTGTTTTCCTTTAATGGTTTTAGCGCATTTCCTCGGTTTTAGCGAGGTTAGGATGGGAGACAGCTGGAAATAAAAAAGGTCCGAGGTACCCCGTACATAATTTTTTTTATCTTGTTTGGAAAATGCCGTATGAATTTATTCTGATATCCATCATACCAGTCTGCCGTCCGTTATAAAATAAAAATTAAAAATATTATAGATGTAAGATAAATATAACAATTTGACGAACGGACGTTATATTGGCAAATTCATATTTTTATTTATTAGCATTAATTATATTTATAATTAATTCATAATAATATTCATTTCCTAATTAAATAGTAATCTAATAATTTTATTAAATAATAATTTAATTGTAAGATTTGGTTTCACTACCTCTGATGTTCTAGTTTAATAAACAGTGTTACCCATTTTATAAACAAAAAACCCTAGTTGAAATAATTATCAGATTTCATAATTCCTTGTATTCGTTGAGTGTACAAAATGCGCTTTAATATCATATAGTATGAGATTGATAAGATCCTTATCGTCAATAATCAGTGTTGTTAATTTTTTAGAAAATTAATTGGTATTACTTGTTTTTTTAATAATTTAAGATCGTTGTTTAGAAATTGACGAGGCCCTCTTTTTGAGATTACTTTAGTAATCTTGATTTTAAAAGATTAATATACTTTTTAATTTAAGATGGCACTTTGGTTTGAAATAACTACCGCATTGTTTCTAAATGAAGATCTAGGTTGTTGTGTGAATTACATGGATTTTAATCGCGTGCACTAAAAATACTACTTTAGTCCTAGTTAGCTGTGATTAATACTACGGCGTCGTTCTTTTAATGGATATATCGTTAATGAGCAAAATAAAATGAGTTATTATGCTCGTAATGTTTATTTACTAAATGAAATGAAACTACTCGCGTTTTGAAACATGGAACCCTGTAATTTAATAAATTGAAACCATATTATTATTTTAATTGTTTTTATTATGCGTAGGTTTAAAGCTTTTGATTGATATACATAGTTGTCATTTGCTTTCTTTTAATAAATTAATTTTAGTTTTAAACAGTTAATGCCTTGTAAATAGTATATAACATGGTGTAATTTGGAATAAAACCGGAACTAAGCATACTTTAAATATAAAACTTATTAGGATTATGAGGGTGGTGCTTCTACGATTAATACCAGGGAATTCTAAGATTTTCAGAGGAGTCATTGCTGATTAAGGAGTTTAAGTTCTAAGCATTCCGGCTAAAACGGTTTAATCCAGGAAGTTAAAGTTCTAGAGTCTTTCGGGGAGACGGTGTTGATGAAAAAGTTAAAGTCCGGTTGAATTAATGTTAGAGAGGAAGTTGAAGTTCTAAGTCCTGCAGTGAAGTTAGTTTTAATGAGGAAGTTTTTTTTAATTTTTCGGGGGAGTTAGTGTTACTGATGAAATTGAAATTTTCAGTCCTGCGTTGAAGAGGAAATTTTTAGTGCCGCGATAGACTTAATGTTGATGAGGAAGTTGAAGTTCTGAGTCTTACAGTGAAGTTAGTGTTGACGAAGGAGTGAAATTTATATTATTTCGGTGGAGTTAGTGTTAATGAGGAAGTTTAAGTTTTTAGTGCCGCGATAGACTTAATTCTGATGAGAAAGTTGAAGTTCTGAGTCTTTCAGTGAAGTTAGTGTTGACGAAGGAGTGAAATTTATATTATTTCGGTGGAGTTAGGGTTGATGAGGGAGTTGAAGTTTCTTTGTTTCCACGAGATTTGTAGGGAAAAAGAGCATCGTTATGTCTACTCTCAGCAATGAAAGCTACATCTAATACACATGGCAATGAATTGCTCCTATAGATGTCACTGTTAAATACAGTATACGATCGAAACGTTTTCACCTCCTCATCCTGATAACAGGAGATGAACGATGTTTTAACAAATTTAACAACAATGTTTAAAATAATCTTTAAAATCGAAACTATATCTGTGAGGAAATAGATATAGAATTTAACTATTCTTAAATTCACCTTATGTGAAATTTGGTGCGAGGGTATTTCTTAATGTAATAAATAAATATGCTGCTTCGCTTCAATATGGTTAGAGTATCTACGCTGTATACTACATCGCTTCAATATGGTTAGAGTATCTACGCGTATACTACATCGCTTCATATGGTTAGAGTATCTACGCTGTATACTCATTTGCTTCAATATGGTTAGAGTATCAACGCTGTATACTGCTTCGCTTCAATATGGTTAGAGTATCTACGATGTATACTGCTTCGCTTCAATATGGTTAGAGTATCTACGCTGTATACTTATTCGCTTTAATATGGTTAGAGTATCAACGCTGTATACTGCTTCGCTTCAATATGGTTAGAGTATCTACGCTGTATACTCATTCGCTTCAATATGGTTAGAGTATCCACGCTTTTTACTCATTCGCTTCAATATGTTTAGTAGATATACGCAAGGGTTTTGTAGGATCACTACAAAAATATCTATACATTAGCAGTACTAAAGATTATCGAGTTTGGTAAGTCGGTAATTGGGTGATTAATAGGATAAAAACAAACATTTGTCGTGTAATAACGTGTGAAGCAAGTCTGAAGATATACTAAGTCTTAAATTAGGCGTATTGCATATTCTGAGGACGAGCGAAGCGAGTCCTAAATAGTAAGGATGAGCTTAGGGAACCCGATAAGTCGAGAAATAGTTCTAGGGTATTCCGTGATTTTTTTTGTTTAAGTGCTTAAAAATTAGTTTTTGCTGACACACATTTGCTAAAAATGCAAACACACACACACAATTACTCTGTACCTACTTGTAATAACAGTTTTTACTGTTTAAACGGCGTATAAAAAAGTTTAACTGTAAGAAAAGACGATAGTACAGTGTATTCAAGAAGGGTGATAACAATAAACATTTTATAACTAAAAGTGACAAAGTGTCACGGTAGGATGATTATGTGTCACACTTGACTTCCTCCTAGCTGTGATGAGGGATGTGTTGCGTTAGTATGCATTTTTTTATGGTAAATCCAATAATAAAATGGAATATTATAAGAGACGTGACTAGCAGCAGTTATTGTTCTTGTTTGTTATAAGTTATGCGACGATTTAAAAAAAAAACATTTGTAAACGTTTGGTAATGTCTTATGCAAATAATATATAAATAAAGAAAGATTGTCCTGGGATTTATTATTTCGGACAAAAAAAAGTTAGTTTCGTTGCCAGTTAACAGGAGCGCTAGTTTGTAATTTTACTAAGCCAACTTCGAGAATGCGCCAATGTCGTCTTTTTTCAGCAAACTACTTCTGGCACTAAACTAATTAATCAAACTATTTGCTTCATATAATAATGAACATATAATATACTGAAAGAGACGATAATAACAGACATACACACACACTCACAGACAACTTTGCGAAAACCACTTAGGAGGACTTAACACC
The DNA here is from genome assembly GCA_018340805.1 of Microvelia longipes. NCBI lineage: Eukaryota > Metazoa > Arthropoda > Insecta > Hemiptera > Veliidae > Microvelia > Microvelia longipes. The sequence continues at coordinate 19,979,532 of JACMZG010001859.1, forward strand.
TGAAACAGATAATTCAGGTAAAATTCCGGTTTTGGGTTTTTTCAAGCACAACACTTATATACCTACGATATAAACGAGGAAATGTAAAAATAAATTAATGTGATAGTAATTAGGGAGTGGTGATAGACCACCTAGCAAGTAGGCCGCGTTGTTGGGCCCTTTTTTCTAACTCCCTTATTTAGAAGATATTGTTCTATACCTTTTGAGTCCTGTACAGCTATTTTACGTCTAATCCACAGAAGAGACGTGACTTTTTACTCTAAGTTCAACTAGCTTTCAACTGTAGATGACTTGTTTGCTAGTTTTGTTTTTCTTCTAGCTTCAACTAGAAACAACACGTGCCTCACTGCCAGACCAGGCTTTCCTGCACTCGAAACCATAAGGCAGAAACATATATATTTAATATAAACTACTATTGAGAGTCCTAAATTTTCCTCAACCCAGGTTCATTTAGGGTTAGGGATCCTTTACGAGTACCTGACATCACACAGGCTCGGAACCACCGGCTTAACGTCCCTTTCGAAGGACGGCACGTGAAAGGATTTCCATCCTTTGCATAAAAATCCAAGAGGCCTCGACCGGGATCGAACCTGGACTGTCTGGATGGCAGGCGCACGTGCTAACCATTACACCACCGGCACCCCTCATACATTGATGTATAAATAAATACAATATAAATATAAACAAGCATTACTTTGATACATATAGAGATGAAAGGTTCTTTCTAAAAATAACTTAGTTAAAGTCATCTACAGTTTCATCATCAACAAGTTATATACGCATAAACAAAACGAAAAAAAAACAAAGTATGAATAAATGAACTTAACTTTTTTTAAAAATGATTGAACGAAAAGTAAGAATAAGAACAATAGAGAGAGTATGAAGGTACGAAGTAATAGAGGTGTTATATGAAGAAGTTGGAGAATTCCTTGACACACTAAACGATACGTCTGTCTGCTATATACTTCATATTCTCATCATATATAATACTCTCATATAGAGTGTTTCTCATCTTTTGTTTGATATCGTGATTGAAGGTTTTTATTGTTTGAATTCATTGACCATTTGACCGGTCATTGAAATGGTCATTGGTTTATAGAAAGTTTATTTTTGATTGTATAATGATCGATGGGGGTTGGCGGGAAAAGGAAAATTTTAAGGCTTTAACGCTCGCGGTAAATAGATTAACTTCTAGCTTCTAGTTCTAGTACTGTACAACAGGAATAGAGTGAACCTACACTCCCTACCTCAGATAAATTACATTTTTTTCGGGTGCCTATAAAGTGCCTACTTTACAGGCAACCGAAAAAATGTGAAATGTGTTTTTACCGTCTGGGACAGTTTCGTAATTTTTTACTATCAGTGACTTTAAAAGTGTTTTTCCCTGTCGCTGGTGAAGTTCCTCAAATATCCACTAGATCGGCGCAAGTAGTTTACTGCAAGGTTATGAACTTCCTTTTTACTTTTTTTATAAAGTAAAAAGGACTTCCTCTTTACTTTATTATAAAGTGATTGATAATCAAAGATAGTGATTCAGACATTGAAAATACGCCGCCAAAATTGAAACTTTTGGCCAATGAGGCGATCGAAAAAAGTGTACCGGAAAATTTCTATACATTATACTGTTTTTATTCTAAATATTTTTTTTAATATTACTACATTACACGTTACTACATTTTAATATTACATTTGCTACACGTCTGGGAATGACTTTTTTACAGCCTCGGCTCCTTGTACTGTCTCGCTTTGCTCAACAGTAAATATAGTCGCCACGGAGTAAAAAGACCTTCTTCACGGTCTTGTAACATAATATACGATTATGTTTTTAAAAATAAGTTGTATAATATGCTGACTTATATTTTATTCCTTCAAACACCATATTTGTATTTGATTAAATATCTCAAATAACTAGGAAAATAAATAAATCAAGCAGTTTAAGTAACTATGGTAAGCTATAAAAATCAAGTCATAATGTAGGTGGTTGAATTGAAAGTAGACAAACTAGTTTACAGGCATGACACACTGACATTATACTTACCATTCCAAGTATAGAACAATGTTTCTTTACTTCTTTTGACCTAAGCCGTTGTCTTTATGTACTTTTCTGATGAGAAAAAGCATCCTTTGGTTTCCTCTGTCTTAATAAATCGCAAATTATGACTAATGATGGATGTGGTAAGATAATGAATAAACCAAAAATGAAAGAAAGCATGGTAAAGTCTTCTTGTTGTATAGCGATGACAGTCAATTGGTTTTAGTAAACTCCAAGTCATAACAGAACAGCAGACAATGAAGAGACCTAGCTTTTGTCCCAAGGATTGAACGGTATATCGAAGTGAAGCAACATTCAACCTGTACAGGTTATTGTCAACAGAACAGTAGACAATAGAGAGAGCTTGGTTTTGCTTGTTCTTGTAGGTTGGAGCTTGCTTTAGTCCCAAGATTGAGAAAAATATTATGGCATAGCATCATTCAACCTTTACAGGCCGTAAAGCCTGACCTAAGCCAAACAGTACAGCAGACAATTAACAATTAAGAGAGCCAGGCTCTAATCTCAGGATTGAGAGCAATATCAAGACATAGCAACAGTCAACCTATACAGGTCATTGTGAAACCTATGTCAAACAAAACAGTAAACAATAAAGAGAGCTGGCTCTGGTTCTATGATTGCTCTTCACATTAACCTGTATACGTTGGCGGTTGGTATGTCTTAAAGTTTAATTTATTGTAGAGAGATATTTTATTTATATCGTTATAAGGAAATATCTGAGGTTTAGTGTCAACAAAATTTTTACCAAAAATACTTCCACAAAGCCTGATTTCGTTTAACAATGTATGCAGTTATTTATTTCTTATTTTACGATATAATTATAGTTTCGCTACAATTGACGATACAAACAATCAAACGTTCAATTAAAGTTATTTTAAGAAAAACTATTTAATAATTTATATTTGATATTATGTTATTATAATGTTATTAAGGAGTTGACCCTGAAGGTATATGATATTGTCGGAAGTGACTACTTCTCTACTTGGTCATAGAGGTGCAGTGCTTATACACCGTAACGCCGTGATCAAGCTTGTATATATATATAATATATATATATATATATATATATATATATATATATATATATATATATATATATATATATATATATATATATATATATATATATATATATATATATATATATATATTATATATATATATATATATATATATATATATATATATAATATAATATATATGAACTTTACGTTTTGACTGTAAAGTTAATTCTATACATATCATTCAATACTACCGAGTTTTGCCAAACATGAATAATTGAGACAATATAATTGTGCGAGAGCCACCTAGGAAATGTATCAAGCAAAATACAATGCTACGTCTGGGAACTGTTTTATCACTCGAAATTCGTCATCATTGATGGCTCGACTTAATGTCATGTCCCACTCTGTTTCGTTTAAACATTTTATCGAGCTATCAATGACGACGAATGTTGAATGATGGAACAGTTCCCAAATTTAGCATTGCTTTTTGTTTCTTACATTTCCTGGGTGCCTCTCGTGTGTGAATTATTCATGTTTTGCAAAACTCGGTAGTATTAAATGACATATGTTTTGCTTGTCATACATGATGGTGGTAAGAGAGCACCGCTCGTCTATGGTAAATACTACTCATTACATTCATCGGAATTAATTGAAGGTCAGAGTGAGTTCAGGCTCTGTCGGCACCCTGATGAGTTACATTATGTCGAGCCATCAATGATGACGAATGTCGAATGATGGAACAGTTCCCAGATGTAGCATTATATTTTGCTTGTTACATTTCCCAGGTGTCTCTCGCACAATTATATTAATGCTGCATATTTGACCATTAGCTTGGGTCCTTTTTGACAAAACTCTTCCTAAATCTTTCCCTCCAATTTACCTCCCCTGTTTGAACAGGATTTTTGTTTCAACACAGGTGAACCTGTACTGTACAAGTGAACTTAAACACACTACCTTACAATAAAAAAAAATAGCTTTCTATTTAGCCTCTAAAGTTACTGTTTCACAACCTACCTCAGAAAAGTATATTTTTAATTATGAATTAATAGCCTTACATATGAAATCATACTCTACTTACAATTTCGCGAGAGTAAAGCGTCAATTTTATAGCTGTCTCAAGAATACAAACTTCTTATATGATATTTCTTTTTTTCTGAAAGCAAATAATTTTCCAATCAATCCAAGACATTCTCGAAGTGAAGATGACTAAAAGTGAAAGGAAATCTTCGTAGCTCTTACAACTCTATAAGGTTACGTCTATTTTTAAACCCAAGTCATTTTCTCTGTTTGAAAAACCATGTGCGACAACATATTATCTTAAAAATCACCCCAGCAAATAAAACATGGAGTATTTATGTAAAATCTAAATTAAGATTTACCAATATATAACAAAATTTTCTTTAACGAAATAGCATCTTTCCTTAGACATACATACATGGATCGATTCGTGTAAAAAAATTAATATAAATTTATATATAATCAAGTATTCAAGGATTTATCAGAGTTGAGTAAAAACCATTTTAATTTAAACTTTAAAAAAATATAAAATTGTTAAAAACATATCTGGTGTTTACACCGAGTCTATAAAGGTCGCGTACGATGCAAATTTGGTTTTATTGAAATTTTATTTCTTCGCATACTGACTATGCCCTTCGTATAATTTTTATTAACTAAGTGTATATGTTATAGTGTCTTGTAAATTATTAAATTATAAAACTTGAATATAAAGAATGATTTCTCTGCTGGCGATTTGTTTATTGACGATGTTAGCAAGTCCCTTAACCCTTAGGTTCGTAGAAAATTGTTTGGGGGTAGAAATTTATAGATACATTTTGGGGAAAAAATCAAGTCTTATAAAATTAGTATTTTATTTGTTAGAAAAAAAAATATAGGTCTGTTTTTGGAGGTTAACTGCTATGTTAATGCAGTAAACATAGCAGGCTATGTTATTTTCTTTAATTTTAAGTAAATATGAAGATTTCACTTTTCCTCATTTATACAGTAGGTTGTGTTAAAATATCCGGAACTCATAAGTGGTTTTCACAAAGTTGTCTGTTATCATGGTATCTCCCAATGTATTTATGCTAGAGAGTTGAAATTTAGTACAAAAATTAATCTAGTTGTCGTCATAAAATATTTTTTATGACGTTACTAACCCGCAATAATAATTCGGCTGGAAGTGTAAACCAACACATGTACCAAGTCATTATCAGCATTAGTTCAATTTTTATCGAATAACTAGTGCACGATTTTTAAAAAATTGAAAAATAATCCAATTCACTCCAGAGTTTAGAGAGTATTAAGGGTACTTGGCATCGCAAAGGTTCATAACCTCTGGCTAACATTTTTTTAATTTTTTTGTAGGACGGTACAAAACGGTTTTTTAATTTTCATTCCAAGAATCCCTGACCGGGATCAGGTGGAGTGAAAATTAATTTATTTTCTTTTAAAAAATCGCTACTTGTCATTGTTCTTGGATTGGTCCAATAATTTAAAATAAAAATAGAATAAAAGAAAATTTTATTTGTAACTTATTCAACTAGGAAACAGCTTGTTCCTTGACCCGGTAAATACAAAAAAACATTCTTACCAACCTTCATTTAAAAGAAAAAAACTTCCCTAGCGTCTAAATAAAGTTCTAAACAAAGATTTGTTCTTTTCTGTATATAACCTCATTAATGTTATATTTCTTTATATTTTATTTCATATTTTTTCATCCAACGCGTCTTTTATATCATTATAATTATACTTTCGTGCCATAAAAATAAATCTTAATTTAGACTTGTAATAGATGAAAAAAATATATAAATTTGAACATGCCTGTGACCTGAATTATATTTACTTTTTTTTATAAATATTATATAAGGAATAATATAAATAAGAACATCGTCAGAAATATCACTAAGAAACTAAGTACAAACGAAAATGAGGAATCACTCGATAAGTAATCCCATTCTGGAATTTCCCAAGATAGAAGTTACTCAAATGTAAACTTTAAACTTTATGTGACAATACGTGATTTCTTACCTTTGGGCCTATTAAGCAGATTCATAAATCATGAATTAAAACTATAATAAATCATAAATTAGTGACAGTATTTAGAAATGTCGCTTGGATTTGAGATAAACTTGTTTATCAAAACAAACGTATACTTGTTTTGTACACTTGTTTTGAATTATATACACCACTCAATCGTAAGCTATATTTTAGATTACCTTTCCTATCTCTTAATAGAAAACTTTGGTCCTTCGAGCCGGATATTTGAAACCACGTAGCGTCCTAACCACAGAGATATTATTACTAGAAAGGCCCTAACGGTTGAATTTTGAAACATTAAAAAAGTAATCTGAACACCCTTGAGTATTAATATGATAAAATAAACATATAGTAGCATATATAATTTTTAATTTATAATAGGAAACAAAACCTAAAAAGCGCGGGAAAAGACGGCAACGATTGATTTGTTTTAACCTTAACTTTCTCTTAGAGGAGGTTTCAATAAGGTTACACAGAGGCCCTGAGGGCCCCAAAAAGACGTTTTAGGCTTCTCAATGTATTAAGATAGGCTATGCCCCTCTAGTATATATCTCTATATTTCTGACGAATTATAAAACAGTGCTGCCTCCAAATCAATTTATATTGTTCTATAAATAGATAGAATAACAAATAATATGTTATCAATTGAACTATAAATTAAACTGAAAGAAAGCTATTTTTAAAACTACTACAAGAAAGTAACGTATGTCAGCTAGAACGGAACAAGGAACAATTATTCCATCTCATTCATTTCTTTAAACGCTTCAACAGCTTTAATTTTAAGTTGGTAACAGTTATAACCACTTGACTAAGGAAATCAGTCTATCCAACTCAAGATATCTCAACCGTAAAAATAAAAACAATAAAAAATTAGAAGGAATATCATAAAAGATTATATTACAGCGAGATAATGCCATGTAATATGGAGTTATTGTGTATGGATAATTTTGTTTAGTTACACTTTTAATAAATATTATATATTTGAATAGTTTTAAAAACGCTGGAAACATTCGATACCCTTTATATAAGAACTTAGTTCTATTGGGTTTATCTAGTAGGCTTGTAAGACTACAGTGTATTAGGGCTAGACATTGTTTGAACATCTTTTTGGAGCTCTTAGGGCCTCTTTGTAACCTTTTGTAATCCTTCTCTAAGAGTGAGTTAAGGTTAATACATCAACTGTCTGCTTTCACATATTTTTTTGTGTTTTATTTTGTATTTTAAACATTCCAATTTCTTATAATTTTGTACTTTATTTGTGTATTAAGAGTCGAATGTGTTCAGGTTACTTTTTCGATATTTAAAAATTTGAAGCGTCGAAAAATGATTTTTAAATATTTAATATCAACCAATGGAGCCTCTCTAGTAAAATAATATCTCTATATAAACTAAATCAGTATCAAACAGGTATTATTACTAAAGGGGCCCTACTGAATGAATTTTAAAACATCGGAAAAGTTACCAGTCGATTATTATATATATTATAATATATAATATATATATTATATATATATAATATAATATTATAATATATTAATATATATATATATAATATATATATATTATATATATAATATTATAATATATATATATATATATATAATATATATATATTATATATATATATATATATATATATATATATATATATATTATATATATATATATAATATATATATATAATATAAATATAATAAAAAATAATAAAAGTTATGAGGTTTTGGTCATGATAAATAACCAAAACCAAAACACCGATACCAAAGGACTTAAAACCTAACGTCATTTACCAAATTCCATGCAATAATTGTAATAAAGTATATATTGGACAATCATCACAAAATTTAAAAATAGATTATCCGGACATAAATCAAATGTCAACACAGCTAAGAAAACTAAAACCAAAACAAACCAGTGTGCTCTTACACAACATGCTATTAGCAATAATCATGAATTTGGTTATGATAATTGTAATATTCTTGAAGTGGAACCTAACTACAAGAAAAGGCTTTTCAAAGAAATGGTGCACATAACATCGCAACCTTTAGCTTGCAACAAGAAAACCAACACCAATAACTTAAGTAATATTTATAGAAACTTATTATCAAACCATGTTAGTTAATTGCTTTTATAACTTAACTTCCTTTTTCTTCAACTCTAGTATTGTTAAATTTTATTTTTAGTTTATATTTTGTTAAACTTTAATATTTTATTCTTGTTTCCTTTCATTACTAGACAAAATTGTAAATTTTCTATAGTTATTTTCTAGATACAACCTTAATGTTAAGCCCCGGGCTAGATCTTTGTTTAGTTTGTAGTTCATTCTTCGATAGTATACCAGCTAGCTATGTTTAGATACCTTATCTGTTTCTTTCTGTTAACGGCTTTAGTTTGTTATTAAACAGTTTCTGCTGAAGACCTAATCATACGGTCGAAAGCTTAAATGTTGTTTTATTTATCATGACCAAAACCTCATAACTTTTATTATTTTTCTATACGTATGGTCAATAAGTGCTATTTGTTATTGTATAAATATAATATATAAATATAAATATAATATATATAATATATAATAATAAATATAAATATAAAATAAATAAAAAATAAATAAATAAATATAAAAATAAATAAATAATAAATAATAAAATAAAATAATAATAAAATAATAAAAAATATATATAATAATATATATTAATATATATAATATAATAATAATATAAATTATATAAAATAATAATAATAAATAATAATAAAAATAATAAATAATAATATATAAATATATATAAATATAAATATAAATATATATAATATATATAATATATATAATAATATATATTATAATATTATATATATATTATTATTATTATTATATAATATTATCTAATTAATAGAACAAATTACAGTAACTTATGTAATAGAAAGTTTAAAATACAAAACAAAACACAAACAATGTTTGAAAAGCAGACAATTTATTTATAATAACCTTAATTTACTCTTAAAGGACGTTTCAATGAGGTTACACAGAGCCCCAAAAAGATGTTTCGAGATTCTCGATGTATAGAGATATTCTATGCTCCCTCTAGTAACATATATCTAAGGTCCACAATAGCTTTCGATTTTAACCTTCCGAAAGATCATAAAAGTATTTAACAGAAGCATGTATTGGAGTTGTATGTTTATATACTTTTTATATACATTTTATGTAATTTTATATTCATAAGAATATTGCTTATAATATTTAATGTTATAATATTATAATTTTAATATTCTTTAACATTAATATAAACTATTTAGTTAGCATTGGACCGAAAGAAGAATAGTATTAACAGAAATCTATTATAATAACAATAATTGATCATTTATTTATTAGTTATTTATTAAACCAAAAAGTCGTATTTAAACAATAAAAACAAACTTAAATTATTATTTACAACTGAAAATACTAACAAAACGAAAAAGGAAATCATAATTACTACAAAAAAAACACGAAATAACGTGACTGTCATGGCGGACTATTAGCGAAACCGCGTAATAAAAAGAAGAGTGATCGATTATGCAAAAGAAGATGGCGGACAATCTAACGTACCGTCAATCAAATAGAAGATGTTTATGACTATTTTTCTTATTTCTGAATATTCTTTATTATTTTTGTTCCTTCATTAAGGAAGTTAATAGCAAAGACATAAAATGTGATTGGAGAAGTTCCTGTTATTTTTATAAAGTTATTTGAACATTAAAGTTTGTTGTTGTTGTATGACTGCAAGTATAGACATGTGTTTATTTATACAATAAAGTAGAATGTTATATTGTTTCCGCGACTTCTCCTAATAGAAGAGTTAAAAGTTGGAGTAGGTACAAATTACAAATCGAGACATCCGTTTTTTTTATAAAATGTTTACGTATGACAAAAAAAAGCATGTATTAGATTTGTATTTTTATAAACATTATATGTCATTTATATACATTTTATATACATTTATATAGATTTTATATACATATTATATATGTATATTTATATACATTTATATTCATAAGAATATAAATGTTACATAAAAACACTAAAGGCATAGATTTATATATTACTAGAGAAACCCTATCGATTAAATTTTAAAACAGAACCTGATCATCTACGATTTATATATAATTAAATAAACTACAAATTTGTAGGAAATCTTTTATAACAGAACATTTATCCCCAGAACTAAAGATTACAAAATTCTAAAAAATGGTTCTAACATATTTTGAGGCATGGAGCATATGTTTTATCTTGTCGCATTCATATTTTTTTTATTTATTTTTATTATTTTCTTATTTATCAGACACAACTTACTCTTTTAGTTATTTATTTTATTTTTTATTTTCCTCGTTTATACCATAGGTATTGTGTTTACAATAAAAATCCGCAACCGAAATTTCACATCAATTATTCGTTTCAGGTGTTTTAAGGCCTCCTGAGTGGTTGTCTGTATGTGTTAATGTGCAAGTGTCTGTACGTTATTAATATAGTTCACAGTGCGTTTATGCTACACATTTGAGACTTGGCACAAAAATCAATCTTTAGGTCTTGTTGTGCTATCCGGAATTGACGGCAATAATAGCCCAGGAAAAATTTAGAAAACGCGGAAAAATGTTTCGATCTATTTTTCTATATTTAGCGAGCACGTAGTCGTATTTGACCAACATATGTGCCACGTTTCATTTATTTATTAGCATTAGTTCAATTTTTATCGAATATCTTAAATACGTCATAAAAAAAATTATCGACAAATAATTCAATAGAGTTGAAAATTTGGTACAAATGTATTCCTTTAAGTAATAATTAAGTATAGCAAGTTTATTAGTGCATTACATTGCATATAAAGATTATTAATTTTAATTATTAATAATTAAAAAAATTAATATATTAAGCAGGTAGAATAGGTTGAGATTTATGGTTGGAATTATTCTCAATTTTCTCAGCTGATTTATACAAAGGCCGGTGTGTGTAGGTGAGACTTTTTTTTTGGAAAACATTACACTTTCACTTAGTGCAACAATACGGGAGTCAGAGCAGTGCTGCCAAGTGGGGGAAATGTGTACTAGACACTGCTTCCTGTATTTACATGATGATTTGTTACTTGATTATGTTGACTAGGTAATTGATTAAGACTCTTCTGCTCATACCATGAGTAGTCAAAAGTTACAATCTCTTATAGTGAACGCTCTCTAGTTGTAAACAATAAATTAATATTCTATAACTGTAATTTTATTTTAATTCTTCTAATTTTAATGATTTAACATATCTAAAGCTGGATAAAGAAGTAATTAGAGAAATAAGTTGGAATCTCGAATATTTATGTGGAAGATGATCTTATTAGGTCTGTGATTTAAACTCATAAGAGGTTCAGATAACTTTGGGGATAGAATAGGCCAGAGAGGCTACGGCAAGCAAGCCTGCAATGCGAACTGGCGAGGCGAGGTGGTCGCTGAGTAGTCTTCGGGGTGAAATTTCTTTAAATTATATTACCATTGTCAATGTATAAAATTAGGCCAATCATAAATCAACAATCAATATTTATTTAAGAGGCCGGTAAAGTGTCAAAGTTGCGAAGTGTTGCTTCTATTGCCTGGCCTCTTCGCCTACTTTGACCATAGAGGATGTGATTCACCTAATTCAGTCCTCACTGGAGGAATATCCTGACGGGCTGAAAGATCCTAAAATGGATATTCAGTAATTTAATTGAATCAATGAATCAATACACGCTGTTAAAGAAAAATGAGAATGTCAAATTCAGTCATTAAGTCCTTGGTTTAGAGTTTTTTTTTTCATGGAAAGTCAATTTTAGTATATTCTTTGTTTCACTTTGAAAGTGCTGTCCTGGACAAAGATTTATTAACTGTTATAGTTTTCGACTTTAGGCCTTCAACCAGATGATAGAATTTTTGGAGGTTTATTCAGGAATCTAGATTCTTATCAAGGAACCTCCTAATCAAAGAAGTTAGGATTATATTAATAGTTTTTTGACAATTTAAATAAAAACTTAGCCCCTCCTATGGTTTAATCTCTCCTGATCTGATCTTTCCTTAGTTGTCTCCTCTTCTTTACACAAAACAAGATTAATGGATGAAACTAACACGGTTAAATTTCCCCATACCAGCTTGCTGGACAAAAGCAACACGGTTTGATTCCACCACACCAGTTTGTTAGATAAAGCCAACACGGTTAAATTCCATCACACTAGTTTGTTAGATAAAACGAACACGGTTGAATCCCACCTCGTCAGTATTTTGGACCAACCCAACATGGTTTGATTCCTCGAAACCAATTTGCTGGATAAACTATGAACTTGTTACTAGTGCTAGATTTCAAATATTTTTCCTGAAGTGAGTTACTAATGCTACGTAGCACTATATTAACAATACAGTACTACATTAAGGAAACAATCACACAGCTGATTTCAAAACAGGTTTAGAAACAACAGACACGTACTTATAAAACTTAAGCATCAAGTCTTTGGGTCTCTGCCAATAAGAACAACTTCCTTAGTAAGTTGTGACTCTTTTTTGACAAAATGCCAAAATAATTACAACCAAAGAAAGTTGTTATTAAAGTCTAGACAGAGGAATACTTTCTTAACCTAGGTATATGAAGTTGGATTTATATGAAGGTCGTATTTCGGTAAGAGAAAAGACTGATTGGCTGAACTTCGGTATACGGTGCACCCTGTTATCAATACTATATATCGATATATTTTTAGTTTAGAGATGTGACGTAGGAATAATCGATATATGCCTTTTCTTTTACGTTTATGAACATATTTTTTTTTTGTTGTTTGTGTTTTTTTTATTTGTTGTAAAATGGTTTATAACCATTTTCATATTTTTTTTATGTTTTTATAATGTTTTAACTATGTTTCATAAGAATAATCGATGATACACACATCTAATTTTATGTTACGCGTTTTTTTTACGTATTTTTGTGTTTGTTATTTTCAGTTTTTTATTATATTTTTGTAGTTAATGTTTTCATTTATTTGTTGTATGGCTTTTTTTAATGTTTTAATTATAATTAATAATTTAACGACGCTGCTTATCTTTTAAGTGCTTAGTTCTCGTTGACGTGTCGCGTAACTAAAAATATATCGATATATAGTATTGATAACAGGGTGCACCGTATACCGAAGATTTACCGACTGATTAACATTGATTTTAAGGAACCAAGAATAAGCAAAAAAATCTTTACTTTTGCTTTGAACCAGCCAAATATTCTGCCAAATTTAATTTCGAAGATACTATTTGAAAGCCATATTCTTTACCCGGTTGTTATTATTTTAATAAGTTTAAGAAATATATGGATTCCTTAATATTATTTTGGTTTTTTTGAAGACTCCCATAGTTCCTAAACAGTGTCGGGTATATAGCTACCCTTTAAGCTGGTTAAATAACAGAAGCTTTTAATCGAAAACATGTCAGATCGAGCTGAAACTTACCATACAAAATGTTTTTTCCTCCTAATTTAGGAAAAAGGGAAGCAAAAAGGTTCTTTTCTCTCATGAAATAGAAAGTGAATTTCTTAATTTTCATTTAATTTCGAATTATTAACCGTATTTTTAAAACTCATAAATTTGACCTTTTCAAGTTATTGCAAAACATGAACAAAGATATTCTTCATATAGATTTTATTTGAAAGAACCTTATATAGATTCTTCTCTATTTATAGAAGAATTCTTCTTGAAAAAGAAGAAGATACTATTTTAAAAAAAATTACTTAATTTCTTGTCCTTCTTCGGTGAGTTCAGTGACTTTTATATACTTCCAACTTACGTAAATAGGTCAAAAGTTTTTGACATCCATACATACATCGCATACTTTACTACTTTACTACTTGTATTATAGAACAATTAACAGATTGAATTAAAACTAAAATTAAATTTAAAGCTAAAAAACCTTTAACATATCTAACATGACTTATTATAGTTGCAGTAAATTAACACGTTTGGATATATTATTGTTAAATCAGGATTCTATTTTTCATACAGTTTTTAAGCTTCCTCTCTACAATCAAGCCTCTTTCCTATGAGTTCTTGAAATATTCCTCTCTACAATCAAGCCTCTTTCCTATTGAGTTCTTGAAATATTTCCTCTTCTACAATCAAGCCTCTTTCCTAATTGAGTTCTTGAAATGTTCCTCTCTACAATCAAGCCTCTTTCCTAATTGAGTTTCTTGAAAATGTTCCTCTCTACAATCAGCCTCTTTCCTAAATTGGTCTTGAAATATTCTTCTCTACAATCAAGCCTCTTTCCTAATTGAGTTCTTGAAATATTCCTCTCTACAATCAAGCCTTTTCCTAATTGATTCTTGAAATATTCTCTCTACAATCAAGCCTCTTTCCTAATTGAGTTCTTGAAATATTCCTCTCTACAATCAAGCCTCTTTCCTAATTTAGTTCTTGAGATATTCCTCTCTACAATGAAGCCTTTTGCTAATTGAGTTCTTGAGATATTCCTCTCTACAATGAAGCCTCTTTCCTAATTTTTATCTTGAGATTTTCCTCCCTACAATCAAGCCTCTTTCCTAATTTAGTTATTGAGACATTTCTCTCTACAATCAAGTCTCTTTTCTAATTTAGTTCTTGATATATTTCTCTCTACAATCAAGTAGAGACTTCAAGAAAAGAGTTTCGTATATAGTTCTTAATACATTTCTCTCTACAATCACGTCTCTTTTCTAATTTAGTTCTTGAGATATTCCTCTCTACAATCGTCTCTTTTCTAATTTAGTTCTTGAGATATTTCTCTCTACAATCAAGTCTCTTTTCGTATTTAGCTCTTAATACATTTCTCTCTACTACAAGTCTCATTCCTAATTCGTTCTTATGATATTCCTCTTTTTAAGGAAGTTATCTCCTAATTTAGTTCTTGACATATAGCTCTATTGAAGCTCTTTACTAATTCAGTTCTTGACATATTTCTTAGGAATTTCATGCTTCTTTCCTATTTCAATTCTTGACATATTCATTTAGTTCCTGACATTCTCTTCTTAACTATCAACCCTCTTTACTAACTTAGGTTTTGACATATGCCAGTTTAAAATCAACCTTTTTTCAAATTTAATTGTGATATATTCCTCTGTAATATCAAAGGCTTTGTATAAATTAAGTTCTCTACATTTTCTTCTGTACTATTAAGCCTTTTACTAATTAAGTTATTCACATTTTCCTGTTGACAATCAATTCTCGTTCCAAATTTATTTCATGTGTACAATCAAGTACACCGGAAAATCCGATCACGCACGATTTATTCTTTTGCGCAAAGACACCACTTATACATATATAGTACAATTACACATAAGTATGCTTTATTTAAACGGGTTGAAAAACAGCTCACGGAGCAGGTAAAGGTAGAATGAGGAGCCCTTGTTTCCAGACATGTAATTGGATTATGACTTTTTCAGTGCCAGCTTTCACTATATTATTCATATAATCTTGTATATTATTACTAACATAAAAAACATTAAGTCATCACACAATGAAAAAAGCAGTTGACAACAACTTTGTCTGGAATTTTATTTAAAAAATAAAAAATCTTCTTTATTCTTTCCGTTTAATTCTATTGTCATAAATGCGGGAGAAATCACTGAAAAATGTGCCATTTTCATAATGAAATTATTTTTTCTCGGGTACGGGGTACCTCGGAACATTTCCTCATCACATTGGATTCGCTACGCTTTAAATTTATACTGCAACACGTCTCCGGACTCGCTGCGCTCGTTCTCATATTGTAAATACATCCGTTTCATTCCCAGGGGTCACCCATCCAGGCACTGACCACGCTCTATGCTGATGAACTTTTATGATCCAACAGAAATCATGGATATACTTGTATTAAATTGAAACCTAGTGAACTTATTTGTAACGTAAAAGTATACACTTGTACCAAATTTCAACTCGATTGAATTCTTTTTTTTACTATTTTAGACGACTAGCATTGAAAAGACAGAGAAAAACCGAATTATAATCACACAAGACAAACATGAAAACGTATTAGCCCGTATAACTAATAATCTTACTTTTCTTTATGTAGACGACTTAGTAATATTTTATTGAAACTACTTAATAACAATGCTAAATCTTCAATTACTTTTAGTTTTTTATTTTACTAACAATATTAGCCCAAAAATAGTACCTGTACCCTACCTGTACCTAGTACCTAGTGAACTTATTTGTAACGTAAAAGTATACACTTGTACCAAATTTCAACTCGATTGAATTCTTTTTTTACTATTTTAGACGACTAGCATTGAAAAGACAGAGAAAAACCGAATTATAATCACACAAGACAAACATGAAAACGTATTAGCCCGTATAACTAATAATTACTTTTCTTTATGTTAGACGACTTAGTAATATTTTATTGAAACTACTTAATAACAATGCTAAATCTTCAATTACTTTTAGGTTTTTATTTTACTAACAATATTAGCCCAAAAATAGTACCTGTACCCTACCTGTACCTAGTACCCTAGTGAACTTATTTGTAACGTAAAAGTATACACTTGTACCAAATTTCAACTCGATTGAATTCTTTTTTTACTATTTTAGACGACTAGCATTGAAAAAGAGACAGAGAAAAACCGAATTATAATCACACAAGACAAACATGAAAACGTATTAGCCCGTATAACTAATAATCTTACTTTTCTTTATGTAGACGACTTAGTAATATTTTATTGAAACTACTTAATAACAATGCTAAATCATCAATTACTTTTAGTTTTTATTTTACTAACAATATTAGCCCAAAAATAGTACCTGTGTATAGAAAAACGAACTATTATCACACAGGAGAAGATGATCAACCATAGCGCCATGGAGAAGATCCATACTAAAGTAATACCAAGTTGGGAAACAAACGCGATTTCTGTCAGACCTGGTATAAAGTTCAGATTTTGTCCATCACCTCAAATTTTCTTATGTGCATGGCCATTTTATTTTACCCTAGTAAATGTAAACAAACAATGTCTGCTCCGTGGCCGTGATCGTAAAGGCGTTCGATTTCGGCACCGGAGGTCCGGGGTTCGCAGCCCGGGCTATGCTCTAATATTTTATGAATAGTATTTGTATTAAAATGATTTCGCCAACTTTAATTAATTCTTAGAGTGTAGTAGATGCAACCCACCTGAGGTGGTTCCCGCAGGGTTAATACCCTGATGGGCCG
The DNA here is from genome assembly GCA_018340805.1 of Microvelia longipes. Taxonomy (NCBI): domain Eukaryota; kingdom Metazoa; phylum Arthropoda; class Insecta; order Hemiptera; family Veliidae; genus Microvelia; species Microvelia longipes. Next base: position 19,996,815 of record JACMZG010001859.1, read on the forward strand.
AAAGGCCCTAAAACGGGCATTTTATTTTTTTTTTTTTTATGTAAACAACTATTTAGAGTACTCAAACTTTTTGTTTTTATTACATTTATTTGTACAATTAAGAATAAAATGACAATACGAATCTTTAAATACTGGTTTCTTTAATTTACTTAAACGAGCTGCTAATTAAAACTTTTTTTTCGTGTGCACAAAACTTAACTTAGTACATTTTTGCGAGTGATTTTTGTTTTCCCCTTTCAAATATTAAATGTAATTAGTAATCTAACAACTTTAACCTAAAATTTTAGAATATAATAAAAGCAATCATAATTTTAAGTTATATTTAAGCCGATAACTGTCGTATGTATGTTCTTCAAAATCTTAATAAAACATTGGTTCACCTTTACTATAGTTTCTCTTTTTTCTTTAATTAAATAATTATTGTAACAATTATTTCACAGAAATTAATACACAATTATTAAACTATCACGTAAAATATTAAAGTACGAAAACACGATAAAAAGTAAAACTCACATAATGTTATCAGGGTTGCCAATAAAACTAAGTGAAATAAAAACGTAAATCCTAAGAGGCGCATGCGCAGTTATTCCAAGTCTCGCTATTTTTATTTTTGAGCCAGCTATCAGCTGATCACGCCTGTCTGATTTTTTAACACAGGGTAGTATAGGAGTTTTCCTACTTGGTTTATATATTACTTTAATTCATACGTATAGATTTGTTAGTAAAATAACTATTATTACTTTAACGACGGTGGCGCTAAAATGTATTATAGCGGAGAAAACGAACTATAATTAAAGCCAATCAGATTTCATGTTGACGACCTTAGCGCTAATAAATTTTGTAATAATGATCGGATTAACTAAGAAATATATTATCGATTTGATTGATTTTTATCAATGTTAGCACTAAAATAGTAATAACGGAGAAAAAAGCAACTAAGCGAGGTCAGGTCAGGTTACATCAGGTCATCCTTTCACTTTCAAAAAGTTTCTTCTTCACGTACAAGGGTTATCTCGAACCATACAAAGCTTTTAAAGTGAAAATTGTCCCCACTTTCCACTGAGGCTAATAAATTGCAAACAAATAAGAAATATGTTCATTTAATAATAATGAAGCAATATTTAAAAAAAAAATCGAGTACGGGGTACCTCGGAACTTTTCCTCATCAAATCGGATTCGCTTCGCTCGTCCTCAGAATATAAAATTCGCCAAATTTATACTGTAACATGTTTTCGGACTCAGTTCGCTCGTCCTCAGAATATAAAATTCGCCAAATTTATGCTGTAACATGTTTTCGGACTCGCTTCGCTCGCCCTCAGATTGTAAATGCATCCGTATCGTTCTCAGCGGTCACCCATACAGCACTGATCCAACAAAAATCATAGATATACTTGCCATATTAAAGGTACAAGGTATACACTTGTACTAAATTTCAACTCAATTAAATTATTTCCTGATGATTTAAATTTTTTTAAAACACGTTCACAAGTTATTTGATAAAAATTAAAGTAATGCTTATAATGAGATGAAATAAGTGCATAAGTTAGTCTCATACAGAACCACATGCGTGCCAAATCTCAATCTGATTGCATCATTTTTCCGCGTTTTATGTTTTTTTTATTTAATTTTCGCTGAGTCATTATGCGGGTAATGATGTCATAAAAAATATTTTTGAATTAGCACAACTTCAGCGGTAGACTGAATTTTCGTACGAAGTTTCAACCTCTCTAGCATAATATCACTAGGAGTTACAATAATAACAGTAGACACACACACACACATACAGACAGAAAACTTTGCGATAACCACTCGGGATGCCTTTAAAACACATGAAACGGATAATTCCGGTTTCATCCCGGTTTCTTGTTTTTTTTTGCAAACACAATACTTTTCTTGTACCTTCTGTATAAATGAGGAAAAGTTAAAGTACGTAGCCGCTATACGGTATCGCTCTCTAGGACCTCTTAGAGGCCACATTATGTAAGCGCGGCAACATAGTGTAAGCTAATGCTAGATAAAGTACCTACATATAATTGATTATAAAGATACTTTAATGTAAGCTAATGCTAGATAGAGTACCTACACAATTATTGATCACACATGTACTCTAATATAACCTCATGCTAGATTGAGTATCGTACCTACATAACCATTAATTACATATAGGTACTCTAATGTAAGCTAATTCTAAATAGAGTACCTATATAACCATTGATTAGATAGATACTCTAATGTAATCTAATTCTAAGTATGCGGAGGTATCAGTTCTATTCTTTAATAAATCAACTATTGTGAGAAAGTAGCTATAAAAATGATCGGAACGAATTCATTTCTGCATATAATGATATATTTCACTACGTGATAGTTATAACATGCCTTAATCTATAGTTATATATTATAGTGGGTAAAACACCCCACTATTTCTCGCTACTTGTACTATAACGCTGTTTAATAATGCTCAGAACTAATAAATTATTTATTAGCTACCTCATTACATTATATAACACAAAATGTAGTAGTATATCCTATAATAAGGCATAATAAGTAGAAACAAAGGTTTTTATTAGTTTATTTCTAGACGGTGTATAAATGTAAAGTTTATTGACTTGTTTTTTAGGGATGTAAAGAAGCCTTCTATCCCAAGGGAAAAAATTACGTTTCACTCCCTTGGGAATAAAAATTAAATGTTTCTCCCTTGGGAAAAAAGCGTTTCCTATTATTGGGGTTTGAGCCAATTCATCCATTTTTTAGGGGAGTGGTATCCTCTAAATGTATAAATATTATTATTTTAGAGGCGGCACCCCCAAAATTTATAAGGGGAACCCGAACAAAAAAAGTATTAACTTAAGAATTCGTTTCAGGTCAAAAGAAAGTGGGTGGTGCAATATTTTTACACTAAACAAACTTCTGTTCCTTTTGCTCAGCTATACATATAAGTTCCGGTTAATTTTTGTCCGAATTATTTATTTTTAATACTAATCTTTATATTAGTATAACAGTTATGTAACTGGTACTAATATAACAGTAATTGGTAAAAATTATTTATTATATTAGGTTACTACATTCTTTATATTACGTACTAACAGTTATTAACTGGTACTATATCAAAGTAATTGGGGTAAATAATTTATTTTATTTATTTAATTTTACTATTCTTTATAATTACGTACTAACAGTTATGTAACTGGTTAATATAAAGTAATTGGTAAAAATTATTTATTATATTAATTACTAATTCTTTATATTACGTACTACGTTAATGTAACTGGTACGTAAATAAGTAATGGTAAATTATTTATTACTATTAATTACTAATTCTTTATCATTACGTACTAACAGTTATGTAACTGGTACTAATATAAAGTAATTGGTAAACGAATAAAACATGCTGATCCAGATCAAATGAAACTTGGCCTCAATAA
>JACMZG010001859.1:20000312-20027335 GCA_018340805.1 Microvelia longipes
GATGTGACTCCAAACAACTACATGTTTCATTCACTATTTAGTGACGCTGTTCTTGCTTTGAATAAATTTAAAGTTGAAGGTGGAAATGATAAATTTATACAAAATCAATAATTGAAACTGTTTTGAATTATAATGGAGATACCAAGAAATATTGTCTCAGTGCAATGGGCTATGGTGGTGAAACGTATAGAAAAGAATGCATTAGTAATCACAACCATGGGCTCTTTGTGGATCTTTACAACTAGATTTCATGGATCAACCAAAATATCTTATTCCAGGTGTTAGTGTTCAGATTAAATTGAAAAAGTCACAGTCTACTGTGTTTGTATTCTCAAATGAACAACCATCGGTAGAATTGTTGGAGGCAAAATTAATGGTAAGAAGAGTACGAGTTGAACCTTCTGTATTGCTGGTCATCAACTTGGATTAAACAAACAAAATGCTATTTATCCAATAAGAAACAAGGATATTGTAGCTTTTGGTATGGTAAAGACAGTTTATCGTTTTATAAAGAGCAAATCTTTGGCGATCAACGAATGCCAAACTTTTGTTGGTAACATTTCAAACTGGAGATCAATTCTGGAACATTAATTCATCAAGCTCAAACTTTGAACACTTTAATGTAAAATCAATGACGTTATCGAAAAACACAGATTATCGAGAAACATATACTCAAGATTTTCTCAATAATAATTATAGCGCATCGTATATGCAAAATAGTTAGAAATATGGGATATTTAAACAAGAACATGAATTGTGGAATAACACTTGATGATTTTAATCCAAGTATCCGTTCTTTACATTTGTACTTGCTCCAGATTTCGATGTTAATCAAAGTCAATTACCTCAACAGGGTAATTTGAAATTAGATATTCAGTTTTCAACTAAATTGAATGTACCGGCATATGTTATAATATATGGAATATTTGAAAAGAAATCCAAATAAAAGCCAATCGAACTGTACTAGTTTAATCTATTAAACATTTTGGTTTAAACAATCTCAATGTCATTGAAACTTAAGCAAATGAAGTAAGTTTTTATTAATTAAATTAATTTTATTTAATTAGTTCAATTCAGATTAATCAAATTGGTAAAAAGTGGCTTGGAAAGATTGGTTGGGAGTGTTTCCATTGGATAAAATTCCATACTACCAGAAAATAAAGCCTTAATCGTCAATACTCAATCATCAAATCTAGGAGGAGAATTGGATTGCAGTCTACAATAAACCAACAAAAATAATGGCATTTGATCCATTCGGATTTTATTATCCATCATTTGGTCACGTATCTATCAACATTATCAAAAGTATCGAGTACAACAAAATTCAATATCAACAATGGTTTACAACAACTTGTGGTCAACATTGCCTGTTATGGTTGAAAAAACAACATGACGGCTGAAAATTTGTATTGAATAAATTTAGTATAAAACATGTGTTCTTATTTAATTCTCGTGTTATTCCTAATGGAACGAGTATTTTAATTTATTATTCATACATAGAATTTAGAAATTTTACTTTTGAGATTTATACTTGGAGATTTGAGATCAAGTATAAAAATATATTAGAAATTTTAAATTAATTAATTAATTTATATTGAAATTAAAAATATTTTACTTTTGTTTTAACGTTCCAATTAATTCAAAATAGACTGCCATTTTTTGCACAATTTTAAATAATAGAATCGGTAGTATTTTTAATTTAAAATTTAATTTTTTTTAATTTTTAGATATTAATATTTTAAATGAATAACAATACAATAAAATGAACAATTATTTGGATATGAATATGAATCAAGTAAATTTAGTTTTAAAAGTTTTGTTTATTTAATATTTAGGAAATAAATACTCCTTATAATATCGAAATTCGAAAATATGAATGCTCCAAATTATCTTTGCATATAATTCAAAATTTCTCCGAATAATGCTCCAATTTTATCCTAAATTATTCCAATAATGTATGGTCAATATGTCCTTTAATCAGATATATTATCAAAAATTGACTTATTGAAATCAAATATACTTTCAATCCAAATATGCAAATCATTGCCCAGAAATTATGCGAGCTCAGTATATTTTTGATGAACTTTTAATTTAAATGTTCTTATAATTTTATGTATTTTTATAATTATAATTAATTTTTACTATATAATTATTTTATTATTATCATTATTATTATTATTATTATTATTATTTATTATTATTATTATCATTAATATATTATTATTATTACGAATTTCATTAAATTAATTTAATAATTTTTTTTTAAACATTATTAACAAAACACAAAAAAATTTAAATGCATTATCTTATTTAATTGATTAAATAATTTCATTCAAATTAAATGTAAGAATTTTTAATTTTTAATATCAAATATAATTATATTTTTATTATCAAATTATTATTATTAATATATTATCACTTATTAATTTATTATTATTATCATTATTATTATTATTTCTAAAGTTTATTATTATTATTATTATTATTATTATTATTATATATTATTATTATTATTATTATTATTATTATTATTATTATTATTATTATTTATTATTATTTATTATATTATTATTATTATTATTATTATTATTATTATTATTTATTATTATTATTATTATTTATATTATTATTAATTTATTATTATTATTATTATTATTATTAATTTATTATTTTTTCATGAAATTAAACTTAATTGATTGTTGGAATATTCTTTTTTAATTATTATTTTAAATATTTTATTGATATTTATGATTTATATTAATTTTAATTTTAACAATCTTTTAATTATAGAATAAATTATTTACTTTTATTATAAAACAATAGATTAATATAGATCTTTTTATAGACAGTGCAGATTATCCTAATTACTGCAGCCAGTGCAACATGATGTCTGCATAGAATATGAGAAATATTATGGTCATGTTTACTATGGTAAAAAAATTATATATGCCCAATGCAGCACAATAAGCACATGTTTCATATAAGGAATTTTATAGAATGCATGCACAAAATTAAATTTATTTTTNTATATATATATATATATATATATATATTATATTATTATATATATATATATATATATTATATATATATATATATATATATATATATATATATATATATATATATATATATATATATATATATATATTATATATATATATATATATATATATATAATATACATTTATACAAAGAGACAACTTTATTAAAACCACTCAGGAGATCTTAAAAACATTTAAACATATATTCACTGCACATACACACACATAAGAGAGTACCCACCGTTCTAAAAAATCTACCCCCCTCCATGACCCCAACTTCGTAAGCTAATTTTTTTTTATGAAAATTTGCTAAATCGATCTTTTCGGCGACTGCAATGCGTTTAATGGTTTAAAATTTATTGTATTAAATAGGGATGTGAATATTTAAAAAAAAAAATCTAAAAATAATATTTAAATTACATTAAAAAAAAGTGAAAGTAGAGATGTACCCTGTCGACATAAAGACTGCTCATACCTTGACCATATTTAGAGTACCCCTTTCACATCAAAATACACGATAAACAGTAACTCGACTTTTCAAATTTATTACAAAAGAGACGAAAGATTTAAAAGACATATTTCAAGTAACACTTTCATATTTGAATATATATTAAAGTGTAACTTTAATTTTGTATACTTTATTTTAATAATAAGAGCCTTACTAAACTTTTTTTTAAAATTTAAAGATAATTTTTTTAAAAGAAAAATACTTTGAAAAAGGTCATATTTGCTTAAATCTGGAGGGAAGTGACTTTTAGACATACTGTGAGAGCTTAATCTTAAATATTTATTAAAGTACTATTTAAATGGGAAGTACTCCTATTATGTTATTAAATATTACATAAGTCATCAAACTTATGTAATATTAAACAAAGAGATGAAAATATTAAAACGAGACCTTTGGCCTTTTTGCCGCTTCGCAGACATGGCGTTTCGCGCCTCGTCCACTTCGCGGCCACGTGGTTGTTATACTTTATCAGTTCGTCATATTACTAGTTAATATAAGTGGCATACTGCCACGATATAAGCCAATTTTCAAATGTATTAGTAAAAAAACGTCATTTGTTTACATTATGTCAATTAATGGAACCAGAACTAATACAGATAATAATATAGATATTCGAATTTTTGTGAACCATAACTAGTTGTGAAACATACATATAGTATATGTACATACAATTTCAGCCAGGAAGATTTTGTGATTTTTTGGAAGAATTGATGTTTGTGGGGTCATTATCGAGGATTAAAGACGACATACATATTACATAAACAATAGGGTTCGGGACGTTAGCAAGATTATTTAATTTACTATATATATATAAGCGTATATAGAAATGTAATGTTGGAATGTTTAAGAGAAGCTCAAGTCGATGAGGAATATGTCCAAATTTTTAAAGGGACAACTTTAGAAGTCAGATTAGGGAACCGGAAGAAAGTTATTAATGTCAATAGAGGAGTGAGACAGGGAGACGTGGGCTCAGCTAAAAATTTTGTAAACACCATGGAGAGTAGCAGTAATAAACTGGATTGGCAAGGTCTCGGAATTAACATCAATGGAGAGTGGCTTAATAGACTCGCGTTTGTAGATGATTATATTGATTTGTAAAAATAAAGAGGAAGCTAAGAGAATGGTTAAAGAGTTAAAAGAAGAAACAAGAAAAATAGGCCTTAAAATCAATCCAAAAAAATCTAAGTATATGTGTTTTAACGTAGATGGCAACGTAGAGTTAGAAGTAGGAGAGGAAAAGCTGGAAAAAGTGGAACAGTATGTTTACCTAGGACAGGTTATAGCAGAGCAAGGAGAGGATGATAAGGAGATAAGGAAGAGAATAAATCTAGGATGGGCAAGTTATAACAAATATAGGCATCTTTTTAGATCTGAGGTAAATATGGAAAACAAGCGAAAACTCTGGAACATGTGTGTCTTGCCTGTAATGATCTATGGAGCTGAAACATGGGTTATTAATAGAGGAATGGTGCACAAAATGAGAGTGGCCCAAAGAGGAATGGAGAGGAGTATGCTGAGGGTGAGTAGGAAAGAGAGGAAGACTAATGAATGGGTGAGGCAGCAGACAGGAATGAAAGATATAGGAAAGATAATAAGTGAGAGGAAATGGGGATGGGCAGGTCATGTAGTAAGGACAGAGGATGGCAGATGGACCAAAAAACTTATTCAATGGTACCCAAGGGAGTGTAAGAGGAAGAAAGGAAGGCCGAGAGTGAGGTGGGATGAGGAGATGAGGAGGATATGCGGCCAAGAGACCTGGCAGAGAACAGCTCAGGATAGGAAGGAGTGGCTAAGGATGGGAGAAGTATATAAGGATGTCTGGCTCTATAAAGAATAAAATAAATTATATATTAAATTAAATAAAATAATAATGTAAATACAAAATAAAAATAATAATAATTAAGAAAAAAATAAATAAAAAACTAAATTTAAATTATAATTTAAACAAATATAAATTCTTGTTATTGTATTGGGTTATATTATAGTATTGTTCTATTATATTCTTGTGTGTTATATTACTGTTATTACTTGTTATTCGTTTTAAACTAATTTGTATAAACCATCGCTGTATTATTATTAATTATTTATTTTTATTGTTATATTTATTTATTGAAAATTCCTAGGTAAATTGTACAGCATTGGTGTACCAACCAATGTTTCCGACCTCAAAAAAAGGTACCACGGCTCATTGCCGAATTGCTTAATAATATAAAAAATAATATTTTAAATTTTTGTAATATGTGTGTAATTGTAAAGATAGCAAATAAATGGTTTTATTTATTTATTTATTTATATATATATATATATATATATATAATATATATATATATATATATTATATATATATAATATATTATATATATATATATATATATATGTATGTGTGTGTGTATGCTTGATCAGTGAGTCCCCCCTTTGAAAAAAATTCATCAAAACTTAATGGAATGTTTTAATGAATGAAAACAACGTTTTGACATGTTAGGTTACAGTCCGGAATTGACGCAAGTGCAATTCGCTAATACCGACATTACGATTTGCTATCAAATGAATGTAGCCGGAAACATTACATTTCTTTTTTTGATTGGTCAAATAAATATCGTTATAATTATCAGCTACCTGGAGCAATAATCGATTCGCTCATGTAGACGAAAGTTATTTTAACCAATAAAAATTCATCCGTTGTAGCTAAGAATTCTAAAACGGCATAATAGCAGGGTAGATTATGTCACAGACATATTGCAAGAAGTAGTTTGAACAATAGTAAAGGTTAATATTATGTTTGTTTTATATGGACACATATCTATTAATTATAACTACAGTGTTAAACATTTAAAATTGAAAAATAAATAAGACCTATCTATTTATCATGTCGGTCAATATTTACTTAGTAAAAAGCTAACTTATCATGATTACTTAATAGATAAGACTTATATCAAATATATAATTACTATAACTTCTATTACTTACTAAATAGAGAAGATCTATCTATTTACTACGAAATTTATTATTTTCCAATTATGAATATATATATATATATATATATATATATATATATATATATATATATATATATATATATATATATATATATATATATATATTTATATGATATATATTATATATATATATATATATATATATATATATTGTTGCGTCATTTGAATTGTGAATACTCACTAAAACATGTACAACAGACAGTTTGCTCTCAAAAGAAAAGCCATAAGGACATATTTTGAGAAAGTATTAATTTCGCAATAAGTCTCTAAACAAACTAATTTAGTAAAATATCTAATTAACACCCTTCAGAAATTCTGTTCTGTACTACTGTGATTAATCATGATTGTCAAATTGTGTTTAAAATGTGTGCTATTTACATTTATTTCGTCATTTCTAACTAGTCCAATCTTTTTATCGCCAGTGGCGTATTTGTTGTAGAGGTTATAGCATGAAAGGGTTATAATAAAAGTTCGTGTATAAAGCCAAAATTTTGTCGCCATGTTTTTGTCAGGGAATTAGATAGACTGACAACTTTGAAGTTAAAAGGCATTGGAGAACCCAAGGACCTTTAATAAAGGGGATGAGGCGCTAAGTCAATTTGCTATTTGAAAAAAGTGAAGTGAGGATAAAAAATATAGAAGAATCCATCATAAAATATCTGTCAAAAAAACTGCTCATTTTTGGTACGAACTGCGTAAGCTACTTTGTAATAACTTGGTACCAACTTATTTAGCTAATAACTTTGTTCGTTTTTGTTTCAGGCATATATGAAATCTCGTCATAACAGTGTTGTTCAAGTAGCTAGAATAGTAGCATACACACTCGTTGCTGTGTCATTTATATTAGGATCGTTTATTCTTGCTAGTTCCTATGTAACGGCAACACTGTCATGTCAGGATTACCAACAGTATCCTCAGGTAAGCTTTTATACTTGATCTATTCGCGATTCAAAGTCCGTAGCAGCGCCACCGTCGCTGATAAGAAATTGATAATGAAAGGGTGATTGTTGTTAAAGTCCTTATGGGGATTTTTTGGTCTTTCTTATTTGTGACGATTATTTCTTTAAATTTTTTATCAAAGTGCTTTAATTTATTTAATTATAAAGCGTATGAACTCAGTAGAATCACAATTTCATTGAAAAATAGCGTTTTAATGGGTTGTCACGAGTATTTAAATTGAGTGATAAGAAGATGAAGATCATAATATAGTGTTTTATTTTATTTATTGTTAATTAATGTTACTTTTAAATAATTTTAGTTTGCACAAACACACAAAATTACCATTTAATTGCATTAAATTGTTTAAATTAGTTGTAACAGGTATTTAAATTAACTGATAAGAAGCCGATTTTCATCGTAATGGTGTTTTAATTAATTAATCAATTTTATTTACGCACTAAAATAATTAATCAATAAATTCACTTTTTGTAAAAATTTTGTTTAAATTATCCGTTTAGGTTTTATTATTTCTGGGTTAAATCGGACGAATCCAAGTCTGTGATAAGAGCCTGATTCTATATTTAAAATCCTGGAATTATCGAAATATTTAACTACGAAATATTTGCAATTTTTTTAGTACTGATGGTCGTTCTAATAATTTTCATCACATTTATCACAAATTAACAAACAATAAATAAATAAAAGAAGAATTTTTATCGGCTCCCATCCTAATCCTATGATAAAAAAATTTGTGATCACCCTTTCGTTTTTCCGCCATTGGTATTGCCAACCTTACAACTATCACTTTGAATCGCGAATAAGGTACACACAGTACTATCGTTGCAACAACATTTATTAGAATACTTTTTATGCTTGTTCCTGTGTAAGGTAACACTGCCATGTCAAGATTAGCAAAAGTATCTTTAAGCCCAGCTGATAGAATTTATATGGTGATTCAATTGGAGGATTTTTATAAATGAAATCAAATTTTTTTGACATGTCTGGTTACATACTGGGATTGACTTCAATCTTAGAATAATACTAATATAGAAGGAGCATATAACCGTAAACACAATGTAATTCTACTGATAACACGAAAGCCGGTTGACTGGTGGTCATAAGTAGGGGTACCACCGGAACAATAAACCATTATTTTATATATGAGTCATAAATGTCCATTAATAAAGAAAAATCGTAAAGAACAAATATAATAACTTAAAACAACTGCTGAGTATTTAATAAAACCGGTCTTAGATGACAAAAGGATATAGCGGAACACAAGAATCTACATGTAGTTGTCGAGGACTACTTAAAATATAATTTTAATTAAAAACGTTAAACTACAATTTAAAATGGTTAAAATATTGTGAGGTGAGTCATTATTGCGGGTTAGTGACGTCATGAAAAATATTTCCCGGATAGCACAACTACACCTGTAAACATATTTTTGTACAAAGTTTCAACTCTCTAGCATAAATACACCAGGAGGTAGTGATGTGCCAAGTCGACTTTTCGAGTCGGTTGAGTCGATTTTTTTACGAGTCGATTTTTTTATAAGTCGACTCGAACCGACTCGAGTCGACTTTTGACCTAATTCGATTTTAAGTCGATTTTGTTTTAAGTACTCGTATGAAGTCGATTTAAAAACAATCGATTCGGCACATCACTACCAGGAGGTACGATGATTACAAACACACACACAGACGACTTTCTGAAAACCACTGAGAAAGGCCGTAAAAACGCATGAAACGGATAATTCCAGCGACATCCCGATTTCGGATGTTTTTGCAAAACATTTCCTATATACCAACTTTGCAAAAAATACCTTTTAAATACAGTATAAATGAGGAAAAGTAAAATTCTTCAATATATTAAGCAACAATAGGGAAAAAAAAAAAGGCTGGAAAACCTCATAATAGGATAAAATCATATACATTTTAATTGTAATTTAACCATTAATAAAAGCTAATACTAATATCATAGCCACCTGAGCGCATGGAATACTCGGTGAAACATGCGCTTTAAAAAAAAAAAAAAAAAAAAAAGGAAAAGTAAAAACACTTCATATTTAAAAGCCCGTTTATTAAAACCCAAAGTAAAATTAAAGGTTGACGAAAATCGCTTCACTAACTGAATCTAATGAAAAATAAATGTAATACCATAGATAAACAGTATTAATATTGTTCATCTATGACTATAATACGACACACGGCTAAAATCAATTGACAGCCCGCCAAATCTCAATGCTTTCAACCCTCTTTTTTAATAATAAAATCCCTTCTTTTATGTAACAAAAAAAAAATCCCTACTCTGGCAACACTGAAAGTCAGGTTATGTTTTGAATTTTATAATTTGTTTTATTTGATATCGTATTTTTTTTATTTAAAAATTATTTATTTACTTTTTAAGAAGGAATATTGTTGTATCTTATAAATTTCCAACTAAGTGTTGCTTTAAATGTGTTCGGGAAGTATGAATAAAGTGGAGTTAAAGTTGTTAATCACGTAATGCAATGGATCATAATAGTTCTTCGATAAAAGTTTGACGATTTAAATAAATTGTCAGCTATAATTACTTTTTTCCAAAACAAACTGCTTTTTGTGTCAAGTTTGTATAATTGAATGCTTATTGTTTCATATTATAAAAATAATATGACACAATATGCATTCAAGACTTAAAAAAGTCAAGACTGTCATCTATTGAAGACATGGCATTTTCGAAAAAAATGCTGTCTTTTGGTTGACAGAGCACAGAACCTGCGCTGTACTCAAATAGCAAGAAATGCTTGAAGAATACGTCAATGTCCATGCGTCAAATACAGGCACTCAGATCATATTACAACTTCGCAATAATTGGATGAATTGAATAGATTGGAATGAAATGAAACGAAATCAAACAGATCAATGAGCACAATAAAAGCGACGCGAGGTTAAAAATATTTACAACCAGTGTTGCCTTTTTATGATTTTATTTACAAAAAAGGTATTTTTTTATACCGAGGTTGGCATGAGGTGGAGGGGGAAGGAGCGGGGTCGGTCTGAACCAATAGAATTCTTTCCCTCACAGATTTTTGGCGCGCTGTCAATTGATTTTAGCCGTGTGTCGTATTATAATACTATTTATTATAAGTAAATGCAATCTGTTCAAATAAAAACAAATATTTCCATTTATTTTTGTTTAACCGCACTGTCATTATAATAATAATTCTATTGTTATATTCTTTTAATTATTATAAACAATAGTGTTAATAACAAAAAGCCAGTGATTAATTACAGAACACCAGTCTAGTATTAGATTGTGCTTCGTCTGCGCTATAGATAATCGTTTGTTTGTTGTAATTAAATATTTGTTGGTTTGTTTTTATTTTATTCGTTAGATTTTTATCAAATTATTAAAATGTCCAAGGTTAAAGTAGTAATATTTTTAAATCTACTAAAATATATATATATATATATATATATATATATATATATATATATATATATATATATATATATATATATATATATATTATATATATATATATATATATATATTTATTTATTTATTTATTTATTTATTTACATATAAACGGTACAAGACCATGGTACAATTTTGAATCAAGAAATACCCAAAAAATATTAAACTATAGTACTATTATACTTAAAATATAGTATAATAGTATTTTTGGAAATTTTTTTTATCTATTTACGGCAGCAAATAGATGGCCGCTACCGTGGTCGAGGCCGTTAAGGCGTCAGTTATTAATACTGTTCTTTAATTTCTTGGAGGTCTGGGGTTCGCATGCAAGGTTACGCTCTCAGTTTATATAAGATTGTTGTTCAAATAAATGATCGCTAACTTAAGATTACAACTTGAGCGCTAACGGTTGTCACTACCACTTGAGGTGGTTCCCGCAGGGGTTATCTCTGATAGGCCGCAAGGCTCTAGACGTTTATTGTCATTAATAATAATATTACGGCAACATAATAACAATGTAACTTGTCATTACTAAAAAGTTTTAAAGTTTTAAAATGAAAAATGTCGTTTTACCAACACTGTCAACAAAATATTTAAAAACAGGACATTATTATTGGTAATAGTCTACCTACTAGGAAGTTATAGTAAATTTAAATATAGTAGTCTAAAGTATAAACTCCCTATGAGGATAAGTTAATGCGTAGAGGTTATAATCGTACAGGTTATTGATTTAATTTTGGGGTTTTTCGTCTGATCATAGAATAATACTAATATAGAAGGAGCATAGAACCGTAAACAGAATGCATTTCCATTGATAACACGAAAGCCAGTTCACTAGTGGTCTTAAGTTGGGGTACCACCCTAATAAATAAACATTATTTTATAAATATGCCATAAGTATCTATTAATGAAGAAGGTTCGTTAAAGACAAATATAATAACTGAAAAAACCAGCTAAGTATTTAATCAAATCGGTCTTAAATATCAAAAAGATAAACAATGTACGAGAATCTGCATTTAGTTGACAAGAATTGCTTTTTCCATATTTTTTATTAATAACTTTAAAATACAAGTTAAAATCCTTCAAAAATTATAATGCAAATTGGTATTTTTGCATTATAGTTAGTGTTAAGTAAAAATATAACTTAATAAGTCAGCAACCGGAAGTATTGCCAACTTTGTTACAAGAAAATTGTACATTGTTAGGGTGGCAGCATTACTTAAGATCACCAGTGAACTGGCTTTACTGTTATCAGTTATGCTTCTTCTATTATGGTATTATTTTAAGCGTCAGATAAGCAACAAGTTTTACTTTTCTTTATTTATACCGTAGGTATTTAAGAAAAGTATTGTATTTGCAAATATATTTTGATTATTATTTCCTCACGTAGAAATTACTGTATACTTTATAATGGACTTTTATTTGAATAGAAACTCAAGAAACTCAGAATGATATTCCATTCTTGTAGTTAGTTGGAAATGAAATACAATATAATCTATAAGTTAAGTTTAGAAAGTACTTAATGCACAAGGATATCAAGTCTCAATTGTAACAATCAAGGGCATTCTAACTTCTGAAGAGGGGAGAAAAGAATAGAAAATGTAAAAAAATTAAAATATTTCCTTGTTAAAGAGAAATATAATCTAATCGAGACGGAATTTTCTACAATTCCAAGAATATAATTGAAGAAATATAATCTAATTGAGTCGGAATTATATACGATTCTGCGAATTGTAATTGGAGAAATATAATCTAATTAAGTCGGAATTATGTACAATTTTAAGAATTGTAATTGGAGAAATATAATCTAATTGAGTCGGAATTATGTACAATTCTAAGAATTGTAATTGAAAAAATATAATCTAATTGAGTCGGAATTATGTACAATTCTAAGAATTGTTATTGGAGAAATATAATCTAATTGAGACGGAATTATGTACAATTTTAAGAATTGTAATTGGAGAAATATAATCTAATTGAGTCGGAATTATATACAATTCTGAGAATTGTAATTGGAGAAATATAATCTAATTGAGTCGGAATTACGTACAATTCCGAGAATTGTAATTGGATAAAATCTGTTTATAAAATAAGTCTGGACATAAACCCGGTATTTTCTTACATAAGTAGTACAATAATGTGCAAATAGGTTATAAAGCTCAAAATAATAAACCCTAAACTGACTATTCTACAAATATAATAGGCCTTAATTTTTAATTTCATTGCA
Organism: Microvelia longipes; assembly: GCA_018340805.1. NCBI lineage: Eukaryota > Metazoa > Arthropoda > Insecta > Hemiptera > Veliidae > Microvelia > Microvelia longipes. The sequence continues at coordinate 20,013,486 of JACMZG010001859.1, forward strand.
TAACATCTTTCCCTCGTTTAGCAAGACAAGAAAATAAGTTAATATTTCAATAAGTTTTTATGTTAGAGGATAAAGTTGTAAGGACAATTAAGTCCCCCACACATAAACAAGTCCACCACAACTTAGTTTCCTGGCCATAAACTTGTATTAGTCATACGTTTGTCCTTTGAGTTAATCTTATTTAGTGATGAGGTGCATTAGTTACTATATCGTTTAATATATTACAACCTCGGATTCCGCAGGGGGGAGGATCTGATCCACTGGCATAGAAAAGATCAAATCAGATACCCCACTTAATATTCGATATGTGAACGCGAAATGAAGGATATCTGACACAGAAATTTTATGTTAGATCTTATAAGATTATTAATTGTGGGCAGAATTTAAAGAAAAAAGCTGAACAAATTTGATTCAGAAATTTTTTTTCAACTAATCAGATTCGCTACGCTCATCCTCCCAAGTTAGGACTCGCTTCGCTCATCTTCAGAATATAAAACCACTATATCTATAGTGCAACACGACTTCGGACTAGCTTTGCATGTCGCAGCACTGACCACGCTCGATGCAGCTTAACTTTTATGATCAAACAAAATCAAGGATATAATCGTAGTATTAGAACGAAACTTAGTGTACTTATCTATTGCGAAAAGGTGTACACTTGTACCAAATTTCAACTCAATTAAATTTTTTTCCGATTTTTTAACAAGTCATTTAATATATATATATATATATATATTATATATATATATATATTTATATATATATATATATATATATATATATATGTATATGTATATATATATGTATATATGTATATATATTCTATTCTTGATCTGAAATTCACCTCCGCACTCTTCTATGACCCCAATCTCATAAGCTCATTTTTTTTAGAAAATTCGCTGATAGAAAATTCATCGGAAAGGAGAATAATTCGTTTAGACTTTATTATCTCTGATTTAGAATAATTAATTCTGTTGTTTTGTATCTCCCTAGAGAAAATAGTATCTTCTAGTATGATGGAACAGTAGCCTTGCACTTTGCTTGTTACATTTCCTAGGTATCTCTCACACAATTATATTGTGTCAACTATTCATGTTTTGCAAAACTCGGTAGTATCAAATGATATATTCTTCTAGTAGTTGTATTTAGTAGCAGTTGACTTTAGTCCGGACGGAGATACTCTAGTTTAGTTCAGTCCCAGTTTCAGCTAAGTTCTTTATGTAACATAATATTCGACTAAGTACCTACTACTCAACTACACAATTCTCTGATCTAATTTATTCTGGTATCATTGTTTGCTAATTTCTCAGAGGTTACATCTAACAAAATAATAATCATCGCTTAAAAGCTGTTACGTCGAGTTAATGATACCTAAGACTAATCCGCTGTATTGTTATGCAGGTGTCTAATCCAGCTGTTAGCAATCATTTATATAATTTTTCAAATATGAAGATCGTTATCTTAATTAATTATTTTTATTGACTAATCATCGCGTAGTCGAAACGATTGATTCACAATCTGCCAAGTATGAGCTACGCATGTAGTCATATATAAGAATCACAGCATCATATCAGCATTGGTTTTATTTTTATTGAATACGTTTTTTAAGAAAATTGCATTTTGCATGCATTTTCCGGACTTTTACGGGGACCAGGGGCCAAAATTCCTCGATCAACGCAGGCTCATCTGATCTTGCACTTTTTTGGCTCTCTATCAGAGTGCCATAAATTTTTTTTTTTTTATTAAACCTTTTGGGCTTGACGGTCATATTTTTTTGCGTCCGGCTCCAAGCGATTATTCCAAGAGCTAGACGGTTGTTCGGACGACGGAAGTAGAGGCTAGATATATGCAGTAGCAAAATATATATCCAAAAATCATATATAAAATTTTATACTTGTGTTTATGTGTATGTATGTATATTTTCATATTACAATGCTTCCTCCTCTTACAATAGGGGATAGGGAAGTAAAAATCAAACAAAAAAAGCTTCCGCACAGTTTTGGCACTTACATGGAATGATATCATTCTATTTGTATTGCTGACAATAAACCAAGGTTGGGTTCGCATCACACAAATTTTTAAAACTAACAAAAAAATCTAACAAAACACGAAAAATAAAGAAAAATGCAAACAAATTGGACAGTATTTGTTCCTAAGTTTGGCCTCTCTAACTGATATTTCAGACAAATAGACAAGTTGTTTGACAATAACAAGGAAAAATTCCGGTACGAAGTACCTTGGAATATTTTTTCACCACATTGGATTCGCTACGCTTATACTACCTACTTCGGATTCGCTTTGCTCGTCCTCATAATATGCAATTCATCAAACTTCGTAGCGCAACACGTCTTTTGGACCCGCTTCGCTCGTTCTCAGGCAGTAATAACTTCAGTCTTATTCCCAGCGGTCACCCATCCAGGCACTGACCTCGCTCGATGCTGTTTAACTTTTATGATCAAACAAACACAATAGATATACTTGACGTAATAAAATAACACATACATTGTTGCTTGAGAAAGCCTACTATAATGTTAACGAATTTTTAGCTGATAATTTAGTATTCCCACCTTAAATGTTAAGTGTTTCTCATGCAATGTTATGCTTTTTTTGTTTTTTTTTTTAAATCAAGTTTGTTATTCAAGTTATGCTGCCTATGTTTATGCAGTCTATTTAATAATTTATAATCTATTTGTTTTCTTGTTTTGTTTTTTTCATTTAATTGTAAAATTTTGACAATTGAGAAACTTTGTAATAAAGTAACCTCAAGTATGTAAATAAATAAATAAATAAACACTTAGTATACTTATTTATTACGTAAAGAAATACACTTGTACCAAATTTCAACTCAATTAAATAATTTTCCATTTTTTAAAATCTTTAAGAAAGCGTTGGATTTTTTTATCCAAGATTCTTCATCCAAGTTTTTCTTCCTTGGACTAGCTTTGCTCGTCCTCAAATAGTAAACCCATTCCTTTCATTCCCCGCGATCACCCATCCAGGGACTGACCACGTTGGATGCTGATCCAACGAAAGCTACATAGATATACTTGCTGTAATAAAACGCAACTTGGTGTACCTATTTATTACGTAAAGAAATACACTTGCACCAAATTTCATCTCAATTGGATAATTTTTGACCATTTTTTAAAAATTGTTAGGAAGGCATTGGATAAAGTATTGCTGATTATGTGCTGAAAACTAGCACATATGTTGATCTTATATATAACTACATGCCTTCGAAATGTTGATCTTATATATAACTACATGCCTTCGAAATGTTGATCTTATATATAACTACAAGCCTGAAAAATCTCATCAAACCGATCGATAATTTTTTCCGCGTTTAATGAATTTTTGCTAATGACCTCGATTACACATTTTATTTTTTTGTTAACAATACACGGTAGTAGATATGAAAAAAAACTTATAGGCCGATCTAAACACTTTTAAAAGATTTGTGCCATTTTGCAATAACATGCATTGCGAAATGATATTTCGATCCGAGAAAGCGTTCGAAAGTTATGGTGTCCCATAGAAACGTCAAGGAACAAAAATCTCGTGTTTATATACACATATAAATATGTAATACATATGTATATATATATATATATATATATATATATATATATATATATATATATATATATATATATATATATATATATATATATATATATATATATATACTGAAATGTTACTAAGTAAAATAATTAAATGTTTTAAGTAAAATCACTAAAAATTGACTTTTACTTACGTCATAATATATTAATTACTTTCTAAAACTAATCAGAAAATAATCACTTTCATAATTATTAAACTGATAAAAAAATACACGGAGACTACTATTTCTTATGAAAGTATTAGAATTTATTGATAAAATAAACATTATTATTATTAAAGTGAAAATACTCACTTAATCTTAAATAAGTGATTGTTTCAATTTGTTATACTTTGACTTTATTAATAAATAGGCGATAGCTTTTTTACTGATTTTTGGCGATGGGTCGCCAAAAATTATAAATGTCTCAGACCATTGCAGAAATTTATTAGCACCGTTTAATAGAAATTTGATTAGAATTTAGGCTGATGTTTGACGTATGTGGCTAATTGCTTTGGGAAGAAATTAACTTCGAAAGTCAAGTTGAGTGAAATTATCGATAAGACTTCGTCATTAAGTAAGGTTTTATTTACTCAAATTACACATAGGTTACAAAAGCTTTTAGTAGTAATTAAACATTTTATAATAATGTTTTTTTTTTTTTTTTAGTTTTGTCACTTCTAAAAGCACTTAGTAAAGTTTATTGAAGTATTGATTTACATAAGTTTTTATAAAAGTTTAAACTTTAAGTTTAAAATCGTGTTTAGCAACTTTGTTTTAAATGTTTGGTGTGTCGATTTTTTTTCAAATTAAGTACCAAATGTATAATTGAAAGGTACCTTCATCTTTAACTTGGAGGTATTATAATTTTCGATTTTAGCGAATTTCAAAAATCCAACCATTTCATACACCTCAAAGCAACTAACATCACCTGTTACTTGAACCACTTTATTCGGATAAAGGAACGGGAGAAAAAGAGTAGTTGGTATGCTAAATTGACTGAAACCGGTTTTATTCTAAAGTGCTGCAAATTGCATATATATATATATATATATATATATATATATATATATATATATATATATATATATATATATATATATATATGTATATATATATATATATATATATATATATATATATATATATATATATATATATATATATATATATATATATATTATATATATATATATATTATATATATATATATATATATATATATATATATTATATATATTAGCCTCTAGGGCAATGAATTCAACACGACATCGACATCCGTTACGTTTAATGGTTCTTCAGGGTCGGGATTTATTTGGGAAAGACACTCCTTACCAGCACCCTGGCTAGTCAACTATTCCAGTAAATAAATAAAAATGAATAGTTAATCTATTTTATGATATATGACTTACCAATGTCAAATTTATACACTTATTGTCATTTAGTACAAAAATTGGCCTTAAAGTGGCCACGGCGGCCCAGACAGGCACAATAGGGGTCTGCGAAGTAACTTGAACGTGAAACTGCCCTTATTAAAATATAATTATCATGTATAATATAATATGATAATACGCTATATACATGGCAAAATGCTATTTAATAAAAAAAATCATAAAATAATATAAAACAACATTTAAACCGCCACAAATTTTTATATTATTTACTAAGTAGGCATACTAAACAAGAAGGCATTGTAAGGCCTTGGTCGCACTTTGCACTCAGAACAAGTAAAAGGACTTGTTCTGAGGGGAACTAAGGCCCGCGAAGCAGCAGGCTGAAAGGTCTTGTTTAGTATGCCTACTTACCGGGTGGAGCATTTGTATCACCAATACTATTTGATATGATAAAACAAGCCGCCGGAAATAGATTTAAGCTCTCCTACCATTTTCACTTCTCCAGATATCATTTGAACCGAATTTACAAACGTTCATATTTGAAAAGTTTTTCAAAACTGAAATTTGAAACTTTCCTGAAATTAAAGATAAATTAAAGTATACGCGGATGTTCGTGTGATTAAAAGACGTTGCGTTAATACGATGCGGGTTTTATCTCTTGCATACCTTTCTGTATCTGTTTATACTTTTAGTATGTCAGGGATATCATATCTGATAGTATCCAAGAATTCCTCATTTATTTCGTGTACCTCCATATCGTGAATTGTTACGTAAATAAACGGGGATTAATAGGTACCAAGATAGGTACGAACCAAATAGATCAGATTATTTGGTGACCCCCTAACATTACTAAAGAAGATATTGGAACAAATTTAAATTGTCGGCAAAAAATCTATAAGTGTAACCTATTAAGTGTCTATAACTATAATAAAAATTTATTTATCGACTAATAAATCCATTAGCGAATTTTCATTAGAAATGAAATATCACACGAATTGTGTTCTTCTAATTATCTTAATTTTTTGCTAAGATTTCTAGGATATAAGAAACTGAAGCCTTCGTATTCTAGGTTTCTAACAAAAATAAGCAATTTCGGGACGCTTAAATAATTCATAAAGCTTGTATACAATTTCAAGCAAATTTAATATATTAGATTAGATTTATAGAGCATATATGTTCTATATGCTGGATATAATCGATTAATTTATAGAGCATATATGTTCTATATGCTGGATACAATCGATTAATTTATAGAGCATATATGTTCTATATGCTGGATACAATCGATTAATTTATAGAGCATATATGTTCTATATGCTGGATACAATCGATTAATTTATAGAGCATATATGTTCTATATGCTGGATCTCGATTAATTTATAGAGCATATATATGCTGATACAATCGATTAATTTATAGAGCGTATAGGCTCCATATTCTGGATATAATCGATTAATTTATAGAGCGTATAGGCTCCATATTCTGGATACAATTGATTAATTTATAGAGCGTATAGGCTCCATATTCTGGATATAATCGATTAATGATTGCTAGAGAGAGACGAGATGTTCCTGCAGTAGGTAAGCTTAACTAATTGTACAAACGAAGGTTTGTACTCATCATGTTCGTAGTGCTTCATAATTTTTGCACAATTATTTTCTTTCCTGTAAAACTGCTAAAATAGTGGCTCCTTGCAGCGAGTTTAGTCAGATGTTTGAGACCTTTATGATATGAGTAAAACTATTGTTTCTGGAATACTCGTGGGTTCATCTTGAAGAAGGTTAAGTAGAAAGGTTAGAAAGTGTAGTACACATAACTCCCACGAGTCGGAGTGCTTTCAATTCGGTTTTTATTTTCCAACAGCTTTGTCACCCTCTGTTTTCAAATGCAGAGAAATATCTCGTTAAAACTTTCCGTTATATGTTGACGACACAATGATTCTTCTCCTTTTGTGCAGTGAAGATCCTTTTTCCTACATTTATGGCAATAATTGAGAATTACCCTTCAAAAATTGCTACATTCTCAGTGTTCCGTAATTCCGTTAAGAAAACATTTTACTACAAGCCTCTTATATTAGATTTTTTCTAACACAGTTTCTGAAGTACCTTTTAAAGATAGTTTCTAAACATTTCACATAAGTGTTTTTTTCAGAAATGCCTAAGTTTGTTAAGACGTTTTAAGATTTTAAGATAGTACTTTAGCGTATACTTTTTGAATAAAAAAATAATATCTCCGTTTTAAGTCTCCTTTAAAGGATTTCATGTGCCTCCTCAGAGATCCTTACAGTGCCTCCTCTCGTGAATTTTTAAGATCGAAAATATCCAACCCGTTCGATGATTCTTTTTAAGCTGAAGTTTCTAAGGCAAAACTCTAGAATAAAATCCACAAATTTCTTTTCCTCGACGGAAGCGTTTAAACGTCGTCGAGATATACTCTAAAGAGACAAAAGAAGTAGAAAGAAACTTTCACGAACTTATCTTCTTAGATAACAAAAAAAAACAGATATATAAATGCACGTTTTCAATTAACTTCAACGACTGCTGGAAGAGTTGTAATCACAAATAATATTCCAACTAGCTGCGAGATATTCAAAAATAATATGTTGGGCATGATATTATTCTTGTAATGCGGTGCATGGAGAACTCGAATCAAAACTATCTATAAGTTTTTGGAATGAATACCGATTATATTTTTGTTTTTGGACCGTTTTCAATAAATTCGCTGTCATGCAGTGTTTACTCTGTAGGAGAAATGAGGAATATTTATTAAATCAAACAATACCTTACATTAGTTAGATATTTCGCATCAAAGTGGGGTTTTTTTTGCAAAATGCATTTTGATATTGAATTTTCTTATAGGCATAGGCCAGTTTCTAAAATTTTTATTTTCATTTGAGGTCTGTTCATGTTTCGTTACATTTTCGTGCTGTTTACAGAGTTTCCAACGAATTATTTGCCAAAGGTATTTCAAACGAAAAACACAGATATAATATTCAATGCCTAGTGCATACATAATTTCCTCTAGATGCACTAAAAATTTTAAAATCATACTTTTCTAATTTGAATTTTTCTAGCGTATAAATTATAATTTGTACACTTTTATCTCTGCGAAATCTAACCTGAGTGAAAGTCTTCTGCAACTGCATCTATTATTACTTTTAGTACTTTTAGCTCTAACGAAACAACTCAATGATGCGCTTATGTGTAGGTGTAATAAAACATTAATTATTATCTTCCTGGATTTATCTTACAGGGAAATATACTTCAATTGAGGGTTATTATTAGATTATATATTATTTTTAATTTATTATTACAATATATTTTGTGGAGATGTGATATATTAAAAAATAAAATAAAAAATATTTAAAATACTATCTCAAACTTTTTACATTAATAGCACTAAATAACTAATCTAAATCAACTAGAACCAATATTATAGATAAATTTTCATTCCTTTTCCTTTTTTTACACTCTGTATTTTGCAACCTTAATGACACACACACACAAACGCAAGTTCACTCACCTAAGTAAAAACCTATGTCCATTTATGTAGCATAAATGTCAAATTATCTCTTATTCTCGATGTGAATTCATTTCAATATTTCAAATAACTATAATACGCCACACGGTTAAAATCAATTGACAGCCCGCCAAAATCTCAATGCTTTCAACCTTCTTTTTTTAATAAAAAAATCCCTTTTTTTAAGTAACAAAAAAAATTCCCTACTCTGGCAACACTGGAAGTCAGGTTATGTTTTGAATTTTATTATTTGTTTTTATTTGATATCGTATTTTTTTATTTTTATAAATTATTTATTTACTTTTTAAGAAGGAATATTATTGTATCTTATAAATTTCCAACTAAGTGTTGCTTTAAATTTGTTCGGAAAGTATGAATTAAGTCGAGTTAAAGTTGTTAATTACGTAATGCAATGGATCATAATAGTTCTTCGATAAAAGTTTGACAATTTAAATAAATTGTCAGCTATAATTACTTTTTTTTCAAAAAAACTACTTTTTGTGTCACGTTTGTGTAATTGAATGCGTATTGTTTCATATTATAAAAATAATATGACACAATATGCATTCAAGACTTAAAAAAGAAAAAAGTCAAGACTGTCATCTATTGAAAGACATGGCATTTTCAAAAAAATGCTGTCTTTTGGTTGACAGAGCACAGAACCTGCGCTGTACACAAATAGCAAGAAATGCTTGAAGAATACGTTAATGTCCAAGCGTCAAATATAGGCACTCAGATCATGTTAATACTCCGCAATAATTGGATGAATTGAACAGATTGGAATGAAACGAAACGAACTCAAACAGATCAATGAGCACAATAAAATCGACGTGAGGTTACAAATATTTACAACCAGTGATGCCTTTTTATGAAATTATTTACGAAAAAGGTATTTTTTTATACCGAGGTTGGCATGAGGTGGAGGGGGAAAGAGCGGGGTTGGTCTGAACCAATAGAATTCTTTCCTTCACAGATTTTTGGCGCGCTGTCAATTGATTTTAGTCGTGTGTCGTACTATAACAATATAAATATTACGTTTTACAATATCAATATTTAAGATAAAAATCTTGATTAATAAATGTTATGTTTATAACTTATAAATAAATTTAACTTATTTATGTTTAACTCTTTTTTTAATCATTTTATTTTACCATTTAAAAAATGATATTTTTAAATTTTGGAAATTTTATTTTAATTATTTCTCCATTATTATACTCTTCTGATTAATCTTCAATATTTTTTCCGTCATCAATTTCTTCTTCTATTATTTAAATATTATATTATAAAATTAAATTACTACAACCAATATTTTTTCAATACTATTTAATTTAATTTTTTCTTTAACCAGATTTTTTTTAATTTCAAATAAAGCCACTAGAGTCTTGACTGAGCCCTCACTCCAGCATTAGCTTTAGAGGGCTCACATTTTTGATATAATACCATATGCCCACAAATTTGAATTTAGAAATAGATTTAATAAATTATAGTTTTTTCTACTATTTTAATTAAATGTGTCAATTTACCAAAATGGAAATATACTATTTATTATTATTATTATTATTATTATTATTATTTATTATTATTATTATTATTAATGTTACTATTATTACTAGAGGGTACATAGCCTATCTTAATACATTGAAAGGCCTAAAACATCATTTTGGGGCACTTAGTGGCTACTATGTAACCTCATTAAAACCTCCTCCAAGAGTGAGTTAATGTTATAATTTTGTTAATGTTTTAATTTTAATACATTTTGGGGTTCCCGCACATTTCGTCACATTTGTCGAAGGTAGTCAGGTTACTTCTTTGATGTTTTAAAATTCAACTATGAACACAAAAAAGCAATTCACGTAGAGTATTATTGATATTTTCCAAACTATTAATTGTAGCGCGACTATTCGTTGCATCAAAATTTAAACTATAAAAAATGGCCAATCGGATCATTGGATTATTATTTGGATCGTTTTGTAAATCTCTTGACAAATACATAAGTAATCATGTTGTTTGATTCCTTAGGGTTAGTCGAGGGAGTATTGCGGTTTCATATGGTTTATTATTAAGGCGTATCCAAGGTAATAAATATCACGGTTTCGTTTCAACTCCTTTTTACTCTTATCTTAGTATTGAGGTACATCTAATAAATCTGTTAGGACAGATAACTGTGGCTCAGCGAAAACAGAATAAACCTTTACGTAAAAGTTTTTGACGTGATACTAATCATCCGTAACGAAATATACACGTATGTTTTTCATCTTTCCTTTTTTCTTACTATTTTTAATTTTCATTATTCCTATTAACGGAGTGAAAAGGGAAGAAAATTGTCGCTTTATTTTGAAAATTAAATCGGAAATTATCGTCATCCTTTCATTGTTTGAAACTAAAAAAAAAAACCTGTTGCTTGGGTAAAAAAAACAATGAATGGATTTACCTCTATCAAGATTCTCGAAAAAAGAATAACAAAAGAAGTAGAAAAAAATAAAAAACGATGTAAAAAGAAAAAAATAAATCGAAAAATTAAAATCGAAAATAAATTTGATAAACAATCAAAGCAACGATATGGAAGAGTAACGTGATCATTTTGTGGAAAACGTGTCAATAAATACCTCAAAATATTCTCATGACAGTTGTAGCTCTGCAACTTTCACCCTATGAAATGCGTTAAATATAAAATCTAAATGAAATTGTAAATTGGTCTTTGACATTAAAATGGTCCACCTCCTCAAGTTATACGTTACCTCGAGTAAAGTACCTATAGTCCAGAAGCCGAACCTTAAAAAACTCTATACAGTTTGTACTTGTTCAAACAATTTTTTTTTAAATGACAAAGAAAAAAAGTGTGCCTACCAAAATTGGAGCCCTTCGTATAATCACGCACGCTCAAAATTTTAGAAAATCGCAAAAATTTTAGACTTAAAATAATTGGTTCCCTATTGATCGAGTATAAAACTTAAACAGGACATTTTTGAAGCTGACAAAATTTTCAATAAAGCGATTGCCTTAAGCGAGTCCCAAGACGGATTGCAATATAAATTTGGCGATTTTCATATCCTGAGGACGATCCAAGCGGGTTCTCAGGACTCGCTGGAGGATACAAGTTCCAAGGTACCTCGAACTCGATTTTTAAACTTAGTTGACAGAGTTCGTACATTACATATATAAGAACAATAGCTTTTTTGTGATACCAGCTATATTGGATGTCCATTGTATGGTTTCCAATATTTATGATTAAATATTTGCAATCATATTGAATGTTTTTTTTTTTTAAAATTAAGTATTTTTTTAAAAAAAAGAATAAGTTATATGGCAAATCGACTTAACGTATCATCCTATTTATTCAAGATCTTTGTCTAGACGAAACAGAGTGGGACATGGCATTATGTTGAGCCATTAATAATGTAATAGAACAGATCATAACATTCAATATGATTGCAGATATTTAATCATAAATGTTGGAAACCATACAATGGACATCCAATCTAGCTGGTATCACAAAAAAGCTATTGTTCTTATATATGTAATGTACGAACTCTGTCAACTAAGTTTAAAAATCGAGTTCGGAGTACCTTGGAACTTGCATCCTCCAGCGAATCCTGAGAACCCGCTTGGATCGTCCTCAGGATATGAAAATCGCCCAATTTATATTAAAATCCGTCTTGGGACTCGCTTAAGGCAATCGCTTTATTGAAAATTTTGTCAGCTTTCAAAATGTCCTATTTAAGTTTTATACTCGATCAATAGGGAACCAATTATTTTAAGTCTAAAATTTTTGTATGTAGGATAATATGTAGGAGTATGTATATGTAGCAGTGCATTTCACTAGTTTATAATTATATATAATTAAATTATTAAATTCACAGACACTATAAAAGCGAGCAAAAAAATACAAATTATTTTATAAAACGCCTTTACCTACTTTCTTCACAATAAGGTGATTGAACCTTCTTAGATTATAAAACGTGATATTTTCTCCCTCGGCAACGCTTCAGGAATTATACAGTGTGTTTTTTTATTCATTTGATGATAGTAACAGCTAATGATGCAATACAATCTCCTAACAGCGTGTCTAGCATGCAGTATTATATGTCAAATAATAACGAATAAATCCTAATGTAAAAAGTAAAGATATTAACATAACCCATAACTAAGGACTTCAAAATAAGTAAATATACATAAATGTAAGTAAATTAGTTTAATAAATAATATATATTGCGTATAGAAAGTAATTTAAATAAATATGAAAACATTTTCTTATAAAACTCGAAGTATTCAGTACTGAAATTGTATATATGACAATCAATAAAAAGAAAAATATTGAAAACTGTGGATTAGCAAAGCTATAACTTAAAAATATTTAAATAAATGTAGTTTTACATTACAATACATTTCACCGTTTTTTATGCTGATGTCATAAGTTACCATTTTTGATTTTTTTGTCTAAACTTTTCCTGACAGCTTGAGACGAGTTGGTCAATCGTATTACGAGAGGTGTATGAGTGATTACGATAATGCTCAAGTGTTTAAACAACTCAGTTAGATTTTATGTATATTACTTTGTTTATATTATAAGCTAGGCTAAAAGTCGTTTAAAGTGCTAAAATAACTTGTGTAACCTAGATTTAAAAGGTTAAATTTAAATTCTTTTTATGAAAGGTTGATGCTTAGTGTAAGAGTAAAAATTAGTAAGAGAACTGATAAGAGTAAGATTTCTTAAAAATATTCGTACCTATTAGCAATTTTTTTTGAAAAAATTTCAAAAAAAACTTAATTAGAAAAGCAAAATAATAATAATTATAATAAAATTAAAAGTACAAGAAGCTACAATAAATGAATCTAATTTATAGAAATAAAAAAATATTGTTACATTAAAATAAAAATTTAAAAAATACAGGCAACTAAATCTAAGAGTCCAAAAGCCAGACCTATAAAATGCGACTGATTTTGTGCTACTTCAAACTAAATTTTTTCTGAAAATATACCTAAAATTATGAAGGATAAGCATAGTCAGTCTATCCAGAGTGGAGCCCTTCATATGATTGCGCATGCTCAAAATATTAGATATTTGCACAAATTTCAGTTTTCTTGCAATAAGTGGTTCCATGTGAGTCGAAGATTTGTGATCCAGTATTACGCTCGAAGATAAGCAATTAATAGATACACATACATACATATATATATATATATATATATATATATATATAATATATTATAATATATATATATTGTGTATATATAAATATATATATATATAATATAATATATATATTATATATAATATATATATATATATATATATATATAATTATAATATATTGTAATATATATATATATATATATAT
>JACMZG010001859.1:20028277-20078277 GCA_018340805.1 Microvelia longipes
AATCTATTTATTTTCTTGTTTGTTTTTTTTTTATTTAATTGAAAATTTTTGACAATTGAGAAACTTTGTAATAAAGTAACCTTAAGTATGTAAATAAATAAATAAAAAATAAATTCAATCTTAAGAAATTTGATACTTATATATTCTGGCAGTGGCGGACTGAGCCAAAAAGGCCCAAGGAGGGTTCGGCCTAAAAGGGCCCTAACCTACATTTTAAGGGGCTCAATTGGGGGGAGGAATTCCTATATTGCTCATCAGAGTGGCTAGGATTGGCCCCTGTATTCCGGTATTTTAAAAACTAAGACATAAATAATCCGGTAATTTTTCATCAAGCTATTGTTTGACATATATCATATTTTTCATCAAGCTATTATTTCACATTTATCATAATTTTTCACCAAGCTATTGTTTGACATAAATCACAATGTTTGTTCGAAATCATAAGAATAAAATGTTTAACGAAAATGTATATTATATGTCAAACAATAACTTGACAAAAATTTCCCGAAGATTGTGATATTAGTATCAGATTTCTTAAGTTTCAATGCAGTTTCTAAAATAATAAATATTATTGTATGTTGTGTTTAACTTTCAAAGTTACCAAAAGTGGTAACAATATTACCAACTTATTATTATTTTTGGGTAAAAATTACGAAAACAATAATGATAAATTTGGAATCATAAGAGTCAATTGACGAGGGGGGGGGGTGTTAGAAACCATTTTAGAAAGTCTTGGACCATACTATCCCCTTTTCTAAGGTTTTGATTTTGGAGCATCTGAAATGTTACACCCGGTATAAGTGCTCCAAAATATTTGAGCACATGAGTATTTAAATCGATAAATATGGACATAAATAAATGTGGACGTAAATCGAGTGAAGCTGTTTGATGGAACAGCTAAATGTTATTTGACAGACTGACTGAAGATTATCAGAGAATTAAATACCACTCAATAATACGACCACATGGCTAAAATCTATTGACAGTGTGGGAAAATAATGAGAGAGAGCCTATAAGGTTAGTCCTGGATGTTAACCCACGCCCTCAATTTTAAATTAACACAAGCTTATTGGTTCCTCAACACTATTTCCCCGCGCTGTCAACTGATTTAAGCCGTGTGTCGTACTTTAAATAAGTTATATTTTAATTCAGCGTAATCAGAATATAACGCGGTTTTATTCCGATTTAGGTAAATTCGCTGTTTAAGATGCTGATCTTAAAAATACTACTCACGGTTTGAGATTCTGATCGAGTATGATATCATAGCCGTACAACTCAAAGCAATGGGTACTGTTGATCATGGCTTTCTGAACTGACTGCAAAGAAGTGATAACCACTCGTCCGATGTACTGGAACAAGTTCTCGACTGCATCGTATCCGTGATTTCCTACAAGGTACTGCCGGAGTTGTGACAATCGCCATTTGCACCCCTGAGGATAATAATACATATTATTACAAAGGCTTAGTTGTCCTAGTGATGAGGACAGCAAGTTGGATGATAAATCTTATATTTATTTATTTATTTATTCATGGAGTTTACAAGATAGGAGTAAAAGAAAATTACAAATTTGTTTTTTTACATATTCCATCATAGGCACGTAGATAGCACAAGTATCACTTGGGTGATAGCACAGTTAGTAATAGTGATTGTAATTAGGTAGCAACTGGTCACCTAGCAAGTAGGCCGCGTTTTTGGGCCTCAGATTGAAGATAGTGTTCTACCTTATGAGTCCTAGTGCAGGCATTTTACGTCTAATCCACCGAAGAGCCGTGACTATTAAAGTCAAAATCTGACAGTGAGACACGTGTTGTTTCTATTTAAAACTATATAAACTTATAGTAAATAAGTTTCTTTAGGTTTAACTAGAAACAACACGTGTCTCATTACCAGATTAAGCTTCCCTACTATTGAATTTACAAGGCAGAAACATTTATAAATAGAATAGAATAGAATAGAATAGAATAGAATAGTAACCATTTATTAGATCCAAAAACAATAGTATTTTACAAATACACATTTTTACATTTTATAGAACCGTAAATCAGCTGCGTGTGGTCAGTTAAGTTTAGAAATTAAACTTAATCTGTTTTATTGAGTTACATTATTTTAATTTATCTTACAAATTTTTTTTTTAAAATAATGATTTACATTTATTTTTTTTTTTTTTTTTTTTTAACTTAATTAAAAAAAATTGTATTTCATTTATATTTAATGCATTTATTTTATTTTATTCTTTTTTACCTCTTTTTTTATTTAATTTTTTTTTATTTAGATTTTTATTGTATCTTAATAATAATAATTGTATCTAATATACTCTGTTTCTTTGTATTATTTATTGTATCATTGTATTATTTATCTTTTGTTGATTATGTTTATGCAAAGGGAGAGTTAAGGTGTAGTGTAATAGAGCTGCTATCTATTGGATTTTTATTGATTAATAACATTTTTTAAGAGTATGTGTCGAGAGGGAGGTTTTCAAGGTAATGTCACAATGTGTGAGTAAAGATTGTTTTCATTTCTGAGGATAAGCATTTATTGTACATTAAGACGTAATTATTAATCAATTAAAAATAAAAGTATTATTATGTTTCAATTATTTCTTATCGTACGTTTTTTAAATTATATTATCCTTTAGAGATTAATTAAACAACTTAACATTTTCACCAAATAACCAAGTTAAAATTAAAATGGATAAATCAGGAGCTGGATGACACTCTATACAAATTGATCCCCCTTTATAATATTTAATTTATAAAGTACTATTGAGTTCTGATTTGCCTAACCTGAGGTTAATGTTGGTTAGGATCTTTCACGAATACCTACTGCAACGGCTCGGATCATTGGTTATGGTCCTTTCAAGCGGAAAGGTTTTTTCCTCGTATAAAATTTCTGAGCCGACCGGGACCGACCAGTTGACTGGATGGCAGGCGACGTTCTGACATTAACCACGGGACCTTCACTGATGGTTGAATGATACGGTGGTAACTCGATGTCTCTACATCCACCAGTATCATCAGAAGAGGTGTTACTTGCTATTTAACCAGGAGAATACTAAGTTCTTTAGAGTTGAATATCATAACTTAGGGAAATTTAAGGTAAAGTTACTCTATACCGTTCAAGTTAAAAGTAACTGATGGGCTTTTTAGCTGTTCCTTTAATAGGCAGCTTGCATAGGATCACTGAGGAAAATACTCACAGGTTATTATAGGCTCTGTCTAAAGATCCTATAAAAACCACTGTTCTAAAGAGCTGTCTTAACAGTACAGAGAAAACACCTATCACAGGCTTTAAAGTGGAGTGGACCTCAGTCGGCAGACTCTCCAGGCTACAGCTAACTCATCAGCTGCTTATTGACCTCACCATAACAATACAGTGAGCACAATCTATAATAGGCTCTGGAGTGCTAATCTAAGCTAGACCCCAGCCTGGCTACCTGACGACCATGAGCTTCTCTGACAAAACAAATAAAACGTTCTTACATGTTTACTGGGATCTAGGTTTCTATTCTGTTGAATATGGGTGTTCGTCAAATGGGCGTAAGTATCTTTCAAGTCTTTCATAGTGTACTGGCTTCCGCAGATCCTGGCGAATCCTTCACGTGCTATCCACACACGAAGCGGGTTAAACTGCAAATTAATAATTAAATTAAAAATATGTACAATTTAATGTATATTTTTACTTTTCCTTATTTATACAGTATAGGAAAAGTATTGTGTTTGCCAAAAATCTGAAACCGGAATGTCACTGGATTTATCCGTTTTAGGTGTTTTAAGGCCTCCCAAGTGGTTCTCACAAAGTTTTCGTTGCTACCAGTGTATTTATGCTAGAGAGTTGAAACTTTGTACACAAATCAGTCTATAGTTGTAGTTGTGCTCTTGGGAAAATATATTTTTATGGCGTTTTTAAATTGCAATAATGACAGCGAAAATTTTAAAAAATCATAAAAAGCATTTCATCTCATTATCAGTATTAGTTTAATTTTTATTACATGACTTGTGTAAGTTTTTTTTAAAAAAATGGTAAAAATTGAAAAAGAATCCAATTGAGTTGAAATTTGGTACAAGTGTAAACCTTTACGTAATAAATAGGGGCACCAAGTTACGTTTTAATTTACAAGTATATCTATGGCTTTTGTTGGATCAGCATCGAACGTGGTCAATGCCTGGATGGGTGACCGCGGAGAATGAAAGGAATGTATTTACTATTTGAGGGCTTTTATATCCGGTTGAGCAGATCTCTGGGCCGATGTCTTCTCAGACGTCTGATAGGATTGCCAATATTTAAACAGCAAAATGGAATTTTGCTGACAAGTTTTATAAATTAGACCACGAGCCGAAGGCGAGGGCAGGCAAATGACGAATTTCCTGAAGAGCGGGGCCGATGCAGGTAACTTTTGGCACGAGTCGACTATGTTTCCATAGCTGCATAGTAGTATAATATAATATTTTATCTACTTACGGCTAAAAAATAAAGATAACTATTATTTATTAAAAATGTCGTCTTGCAGCAAGAAATTAAGATTTCAATAAATCATTAAATTAAGATAAGAAAGTATAACTTGAATAAATAAACAAGTAGAAAAATCGGGTACGGGGTACTTCGGGACTTTTTCTCATCCGGAAGGTCTGAGCTGGTCATCCAGGTCATCCAGTCTGAAGCTGTAAAGCTTCAGACTCGCTTCGCTCGTCCTCAAAAGTACAAGTCGTTAAATTTATACTGCAACGCGTCTTCAGGCTCACTTCGCTCGTCCTCATCGAGTAAATACATTCGTTTCATTCCCAATGGTCATTTATCCAGGCACTAAACACGCTCGATGCTGCTTAACTTTTATGATCCACCAAAAATCATAGATAGACTTGTTGCATTAAAACGAATCTTAGTATACTTATTTATTACGTCAAGAGATACCCTTGTACCAAATTTTAACTCAATAAGATTATTTACCGATTTTTTTTACATTTTTTTAAAAAACGTATACAAAAATTAAACTAATGCTGATAATGAGATGAAACTTGGCACATATGTTAGTCTTATACATGGCTACATGCGTTCCAAATTTCAATAATTAAATCACATAATGTTTTCGCGTTTTATAATTTTTCAAAATTATTGCTGAGTCATTATTGCGGGTTAATGACGGAATAGCTCAACTAGGCCTTAAGTTTGGTTTTGTGTCGAGTTTCAACTCTCTAGCATAAATACACTGGGAGCTACGATGATAACAAACACAAACATACAGACAGACAACTTTGCGAAAATCACTTAGGAAGTTTTAAAAACGCCTGAAACTAATAATTCCGTTTTCAACCCGGTTTAGGATTTTTTTGCAAACAATACTTTTCCTATATACCGACGGTATAAATGAGGAAAAGTAAATAAGGGTTTTAAATACTTGCTACGAGATTTAAGGGGTAGTAATTAATCATTGAAGTTGTGGCAACACTCACAATGTCAGGTTGAGTTTGGTCTCGTAATTCGTCAATCCTAACAATATTTTCTCTTTACTGTTATTCTGATTCATTATATTATTGTATAGCAAAATAAGTTTACCTTGTTTACAGCTTTAGTGGTTTTTTACAGCGTTTTAGATTTTTAACTTTATTTAAACAATATAAATCAACAAATAATGAAGTAAGTGACGAAACAGAAAATAAAAATCTGACAAGTCATAAACAGCTGGTCAAAAAATTAAAAAGACCCATAAATATCAGTGTTGCCAATGTTTTCTTTAAAATTATATTTATTAGGTATATTTTAAAAATAGTTAATATTTGATATTGAATCGTATTTTTACGTAATAATACATAGGAAATATTATTATCACGTAATATTGTATTATTAATAATATAATATATTATTATATTATACATATAAACACCTATCACGTTTATGAGACGAAAAACTCCGAAATTCAATCAATAACCCGGATGCAGTTTTGGGAACCCCAAATGTAATTTTTTTGCATGATACCATTTAAGTTATTTAACTTCAATGTTTAGAAGGGTTGATCGACTCTGCAAAAAGGTTCACATCGTCCTACACATTTCAGAAATAGGTCTTAAGCATAATACGGGACTTCGACCTGTAGGCGCTACGCAGCCTCGGCCCGGGGCCTCCTAGTGGCCGCATCGCGGCAATGTTGTTTTGCATAGAGATATATTACTAGAGGGGCCCTAAAAATTGAATTTTTTAACATCGAAAAGTAACCTGACCACCTTCGCCTATAAATATAATCAAATGAACTGAACAAAAGTACAGTAACTTATCTAGTAGAACTTTTAAAATACAAATCAAAACACTAACAATGTGCGGGAAGCCAAAATCAATTGATTTATTATAACCTTAACTCACTAATGAAGGAGGTTTTAATGAGGTTACACAGAGCCCCTGAGAGCCCCAAAAAGATGTTTCAGGCCTCTTAATGTATTGACATAGGCTATACCCCCTCTAGTATATATCTGTATGTTGTTTTGAATTATTTGTTGTTAAAGGCATATTGCCAGGTATAAGCGAATTTTCGTCGCCTTGCTATGGCGACGAAAATTGGTATGGACTCTGAATGGACTCTTCTAGTCCATACAGTTGTTGTTTTATGATATATTTTTACATGACATTTTGCCATATATCTAGTGAATTTTCATTGCTCCATATGGCTTTTTAAGGCCATATAGACGTTTAATATATACCATAAGATATATGTGACGTTGACTAATTATTTTACAACCGATGTTTACATAAACATTTTTTTTTACTTATTGGTGGTGATTTTATTTTTATTGGTCCGATGGAGCAGAAATCGGTTCTAATTGTATTAGAATGCCTACGACCATAAAAAAACATTCCTGCCGCTTTGCGAGCCTGCTTAGCTCGCCTTAGCTCCGTGGAAGCCATTTTTCCCTTTTCTGTCTGGGACAGTAGGCCGATGAGTGTGGATCAAGTGGAAGTGGTTTCTCTTCCATACAACATCCCCACAATCAAACACAACCGAACCTAACAGATAGATATCGTAGAGTTCCTAAACGTATATTTATATAAAAGTTATATATATATATATATATATATATATATATATATATATATATATATATATATATATATATATATATATATATATATTTCTAAACACTTTTTTAAAAAACCCTATCTTTCGAACAGATAAATATTTTTACTTCAAACTTGGTACAAAAATCAACCTTAGGGAGGACACGAACCTTATTGGAAATCAGGTTTTTGTTAAGTCTTACTATCCCGGTTTCATGGGTCAGCAAAAAATCAGTTTAATTTAAAGTTACTATTTATCGCCGCGAAAAAGGTCCTTACTTATGTTTTTGGGCGCTAAATCGAATGAAACTGGTTCGAAGTTGATACGATCATTATGAGTGAAAAACCCATGAAATTTTACCAAAAACCAAAATTAAGGCCAATGAAAAATATATTTTGAGTAGGGTAGTGTTTTCAATGTTTTTTCAGCGCTGAATCGAATAAAAGTTGCCAATACGACTACTGAAAGTGACCAAAAAGTCGAAAAAACTGCGGTCAATTACCAGAAAACCTAAAATACGGCCGGTAAACAAAATATTTAAAGAGGGAAGTAATTTTTTTTCAGGTCAATGAGTGAGATAAAAATGGTGTAAAGTCGTTATGAGCACTCAAAGTACTTAAAGTCCGGGTACCTGGACCGAATTATAAGGACTAAAATTTTTTATGTACAAAATAATTCTGGCACAGTGGTCCGTATATTGGGCAAACTTCTTTTGGAATGCGTTTTTCTGTGCTTAACAATCTATTTCTTGTATTTCTTTGAGCAGTAACTCAATTATCAAGCACTACTCGTAACTCATTTTTTCTGCATTTTTCAAAGGAAATGTGCTAAATTCCTTTAAAATAAACTCTAACTGAGCTTTAAACTAGTGCTAATTTTATAGGCACTTTATTGTATAACCAACCGGATAATTATGCAGATCCCCTTTGAAAAATACAGAAAAATTACTTACCAGTAGTGCTTGATAATTGGGAACTGCTCAAGTTATAAAGCATAAATCGGAACCTTAAGCAAGAAATAGATGTTAAGAACGGGAACACCCATTCCAAAGGAAATTTGTCCGGCAATTTGTCTATGAATGTAGAGGTTTAAAGAACATAACAACAGAACATAATAAAAGTATTTTACAGCCATGACGAGGACATAGATCCTGAGATCGAACTTCCTCCCTGCCAGCAGGTAGGGTTGCTCTATATATTTCTGTATTATCCATAGATCCGGTTGCACTTCTTTCTCCCCGTCTATAAACACTTCTTTGGTCCAATCCCGACCTCGCTTCCAATCGTTCAGGTCTTTTAACCTGTAAGATACGTGTAAATTAACAGGTGTTCAAACTCAGGACCATTTGGATTCGAACACAAGAGGTGGATTCGTTCCGTCAACAAACCAGTTGGTCGAAATAGCAATCGCAACAACCCGGATCGTACCGTCAACATAATAATTTTACGGACAAACTGATTGTCGACGGTAGGAACCTATTTCTATCTGTCGAGAGAACCATAGAGATATATACTGGAGGGGGCATAGACTATCTCAATACATTAAGAACCCTAAAACACCTTTTTGGGGCTCTCGAGGGCACTGTGTAACCTCATTGAACATTAATTAAAAGTGAGTTAAGGTTATAATTAATAAATTTATTTCGGTTTCCAGCACATTGTTTCTATTTTAACTTGTATTTTTTACGTTTTACTGTATAAGTTTTTTTTGTAATTTTGTACTAATTATTTAGTTATTTTTATAATCGAAGGTAGTCTGGTTACTTTTTCGATGTTTCAAACTTTAACCTATAGGGGCTCTCTAGTAATAATATCTCTATGGAGAGAACAATACAGACTCGAAACTAGAATCTTAATTAAAAGGGAATGACGCGACACCTCTCGGACTCAATGTGGACGTTGTATGAGATAGAGAAATAGAGCAAACTTACCTTTCCATGGTTGCAGCAAAAAAAGACGCGAAACGCAGGTTATGTAACATCGATAAGTCGAGTTTGCTCCATAACTATTTTCTGTACTTGTCGTTTGGTGTTTTTCGTGATTTTGGTTACCTTTGTTAAGTTAATTAAACCTAAGTAGTTAGTTACAATAAAATATATATATATAATATTATATATATATATATATATATATATAATATATATATATATATATAATATATATTTATATCCTTGTCAGGAGGTAGAGAGCATTTTCGAAAGTTCCCATATTTTTGTTAGGATTAAATGTTGGTAAACTGGAATGTTCCACACGGTATGTCTGTGAGTATGACTTTCTTTCAAAAATGTAGCTCCTTTTTTAATAATAATTTTATTCTTATTTAAATATACATATAGTTAGTTTTGATGAACGGTTATGGTTATTTAGTGTAAGGCCCGTATTTAAAGACATGTTCCTTACCTAATTCTTCAGGAAAAAGACTTTATAGCTACCTTAAGGAAGCAATAAGGCCTCCTTAAGAAACCCTTAAGGTATTCTCAAGGAAGCCTTAAGTTCTTTTAAAAAAGTCTTAAGGTCTCCTTAAAAAAGCCTTAAGGTTTTCTTAAGGAAGCAATAAGGCTCCTTAAGGAAACAATAAGACCTTCTTATGGGTTCCTTAAGGAGGACTTAAGGTCTCCTTAAGAAATCAAAAGGCTTGCTTAAGAAACCCTTAAGGAATATGTGAAAAAATGTCTTTGCATAGAATTCTTGATTTTAGTTACAAAAATTGTATATTTAAGTCACATCGTACTAAGTAAACAGAATACTGTTCCTCTATGTTCGATATAAAAATAATTCGAAATGACAAAATATCTTTAGAACTTTTCTATAGCAACTACTAGATTGAAAGATTTTCCAGTCTTTTCTAATTATGAATCGTAATATGTTCTATTAGACATGGAGATATTATTACAAAAGACGTATCGGTTGAATTTTGAAACATCATAAAAGTAACCTGTGCACCTTCGATTGTTTTTATAACCAAATGAACAGTACATTGACAGTACATTGAACAGTACATTGACAGTACATTGACAGACATTGACAGTTACATTGAACATACATTGACAGTAAACAGTTGACAGTACATTGAACAGTACACAACAGACATTGAAACCAGTAACAAATTGAACAGTAACATGAACAGTACATTGACAGTACATTGAACAGTACATTGACAGTACATTGACAGTACATTGAACAGTACATTGAACAGTACATTGACAGTACACAATTAGTGTAAGATAATAGAATGTTTGTAATATAAAGCAAAACACTAACAATGTCTGAAATGCTAAGAACGATTGATTATTATTATTGCAGTTTACAATGAGGTTGCACAGAGCCCCTAAAACCCACAAAAACATTTTTCAATCCTCTCATAGTATTGATATAGGATATGCTCCCTCTAGTAATATCTCTATGGGTTTTAGAGATAATATATATCTAAAACCCAGAGATATATTATCTATGTAAATATATGTTTTGTAAATGTGTTTATCACATAGCATTTTGTCATGCTATGTGTATAAAAAAATCAATAGATTTTTTTCCAGAAACAGGCCTTTGTTCTAAGACTCTTCTACTAAAAATGGCGATAAATTATACGCCATTATAATTATAAAATTATAAATAATAAAAGCATAAAATCTTATATTTTCATTTACAACAATTTAAGTTTTTGTGAACGTTTTAAGCTTTTTAGATGTTTTATTAAAAGCCTTATTTGAAAAGTACT
The DNA here is from genome assembly GCA_018340805.1 of Microvelia longipes. NCBI lineage: Eukaryota > Metazoa > Arthropoda > Insecta > Hemiptera > Veliidae > Microvelia > Microvelia longipes. The sequence goes on from JACMZG010001859.1 coordinate 20,039,038, forward strand.
TTAATAATTTCACTTTTAATTGGTAAAATATTTGAGAGGTATTATATCTCTTTTCTTTTGATTGCTACATATTTGAGAGATAAAATATCTCTCATTCTAACACCTAAATTGAGCTGCGTGAAAATCTCTACTTGGGTACTTTGCTCAGAACTAAATACATAGTAGGTACCGTTAGAGGCTCTGCTGTTGATTCCGAATTTTTTTGTCAAACATCTTGCTTATTAAAACGTTGGTTCAATATAGTTTTATAAATTTAGTTAAGAATAAACTATTAGAACCAAGATATTTTTCTTATTATTTCTGTTTGGGTGAATGAAGCCCATACTTTTAGCAAAAGAGCCTTGAATTTGAATCACTTTGTCCCCAAATATTATAGAACCCATAATAATCATTATGGGTTATCATTGTTTTTCTATTTGTTAAACTTTATAATTAATTATTAGGAGACGATAAATTAAAAATGTAAATAATTATTAAGTTATCAAATAAAACGTTATTTAATAACTTATAATATTTTTTACATAATTATTTAAAATAAAAACGTATTTTATTATAATGTAATTTAATGAATTCATTCAAAAATGATAATTTAATGATCAATTAAAAATGTAAATAATTATTACGTTATCAATAGAAAATTTTAATTGTAAAAATATAATTTAATAAATTATCATATTTTTACATAATAAATTAAAATAAAACAAAATACGTATTGAGAGAAAAAAACAAATAAATAGGTGTTTCAGGTTTATAATGTAATTTAATGAATTAAATTATTCAATACTTTTTACGTAATCAATTGAAACTGTTAGTTATTATAATTTAATTTTATGAATTATATAATCATGTTTACGTAATCAATTAAAAATGTAGGTTATTATAATTTAATTTTATGAATTATATAATCATGTTTACATAAACAATTAAAAATGTAAGTTATTATAATTTATGATTATATAATTATTATTACATAATTTAAATAAATAAGTTGTAAAATAAAAGGGAATTAATATAATTTTAATTATATATATAAACATATTATTAATTATAGTAAGAGAGGGTTTATATTGGACTCCTAGTCAAAATATTCCCCTTTATTTGCTTAATAATTCTTATTATTGTAAAATTTTATTTATAGTAAAAATTTACAAATGAAATAAATAAAGAACAAAATTTCAGCAAAATTTGATTGAATGATTAAATAGGAAGTTATTAATGATAATAATAATTATTATAAATAAAAACATAAATTAATATATGATGATGACAAATTAAAAAAAAATACTTACATAAGCGATGTAATTTAAGGGTGACAATAATATTATTTACAAAAATATAATATATAAAGTATGAGAAAAACTGAAATGAATCAAAATAAAAATATATGTAAACAATATTTTTTAAATAAATGAGAAAAAGTAAAATTGGTATAATTAAAGTAAGATAAATAAATAAATTTATTATTTAAATGAAATTGAAAATTCACATAGTAAAATAAATGAACTATAAAATAAATCAACTATAAAGAAGTCAATTTAATATACCGTAATATAAAATGTATTAAAGAAGTAAATAACAGTTTGAGACAATAATAAAACAAATAATACAGATAAAAATCATTTGTAAATAAATATTTGATTTCTTATTTTTATACCCTAGAAAAATGTTATAATAATATATATTTATATTTTATTTTATTTATGTTAAACTTTTATTTTTATTATCATTTTTTTATACCACAACATTTTTTGATTGTTTTATTTAATTTTTTATATTTTTTGTTTCTTTTACAATTAGGAATCAAATGTGTAATCAATAGAAAAATAAAATATTAAAAAGGAAGTAAAAAGTTAAAATAAGATTGGTAGTAGATAATAACGTAAACAAATCATTTTAAAAATTATTTATAAAAAAGATAAAAATAGCGTTAAAACTCCTGTACCACCGGCTGTAACCTTGGTTCCATTATCTCTTTGTTTAGATCCAAATTTTTCAAAAAATTTTCTTCATCGTGGAATAGATTTCTTTTCATGGTCATTCCAAAGTCGTCTCTGAGCCACGGCCATGCTGCAACACCTTCCGTGTCCATCCATGCAGGGGCTATGTCTCTCCGTCCAATCCTCGGGACCGATTTCGATGCCGTTTTCATGAAAAAATCGTTTCTACGACCGATCCTAGGAACTGATTTTAAATTTTTAGCGAAAAAGAAATCGTTCCTTTTGCCCAAAGTTGGTATTGATTTGACTTTTTTACCAAACAAATCTCTTTTTTCTTCGTTCTCGATCATTTCGTATATTTTAAAAGGCAAATACTTAATACTCGGTGATTTTATCATCTCGAAATTGTCTTTATCCAACGATTCATTCTCCAAATTAAATTCGCAATTAATTAATGTAAAATTAACAAACAAGCACAACAAAAATTTAATCATTTTTATACTTTAATAGTGTGAGGAGAAGGAAATGTAAACAAACAATTACAAAAACTCGACTGACAGGAAATCAACAAGTTTCTCCCTTTTATAAGTCATATAATTAACTGATTAAATAAATTTAAAGTTACATTTATAACAAATGTTTAATGTAAACAATACCTCTTATTTTGTTATATGTAATGCAACACGTGTTAATACAAAAAGTTAAGTTGTCATTTATTTTGTTATATATGCAACAGGTGTTTAAAAGAAAAAAAATGTTACACTTTACACTATAAATCGGATTTAAACAGTTTCATTTATTCAAAGCAAATTAAAAGATAAATGTTTAAATTTCAATCAAAATTTAATACACATTCATGGTTATATTTTAAATGAAAACAGAGTACTTTCTTTTATTTTATAAAAGAAATTGCTCCCCGAGTATAAAAAATATAATTACGTATCGGGGTTATATTACATTTAAAATGTAACTTTAATTTTGTTTAATTTAATTTTTGAGGTGATTGTTATATTTTTCGGCGAATTATGCTGGTATTAATGTTGTCGATGTTCAATGACTATGTTGTTAATGTTCGTTGTTACTTGTGAAATGTTGTTCTTTATGGGGTGCTTACAATAGGGGTTAACAAGTGATTTAAAGTTCAGAGACCTTTTACAAATTTGAACGCATTAGATAGAGATATACGATGATTGAAGAGTACTCTTTTTTTGGGCGGCTGTAAAATAGGCACTTTACATCCTCAAAAATGTAAGTGAATCAGTTTTTTACCGTCTGCGACAGTTTCGCAGTTTTTTTACTGACGGCGACAGTTAAAGAAATTTTTACTGTCGCTGGTAAAGTTCCTTAAATGTCCACTAGGTGGGCGCTAGTAGTTTACTACAAGGTTATAATATTACCTTCCTTGTTCTTCTTAAGGCCCGTCTACAATCTTAAGTTAAGTTAGGAAGAATCGAAGAAGTGAAGAATTCCTCAGGAAGAATCGAAGAAGTGAAGAATTTTTCACTGAGAACAAACTATTTTGAAATTCCCGCTCTTTAGACTTAAGAGATCCGTAAACACGTCTACAACCTCAGAGTTGTTAAGTCAAGTTTTAAAGTTACAATTACACATATAGCTGTATTTAGACTACTTTTCTTCCTACCGTCTACACACATTTTATTTATTTACTTATTTTAACAACGAGCAGAGCTCAATAACAATTTTAATACAATTTAAATAAACATAAACTACTAATAAACTACTTTTCTTTCTACCGTCAACACACATTTTATTTATTTATTTATGGTAACAACGAGCAGAGCTCAATAACAATTTTAATACAATTTAAATAACCATTGCTTTTTCAATGATCTTTCCTTCCATTTTTTAAAGACTTTTTGCAAATATTTTTTAATTTACTTCTAAAATCGACCGTGTTTTATTTATTTTAATTAATAAATAAAATCAAAATGGATGAGGTAATTGTTGGAAGCGTTATTTTCCTTATCTCTAGTATGTATACAGACGTAGGAACCTCATCCATTTCAAAAACTATATAATTCAAAAATAAAAAGAAAAATATATATTATATAAAAAAATATTCAAACAAACAAAACAATCACATATTCAAACAAACAACAATCAAAACAATCAATCACATCGTTTACAAAATATTGTAATCATTCAAAAACATAACGTAGTACATTCTTCTTTAAGTAACTATAAAAAACCATTCTTATGGTTTTTCTTAAGTCAAAAGAGCGGGAAAAAGAATTATTTAAGAAGAAAAAGAGATTTTGAAAAATTCTTTCACTTCTTCAATTCTTCTAACTTAACTTAAGATTGTAGACGGGCCTTTACTTTTTTTGTTTATCAAATAAATAATCGAACAAATTATAATCGAAATATAGTCGTAACAGTAAAAAAAAGACCTTCTTTATAGACTTGTGACATAATATACTATGTTTTAAATGTTTCCCCGTCATCTTTAAAATAAGAGTAAGAGGTTTGAGCGAAAAATACTAGTTTTTTTAAGTTGCATACTGCCGCAATATCATCGAATTCCCCAATGTATTAGTAAAAAAACCGTGATTTATTTACATTAAATTATATATGTCAAACGATAAAATCATTACTAAAGCAAACATTTTTTTAACTTTTCCATATTGTTTACCTTATATTGCTACAAATCAATTTTTTAGCTCGATCTAATAGGTTTTCGATTTTTGGTAAATTTTTACTAAAAAATACACTGTTGAGTCATTGTTGCTAGTCAATAACGTTACAAATATTTGATAAACAATAGGGTTCCGCAGACTTATATCTTATACAACGACTATGGAATCAAAAAAGTTCCATAATGCGTCATCTCCTTTATTCAAGATCCTTGACCTCATACAACTTCCATGGGGTCAGAAAAGTTCCTTAATGCGTTACCCACTTCTATAAAATTTTATCTCTTTTAGTGTTGGATAAAATGTCAAAAAGTCCGAGTACCCATAGTACTCTTATTACATAGGTACTCTCAGTGGCGGACTGAGCCAAGAAGGCCCGAGGAGGATTTGGCCTAAAAGAGGCCAATCTTCAAGGGTCCCCCCAAGAGCAAGATAAGATTATCTTGCTTCCCAAGTAAAGGGGTCTTCTTTAATCTAGAGTAGTATCAATGATTATAGCAAGTTTAATCTAATTTATTTACTTTTAATTTAATAAAATCATATCAAATACAATTATTTTATTTCAATAAATTAATAAAAGCCTAAGTAAATAAAATAAGTAAGTAAGTATAAAATAAACTTAAGTACAACTTATTTTTATGCATTTAAATGTATATTTAATTAAACTATTTCATGTTTAATATTTAGGGCCCTTTTGTACTACTCTAGGCCCCTGATCAAATATATTAAGGGTTTCTTGAGGCCCTAGTCTTTCTCTGGGAGCCCTAGTCTTCCGTCTATCTCCAGTTATAAAGGATCTAGATTCTTTATAACTAGAGATTCTTTCCAGGGATCTAGATGTAGGAAGCAAATTGAAAATATTTTAAGTACTTAAAAAATATCAATTTCTAATGCCCTTTTCAGCTACTTTAGGGTCTTGACCAAGTATTAAAGGCCATCATTGGCTCTGGTCTTCGTATAAGCCCCATAAACGTCCAGTTATGATGAATAGTGGCCATAAAGATCTAAAGTTTAGGTTTTTAATAACAAAAAAATCTAAATCCCTTATACGCTGCTCTAGAGCCTTAATCAAGTATGCTAGGGCCCTTTTTGGCCTAAGTATTCCATATGGGGCCCTTAAAAATCCAATTGAAATAAATAGGGGCTTATTTCATTCTAGGGCCTTAAAGGCCCTATAGAGGGAACAAATTGAGAATATTTTTAACTACTTACATTTGTCTCTAGAAGCTCTTTAGACCCTACCTTAGAGTATTGGGCCCCTTAGACTCTAACTTGGTGTTATGAATATATTACATAATTATAATAAATAAATATATGTATATATTAAATTAAAAGTTTAAAAATATTTATTGTGTTAATATTTTATTTTATTTTCGTTGTTTTTTCTTTACGTTCTTTTCTGGCCAAGGGGCCCAAGGAGAGCTGTCGCCCTCGTCCTCAATGTTTAGTCCGCCCCTGGGTACTCTAGTTTTACAAACTGTACAGTTTACTTGATAGCTATTTTTTTTTATATGAATTACCTTCTGAATAAGAAAATGCCTCGACCCTGACAGCCAACGGCTGGTTTTACTATCCACGTGCAGTTGGGATTCTTTCTCCAATACTCGTGAAACATTAACTGTTCTCCCTGATAACAGAACATCGTGTCACATTAGCAACAATAACCTTTCAACTGTTAAATACCGTCAAGCTGACAGAGTTTATATGGTGATTCAATTGGAGGGTTTTTATGAATGAAATAGTTTTTTTTTCATGTTAGGTTATGGTTTAAAATTGACGTCATTGCAGGAATAAATACTAAATTTTCAATTTTGGTTTAACTTAGACGTGAAAGTTTGTGACAATGGTGAATTATGAGTAAAATTAGTTGAACGTAATTCATTGTCAGTACTATTTACAATTAACGAAGTTTCGGGAGCAGGTACTTCTCCCATCATCAGGTTCGTCCTGATGATAGGAGAAGTATGTTCGTCCTGAGGACGAACCTGATAATGGGAGAAGTAGGTTCGTTCTGAGGACGAACCTGATAATGGGAGAAGTAGGTTCGTCCTGAGGGCGAACCTGATGATAGGAGAAGCACCTGCTCCCGAAACGTCGTTAATTGTAAATAGTACTGACAATGGATTACGTCCAACTAATTTTACTCATTTTCAATGTTGACCACCTATACCAATTCAAGTTACAACTCTGAATGCGTTTGGTTTGTTTACATTGAATTGAATCTGGGGGCACGGCAGTGTAACCATCAAGTCAAGCTGTCACTGGTGTACCATCCTTTACAAGAAGTATCTGGAGGCTATACCCCCTCGTATCTTTTTATTAAAGACATTAAAAAATATAATATTAATATTAACTAAAAGATCATGTTGAGCAGACCTATTCAACCGAACTATTCCACAGGTATTGAGATATAATGGCTTAAAGTTAGACAGTCTTGACACTCATTCATCTAAATTCTAAGGCACTTCCAGCAATCACAGACACTTGAAATTTAGTATATAGATAAACGTTGATGTTAAAATCAATAAAAATTGTCAAAATCTAACATATCCAGTTTTGTCTACCTAATATGTTCCTAAGTGAAAAGGTAATCCTAACCTCAATTTTACGTATAAAGAACAATTTTGACCACTAGCGCTACCTATAGTAGAGCACTACTTGGTTAATTCTGGCCACAGGTTAAAGGAAAACAAAGATTATGTTGTATATTATAGTATTATGTGGTATACTACATAATCTTTGAAGAAAACAATATACTATAGTATTAAAGCTGACATTACCGGTAATTCAAAGGTAGGAGGAACACAGTCACAAAAAACAGCTTCAGACTGTCGATTTTCTTTTAATAGAATCTTCCTAGACATTAACAACATAAATCTACATTAATCGACATAAATATAGAGAAGAGAATCGAGTACGATGCTCCTCAGAACTTTTCCTTACCATATCGGATCCTCTACGCTCATCTCGTCTACACCTTCGTTTATTTGACTGTAGGAAATAACAGGAAACCAACATAAAAAAAAACGTTTTCAATGTTTTTGGGGTGCTGAATCCAATGAAACCGGTCCAGAGTGGATAAGACTACTCATAGCTAAGGTTCCCAGGTTCGACTTTCAGTATCAGCGCTAATCTTTTATCGCCTTATTTATAGTATTAAAATTTATAATTTCAAAATAGTTCTGGCGCGGAGGTCCGCAAGCCAGGCAAAATTTCTTTGAAAGTTTGCAAAAGTTTTATCAATCCAATTTTTGCTTAATTTTTTGGTATATATTTAATAACCTGAGCAGTAGCGGCACAACTCTTTGTTTAATGTTTTCGAATTTTTCATAAACTGAGCTTCAAATAAATGACCTCCGCACTAATTTTTTTTATGACGTAAATAAGAATGTTAGTTTAGGGGAAATCTCATATAGGTAACGGGATAAATTCATTAATTCCCTTAGAATTGGTGGTATTTTCTTACTTTGTTCACACGCGGGGTTTGACTCCGTGTTTAATCCTTTTGAGGGTTCAACCCCAGTTTTTAATTGTATATACTTCGCCCCTTGTATTGTTTCAGGATTGATCCCCGTGTTCAATCCCGTTCATACGACGGAGGTATACATAGATAAACTTTAAATAGGTACTTCGTTCACTCACCCCGCGAGTATATTAGGTGCTTTCAGGGAAAGGCTAAATAAGAGCAGAAATTTAATTAATGTATTTTTTTATACTTGTATCGTAGGAGATTCCTTGACAGATGATTTTTTCTAGACAGTTCATAGAAGTTTGAAAAGTGAGGGATACGCTGACACGGTCCCAGTCTGTTGTGTAGAGTTCCCTTCACCTGGTATGCCTCGCACCAGAACAGATCCCATGCGTCGCTTTCTCCTTCTACCTGTCACGCATAGACACTCCTCATGGTCAGAAATTATTTTGTAGATCATGAAGATGATCATCAGAAAGATAATCATTACTGAAAGGGTTTTCAAGGAAAGCCAAAAAACAATTCGTTGTTATTACTATTTGCAATTAAGATGTTTCAGAAGCAGCTTTACTTCTCCTATAATCAGATCCCTCTAGTGAGTTACGTTTAAAGTTTTATACCTGTGTTAGGTTAAAATCCTTTTACCTAATAGATCAGGTTCAGTAGCAGGGGGAAATACTAATTATTTAACTACTAATGTATCTGATTTTTAGCTCATGATTTTCAATATCACAAACTTTCTCATCCTGAGAATTAATTTAAGGATCAACTTCAACTCATCTTATTATAAAGTTTAATTCTAACGAGATCTCATCTAGCTGGAGTGAGTTTAAAGTTTTACGTTAAGAGGTATGAAACTCTTTCGAAATTATTTTATTTTTTTTTAAATAATAGTTTGTCATGGGTATAGCATTAGCCCATAGAGATATTATTAGTTGAATTTTGAAACATCGAACAAGTTACTTGAACACCTTCGACTATCAATATAATCAAATAAGAGAACAAAATTACTGTAACCCATAAAGCCTATGTGTTACCTAAATTGCTGTAACCTACATAACCTATACGTTTAAAATACAAGATTAAACACAAGCAATGTGTGAAAATCAGATGAAAAATAATGTAGTATAACCTTGAATCGTCATCTAAGAGCGATTCAAGGCGATGTTTCAGTGAGGCTACACAGAGCCTCCGAGATCCCAAATAGATTTTTCAAGCTTCTTAACGTAGTGAGAAAGTGTTAAAAGGCTATGCCCCCTCTAGTAGTTTATAGTTTTGACTGTTATTACGATTACACGCGATGTTTGCCAGGGGGTTCAATCCAAACTATTCACACGAAAGAGGTTCAACTCGGAGTTCAATCCCCGAGAAAAAGAACTTGAACAAGAAACTTTTTATATTCTTACCTTTTTAATGACTGTTTGTAATTACGTCTAGTCGTTGTTCTCAGTAATTTTACTAATTTATTAACTTAACTACTAGAAACTAGTTATACCTATTTGATGAGATAAAAAAATGCTCTGTAATGACTGTAATCTGATAAACATGCTGCCAACCGCAGGTTTCAGAAAAACCACAAACTTTTGAAGATTTGCAAATCTTTTTTTAGTTTAATGATTAAAATTAGCTGTAAATTTTTAATGTAAAACTTGTAATCTCATAATTTAGTAAAGTAATTATACATTACAAAAAAAATAATACTTTGTTGTACTTTTTATTTTTATTTGTTGTTTAGGCCTAAAGATGACCCAAAGGGGTTGAAATATATAGCTTTCTTTCTAAATAATTGTAGAACTAAAGTCAACCTTGTTCTAAATAAACATAAGAGGTGATAAAAAACGAAACTTTACTCACCTGGGAGTTGAATCCAACTTGTTCAAACAGCATTTTAACCTATAGTTTAGACTCGAACCCGATAAAAAAGAGGATTGAGTTTCAGGGTCGAACTCCGTCTACAATTCCATTCACACGACAGCTGCCGTGGGGGAGGAACACAGGGTTGAGCCCATTGCTAAACACCGCGTGCGAACGAATTATTATATTTTATAGTCAAGATTAATTTAAAGTTAAGAACATGGAAACTTAGGGCTCACCTGGTGCCAACCCCGATCTCTGAGTACGTCAGCGATAACTTTACCATCTCTAGCATCTATTCGATACTTCAATCTGTTCCGGTCAATCTTGCTTTGTACCAGGCAGTTTCTATCTTTTTTGGGAACTAATAAAATAATAACAATAAAACGAATAATAAAATATTGTTAGGAATAAAAATACCGCATAGATATTAAGCTGAGTTAATCCTCTGAACTAAAAAAACAATGCTGCCAAATAAACCATGGACCTACATATATTTTGGCCTTCTCAGAAATCCATTCATCCAACCATCCTCATTAGCGTAATTTTCTCTGGAAATTCGCTGAAAATACTGCAGCGAAGCGGTCGCTGGGAGGCGCGGAGTAAAAAACACGAAATAATAAAAATTCAAGCATCATTCGCGATTCAAAGAGATAGTTGTAAGGTTGGCAATACCAATGGCGGGAAAACGAAAGGTGATCAAACCTGTTTTTATTACAGATCTGTTCGTTTTTTAAGCTGGTATTAACCGATATAAATATAAAACATGGTTTTATATTAAACTGCGATTTCAAGATTTGTTCAATATTAAATATAATGTTAAATAAAAAGCAGCATTTCATACTCAATGATTCATTATTAGAATAATAAAGACAACCCGGTTCGCTGAGTCCATCTGTATAAGCGAGAGCCACTAAGGAATACTCTACACTCTATATTCAAGATATAAATTAACTCACCATTATTAGGGTTCATAATTGTGTATCACAATGTCGGTACAACGAGTATTCTTTGTTTCTATGTTTTATCTTCCAATGACATCTTTTTATTTGCCAAAATCAAAATACATAATTTTTATGTTTTATTTTGTTGATGCAAACTACTGATATACACTGTTAACGTGTTTTAAGTGCTTCATAATAAAGTATGTTATAATGTATAAATGCTACTATCTGCTACAAATCAATGTTGTCGTTAACTGCACTGCAAATAACCGTTCTAAACATCTTGACTGCTTTTGAGAAGTAAACTCCTCAAAGTATGATTAGAACAATGATAAAAATTATTATGAAAGAATTTGTCCATTCTGCACAAAGAGACTAAAACTATAGTTTAATCTCTTTGATTCTGCACTAAAGAGCGAGCTAAATAACATTCATTAGTTATGTTAAACCCACACAACAAAAATTTTACAGCCCTTAAAAACCTGGATTCATTAACTTTTCAAAAATAAAAACAACTGATAAGATTATGGATAAGATCACATTTTTTTTAACTTAGACTTATATTTATTAATTTATTGGCTTTATGATATTATTAATTGTATTAATAAGTTGAAAGTAGTTTTATTAATAATAAAAAATTTACTAGGGTTTCAAGTAAAAGTTTCAAAAACTTCGAAGTTTTTTATTGAATTTTTCTTTACAAAAAATGATTTTTAGGAATGTATTGATAATTAAATCTTTTTACAACTCTATTAAATTAAGCAGACCTTGCTCGTGGTGCATTTGTAGAACCATTCACAGTTCAAGTGTTATTTTGAAAAAAAGAAACAACGATGAAATCACTGGTCAGAAGAGTGTTGTGAAGATATCCAAGTTTAAACAAATCCCTGCGATAGATGTTTGGAAGGGAATTACTGTTAAAGAACTAGCCAGTGCTATGGGTAAGGATGTTAATACAGTTTTAGATGTAATGCAGTATGTTAACGACAGTGCTAAGTATACTAAAGGCTCGTCTGTTATTGATAATTGGAAGGTTGTTGAAGAAATACTGAAGAAAATGAGGTTTAGGCATAGAATCGTTTCGAAACCTAGTTTAGAGGAAAGTAAAGAGGTAAAGATAAGCGATGTTTTTAAAAGAGATCCTAAAGATTACATCGATGTTAAGCCAAGACCACCTGTTGTTACTATTATGGGTCATGTTGATCATGGTAAAACTACTTTACTAGATAAATTAAGAAATGCTAATGTTGTTGAAAGTGAGTTTGGAGGTATTACTCAACATATAGGTGCTTTTAGTGTTGTTATTAAGAAAGACAAAATAACATTTTTAGATACGCCAGGTCATGCTGCATTTGCAGCTATGAGGAATCGAGGGGCTCAGTGTACTGATATTGTTATATTAGTTATTGCTGCTGATGATGGTGTGATGGAGCAAACAGTCGAGTCGATTAAAATGGCTAAAGAAGCTAAAGTACCTATTATTATTGCTATTAACAAAATTGATAAGCCACAAGCTGATGTAGAAAGAACTAAGAGTATGTTAATACAGCATGGCATTCAAGTCGAAGATTCTGGAGGTGATATACAAGTTGTACCGATTTCAGCTTTAAAAGGTACTAATTTGGATACTTTGATGGAAGCAGTACTTGTACAGTCAGAATTGATGGAATTAAAAAGTGATTATTCAGGACCGGTTGAAGGGGTTGTTATTGAATCATCGACGGATCCTTATAGAGGGAAAATCGCTACTATTTTGGTCCAAGTTGGTACACTTCAAAAAGGCGATATCTTAGTGTCAGGTTTAACGTGGTGCAAAGTCCGTAGTATTTTTAACGATTTAGGCCAACCAATTAATAAAGCTACTCCTTCCACCCCTGTAGAGGTAATAGGATGGAGAAATAATATACCTTCAGCAGGAGAAATTTTAATTCAAGTGCCATCTGAAAAACGAGCACAAGAAATAATGGATTTAAGAGAATCGGAAGAAAATTATAAAAAAATAGAAGAAGACAATGTAATTATAAAAGCAAAAATGGAAGAGTACAATAAGAAATACAGACAACAGCTAGAAGAGAAACGTAAAATAACTAAATATAAATTGAGGAAACAAGGACCTCGAAAGAAAGAAATAGAAGAATATACGGGTACTCGGCACTGCATTATTATCAAAGGGGACGTTGATGGTTCGGTTGAGGCAATTTTAGACGTTTTAGAAACTTACTCGTGTGAGTTATGCGAGTTAGATGTTGTTCATTATGGGGTTGGTCCTGTTACTCAGAACGACATCGCTTTAGCCCAAGCCTTTAATGCAACTATTTATACTTTCAATACCGGAGTGTTGGAGAACGCCAAATCCTCTATCAAATCGTCGAATATTAACATTTCAAATCATAATGTTATTTATAAATTAATCGATACTATTAAAACGGATATAAATAAATTATTACCGGAAAAAGAAGTAGATGAAATCTTAGGCGAAGCCAATGTTTTACAAGAATTTTTAATTAATGAAGGTAAATCTAAAATACCTATAGCAGGTTGTCGGTGTGTTAAAGGATCCTTAAAGAAATCCTTACCGTTTAAATTAATCCGAGATGGTGAAACTCTATTTAACGGAACTGTTACTTCATTAAGACATTTAAAAGATGAAGTCGATACTATTAAGAAAGATTTAGAATGTGGTATTAGATTAGAGGATAGTGAAGTTAGATTAAAACCTGGAGATGTTCTTCAATGTTATAAAGTTAATAAAGTTCCTCAAAAAATTGATTGGGATCCAGGATTTTAAAAAGAACAGTCCAGGAGCCAGATCTGAAAAATGTGACTTATTTTTTCTGCTTCAAACCAAATTTTGAAAAAATACCTCGAATGATGCCTTCATATGGTAGTGCACGCTCCATCCATTCATCCTATCTTGATGAATAAACACTCAATTTAGTATAATTTCTATCTGCTTAACAAAACGGTTTCTCCAAGTTTTGTATACACCCAGCAGAAGACCGCTTATTTCAATAAATCTACACAAGCAAGATTTGTATACTTGCGCTTGAGCAAGCACAATCAACAAAGGCCTCCACTCTGAGACAGACGGATTTTTTTTAAAAAAAGCTTCTGCTTTTGATGGTATACTTTCAAATAAAATTTGGTTTGAGCAGTAAAAAAATGAGTCTTTTTTCCTCTGCTTAAAGTTTCTAAATTATCTACAAAATAAATATAAAAAACTAAAAATGAAATAATGATGTTGGATATAGTTCTTCAATTATGTACTTAATTAATGTAAATAAAGTATTAAAATTTTTATTAGTTAAAAAGTTTTTTTAATTTTTAGATTTTTAAAAAAAATATTCACAGAAAGCTTGAATATTTTCTGAATTCTTTCTTGATTCTATTGGCAAAAAATTGCCAAGAAATATAAACTGAAGAATTGGATATTTTAAAATTTATGAAAATGGGTTGTTTTTAAAAGAAAGTATATAGGGAGCATCTAATGGTCAGTGCACTTCTTCCTTAACTTGAGATTTCATCTTTTCTCATTATGTTTTCCTACCTTCTATAATAATAGAGAATTTTTTCCCAAAGGAAATTCGCTAAAAGGGGATGATTAACAATTAGTGTATTCTCAAGTTTTTGTGTCCAATGATAAAACCAAGTAGGGAAATGAATGTGATTTCTGTAAGGAATGTTCTATAGTTCACATTTTGTCCACTTGGGAGTTGCCTCAAATTTTCCCAGGGGCGCTGTGTGGTACTCTCATCTTTTACCCTTTGTCTATATATTTGTCAAAATGTTAAAAAAAAAAACATGTAATTTACCTTTACCATAATAAGTAGGTAACTTTGACAAAACAAATACTCTTATACTAACCTGATTAACTGTACAGTAGTCAGAATATGTAATATTTGATGTAATATTTATTTAAAATAAAGCATGACCAGCTTTCAACCAAGTAAAAGTCATCATCAGTGCCTAACAAAAAAAATAAATAAAAATAAAATTACGAGAACATTACAAAAGGTCAAAATCTTTCTCATATCTTTTCTCAAAAAGAGAAAAACTCACCGCCTTGGCGAGCTGATGAACTCATCATAAACCCGATTGTTACCTTCTTCACATAATACTTTGCGTGCTAAATTTGAATCAACCGCCCATAAAATAAAGAACCACCATTATCATTATTATAATTTTTTATCACTTTTACAATGAATGAATGAATGCTGGTTTAAATATTTAGTTGAAAATCATATTTATTTAAAGGATAAAACACTGGTGATTTATTCATATTTTTTACTAATTAGCACAGAGTTATTCTGTTTATTGATTAGACATAGGCATTCATAACAGTTTTATCAGTAATCTAGATTAAAATCATTGCGAATAAGATACAAAATAAATGTACAATTATTTTGTTTATTTATTCAGTTTCATCACATACACACTCATCGTCACACTTTTTGTTTGGCTGTCTTTCAGTTGGGAGTCTAGATTTATATTATAAATACAGTATCTTCTATATTCAGTGTATTAATTCTGTCTACTGTAATGTTCATAAATTAGTTTTCTTAAGTGATAATTTGTTAAAGTAACCTAAACAAGCTCAAGAGGGGCATGATAAAGTGTAACTTTATAGATCTGATATTTTACCTGATTTGTTTCCCCCACCACCACTCACCAGGTAAAATATGTAAGACACCAGATGTGTTGCCTGGTGCGATATTGTAACAGACCGTTCTAGACCACTTATCACTGTTTTTTTACCTAAAGTCCTCCCTCTAAGTATTAGTCTCTTTGCTTCTCTCATACTGTGCTACAAGCCCCAACCTTTTTAGCCGGACTTGTCATCTTCTTTTCAACTTCTTTTCTTTCTTTTGGTTAGACCTAAGTCTAACCGAATTTCATAAAAATACCAAAATCAGAAAATATTGCCACTAAGTAAAACAAATAAATACTAAGTTATTGTGTTTTCCTTATATCCATTTATTTATAATTTTCATTTCAATTTTTAACAAACTTTTTCACCTGTTCCTTTCCAATATAAATTTTTCAAATTAATCAAAAAAATAATATAAAAAATCTAAATTTGACTACAATTATTTATAGTATTTTACATAGAGATATTATTACTAGAGATGTGCTATCGGTTGAATTTTGAAACGACAAAAAAGTAACTCGAACACATTGATTAGTAATATAATCGAATAAACACAAAATTACAGTAATTTTATACGATAAATAATACTTAACAAAATGTGAAAAATGAGTGGAAAGTGGATAAAGATTCATTTATTCTAACCTTAACCCACTCTTAGATGAGTGATTTATTGCTTTGAGCACACAAATTGCTCAAATATTATAACCTTAAAGGAGATTAAAAAGATCCTGTCAGAGGTTACAGAGAATTGAGATAGGGAATGCCTTCTCAAATAATATATCTCTATTCTTTTAACATCAATTATTTCAATTAAGAACCTTCTAAAGAGTGTATTTTTTAAAATTTAAAAGCAAATTTTGACTTTCAAACACTCTTTAATTAGTAGAAGTATCTAGGGTAAAAAATAAAAGTCACATTTTGGCCAAAATAGAGTTAGCAAGTGTTATCTGTAAGATCTTGAGGTCATCTAACTAGAGAACAAATCTTATTCCAAATAACACATTACAACACTGTGAAAAACAGGCTAGAAAATACCATTAGATCAGTATTAGTCAGGAAACATTTTTTAGGGAGTTTTCTCAAATTAGCATCAATGTGACTATAATTTGTTTTCCCTGTAGCCTTCAATATGTTAACCGATTTTTCTTCTACAAAAATGCAATAATGTTCAAAGGTAAACTTTTAAACTAACAAAGAGTTTTATAAGAAGATTTCAGAAAAATTCATTTCATAAAATATCCCACAGCACTTAAATTTGGGTAAAACATAGAGAGTTATTCTAGAAAATTACCCAAGTCCCTTTACAACTTAAGTATTATTATAGAATTCCACCATAAGTCCAACTCAAATTTAACTAGTTTTCTAGAATGATACCTAATTTTCCACATAAACTAGAAGTTAATATATAAATTTTAGAATATAACTCAAATTTAAGTAAAATTCTAGAATACGACTCAAATTTAAGTAATATTTTACAATACAACTCAAATTTAAGTAATATTCTAGAGTACAACTCAAATTTAAGTAATATTCTAGAATACAACTCAAATTTAAGCAATATTCTAGAGTACAACTCAAATTTAAGTAATATTCTAAAATTCCACCTTAAGTTTCACTCAAATTTAAGTAATTTACTAGAATAATACCTACTTCCTGACATAAACTTAAGTTAAATTCTAGAATACGACTCAAATTATTTTCAAACAACTTAATAAAATAATCTAAATTTGACTACAAAAAAAATCAGAAATTCTATATTTTAAAGTCTTTCAAAGCCAAACCAGAATTTAGGTAACAAAGCATCCTACATATATATTTACAAAAAACTAGAAGGCCAAAAGACTTTACATAAGACTTACACATAATTTCTGAATATACACTACAAAAAATAAAAATTTAATATACAGGGTGACTTACTCTTAATGGGACAAAATAAAAATCTTGATTCTATGGACCAGGATGAACAAAAAATGTCATGTAAGCATAGGGTCGATTCTCAATAGTTCTCTAGAAAAATCGATATATCGAATTATTCGATGCTTTACAATCTAATTCTCTAAAACGATCTACAACTTGAAAACTACTAAAGCTAAAGAGATGCGGTTTTCACTATTCTCAAGGACATTAAATTCCCTTTAAAATGGTATACTTTATGTCGCAATCATCACAATTAAACTTTAATTTATTTGCATTTAAAATAAATTTTTTTATTAGTACTAAAAATGTAAAAAATTTTAAATGCCAAAATCTTCGATATTTGTTCACACATAGTTGAAACCTAAAAATCTTAAAAACAGCCTCATTCCATACCCTTTAAAATGATATAACATAATCTATGGCTTGTTTTTACTTTTAACCGAGATATTCTTAAAAAACTTGATGTAAGTCGCTTAGATTCTAAATTATTCACTATGTAAACAAAGACATTTACATTTAAAATTATTTCAATTTGATTTACAAAAAAACTTTATTTTATTAGTTATAACTATATTATTAATTATTCTATGTTTTGTTAATCATAGAAAATAATCAACCCCCTCCCCCACTCCATATAGCTTAAAAAACTTAATTTAAGTCTCTTATAATAAAACAAATGCAACAAAAACATTTCTTGAAGAATTTTGTTGAAAGTACAAAGGGGGGGGGGGTAATAGGTACTTTGTATACCCATTACAAAGTAATGGGTATATTTAAATAATAAATAATTAACTTTTTACTGCAAGGGGAATTAAAAATCATTCTTCATGTAAATCATAAGAGAGATTCAAGTCTTCCTCCTCCTCAATTCTAATACATAGTCTACATCTTCTTACAACACTGATTGTGTAGCTTTTTCAATTTGTGCTGCAGTTATTGCAGCTCTTGACTGCACTTTTAGCATCAGGTCATCCCGATTTTGTGGGGCTGCCTGTAATACTTCATCTTTCATTGCGCCCCAGAGAAAAAAATCTAGAGGTGTAAATCAGGATATCTCGGAGGCCAGGCTATCGGTCCCTCTCGTCCAATCCAGCGATTGGGATAATTTTTATTCAGCCCCACAAAATCGAGATGACCTGATGCTAAAAGTGCATGAGTCAAGAGCTGCAAAACTGCAACACAAATTGAAAAAGCTACACAATCAGTGTTAAGAGATGTAGACTATGTATTAGAGTTGAAGGAGGAAGATTTGAATCTCTCTTATGAATAGATTCATTTTGAGATTCTCACATGAAGAATGATTTTAATTCCCTTTGCAGTAAAAAGTTAATTATTTATTTATTATTTAATTATGTATAAATATACCCATTACATTGTATTCTTTCAACAAAATTCTTCAAGAAAATGTTTTTGTTGCATTTGTTTATTATAAGAGACTTAAATTAAGTTTTTAAGCTATATGCGAGTGGAGGAGGGGGTTGATTATTTTCTATGATTAACAAAACATAGAATAATTAATAATATAGTTATAACTAATAATAAAGTTTATTTTGTAAATCAAATTGAAATAATTTAAATGTAAATGTCTTTGTTTACATAGTGAATAATTTAGAATCTAAGCGACTTACATCAAGTTTTTTAAGAATATCTCGGTTAAAAGTAAAAACAAGCCATAGATTATGTTATATCATTTTAAAGGGTATGGAATGAGGCTGTTTTTAAGATTTTTAGGTTTCAACTATGTGTGAACAAATATCGAAGATTTTGGCATTTAAAATTTTTTACATTTTTAGTACTAATAAAAAAATTTATTTTAAATGCAAATAAATTAAAGTTTAATTGTGATGATTGCGACATAAAGTATACCATTTTAAAGGGAATTTAATGTCCTTGAGAATAGTGAAAACCGCATCTCTTTAGCTTTAGTAGTTTTCAAGTTGTAGATCGTTTTAGAGAATTAGATTGTAAAGCATCGAATAATTCGATATATCGATTTTTCTAGAGAACTATTGAGAATCGACCCTATGCTTACATGACATTTTTGTTCATCCTGGTCCATAGAATCAAGATTTATTTTGTCCCATTAAGAGTAAGTCACCCTGTATACTCCTCGTCTATAATTTTATTATTAATTTTACAATTTGTTTTGTGTTATGCACTTTCTTAACATTAAGAAACAAATATATATAATATATATATATATATATATATATATATATATTTGTTTTATATATGTATGAGGCCAAATTAAAAATTTAATATATTCTCTTTCTATATATTATTATATATTTACAATTTTTTTGAGTACTGAACTTTAAGAAACCATATAAAACAATAAAACACAAATATATATATATATATATATAATATATTATATATATATATATATATATATATATATATATATAGATTATATATATATATATAATATATATATATATAATATATAAATATTTAACTATAGAGGGAGAAGAGGCAAAGTTAAAATTTTGTATATTCCTCTTCTAGAATATTGTTACATATTTTACATTTTTTTAAACAATATATATTCATATTATATTGAAAGAGATAAAACTATAAAGGGAGGCGAGGATAAGTTAAACACTGTCTGGAAGAGTGGTATTCTAGCTTGGTTCCACTCGCAGATTAACCCCTCTACCATTTTCTTAGGCACTACTAGAAAATTAACTTCTTCATCAGAGATTTAAGACAAACTAAATTTCTTCAATTTAATTAAACAAAAATTCTCTTAACTGTAAATAAAAACCACATTTGACATAAGAAAACAAACACGTCACCCTGTTGTGGCCATGGAGATATTATTACTAGAGAGGCCTAATTGGTTGAATTCCGAAACATCAAAAACTAACCTGAACACATTTAGTGATTTAATATAATCAAATAAACAGTACATAGGGGTTAGTAGAATATAAAGGGGTAAATAGTATAGAAGAAACGCTAATATGTTCCAACCTGTTCATTTAAAAAAAAGATATTAATACAAAATTACCTTAACTTATATATTAGAAAGTTAAGAATACAAAACAACGATTAAAACAATATAAAATGTTTTCCAATCTTATAGTTTTTTTTTATTATAACCTTAACACACTCTTAGAGTAGGTTACACAGTCGCTGAGAGCCCCAAAAAATGATTCAACCCATTTAATGCATCAATATCAGGTATGTCCCCTCTAGATATATATCTCCATGGCAGTAGCTGAGTGAAACAAATATATAATTTGTTTACATAACCTAGTCTTTTGGGACGGTAATCACCTTCAAGTACCTATTGTCTTTACTTTAGCTAGAGGTATATTCAGTATCCCTTTGTACATTCACAATTTGAAATTATTTGTTTATCAATCACTTGAGATGAAATTTTAAAATTAAAATTGTCTAATTAATGTCTTTAAAAGTCAGTCAAAATAACAAATTCAATTTTTATTAAATATTATTCACATTTGTAATAGTTTTGGTCATAGATAAACAATATTAACATAGATAGTTCTCTCAACAAATTAAAAAAAATAATTGATGGGATGCAGAAGGCTCAAGTAGTAGAAGCATGAAACTGTCAGATATTTTTATTAATCAATCAACGAGCTGTTTAGGGTAATCAAGTCTTTCCATCCGCTATTCAGCACTAGAATGATGGGGAAGATGATGGACAAGTGGTCCCAAATAAGCTCTATAAGAATTTCATATAAATTGGGAAACAGTGAAAAATGTAATTTTTCTCACCCTTTGTTTCCATTCCGTCCCCCTCGGATTTGAACCTCTAATAACAGAATTTCATAAAATGAAATATGTTATACTCATATAGCAAATTAGAATCTTAAGTCTAAAACACTTTAAAAGAATAATCTTTTCTTTTTTTTAAAATAAAACGACAGTGCTGTTCTGTGCAATGGGGGACCCCCAAGTTAGTGTGGAAAACAAAAATACATAGTGATTATTATTAATAAATTGGCAACTGTTTGTATTTAAAAAAAAATACTGCAGCACAATCTAGTAGGGAATAGAGCTAATAGGTTCTTACTATTAGTGCTCTTCAAGACTCTAGTGATGAGGCCCCCAACTTAAAGCATATACACAAACTTGTCAATTGAGTGTTCCTACAACACTCGGGAGTGAACCATCTATGTTAATATTGTTTATCTATGGTTTTGGTTATGATCTGTTGACATTCCAACAAAAATTAGAAAGAAATTGAATTCTATTGGCGTCAATTAGCCAATTTTTTTATGTCATTAATAAAATCACTGGTCATTGTGAGATTGTACTTCACATTTTATTCTATTAGTTTGATTTACATAGAGCGGTATATTTCAAATACATCACCCTAATTTCTCAGTTCCATATGGAGCTATAGTGATAAAATTTGTATCTACTCCCATCAAGTCCACCACTCGGAGTTTAAATACCTCATTATTTTTGTTTGAAATCGTCTGGCATGTATGGTAATCTGATAATCAAAATGTGTTAAATTGGAGCATATCATTATAGGGATCATTTCTGAAAAAGTGTCAGTCCTGGACAGTTTGATACCAATATTGCTGAATTCCGGTAATTTTTCCTAGACCTTTATTTTTCTGATGATGGATTCTGGTGTACTAATAAGCTTATTTTAAATTATAATTAGGTAATAGTCTTTAAAGATAATTCGGGAAAAATACTGAAATTAAATTATATTAATATCTAATTGTTCTGGATATGACCCAGTTTTTGATACAATTGATATAAATATATGCTCCAATTTAACTTCTTTAAGTTACCGTAGCTAAAAACCTTTTGGTAATCACTTTAACATGCATGCCAGAAAACTAACAAACAAATATTTGAACTTCCAGTGATTGACTTAGAGGGGTAAATACCAACTTCGTGTAGATAGTTCCACACAAAGCTGAGTCAATCAGGATGGTGTATTTAAAACGTACCACCCTGTATACTTAAATAATTATATTTTTTGTTTAATTTATTCATAACTAATTTGTTTGACTTAAAACTTTACTTTATTATCGCACACAAGAAGGAGTAGTACAGATGGACTAACATTTTTCTCTTAGATTAAAGTGATCCTATTTTTATGATATTAATAAAATATAATATATGATATCATTCCTCATTGTGAGAATGTATTGCACATGTTATTATTTTGTTTTGATTTATATATTTAGATTAGATTTTTTGTTTAATTTATTTATAATTAATTTGACATATATCTTTGTTTTCACATACACTTGGGTACATTTCAGATATACTAATATGTTATTCTATGAATATGATCAAGCTGGTCTTTGACATTTGAATATTATCTCTACTTCCATTAAGTCATCATCTGGTAGTTCGAACCAGTAGGATTTTTTTTTTAATAATTATATATTTTATTATAACAATATACTTATTAATTATATTTTAATATAATAATATAATTATTTCTTTATATTTATTATAAAATATATATTTTTTATTTATATTTTTTGAAATTGCATGTCTGACATTGGTTTGGAGAGAAATTACCAGAATATGCAAATATTGGCATATTTTTTTCAATACAAATTTATATTATAGGAAAGTTCAATTTAACTTTTTAAAGTTAAAAAAGTGGCAAAGAAATATATTAGACTAATAGTCACAAATATACATACATATATATATATATATATATATATATATATATATATATATATATAATATATATATATATATATATATATATATATATATATATATATAAAAATAGAAAACCATGCTTTTTTATTAAAATGCATCGTTCATTATAATACTTCAGGAGCCCAGGGGTGGTTCTCTACCATGTAGGTTTATGAAACATTTGTTCGTAAGATCTACAGGAGCATAGAGTATAGTAAGCAAACCACAGGTATGGTGATTTGATCCGGAGCTAGATTTAAACTCAGCAAAATTTTAAACTTATCAAAACTATATTATTTTTGAGAATTCCAAAAAAGTGTTCGCATAAAAGTAGTAGTACTCAAGAAAACAAACTTTTCAGTCCTACAATGCTTTATAGACAAAATATTAAGGCTTGAAGTTACACAAAAAGAGTGAGAGTGAGTGAGAGATAGTTTAAAGAGAGAGGCTAGATGATATTTTGAATATTAAAAATGAAGTAATTCCAAATAGGAATGCAAAAAATTTGATTTGTGAGCAAGACTATTTTCTAATCTTATTTCCAGGATTTATTGTTGGCACACCTGAAATATCCCACCCGGTATTTTTATTAAATACCTTCATTACAAAATAATAAAAAATATATGGTTTTGAAGATTGCTACAGGCTGATCAAGAAGTAAGAAAAGGTATGAAAGTCTAGCATTGCTCTGTTCGTAGAATTAAAGTTTTTAATTAAATAGAAAACTGATTTTATTCACAACGTTTATGTTTTGATTTCTCACATGGCACATTATATCAATTGTTATGAAAATAGACTATTAACTGACTTGGAAATCATAGTCATTATCAAAGTATAGAGCCATAATTGTGAATTGCATCTAATTTCATATTTTGTTATGCAATAATAATAAATAAAAATAAAGCAAGTGTTTCTATACTTCACTGTTTTTTTACAATTTCTTGATCTGTCTCTCCGACTAAAAAAAATAATATAACCATAACAAAGTGACAAAAAAGACAATAAAGTAATTATAAAAAAAAAATATGAAAAAATAAAAAGTAAAGAAAGTAATTTATGAATACTTATTCTAACAAAAAATTATTAAACAAAACAAGACTAAATAAAAATATAAAAAAGTAAAAAAATAAACAAAAAATTATAAACATCTAATCTAACAAAAACGAAAAACGGAACTAGTTGATTTTTTGCACGATGGTAAAAAATATAATATCTAACATAATATATTATAAAATTAATATATTATAATAACATCTAATATAAATTCTAAAAATGACTAAAGATGTGGATTTCCGGCACTTGACAGAGCAATGAAGAGAGAATCTGATTGGTCAATCCAATTGGTCCGACCAATTGTATTGTTTCCCTCATATTCAACAACCCGTACTGTCAAGTCAGAAGTCAACACAAATTTTATTTACAAATAACCCTCACTTAAACTATAAATTTTTCTATAAAAATATATATACTATATATTGTGTAGTAATTATTGGTGTTAATTGTCAGGAGAAAAATTATCGCATAGATAATTGTAAACAATGATTATGGTAAATACTTAAGAAAGCCACAGTTTGGATGTATTGAAGAGAATATAATAACATCTGTGATTGGTTAGTTTATTAAGTTTATGCTAATTATAGAAAAAATAACCTATCATGATGTTATGTTATTGTTTATACACTTAAGGTTACAGAATAAAAAAAAATCTGAGATCTGAGAACTTTAAGTTGAAGTAAGTAAACACTTGAGTTCTGTCATGATAAAAAACTGCGATAAATTAATACCGAGGTTAAAGCTAACAGACAACACAACAAATGAAACTTGCATGCTATCTCATTGGAGCTATCTTTTTTTTTTTAGTTAAATAAAGTTACTACTTTATTTGAACATGATGACCTTATGTTATGATAAGGATGGTGTTATGATACCTTAAGTTGTCAGTGCTGCCAACTTCAAGAATTCACAACAGCTATCTATTAAATAAATAATGGACTGATCACAATGCTTTTTTCTTGTTTTCAACCTAAGGTATACAGCAAGGAAAAATACAACTGTAACTCACTTTAAGCTGATAAATAATGTAAAAAACCTATAGTGAAGAAAAATGTCTTAAATATTTTTTTTTATAAATTAAAAAGTTTCTTTTGTAGATTCATAAAAATAATAAATAAAACAAATTAATTACACAAAAGCTTACCAAACTATACCAAGGTGTTTTTAACCACGTAAAATTGTGTTTTTTTAATTTATAATTTATATTGTTAAACTATGATGATGACTAATTTTTATTCAAAAGCTTAGTTAATTATTATATATTAAAAAAATATAGGACTTTTGAGTAATTAATCTGTTTTTATTTATTACTTTTTTATATTTATCTGTACATAAACGGATTTTTTTCCTTTTATATAATATTTGTATCTCAAGATTCCTAAAATAATCAACAAACCAAACTTGCTTCTTAAAAGATTAACACCAATAACCAAAACACAGTTTATGAAAAAAAACATAATAACATTACACAACTATCAAAAGAAACAACATTTTGAGCTAAATTGAAATCAACATGTCGAGAAAAACTAATGAATATTTGTGCCAGTTTTTTTTAAATTTATAATACTTTATTACCAGAACGCTCCTTTCCGTTAAAGAAAATAACAAAGAAAATATTAGAGTGAATGATTCAGAATTTAGAAAGAAAAAATATAAAACGCTTATTTAAACTTTAGAGGAAAAATATGAAAAGTCATCATCCAGACTTTAGAAGAAAAGTACAACGTAAGATCATGAAAATTAGTTAAAAGATGACTATCATTAGCTAAAATAGTGACCAATAGAATACAAGCGAAAACCAAAAGAAGTACTTTGATCATGTACACGAAATTATTTTGTAAGGATGTAATTAATAGTTTTAAGTATTTTTGACGCATTCTTATAACAACATGCTTGTTTTTTGTGAATAAAGGAATTTTTTATTTTTTTTTATTTATTTAAGCTGAGTAGCAATTTAAATATATATTTAAATACATTTATATATACTTTACTCGTGTTTTTAAAATAAATAATAAATTTTCTAAACAAAACAAACATTGCACTTAATAAATACAATATACAGCAAAAACATTGAAATCAATCAGCAATAGCTTTAATGTTTCTTTCAGTAATTTTAAGTACATTTTATTTACTTCCATTGTTTTTTTTAACTTTTTCTTCTTCTTTTTTAAGTTGCTTTTTTCCTTATTTTTATTTTCTTTCAATTCTGATTTTTTTCATATATTTCTCTTAGATCTTTTTGTTCATAGTACATTTTCTTGACATGTCCTTCCTAACGTTGGCAAGATTGTTATTGAAGACTTATTTTTCATTGTGATTTTGGAGTTTCACTGAATTCTTCAGCTAATTTTTCTCTTTTTCTTATACTGTTTGTATAAAGGCCTACGTTGTGATAACCATATCTTCAAGGTATCGATTTGGTTATGGTATTGAATAACCTTTTCCCCCACCATGATTCCAAGTCAAATGGCTTGAAATCTGAAATATAATAAAAAAAAACCATTTCAAAATAAGAATAATACATTCCACCAATAATAGTAATGAGGGATATGAGAAAGATTAGCGTTTTTCAACCTTTTATATCTGTGACCAAAAAAATTGACTGTAAATACACCACAATCCAATTTTATCGAGGAGCTTTCCTCAACACATCGAATTTATGACACTCATCGTCCTTACTTCAGACTCGCTTCGCTCATTCTCAGAATATACAGTTCACCAAATTTATACTGAGACCATGTCTCTGGACTCACTTCGCTCATCCTCAGATAGTAATTACATTAGTTTTATCCTTAACGGTCATCTATCCAGGCACTGACCTCGATCGATCCTACTTAACTTTTATGGTCCAACAAAAACTATAGATATACTTGCCATATTGAAACAATAATTGATAAACTTATTTATTACTTAAAGGGATACTCTTGTACCAAATTTCAGCTCAATTTGACTTTTTTCTGATCCTTTTATCCAATTTTTAACGTTATTTTTTACTAATGCTGATAATGTGATGAAACTTAGCACATATGTTGGCGATAAAAAAAAAATGTGTCCGTGTTTTATCAATTTTGCTGAGTTAATGACGTCATAAAAAATATTTTCCAGATATTACAACTAGACCTAAAGATTGATTTTTGTCAATTTTGATACACTGGATGATTTGATGATAATAGACAGACTCACACAGACAGACAACTTTATGAAAACCACTCAGGAGGTCTTAAACACACCTAAAATGGATAATTCGAGTGACATACCGGTTTCAGATTTTTTAGCAAACATAATATTTTTCCTATTCGCCATTCAAAGAGATAGTTGTAAGGTTGGCAATACCAATGGCGGGAAAACGAAAGGGTGATCAAATTTGTTTTTATCATAGTATTTGCATGGGAGCCGTTGAAATTTCTTCTTTTATTCCTTTATTGTTCGTTAATTTTTGATGAATGAGGTAAAAATTAATAGTACGACTATCGATGCTAAAAAATGGCAAATATTTCATTGATAAATACTTTGATTATTGATTGATAAATTAAAACACCAATTTAAATACCTGTAACAACTCATTTAAACAATTCAATGCAATTAAAAGGTAATTTTGTGTGTTTGTGTAAACTAAAATGATTTAAAAGTAACATTAATTAACAATAACTAAAATAAAACACTATATTACGATTTTCACCATCTTATCACTCAATTTAAATACTCGTGACAACCCATTAAAACCCTATTTTTCAACGAAATAGTGATTCTACTGAGTTCATATGCCCTAAAATTAAAAGCATTAAATTAAATTAAATTAAAGCACTATGATAAAAAATTTGAAGAAATAATCGTCACAAATAAGAAAAACCAAAAAACTCCCATAAGGACTTTAACGTTATCAATTTCTTATCAGCGACGGTGGCGCTGCTACAGACTTTGAATCGCGAATTTACCTACCGTATAAATGAGGAAAATAAAAAAGTATTGAGTTAAACACAAGTTGTCGAATATGAAACTGGAAATAAGCTTTCCTAGATCACTTCTCAAAAATTACTTAGCCGTCTGCATTTTGAATTAGGGTTCCTCGAAAAACTGTGTTGCCCACAGTACAGTAAAGGAATAAAAATACTTCAGACTTGTGCTAAAAATAATTTTTTAGGATAATTTTTTTAAATGTTTAAATTCTTATGAAGATTCAAAACGGCTGCCAACCCTGATTCTGCTGCCTCACACTACTACAACATACTTAAGCGCAAGCCATATTTACCTTTTAGCTTTGGGTTTGGCTCAGCTTCAAAGTAAACAACGGAAGATGAACCTGTTGAGTTGGACTCGGTGCTCTCTGTTTCCTTACACACTGACATCCAGGCTAAAAAAAGTATACACAATAGTATAACACATGGTTAAAATCAATTGACAGCTTGGGAAAATAATGCTGAGGAACCAATGAGGTTAGCCAGGGGGAGCATAAAGTTAAAAAAGTGTGGCAACTGTTTTCAAGGAAAATAGATGAGCATGGGACAACATGCCATATAGAGTTTAAAAGTATTGGAGAAGCCTATAAAATTTGTGTTTTTTACATTAAAGATCTAACACGCTTTCTTCCTTCTTCCTGACATTATAAAACGTCTAATGGATTAGAAAGAGAAAAAGGCTGTTCTCAATCGTATCATGTCTCTAGTGCTTCAGCAAGACCTAGCTCTCCTGCCCTACTGTGGCGTTCTTTGCCTTAGATTGGTACTGTTTCGGAGAATGTAGGTACCGTTATTACATCTAATGTGTTTAACATTGCTTTTAGCAGCGCAGGATCTTTACGTCAACACTTTTTCACCTTACAAATAAGAAGTAGAGATAAAAGATCATAGCGGTAAGTATTAACTTAAATGCGGAGATTGTGATAGCGCCTACTTAGGTCAAACTGGATGCAGTTTCTCCTCTAGACTCGCAGAGCACGAAATTGCTTTAATAAACATACTATGGAAGAAGGCCATAAAAGTAGACAACAAGTTGTATTCCTACACCAGATATCGGAAGGTAGTAAACTTAATTTCCTTGAGAGGTTAGAAATTCAGGGATTTCTAGACAAGGATAGTTCCAAATGTCTAAATGCTAGGAGTGAGGGTGGGGGCAATTCTGTGTGTATTCAGGCAGTGGCAAAGGCGCCCTGCCCCTCAGTCAATTTACAGGTTGATTACTAGCCTCACATTCACCGGTATGTTTGATCCTTTATCTTTATCAGAATTTCATTCATTATATATTTTTTTTAAACTTTCTGACACTTTATATGTCGCCGTTTATTTTTAGGCATTTTGTTAATTTTATCTGATGTGTTTCATTATTTGGTTTTTTACTCTGTTTGTTTATCATATAATTTATTGATTGTTTGTCATGTAGGCACCGATGATGAACGATAACGGTTGAAAGCTGACTCTGTTATTAAAATATAATAATGTGTGGAGAGACAAATACTGTTTTGTTTTTATTCATTAAAATTATTTTCAATATTTAAAGTTGAAGGATACTTGTTTGTGTTCATACAGCTATAGATAACAGTATTCAAGTCAAGTCTTTCCATTAAAATAAACTCTGAAGAGAATAGTCTGGATTTTGCCAGCTAATGACTATATAAAATTAGTAGTTACTTACACTCATGTACGAATTTGATTAATTCCTCATGATGAGGAGAGATAACTTCTTGTTTAGTTCTGAACGAATGTGATTTCTTA
Organism: Microvelia longipes; assembly: GCA_018340805.1. Classification (NCBI taxonomy): domain Eukaryota; kingdom Metazoa; phylum Arthropoda; class Insecta; order Hemiptera; family Veliidae; genus Microvelia; species Microvelia longipes. The sequence goes on from JACMZG010001859.1 coordinate 20,068,877, forward strand.
CCGTTCACTGCGTGAAACACTGGTTTAGGAGATCTGAAAATGTTCAAAACCATCAGTAAAGGAATTAAACAATGTTTTTCTTCTGGATTCTAAGGGATGAAAACATTTAAAGGGAGTTTGTAACCTTCCCAAAATTTTGCCATTTCAATTTGAGAAAGTGTTAAGAGTAAGTATACAATATAATTGTGCAAGATGTAGGCGCCCTGATGAGTTAGACGTAACGAAACAGAGTGGGACATGACATTATGTCGAGCCATCAATGATGATGAATGTCGAAACAGTTCCCATTGCATTTTGCTAGTTACATTTCCTAGGTGTCTCTCGCACAGTTATATTGTGTTAATAATAATATTCAACAGATGAAAACCAAGTAACTAAACATAATTCAAGCAGCTAAGCAAAACTATAATGAAGTGAAAATAAAGTGATTTAGAAATGCAGGGTCAGCAGTTGAGAAAGTGTTCTGACTCCCACCCTCTACAGGGACCTAAGAAAATTCTCTGACTTTTTTGATAAATCTATTATTCTTTGATGTATGGATTGCCCGTGATCTCTGGGCTCTATAGCAGTAGTTCATAAAGTAGAGTCGCAAAAAAATTGACGGGGGAATAATGCCGATAATAAACACTGAATTTGTTTTGGTGTTAAACATACATAGTAGTATGTGCGTGTGGTATTTAATTTCAGCCCAATCTAATTACTTACGTGGTTAAGTAAATTATTTTTAAACTCATAATTGCAGGTTAATGATGCCCTACACATTTCATAAACAATAGGGTTTAGGACATTAATGAGTTTGATTTTTGTATCAAGTTTAATTTATGATCAAACAAAGCCTTTAAAATCAGCATGAGTTTAAACAAATAAATGAAGAGGGGCACCAAAAATTGTTACCGTCCAGACAGGGGTCGCACTCGTAAAAGTTTAAGAACCACTGCTCTACGTGTCGTGCTCAGTTGACAGTGAGAAAAAATAGAGTTAAGGAACCAATGAGGTAGGCCTGATATGAAAATGTGCTTGTGGTTCAACATCCAGGACTAATCTCATTGGCTCCCTCTCATTATTTTCACACGTTTTCAACTGATTATAACCCTGTGTTAAAATATAATTGGTTCCTGCCATAATTCATGGCTGGTATGCACTACTACTAACTATGTCACAAGTAATTCCCTTAGTTAAAAGAAGTCAAAAAGAAATAAACACGACACTACTTTACTATATACTGAAGAAATTAATCCTTACAAATGATTTAACAAACTTCTAGATATTAATGTCAATATTTTTAAAGAAATATTTTGTTTTAAACTTATTTTTATTTTAATCCAAACAATGACTACAGTCTATCGTTTAGTTTAAAAATCCCCAAGGTCATAAGTATTTTGGCGATTGACCAATCAGAGAAGCCGCTGCCAACTTCTCATTTAAAAAGAGAAAAAATCCCTACCACAATAACCGCTGTGGGGAAAAAACCTTCTTCCCGGCAATCATTCACTTTGTTTGTAGTTCTTCTTTTGATTACTAAAACTACTTTCAAATTCATCTTAAAAATTGTATTTTAAAATTAAACTACACAAAAGAAATGTAAAAAAACATCGCCAAGAAAATACGGGTAAAATAACCTGATTTGTATACTAAGTTTTTTCCCGCTCCCTTCTTGCAGGCATTTTTTTCTTAAGAATCAGTGGTGTCTAAACTGACCTGTCAAGATTTTTAAACTAAACGATAGACTGTATTCTGTGTTGCCGATATCTGAATTAATATATAATATTAATTGCGATATAATTGCAATATATAATATTTAAAACTTATTTTAAATTCATTTTACTTAATTTAAGACATAACAGTCAAAAATAATGTAATTTTTAAGTGAAATTTTAATTAGTAGGAAAAATCAAAAAATGTCTTCACTCATGTATGGTTATGGTACCAAGCAATGATAAGAGACCTTGTATCCTCTAATAATAAAATTCTCTTTGGACCAAAATAAGGCATAGAGAGTCAAAAACTACTAGATGTACCATACACTTTGTTCACTCATGGGGTATGGCAGAGGGTTCAACCCCAACTGTTCACATGGTATTGTTTTACCTATAGTTTAGACTCTACCTTGATAAAAAATGAGTTACAGGATTGAACCCCGTGTTCAATCTTAATTACATGACAACTGCGAGGGAGGTTCAACCTCCTAGGGGATTGAACCCCTTGCTAAACCCCGCGTGTGAACAAAGCCATTGATCCTTTGACTATCCCCCATTGCTAAGCGACAGCCAAACAGTGCTAGTAGTGGTGCCTGCAGGGTAGTAATTAAACTAGAGTCCCGTTGACTATAAGTTGGTCCATCGCATCCATATAGATTATGGGAGTCAGAACACTGTCTCAATCGCCGACCTCTCATTTTTACTTCACAAGTGAAAGGTTAACTCACGTTATTTCAATATCTTCTTCGTTTCTTTTAGAATCTCTAAAATTGTCTAATCTTTCAAAATTTTGAGATATGCCTGCAACAATGACAAAAAAGATAGTTAGACAATATTCTAGGAGTTTTAGAAGAGAAACTAGTTAAAATAAAAAACTCTCACCTCTCCTGGTTTTAGCTACAATTTTACTTGGCCCTTTAGACACCGTATACATTTCAAAATTTTCCTTCAAAATTAAAAAAAACAAAATGTATAATAAACAAAAGATGTACTCAAGAATCTATATTATTATCGGAAAAACTTAAAAATGATTTAGTAAAAGAAAAATATAAATAATTTTGACTATTTTATCGAAATCTTTTTATTAGCGACAAGATAAGAGGGAAGGCAATCAGCTGTTACATCATACGCACGAGTTTTTTTAGTTTCTAGAATTTTCGGGGAGCTCAGGGGGGCTACAAAGGAAGAATAAAACTTTTAAACATAAACCGATATAAATTAAAACTTATTCTTTTTATAGTTCCATGGTTAGGCTTGCATTTTATTTCCGATGTCTAATTAATTAATGTGCATTTAGTTTTAAAAGGGCCTAAGTTACCTACCTAGTTAAGGGGAGAGAAGGGGGGTATTGACTTTTTAATCTTGGTTTAGAAGTGCATGAATTATTATTTATCAGCTGGTTTTAATTAATTTTTCATTGTTTTAATGTTGGTAATTATCATATCGGATCATTTTTGTTTTTTTTATCTTGTGCCTACTGTTCCTTGTCGGGTCGCTAATTTTATTAATATTTATTTTATTTTTTAAATTACATTAAAAATAAAAATATACAGTTTACAAGATGTTTTCAGTTACATAAGATTTTAAGTGCGCAAATTAAGAGTTATGATTATGGTAGTCATGTTTGTTAATGTTGTTATTAAATTATGAGTTTTATTTCTGTGATAAACCGATTGAACTTATGTGAGATACGGTGATTATAATTTTTGTTTTTTTGTTTATTTTTTTTAATTTTTTGCTGTGATGGGTGCTAAAGCGAGTACAGCGAACGCCGAAGAACATGATACTAGAGAAAGAACATTTTCAACGTCAAGCGGTTCAGAGGTCGGACAAGGTTTTAGTTTACTTAGAGCCTTACCAAGTGTCGTTTCTAACGATCGTCAACGTGCTAGGTCCTTATCGTCGGTTCCGGATGGAAACGAACATAATTCACCAGACGGTAACTTCGACATTACCGAAAGCTTAGAAACGGATAGTAGTTCAAACGATGAACATCTAGACAGTCCTCTAGCTGGACAGATTCTCGGCAGAGTTTTCCCTGCCCAGTCCTTACCATCTCACATTTACTCGTTTAATGGTATGTAGTTTTATTGTTTATTTATTTTACTATGTTATCACCTCTTATCACTTAAATGTCACTTTTAATCACTATTTATGGTGGGGTTTAGCATTAATTAAATGAATAATTCATGTTACATTCAACTAGTTGTTAGCTTTTAATTTAATTGATAGCTTTAATTAAAATAGTTTAATCAATTCACTCCGTGTTATTGTATTGATTATATTGTTTTGAAAATTAAATTCTCCAGAAAATCCAAATCAATTCATCACTTGGTTTACTTACATATTTAATTTTGTTTAAAGTAAAGTAATTTTGACGGGAGATGGAAAGAAAAGAGGATGTCTACTCACTTTCTAGATATACAGAGACAAGCAAAACACTATGGAACATAGCTTTTGTGCACATGCACACCTTACTTATTGCTAATCACTCTGTCAATCTGTCAACATGTACAAATTATTTAATTTTTGTTATTTTTTTATAAATTAATAAAATTTAACAATACTGACTGATAAAAACAGCTGTGAGCATAGCTTTCTAATTAAACAAATGATAGGGAGTCCCCTATTGTTTACACTGGAACCCAATACAGTAAGTAGACTTCCTCTTCTCCATTCATCCTTCCTCAAAATGACTTTAGGTTAAAGTGATTGACAAATTAAAAATGACTAAGATCCCTCATAGGACCTCACGACTTACGTGTATAGTTGTTCATTCAAGACTTTGATATTAGGTGCATTTATGTAAAAAAGGATACTTCTTTAAATTAGATGACCCCTTTGTTTTATATTGATTAATCACAAAATAATTATTGACACAAATAATAATTGACAAATGTAAATAAACACAAAAATCTTAGGGGTCACCTACACTAAAGAAGTGCTTAAAAAAATAGACCTGGATTTATATAATAATATATATATATATATATATATATATATATATATATATATATAATATATATATATATATATCATGTATATAGATAACAATAATAAATTGTACAACATTTGAAATAACAAAACTCCATTGCAAGCTTTCAAATGCATTTACACCCATCAACTGGTAAAATGGTTCTTTCTCCAACTACTATGGATACTACTAAACGAAATTATACTAAACTCTTACATAACTTAATAAACAACCTTGTTACATTTGTACTGAAATCAGATACACAACTAGCTTTGATATCAAACTTTCTTAGCTGACAGCTATCATGTATCGTGTATTGTATATATGATACATGTCACAAGTTACTTGCACGTTTTAGTGTGTTCTTTAAAACATAAGATTGACCAAGCAAGGCTTTCTCAAATTGAAACGAAACTCAGCATAGACATGTATTTACAAAACCTATTGGATGTTGTTGATGAATATAAAGGTGCTGACTGGAGCTTTTAAACTAAAAAAACTCTAGTGTTTAGATCGACGAGTGGGATGAATTTCCTTTTAAGTGCTTGTTTTAGCGAATTTTCTTTGAAAAGACTTGCTAATGAGATGGCACGTGTGGTGGGTAGGGCGACCGGAAGTATGTTAAAATTCTGACGCCAAAAAGGTCCTTATTTTGTTTTTTGGTTTGCTGAATTAAATGAACCTGATACACACTCACAGCAACTAAAGGTGAATAAATCGTTGAAAATTATAGGAAACCAAAATATTTTTATTTATTTGCTTTAACATAATGTTTTTACAATGAAGTCTCGCCTTACATAATGACACTAATATTTAACCCATTTTTAAAATAAAAATAAAGAAAAGTAAAATTTTTAAATGAAAAAAGAAAAACAATAATAATAATCTGTGACATGAAAAGAAAATGTATCCTATAAATTATTTTTTTAAGTAAAATTTGAGTTTAACAAAAGAATGTATATAATTAAAAATTAGAGAAAAAAGATATCTGCTTTAGAAAACATCTAATCTTGAATGTATAGCAAAATAAGAATACTAAAGTAAAATAGTTATTTTTAAATTTACTTTCCTAGAACATGTCTCAGCTGAATCGCTTGAATAGTAAAATAATAAACTCCATTGGTGGTAGATTCATTTATTTTGTAGAGTAAGTCTGTTAGGTTTTCTGAGTGTGAAGGTAAGATGTATTGGTCTCAGAGGGCGTTTGACGGTCAGCATTCGATAAAAGTGGTTAAGTGAGTCTGTGCCAGCTGTGCAGATTGGACATAATTCATTCCCTTTGAAAATATATTTGCGGTTAAATAAATACACTTTAGCTAAACTAGAACAAGAGAGTCTTAACTGAGCAATAATTCTGATCTCATGAATGACACTTCCTACATGGAGGTAAGAAGTGAACATTCACCTAACGAAAAAAAAGAGAAAAACTAAAATAACTGTCAGTAAAAAATAATTTTCGAGTTGGGTGTCATTTTCGATGTTTTTTGGGATGCTGAATCAAATTTTATAAAAATACGCGCTTTCTTGCTTATCAATGCAATTTTTGCTTAAGTTTTTGATACACACACACACATACACACACACACACACACATATATATATATATATATAATATATATATATATATATATATATTATATATATATATATTATATATATATATATATATATATATATATATATATATATATATATATATATATATATATATATATATATATATATATATATATATATATATATATATATATATATGTATATATATATTATGAATATTTTTTTGAACAAATATCTTTATTTATTAAATTAATATACAAAGTAAAAGTAAAAATTATACATCTTAACTTAAATTTAGAATAAAAATTAGTGATAAACATAGTAAAAAAGTTCCTACTTTAACATTCTAAGGACATTGTGCTGTAGGAGGATATATATATATAATATATATATATATATATATATATATATATATATATATATATATATATATATTATATATATATTATATATATTTACATATACATCACTTATCCATGCATTGACCTTGCTCGATGCTGCTTAACTTTTATGATCTAACAAAAATCATAAATATACTTATCATATTGAAACGATACTTGGTGTACGATTTAAAACGTAATGGTATACACTTGTAACGAATTTTCAACGCAAGTGGATCAGTATCCGATTTTTACAATTTTTAAGAACGTACACAAGTCGTTTGACAAAAAATTGAATAAGTGCAGATAATGAGATGAAACTTGGCACATATGTTTGTCTTATGCATGATTAGTCTATTTGCCTAAATCTCAATCCTAAACGCATCATTTGTCCCCCTTTTATGATTTTTCGAAATTTTTGGTGGGTCGTTATTGCGGATTAGTGACGTCATAAAAAAATATTTTTTGAACAGCACAACTACAGCAGTAGATTGATTTTTGTACTAAGTTTCAATTCTCTAGCATAAATACTCTAGAAGCACACACACACACATACAGATAGAAGACATCTTTGTAAAAACCACTCAGGAGGCCTTTAAAGCTCCTAAAACTGATTTCGGTGACATCCTAGTTTTGATTGTTTGCAAACACAATGCTTTTCCTATATACCTACGGTATAAAAGAGTAAAAGTAAAAATCCATGAACAAGTAGTATTACTATAGAAGTGTAATTGTTCACTCTATAAAGCGTAAACTCTATATTTGATCCTAAAGGGATTTGGGGGGGGGGAGGCCTTACGGAACACAAGGTTTTGGTTTAAACAATGACTAGCTATTTATCGCATGCAAATATTCTAATAGGTCAAATTTGTTTACTAAAGAAATAATTTTCCCAGCGTTTATGAATTTTTCATAAGCTGAAACTACTCAACCCCTTCCTTATTGTATTTATTTTCGTTCCATGTTTTCCAATGTCGTTGCATTATTTTCAACATAAGTTGTATATAAATATCTATGCCATTCATCCATAGCTTTTACATAGCTGAACATGGCAGATAATAAATAACTCACTAGGACGAATCAAAACTTATAAACTCAAATTCTAGAATTAAAACTGCCTTCTGGAAAAACATTAGTAGATAATAAAGAAATAATGAATAAATTAAATACGCATTTTTCAAGAATAGGCGAAAAACTATCTAATGAACAGACACTACTGACAACTGTAGTTCTAAATCGACTGCTACTTATGTACCAAATATACCCGAAACTATTGTACTTCTACCTGTAACTGAAACAGAAGTTCTAAATTATATTAGGAACTTAAAAATAATAAAGCACCAAGCACAGATCAGATGTCAGCTATATTATGTAATTCCTGCTAAGAAAAATCCCACATCACATTCAACAAAGGGGGTTGAATGTGAAGAAAGGGAGAGGGTTCACATTTTAAATTTAAAGGGGAAATTTTTTTCCGATATTTTTAAAAATGCAGTTATTACTCTGTTGTTCAGAAAAGGTATCAAATCGGATGTCATGAACTACAGACCAATATCTCTTCTCCCTGTTGGTGCCAAATTATTAGAAAAGTGCATAGTGGGTAGACTATCTTCTTTTGTTTTGACAAACAGCATTTTTCGTCGAACTCAGTTTGAATTTAAGTATAAAACAAGAGGCCTTCGGTCACTTTACTGCTACGCGGCATCGGCGCGCGAATTTTTCTTGAAAATTCGCTAAAAGCATTTGTTTCATTCTCAGCGGTCACCCATACAGCACTGACCACAATCAATGCTGCTTAATTTTAGTGATCCAAAAAAATCATAGATATACTTGTCGTATTAAAACAGAACTTGCTGTACTTATTTATTACGTAATAATATACACTTGTACCAACTTTCAACTGAATTTGATTATTTTGCTATTTATTAAAATCGTACACAAGTAATTGGATAAAAAGTGAACTAATGCTGTTAATGAGATGAAACTTGGCACATATGTTAGTCTTATACATAGCTACATGCGTGCCAGATTGCAATTGGATCGCATCATTTCTTCGCGTTTTATGTTTTTTCAAAAGTTTTGCTGGGTCATTATTGCGGGTTAATGACGTCATAAAAGAAATTAGTTTTCATAAGGCACAGGTACACCTATAGACTAATTTTTGTACAAAGTTTCGACTCTCTAGCATAAATACACTAAGCGCTACGATGATAACACACACACACACACACAGACAACTTTGTAAAATCTTCTCAGGAGGTATTACAAAATGCCTGAAACAGATAATACCGGTGACATCCCGGTTTCGGATTTTTCGCAAACACAATACTTTTCCTATATACCTACGGTATAAAGAAGGAAAAGTGAAAATATTAGAACATAAACAAACAAATCCCAAACGTAAAGAATAAAAAGTCCACGTTTTGTTGGATTAGTATTCATTAAATATGTAAAAAAAAATGGTAGGGGGTACCTTGGATTTGCTACGCTCATTCTCACTTATTCGGACTCGCTTTGCTCGTTCTCAAAGTATAAAATTAATCAAATTTATACTGTAACACATCTTCCGACTCTCTTTGCTCGTCGCGATGATTTGTATACGTTTTTTAAAAAATTGTAAAAATTCTTAAAATAATCTTTCTGAGTTGAAATTTGGTACAATTTCCCTCGACGGAATAAATTTGTATATTGTAAAGGACGAGCGAAGCGTGTCCGAAGCTGGGAGGATGAGCGTAGCGAATCCGATGTAATAAAGAAAAATTTCGAGGTACCCCTTACCCGATTTTTTTCTTA
>JACMZG010001859.1:20083277-20113277 GCA_018340805.1 Microvelia longipes
ACTCAATGAAATTCCACTGATAACACAAAAGCCGGTTCACTGGTGGTCTTAAGTAGAGGTACCACCCTAACAACAAGATTTTTTTATAAATGTGTTATAAATAATAACTTCAGTAAACACAGTGGAATTTTCTACAATAATATCAACACCAACAGTGTATGGAAAGACGTTGTAGGTGTTGATGTTATTGTGTCATAAATGTTCTCTAATGAAGAAAAATAACATATATTAACAATATAATTATACGAAAATAAACATAAAAAACCAGCTAATTATTTAATAAAATCGGTCTTAGATAGCAAAAGGGTTGCGAAATACGATAATCTACATTTAGTTGACGAAGGCTACATTTAGCGTGTTTTTTATTAAAAACGTTAAAATGCAATTTAAAATGCTTAACAAATTGTATTGAACCGGTATTTATTGTATATTAGTATTTTATGAATATTCGATCAGTATAGTGTATCACACAAGGCTAAAATCAGTTGACATCGTGGGAAAATAATGCCAGGGAACCAATGAGGTTATTCCTGGATGTTAAACCATTCCTATTATTTCAAATCGGACTAACCTTAGTGGTTCCTCAACACTATTTTCCCGGGATGTCACCTGATTTTAGCCATGTGTTGAACTATAATTAATAGTAGAAAATATTAATTCAGTGACCGAAAGTATTGCCAACCTTTTTATAAAAAAAATTGTATGTTGTTATGGTGGCAGCATTACTTAAGACCACCAGTAAACTGGGTTTGCTGTTATCAGTTATGCTCCTTCTATACCAAGTATTATTTAAAGGTATTAAAGAAGCAGTACAGATAACATAAAAGCCGATTCACTGTCAACGTTTTCAAAAATTAAACTGTTTTGCAACACGATGGCCGCTGGAATCCTGACTTTGTGGTGGGAATCCTAATTCTCAAGCAAAACATGCATCGAAATTGTTATGCTTCATCTAAAGGATCTTGAATAAAGAGGATGACGCCATTTGCTATTTAACAACGTGACCCCGCTGAGGGTAAAATAAAGAAGAATCCATAACAAAACACTTGTCAAAAACTGCGCATGCTTACTAGCATTACATTAACCGCGAAGGTCCTACATTTATAGAGGCAAACTTACCTTCCGATGGTTTCCTGTTGTTTTGCTTATTGAGAAGGTTATAGTCAAATAGTAAAAAGTAATGAAGTTTCTTTTATTGACTGTTTTATTTTAATTGACTTAACAAACACTAAAGGTAACTAAAATCACAACTAACAAGCACAGAAGAAAGTTGAGGAGCAAACTCGACTTAAATTGTTACTTAACCTGCGTTTTTTGCTACAACCATCGGAAGGCAAGTTTCAAAGAGACTAATACTTATAAGAGTATTAGTATCTTTGGTAAGTTCGCTCTAAAGTAATATATAACCCAAGTAGGGAAACAAACGCGATTTTTGTCGGACCTGGCAAGTAGCTCACATTTTGTTTACCAGAGGCTCAATTTTTCCTATGGCTATTTTGTTTTACTCTATTTAATGTAAACAGAATATTTACGGTACTCAAAATTTTTTTATTGCATTTATTTGTACAATTCAGTATAAAATTTTAATAATATATGTTAGAATTACGTTTTGCCACATTCAATAGAGGTTTAAGTGCGAATCTTTACTTTGTTTTTGGTTTAAATTACTTAAAACGAGCGGTTAATTAAACTTTTTTTTCGGGTGCACTACTTAACTTAGTACATTTATGCAAGGGATATATTTGTTTTTCCCTTTCAAATATTAAATGTTATTAGTAATTTAACAACTTCAGCCTAAAATCTATGAATATAATGAAAGCAATCGTAATTTTAAGTTATATATTTAAGACAATACACTGTCGTCTGGATGTTCTTCAAAATATTAATAAAAACATGTGGTTTACTTTACTATAGTTTCTCTTTTTTAAACTAAATTATTGTAACAATTATTTCACAGAATTCAATACGAAATCGTTAAATTATTACGTACATATTATATTATAGTTCATATTAAACACGATAACAAGTAAAACTCACCTAAAGTTATCAGGGTTGCCAATAAAATTAAGTAAAAAAAAATGCTCATGCGCAGTTACTCCAATTTTAGCTCTTTATTTTACTTTTGGTGTACTTTTGAGCATAGAGATATATACTAGAGGGGGCATAGCCTATCTTAATACATTGAAAGGCCTGAAACATTTTAGTGGGGCTCAGTGTAACCTCATTGAAACCTCTCTAAGAGGGAGTTAAGGTTATAATTAATCAATTGTTTTCGGCTTCCAGCAGATTGTTTGTGTTGTGATTTGTATTTTAAACATTCTACTATATAATTTACTGTTTTTTGTTATGTTTATTTGATGATAATGATAATCGAATGGGGTCAGGTTACTTTTTCGATGTTTCAAAATTCAACCAATAGGGCCCCTCTAGTAATATATCTCTATGACTTTTGAGTCATCAGCTGATTACGATGTCTGTATGGATGAAGCCGCTTGTTACTAGTAGATTTATATCTATGCCTTTGAGTTTTCGAACAAAATGGTCACGTGATATCTATCCTTTCCCGAAGTTTTTAAAGTTTCGAAAAGTTATATTTATAACTTTGATTATATTTTTTTATATTGATAATGATATCAAGAAAGAGGACTAGAAGCGGCAATAATACCGTTTCGATAGATTCTACCTCTGATAAAGGTAGCCTCAACAAATTTTAAATTGATTCTAAACTCGTAGAATTCGTTAAATCAGGGTGATAGTATATTATTTAGCTGTGCTCCTTCGCTATTATTTGTTTGCTAATATAATATTGATCGTTGAATATTACCTGTTGATTTATGTTACAGGAATCAAATGTCCAGTTTGTTCCAAATTTGTTCTACCTAACGACATCGAATGTCACCTGGTTATGTGCCTCACCAAACCTAGACTTATATATAATGGTAATTTTTATTTCTTTTCTAGTGGAATTGAATCAACAAGCGAATTCACTCCTCTTAAAATCGTATGCTCGATATTAAAACAATGACAGATGATAGTAAAGTGTCTAAATTATAGTAGAATAGAACCAACAAGTGACTTTACTCTTGTATTTCCGTTTGTAGAGGCGACTGCAAATGTCAAAAGAAAAAAACGTTGGTCCCTAGGGCTACTTTTAGCGCCATTTGTTATCGTAGAGGTGGTTATGCCAATGTCATGTTGTATATGTGGTCTCGACATCACACTTTTGGTGGCAGGATTCTTCATTGTATCAACACGTCATAACCTCATCACTTTAACTGAATCATGTGTTGAGGGGTACCAACACTATAAAGCCTCGACAGTATTATAGGTGTCGATCTTACGTAAAATCAGGACAAAGGTGTCACATGACTAATTTTTGTCCTGTACAAACTCTATGTTATATCTTCACATGGCATAGTTTAACGATGTCTCAACACTATGTAGCATCGACCAACGGATAGACCCGTTGGTCCAGATGGACCAATGATATAGACTCTGGCATCTCTATGTACTTTTTTAAGGTGGTAGCCCTGCCTAACATGCATTCCATTGACATTTTCTATATAAATACTACATGTGTTATTTACATAGTTTATACAGGGAGAAATATTTAAAAAATGTAATCTTCTATTATTATCAGGCCATTCAAAGTTAAATATATTTATCGTTTTATAGATGAATAAATAATTGAATTATATATGTAGATTTATATATTTGAATTATTTATGTTTAGAAAATAAGTATGTACTTATTTCTATGGGTTTATTGTAACTGTTATAGAGGATGTTCTCAAAGAAGATAAAGGAGAGTGTGTTATCTGCCTGGAAGAACTGACACAGGGTGATACCATTGCCAGGCTCCCTTGCCTTTGTATATATCATAAATCGTAAGTATCTTCCTTGCTGATTTTCAACCATAGAGACTAAGGCCTGTATTCAAAGACATCTTCCTAACATTCTCCTTGGTCTCAGGCTTGATCAAGGGGACTTTAGTTCTATAAAAAGTTTTGAACGATTTATTCGTTCAACAATTGGTCAACAAGTTTGTTGACCAAATTGTCTGACATATTACTTTGTGACGATAAATCTTATAAAGATTAAGAAGATAATTATTTGTTTTCATATCATTTTTATTATTTAAGCTGTGATTTTTCTAGTCTTTCTATTAATGTATTGTGTTTGTTTATTTATTTATTTATTTTAATAGTTTATTAATGTAGCTTGTTGAGAATGTTTCTGAAGATGCCTACAATGATAGGCGATATATATTAAATTGAATAAATCGTTCAAAACTTTTTATAGAACTAAAGTCCCCTTGATCAAGCCTGAGATGGAGTTCTATAAACTTTCCAGTGCTACAAAGAACAAACTATTATTCTCCTTGGTCCTTAAGGAGAATGCACCCATCATACTCATGTACACCCTCTCATACTTAGAGGGTGTACATGGGCAGAATATCACAGTAATAAGGAGTCTGGAAGTGAGACAGCTTCCACTAGGTGCCATAACTGTACTTACCCCTACTGTAGTCTCCCAAGAGAGAGACTATATACTCCCCCACCACTCTACAACCCCTGTTGTAGCATGCACTCTACCACCAGTGGGCATTTTTCAGTGACGCCTCGTTAAACCACTTTATTCAACACAGACAATTAAAGAATACATGCAATAGATAATAATTAAAACTGATTTTAAGTTTAATTTACTTAAATTAAGACAAAAATAATCTAATATTTACGTAGGACTGTAATTATTCGGGAAAAAAATGATGTCACCAATGTACAGTTGTGGCATCTAGCTACCCAAGGAATGTTGTATCCTTCCTCTAAGTATTAGTCTCTTTGTTTTCAATAGATAAATAAAACAATTACTATCGGTCTGTTACAATATCCATCAGGCAACACATCTGATGTTTTACATGATATTTTACCTGATGAGTGGCGGAGGAAACAAATCAGGTAAAACATCAGATTAATAAAGATACACTTTATCACGTCCCTCTTGAGTTAATTCAGTTTACTTTAAGTAGTTCTTAAATTACTTATCATTTAAGAAAACATTTTATGAACACAGTAGACAGAATTGATGCACTGAATATAGAAGGTTCTGTATTTATATTACAAATCTAGACTCCCCAACTGAAAGACAGCGAAACAAAAAGTGTGACGATGAGTGTGTATGTGATGAAACTAAATGAATAATCAAAATAATTTTACATTTATTTTGTATCATATTTGCAATGATTTTAATCTAGATTACTGATAAAACTGTTATGAATACCAATGTCTAATCAATAAACAGAATAATTCTCTGCTAATCAATAAAAAAATATAATTAAATCACCAGTGTTTTATCCTCAAAATAAAAATATTTTTCAACTAAATATTTAAACCAAGCATTTTTTTTATTCTTTGGCAGAGGGAATAACCTCCATGTTAGTAAAAATGTAAATTATTATTATACATATAAAAAAGCTAATTTAAAAATGATAATAATACTGCCTGTTATTATTTTTACGGGCGGTTGTTTCAAATTTAGCATGCACATTAAGTAAAGAAGGTAATAATCAGGTTTCTGATGAGGCCATCAGCTCACCGATGCAGTGAGTTTGCTTTTCCCGCTGCTGATCAACTTTTCCCGCCATGAGTGACCTTGTTGAATAAAATAAACACCCCATCTAGTACTCATCAGATGTTTTCAACTTATCAGATGAATACCTGATGAATACACGTTACACACCGTATATACACTCAGCATGTTAAGTCCGTAGATTGTATTAACTACGATAGTTGAATACACATTTAGAACCATGCAAAGGAAATCTAGTCGGGAATGGCTAGAACCAGGGAGATGGAATCGCAGATCGATCCCCCTATACGCTTTTTGTATTATAATTAAGGGCAATCATTTGTAATGTAACATTTTCTCAACAAACTATTATTTCACTTAAGTATTACTGTTTCTCACCTAATGATGTTTCAAATATTTTTTTTCTTTAACTTTCTCATAACCTGAGTGAACCTTCACAATTAAAGATGCGACTTTTTGGGGGGATCACTTTTGATGTAATCTAACTGGATAGAATAAATAAAATGGTACAAGAACCGAATTATATAATTACGATCGCCTGTTAAATACGCTGTGTGTACGTAGTAAATGAACTAAATCTTTACCCCGAGAGCTTGAAAAAGTGATGCTAATTCTCTCTTTAACCTCAATGCTTCCCTTTCTTCTTTGATTGGAACTTGAAGCATTTTAATAAGAAAAATGTTGGTGAGTAATCATGTTGTGGGGATTAGCATAGGCCAGACTGTTGTTTTGCTATATACTCTACTGTATAAAACCTTTATATCTTTTGGCTGAATTGTGCTAAATGTTTATTTGGTAGGGATTGCTACCTAAACATTTATTTTTTTCCCCTGTCATGTTGATACATTGTTGTTATTATTATTAAGATGATTTTGGGTCAAGGACTCCATTTATACTGCAACGAGAGGTCTTTTACAGTGCCATCTATTAGTTCAAAAACTTTTTCTGGACCAGGATTACCTTGAAATATGACCTATTGGTAGATTTCATCTTGCTACCTAAGTTAGATAGCCTTTTAAATGCTAGAACCTCATGTCTCAATAGTAAAATTTTTGTCTCAAAAGATTTTGACACATTTCCAGATAAAATAGCCCTATTTTGAAATCATAGCCTTCAGTCACAGGGTTTCAAAATTAACCTCCTTGTGTCATCAACCCAAAGAGACTTTTACTACTAGAGGGAGGACATGGGTAGAATACTGCAGTGATAAGGGTTCTGGTAGTGTTTCAATTTCCATTAGGTACCTACGCATACTAATGAGATACTAATGACTCCTCAACCCTATACAGCACTCTACAAACGGCAGGCATTTTTTATTGATTTCACATTAAATCTCTATGTACGACTCAGAGAATTAAAAAATACATGCAATAGGTAATAATTAGAATTTATTTTAATTAATTTAATGCAAAATAGTAGAAAAAATGTAATATTTACAAGAAATCATACTTATTGTGAAAAATCAAAAAATGATATCGCAACTATACAGCTATTTAGAGCTTTTGTATCCTCCCTCTAGTAGTGCAATTCTTTTTGTTTCAAAATAATTAGTTCACAAAGTCAATCTTGTTTGATAATAGTTATACTGGTTAGTCTTACTCTTTTCAATTTTAAACTAAATATTTTAAAATTACTTATTAGAGATAGAAAAACTTCAATTCTAGAATATTTTAAATAAGTAGGAACTGTATATATTTTAATCCATTTGAATCATCGTCAGATAAAACTAGAAACAAAAGTATCTTTAGTAATATTTTTACCTAAAGATGATCTGAATGTATTGAAATATATATATATATAGCTCCTATTTATTAAAAATATTATAGAATTGAATTTCTTTTTCGTAAAAAGTAAATATGGAATTGTATAAAAAGACATTACTCTATTAAGATGTTTAACATTGTTCTTTTGTTGATATCCAGGTGTATAGATCGGTGGTTCGAAGTCAACCGAAGCTGTCCTGAGCACCCAGGTGATTAACCAACTAACAAATAACATTTTTTTATATTGACATAAAAAATTTTATACATAAGAAAAAACACCCTCTTACTACAAATAAAATAATAGATTTTTTATATTAAAATCACAAGTTTCAAGTACGGTCTTCTTATTAAGGTTTTTCCAGGTTAGGATATCAATCATTATTTAATCATAAACATTTTATTGATTTGTTTTCTTTAAAGATTTGAATCCTAGTTTTTGATTTGTTAACTTTTTAAACTTGTGAAAATTTCAACCAATCACAAACGTTACACCGATTTGTTTTCTTTAAAGATTTGGATCCTAGTTTTTTATTTGTTATCTTTTTAATCTTGTGTAAAATTTCAACCAATCACAAATATTTTGCTGATATTTTCCTCTCTATATATTTGAACATTGGTTCTTGATTAGTTATTCTTTTAACCTTATATCAAAATTTAAACTAATCATAAATCTGAAAGATTATAAAATCTTTAATAAAACTGTCACTAATATTTATTATCAATTTTTGATTTGAATCTAGTATTTGATTGATTACAAATAGAACCAATATATACATTTTTTATTTTTTTATTCTTTAAATATGTATTTGATTTTTATAAAAATAAATGTTGATTGATAATTCTTTGAAACTACTGATACAATTTTAACCAATCAAACTCTTTTCAGATATTTATTTTCAAAGAATTTTAAGTCTTGGTTTTGATTGATTATCCTTTTAGACTTATGTCAAAATTTTAACCTATCATAAACCTTATGCTGATACTTTCTACCATACAGATTGCAATCCTAGTTTCTGATTGGTTTATATGTTACGCTTATTTTGGAGTTAACCAATCAAATATTTGTATTGATATTGTTTGTAATGATGATGAAATATTTTAATTTAAAAACTAACCAATGATAGTGTTTTTATTTTTGTTCTGTACATAAGAAAAGAAAAATATTTCGTAAATTTAATAAATAGATACAAATGTTTATTCTTAACCATAGGTATATTTATAAGTGTAATAATTAACTATTAATATTTTTAAAATCCAGAAATGAGTTTCAGTGTTGAATCTTGAAAAGAAAAAAATAATTGTGAAGAATTTATGACATAGCTATAAGTGTTAAAAACCAAAAATTTAAAAAAAGTGGCTTCATTTTTTTCAAAAAGTTTTAAATGGTAGAATTACCTTACCGGCTCAAGCTGTGTGATTATACATAGCTTAAGCAGCTTTCTTCTTATCTTTATTCTTATTAAATAATGTTAAATGTTTTCTTTCGAAAGTCATTATTATTTCCAATTTTAAATGTGCTGGTTCGCATTTAAGGTTCAAAAAATGTATTTTTTGCTGGGGTGATTTTTTAAAATGACGTTTATCATTAATTGTACGTTATAATTTATGATATAATTTAATCAAAGGTGAAAGTGATAATGAAACAAAAATCTTGGACTGAGTTTAATGACAAAGGCATATTCTGTGATGTTAATATTCCTTTGTCAAATAGACTTTTTAATGAAGGGGTAGCAATTGACGAGGATATATCTGTTTGTCAAATAGATTTCTTAACAAACGAACATCTATTGACAAGAATATATCCTGTTGTCCAAATAGACTTCTTAACAAACGAACATCAGTTGATTAGGATATATCCCTTTGTCAAATAGATTTCTTAACCAACATCAATTGAGGAGGACATGTTTCTATGACAATTCATTTATCACAAAATAAGTAGTGTAACAATCCCCTGGTTCTATATAGTTTGAATACCAAACTAGATTGTTATTTTATCTTTAATCCCTTTTATTCTTTTAACAAACTTCCTCTAGGATATCTCTCGGTTTTGCACTAACCTTAAAATAATATTGTTTAGAGGGATAAGTTAAAGTGGAGACTTCCCCTCCCTACCTAATTTACAGAATTTATATAAAACTATCAAATATGCCTAGATCACAGATCTCTTGAGTAGAAGTCTGATACCACCATGTCACATTGATCACTTACACTTACTTTCAGTACTTAATGTTAACTATACAACATATGACAATATAATTGTGCGAGAGACACCTCGGGAATGTAACAAGCAAAATGCAATGCTACATCTGGGAATTGTTCGTTTGACATTTGTCATCATTAATGGCTCAAAATAATGTCATGTCCCACTCTGTTTCGTTATGTCTAACTTATAGGGCGCCGATATAGCCTGTTGAGTTACATAGAACAAATGATGGAACAGTTCCCAGACGTATTATTGCATTTTGCTTGTTACATTTCCTAGGTGTCTCTTGAACAATTATATTGTGTCAACTATTCATGTTTGGCAAAACTCGGTAGTATCAAATGATAAATATATATATTACAAACTCTTAAATCAAAATGATGGTTTAAATAAACTACTCTCAAATTTTAGATTTTTCTGGTTTTATGAGTGCCTACTTTTATATAATTTACACTATTAATTTAATTTTTATCAAATGTCTTTTTTTAACTAAAAAATATTATTAAATTGCAAAACATAATGCAATTGAGTTGAAATTTGGTATAAGTGAATTTCTTTATGTATTAAATAAGTATTTTAAGTTTCATTGAAACATGACTCATATAGGCTTTCATGGGTTTACTATTTTTAAGCATTGAACAAGATTTGTACTTGGTCGGTGACCACAGGGAGTCGCAAATCCGATAAGGAGAGATTTTTTTGTTGTTATTTATTCATTTAAAATAAATTGATTTTTTTAAATGCAAAAGTGTCAATACAAGAAACAGTTTATTTAAAAAGATGCTGGTTCATCTTTTTCCAAAATATGAAGAAATATCTTTTCTGGATTTTATGTTTTACTTTGAAAATAATTATAGAATATGATTAAGTAAGAGTTTTAAGGTCTTGTATAGTTATTGTCCAAGAGCACGAAGGTGATTTTCTATGTCATTATGAAGGTTGTAGGATTTACAGGATCTTAGAGTAGAGTAAGAAAACCACAAGTCTAGTGACTATCTAGGGTTGGACAATATGCTGTCTCAACAAAACTTTGAACTTTTTTATTCTTTAAAATTCTAAAAAAAAATCAAATAAAAGCTGTAGCACTCAAGAAAACAATAATTTTTAGTCCTGGTAATTTTCTAACTACTTTGCTCTACATTCGAGATATTAGAGCTTGAAGTTATAAAACATATATAATAAGTACGAGATAGTTTAAGAGAAGGGAAGATAATACTTTGATGAAAATGAAGTGATGTCAGTAAAAAATGACCTGGACTAAAATGTTTTATTATTATTAATAATAATTATACTCCTTGACTAAAAATCAGATGGAAGGGAGAAAATGCAACGCTTGTAACACAGTAAAAGGGAAGAAAAAAGTCCCTACAAGTGGGGTGATGTGTTAGTGGGGGTAAGTCAGGTTATTTTTACCCACCCCGCAGCACTTCTTATCTCTTCTATTCAAAACGAACTATTTTTAACTATATTTTTATAATTTCTTTTTACTTTAAATGGTGTCTCTTCTAATATTGTTCTTGCATACTCAATCTTTATAATATTATTAATTATTTAACTTCTACCGAGGAAAACTATAATTAGTATCACTTTGTCATCAATTATTAACTGTAACTTGAGAAGATAAAATAGTTATAATAATTTTTAATTTTTACTGAGTCAGCATATTTTTCCTGCCCTGGAGTAAAAACACCAGACCGGTGATTTTCTTACTTTACTCTAATGTGTAAATCCTATGACCGAATAATTCATAAATTTTATGACAGAAAATTACCCTTGGGCTCCCTAAGTATTAGCTGATTTTTGAATTTGTAAAATATTTTTAATTAGAATCGAAAGATCCATCCAGATTGAAGTATATTATACGTAGAACACAGATTATAATGGTGAACAATAGTATCTGTCTTACTAATCTCAATCAGAGACTAGTAGAGACTATATTGTAATTTTATACTGTACACTACAAGTGTAATGTAGAATATTAATTTCAATAGAGTAAATTTGTCATACTATTAAATGGTTTACTTAATTAGTCCAAGAGCCAGACCTGAAAAAACATTATTCATTTTGCCCTGTTTTAAATTAAATTATTTTGAAAACATACCTTAAATTATTAAGAAAAAACATAGTCTGCCTATCTAGAGTGTAGCCTTTATATGGTTGCATACATTTTAAATATATTTAATATATATATAATTATATATATATTTTGCTATATAAATATGTTGCAACAATTTCAGATTTTTTGAAATAAGTGGTTCCTTGTTGGTCGTGTGCAAAAATTGAACAGAACATTTTTTAAAGCAACCAAAATCGTGTGCTTATTTGTCAAAATCAGATTATTAGAACCTAAGTTATAGGCTTAAAAATGCAAAAAAACGTTGATTTTTTTTATTAAATTTGCTGATTTTGGAATAATGTATAATTTTTTGGTGATTTTGCCAAAATTTAAATGGGTTTACAGCTGTACAAAATAAGTCATGTTTTTAGGTTCAGCTCGTGGACTATATAATCGTATAAAACGATTTATATTTTTGGTTAAAAAATATAAATCTTTTCAAGCACTTTCACGTATATGTTTGAGTGAGTTTGAAGTTTTTTACCTTAGGAGATGATATTTAGAGAGAAGAGCCATATGAGAGATGATATGTGATATTTGATGGCTATCTTTATTAATACAACATATGGTATGGTGACCGAGCAATTTGGGGAATACAAATAAAATTGTGTCAGTACAATTTTTTTTTTAAGTTGCTGCGCAAATTTTTTGATGGTTTCGATAAGGAAATCTCTCAAACTCGACTGTAGGGACCTTAATTAAGATGTATAATATATTGAAGAAAAACGGAGGAAAAATGTTTTGTTTTTGTGTAATAGCTTTTGTAATTGTTATGTATAATATGTTTGTCTCAATTACAGTTTTAGTTTTGAACAATTGACAGCTTACTAAAAATAAATGAAGAAATTCTATTGGTTCAATCTGAACAGGGATTTAAGATTCTAATTTTTTTTGTTCAATTTTATTAAATTGTCTGTTTAATAGACCATATAATTATGAAATAAATTATCCTTGCAGAGCTGAAAATAAAAATGTAAACCTCTTTGAAAGATAATGCACCAATAGAATTCCTGTGCTTATTACTTTTTCTTAAGTCGTCAACTGACTCAAACCACGACACTAACTTTAGGGATAATTTAGTGCAATTGAAATGTTAACATTTTATTATATGAAACTATGTTGTTTTGGTTTGTGGACACGGCGCTACTCATTGTACTATTAGTACTACTCCCTCCCTTTTTTTAAAAAAATAATAATATTTTTAAATAAAGTCTTTCCACAGATGATTTATTATTACAAAACAAAGCTAGCTTTCAACCTGTGGAGTCATCATAGTGCCGGTGAAATGTTTCTAAATTACTTTCTTGGCAGTTTTCTTAGGCCAAGGCATGTATGAGTCTAAAAGATGCTTTGGCCTCACTGGCACTGATGATGACCATTCAGGTTGAAAGCTGGCTTTGTTTTATAATTATAAATAATTAAAAAATGTAGACTCTTCTCACAGGCACTGATGATGACCATTCAGGTTGAAAGCTGGCTTTGTTTTATAATAATAAGTCCTCTAAAAAGTAATTTAGACTCATCTCACAGGCACTGATGATGACCATTCAGGTTGAAAGCTGGCTTTGTTTTATAATAATAAGTCCTCTAAAAAGTAATTTAGACTCATCTCACAGGCACTGATGATGGCCGTTCAGGTTGAAAGCTGGCTTTTTTTAAAATAATAAATCATCTGGTAGAAAGGCAAACTTTATTGATTTTTAACCTTATTCCACATCTCATTAATTATCGGATTAATAATAGTTTCCTTTTCTGTTTTATTTGATCTAAGAAAACAGTGTGACCAGTGTCAAACACACATTTATCCTCTCATTACTATTTAACCAGACTAACTGGTTGTCTGAGCATAAATGGTACAGTTTTCACCAAAGTCTATTAGGCATAATTTTCTGTATCAAACATACCAATACAAACGTTTGTTCCACATTGATATATTTTATATTTATATTTGTTGTTGAATTTTCAGGTTTAATTCTTTTTTGTTTTGTTTTGGAGGTTTTTTATTTTTAAATTTATTAATATTTTGTATGAAATCCCCTTACAGGGAAGGAATTATTATTATTAATTTTTCTTAGGCGCATCATATATTAAATCAAATGTATATAGTTTAAATGTGTACTCGTATTTTTTTCTTTTAGTTACAAAATATTTTGAAATAATTAAAATAATATAATTACATCCTACTTTACTGTTTTACTTTTAAGGTTTAATCAATTGACAACCTAACGAACATAAGTTTGGAATAAATGGTATTGGCTCATTCTAACCCTACCCCTTTGAGAGGATTCTAAATTAACCAATAGCATTTCTTCCTTCTCTTATTCCGGTTTGTCAGCAATCAAAAACTGTAATTGTAAATTCATCGATCTAACTAGATGATGACATATTGACTTGTTGATTTATTAATATTTATATTTATTAAGTAATTACGCCATATTAATTTATAAGTTCTGGTCATTTTATTTGTTATTTATTAATTAATTTAAGTTCAAACAATCAAAACTATTTTTTCACTTTATTTGCCATACTTTAAAGCTCACTATTATTTATCAATTATTTTTTAATAATAAATAAATTATTTATTTATTTACTGTCAATTTGCATTAAATCATTTGTTAATCTATTTTTGATATTTAATTTATTTCTATTTTGATATTATTTGTAAGTTTGATTAATATTTGGTTGTTGAGTGCACTTTCCGTCAAAAAACTGCAACAATACTATATTTTATTGACTTAATTTATATTTTTTTCTAGGATAATTTTAAATTAAATTTCTTAAATGAAGTTGCTCTGTTTATAGATCTTGCTCTGCCGCCACAATGGCTTTGTGGAAAGAAGGTTTTTATTAAACTGGTTCTAGGGATATGTCAGGTTATCATATAATTAATTTAATCAAAATACAGAAATTAAAAGAATATAATAATTTAAGAAAATGAAATGCTAAAACAGTAATATTTTTGGATAAAATGTATATGATTAGAATGCAGTGAGATAACGCCTATTTAATTATGTAAACATATGTAGATATTGTTATGGTATGTCTATTAGTATTCGATGCATGGATAGCAGGAGATCTCTAAGCTCTATTTGGCTCTTGAGAACACATTGCTATTATGTTGAAAATTAATTGCCCAAGTTGAGGGATCTTAGATGTATTAACGTTACAAGGTGTTACCTTTTTACTGATGAGGTTAAGTATTACTAATGATTTAACAAACTTCTACAGATTACTTTCACTTTTTTAAAGAAATATTTACTCATTTATTTTTATTATAAATGAAAGAATTTAACTATTCAAATAAAAATCTTCAATGTTGCAGACTTTTCCTCATTTATAACATAGATAAAGGAAAATTATTGTTTGCAAAAAATATACGAAACCAGAATTTCAAATGAATGATCTGTTTCTGGTGTTTTAAGACCACCTGAGAACTTTTCCTCACCTGTTGATGAGTAAAAGTTCCGAGGTATCCCATACCCAATTTTTTTTTAATTTGCTCGGTGACCGTCTTAATGTAAATATTAAAAACCCAATGTTTTTGCTTCTATCGCAAAGGGACGAATACTGAAGAGATAGGAATTACACAGTGATAAATTGGGTCTAAAAGTAAGACAGTTTCCTTAGGGTTCCATAACAGGACTTATAGAGTCTTCTACTAGAATCTTGTAGGAATCTTGCACATAATTATAATGCGCCTTACAAACGGCGGGAATTTTTCAATGACGTCTCATTATATCATTTTATACAACACAGATAATTAACGAATATATGTGATAGATAATAATAACAACTTATTTTGACTTCATTTATCTTAATTTAAGACAAAATAGTCTTCTAAAAACAATGTAATATTTGTGTGAAATGATAATTATTATGGAAAATAAAAATGACGTTACCAATGTACAGTTATGGGACCAAGCTACCCAAAGAATGATAAGAGCTGATGTATTCTCCTTTTAAGTATTAGTCTCTTTGTTCTACTGTGAGAGATATCTTCAGGGATGACACCATTGATGAACAAAATATTGTTCAAATTTCAGAACATAGTGTGTTCATCCATGATGTCCTAGATCCCTGAAGATGCCTCACATTGATGTGGTCACCACGGGAAGTCCTCGTTCGTCGTAAAGCAAATCAATCATACTTGATTTCGATGTGTTTTGCTCAATATCGTTCATACCCCAGGTGTGCCAGGCATATGCTCGGAACCTCCATTTTGGAAACTTGATGGATTTATATAATTTAAATTTATACTATCGTCACCATCTGATAAGTGTGATGAGTAACCACTATTATTTAATGAATTTTTATTTAAGCTGACTCATTCACATTAGTAGGTTAAGAAGTAAAGATATTTTTAAGTGTAAATGTAAAAAGTAAGTTAAAATTGTAATAAATGGAAAGTAAAAATGTAGAAAAAAATATAAAATAATTTAAAAATGTTACTTCTTTATTATTATCACCCCATATGAATTTATTAATTCTGGTCAAACCAAAAAAAGGTAAGTAGTTCTTTGTATTTGTGTTCCTCTTATTTTCTATTAGAAACTTGTTCTTCAGTTTTACTATTCAGGTTGTATTACCTTCCCTGGTATTTCTAAGTTTTAGGGTTTGGTCCAAGCTGGTTCAGTAGATTATCTAAATATTAAATCTAATATATTTAAATCTGTAAAGTCGGAGTAGACTCTTTTTTTATTTATTTTTTATATATATTTTAATTTAGAGACAAATAGAGCTGAGCCCTCACTCAAGTAGTTCCCTACTTACGAGGGCTCATCACATCAAATGATGTTTATGACGTTAAACCTAGTTGTAATACCACCTATAAACCTAGTTATATTGTATTATTTTGTATCACTTATGATGTGAATAAAAAATTATTATTATTATTAAACCATTATCAGAAGCTAGATGAGTTATTGTTTTTAACAAGTAAAAAGGTCTATAAAAGAAGACAGCAGTCCAAATATAGTTGAGAAACAACTACCGAGCTTTCAACCAGGGGTCCTAGTCGTCATCAGGGTAAATAGATTTATTAAAACATAAACAATAAGACTATTAACATTAAACTAAATAAACCAACAAATATACAAATGGAAAGCTTATTGTAAGCTCAGTAGCTGTTTTTCAACTATATTTGGACTGCTGTCTTCTTTTATAAACCTTTTCACTAGTTAAATTTTTTACAGTCCATTAATACCTCTTTTTGTTATTGTTTTTATTCTTATTTCTTCTTAGAAATTTGTTCTTAAGTTTTACTATTTATGTGGATCTTATCATCCCTGGTATAACTAAGTTTTAGGGTTTGGTCCAGAGACTTTAGATACTTGAACAGTAAGACTGTCGATTCAATGGTGGGGAAATTTGGATTCCGATCGAAGCTAGCGCTGCGGCGGACCTACTTTATAACTGAGTAGGCGTGGCTTAATTTCCCGCTTTTTGCCTTCATTTCATTTGAAATTAACTTCTTTATACTTCCTAGTCAAACTTCTAACTAGCTGAAGCGCTTTGCGCAGTCATCGTCATCTTTAAACTTCCACAGTACCCATTTAATGGCAAATAAGTTTGTCTGCTCACGGCAGGAAAATGATGAAGCATTACTGAACTAATTTTAGGCGAGAAAGTAGCATTTCCCTGATCGGCTGGTAATTAGTCCTGAATGACTGCACTTTACCTGCCAAGGCAGGAAAGTACATATAGATATATACGAGAGGGGGCATAGCCTATCTAAATCCATTGAGAGGCCTGAAACATCGTTTTTGGGGCTCTGTGTAACCTCATTGAAACCTCGTTCAATAGTGAGTTAAGGTTATAACAAATCAATTGTTTTTGGCTTGCCGCACATTGTTTGTGTTTTGATTTGTATTTTTAACGTTCTTCTATATAAGTTACTGTAAGTTTGTACTGATTATTTGATTATATTTTTAGCGAAGGTGGTCAGGTTACTTTTTCGATGATTAAAAATTCATTGTAATAAGTAGCATTTCCCCAGCCGCCCCTGCCTCTCTGGTAAAGAAAGTTGATAAATAATTTTTGTAAACATGATTAGTTAAAAATAAAAAGCCTATTAAATTTATTTAATAATTTATATAATGAATAATTACATTATTTAACTAATTAAATTAACACAAAACTAATATAAAATTATTGACCAAACTATTTAAACTAATTTACAGCCGAAAGCTCAAATTTTGTGTTTTCTTTACCTATCTGACCACTTCCTCATAAAATTATCTAGTTTAATTAAAATTAAAATAAAACAATTTGTCCTGTAAATCTTTCATTAGAAATAAATTTTATTGATTATATTAAAAGCAACACTTTTTGTCTTAGGTTTATTTATCTCTTTTTTTTGTCAAGTCATTTACTACTTTTATTATACGAACCCGTATTTAATAAAGTTTAAAAGTTAGTTTATTCTATAGCGATTCTATAACGTTTTGTGATGAATATCGTCGAAGATATAGACGAACTTTTCGAACATACCCCGCCGGATGTTTTAGAAATAGCTACAAATACCAAAGATAGCCTACTACCCGGCCAATCAGGAAGTAAGTATCTCAAAGCATATGAAGTGTTCAAAGAATGGTGCTCAGAGAAAAAAGTTAAGAATGTAGGTGAAAACGTTGTGTTAGCGCATTTAAGAACTGTTATACACAAAATCGAGCGCTACTCTGTGGTCAACTTTCTCGATGATAAGATCTGTATTATCAGTCAAAGAAAATATAAAACATTATACAAACGTAATAAGTTTTTCAACAATGCTAGTTTTGATTTATTACTGTTCGCAGATAAGATATTGTGTGAAACGAGGCAGGAAAGGAAACATTACTGACTCGTATATTTGCTCTCGGCTTCGCCTATGCAGGTAATTTAGATAGCTCGCCTTCGGCTCGGGGGCTAACTTCGATACTAGTCAGTAATATTCCATTTTCCTGCCTAGTTACACAAATAACTATTACATTTAATTCAATTTATGTAATAATTTATTCAGTTAATGAACGTTAGTGCCTAAATTATCCACATGCTAGAAGATTTTGGCCTTTACTGCAGCCTGACACAATTAAAAAACGTTTTTGACGTTTTTAGCTAATTTTCATTATGAACATGACGCTTATGAAGTTCGGATGACGGAAGTTGAGGGTGGGAGTGAGGGGGATCGGTTCCTATTGGCTTCCTGATAACAAAAAATTATGTCCGAAAAAAATTTGTATATATATATATATATATATATAATATATATATATATATAATATATATATATATATATATATATATATATATATATATATATATATATATATATATATATATATATGTAAGAGTTTCTTCCCTTTCGTATGGCGAACGATAACTTGAAGGCGTTCTCAAATTGAAACGAAACTTTGCAAATCGCGAGATGTTGAGGAGGTTACGAGGCCTATTGTTTATAAAAACATTATGACGTTATCAATCAAAGTTTTGACGTCATGAAATTTTTTTTTTTGAAACTTGAAATGGCTTTAAAACAAGGTATCTCGTGTTTAGGTAGACGGCTTGCTGAATCGATTAAGACGAATTTCAGCTCAATCGAACCATCACAAATGGCGCAAACGGTATACTTATATATATAATCTTGTATATATGTATACGTCTAGGTCAAATACTCGTACAATATCTGTTGGGTTCAGTAGTGTAAGAGGGTGTGGATTTAGTATAAAAGAGAGGCCTCTACCTCTTGCTCCATCCTGGTAAGCCTACTGTCCTAAAGAGACAGGACAAAAATGGCTTCCACTGAACCACGCCGAGCTAAGCAGGTCCGTAAAGAGAAAGAACCTCGAAATAGTCTTTATATGGTTGAAGTCATTCTAAAACGAGTGCGACCGGTTTCAGCTCAATCAGACAATCCCAAGTGACAAAAACGGTATTTTTATTTTAAAAAATCATGAATATATTTTTTTATCAACCTAAAGATTTTACTCAAATAAACAATTTTTTTACGAAAAAAACCTAACATTTTTCTTTAAATTGTATAAACAATCATAAATGGATGTAAGAGTTTTTACCCTTTCGTATGGTGAGAGATAACTAAAGCTGATGGAAGATGAAACTATAATTCTTTTCTTACCCTTTATACAAGGTTACTCTAACTGTTGCAACGTGTGGATTTTTTTCTTGCATTCTTTATACCTCTATAAAAACGTATTGGTTATGTATTTAAGTATAATACTTATTTCTTTTTATAATGCTTGTTAATTTTAATATATGTCTTACTATTAATTATAGAGTATTAATAAAATCTAAATTAATGAAATCAAATTTGTGAGAAAGCCTGTTAGGCCCGCTAAGCGGGCCAGTGAAAATTCACTAGATACATGGCAAAATGCCATATAACAAGAAACAATAATGTAACAACACATAATAACAAAACTACAACAATCTGGCCGCGAAGTGGTCACAGGGAGTAGCCGCGTAGTGGCTATGGGCTGAATTTAAATTTAGACGCGCACATGCGATTACCTAGATTATATCGATTAAATTATTAAATAATTGAATCGAGAGCAGGTTCTGGTCCTCTCATTAAGTATGATGGTTGGGATCTTAACTGGTCACTACCATTTTAATAATCACCTTCAGAAACTAGGTTTGGCTAATAACTCAATTTGCCCCAAGTGTCTGGAGGAGGAGGATTCAGCTTTCCATTACTTAGGAGAGTGTGAGGCGAATGGATGGTTAAATCAAATCAAATATCTTTATTTTCTTAAAATTGACAAAATTATGAAATAAAAGTTACAAAAAAAAGATATGCTTAAAAAAGTAAATACAAATGTGAAAGTGAAAGAGATAAAATGGAGTGTTAAGAAAATCTCACTAAGGTGAAAACCTGTGTGTGAGTAGTGCCTGTTATTTGTTAGTTGCCAGGTAAGCATATAATTACTATGTAAAAAATATATAATATATTGTATTTTTTAAGAACAATTTTTATATTTTTAATAAAATTTAAGTATATAAAGTATTATGAAATGTTCTGAACTTAATAAAATAATGTGAGAAAAGGAAAAAACTAAAAACTAAATATAAAGTGTAATTTAAAATAAAATAAAATAATAAAAAATAACATTTTAATAAGTACTTTGATTTTTTTTTAATGATATGTATCTTTGTTTTAATTCACTGTGCTGCATCTGGGTGCAACCACATTTCTACCTCCTCGTCCTTCATATCTTTCACCACCCTTTTTACTATTTTGAGCCAGTTATTAATATTGTCTATTTCTTGTAATTCTATTGGTAAACAATTAAAGGCTCTGGGAGCTATATACGAAGTCTTTAAGATTCCAAGTCTTTGGATCTGGAATCCTCCATGAGGAGGATCTTAGGACCCTTCGGTGGGGGGATGTCTCTATCTTTGCCAAAAGATCAGGGAGATTCCCCAGCCGATTTGAGGCTCTGTAGTCCAGGGTGGCTGGTCTGGCACGGGGTTGGCAAAAAGAGTCCGACGTGGCTTGTTTGCCTGGCTTATGCCTCCCCTTGTTACTACTACTACTACAAAATAATTGAATAAAATGTAAACTTACCAGTCTTCAGTGGCGTTATGCTGAAGTTTAAAAAACTTTTTATTACTATTAGTTTTTGAATTTTTGTAATATAGAACATGACAATGGCAAACCATTTTTATTAGGTTAAAATAATAAGAAACAAAAATAAAAATAATTTTATTTTTACAATAGATGCAGCTGTCATAACCAATAGTTGCCATGGTTTACGTAGATTTAAAGTTAAAAATGTAATCGGTAATTTTTGGAAAGCTGTCCATGAGTCTGCCGCAGCGCTGAATTCTAGCAGCTTGCGATAATCGAATCCAGACATTTCCTCATTTAAGTTAACCCCCCCTGGTTTGGTCCAAGCTGGTTCAGTACATTATCTAATTATTAAATCATTATCAGAAGCTAGATTTGAAGCTTGTGAATATCCACTTTGTCAAGCTATCTTTATCTACTTCATCGATCTATCTTTATCCACTTTGTCAAGCTCTTTATCCACTTCATCGATCGATCTTTATCCACTTTGTCAAGCTATGTTTATCCACTTCATCAAGCTATCTTTATCCAATTTGTCAAGCTATCTTTATCTACTTTGTCAAGTTATTTTTATCTACTTTGTCCAGCTATCTTATGGTATAGCTCTCTATATTTGTAAGGTAGTGAGAACAGAAATTTCAATTTTATTAATAATAACATTCATTTTATTTACAAAACTGCTTCAACAACATTAAAAATACCAATAATTTACTTATGACAAAAGAAATTACAAAAGTAGTTAAAATAAAAAAGCATAGTGTCAAATAAAAATAATCAATCAATAAATAATAATAAATCAATCAAAATAAAAAAATCAATGTCTGGTCAACTTGGCAATATCTATGAAGGAAAATATAAGAGATGTAATATGGCATAATTTTCTTTGAAATATTCTTAAAAATTAAGTGGCCTCTTAGTTAAAGAAAATACATACTAAAGATTTTACAAGCTGAGTAGATATAGAAATGAATAACAGGTAGCAGCACACCCCTGAAATTAGTATTTTTAAATCTTCCTAGATAGCACCACTGTATTCTTAATTTTGCTTGATCACTTTTTATTTGTTGAAAATTGTTTTTTTTGTTTCTGATTCTTCCATCAGCTACTTGATACTAATGAATAGAAGATTTAGGTCTTTCGGTGGTGATCCCGTCAATGTAGATGAAGAATCAGACGTTTCGCGTTCAGGGATGTAGGACATCACTCATGACGTACTACATCTCTAAAGATGCTTCCAACCGCGGAAGTAAAACATCGGATTCTTCATCTACATTGACGCGGTCACCACCGGAAGACCTAAATCTTCATAAAAATAACCAAGGAAGCCTACGTAGTTTATTAAAATTGAATTGATACGACATTGGATACCATGTCGTACAATCATTCCACAATCACTGTTTGTTTTCAAACGTGTCATTAATTTAAAAAAAACCATCAATACAACTCATCCACTTATATTCCCTAAAGATACCATTTGACTAACCAGACTATGGATAAAACAAATAAAACATTAAAACTAAGTATAAATAAATCAATAAAAATGGTACAAAGCAAATTTGTGTAAAAGGGTGCCATTACTACTTAACATGTTAAGCACGAATCTCGACAAATTTCAAATTTAATGGATTACTTTTCAACATATTTCACATTAAATAAATTAGGATTACTTCTTTCTAAATTATTTTCATTAAATATATTTTAACTGTAAATATGCAGCCTTTTACTATTATAGACAAGGAGTAATTATAATTACAGACAGGTATTAAATGCTATAATAGATAGGCAGTAATTACAACTAAAAATAGGTAATTACTACTAATATAACAGTAATTAATATTCTAGATGACAAAAGTCTTTACATTTTCCTTTGATTAAAAATTTAATTAATAAATATTGGTTCGGGACAATTTTGTAAATTTTACAAAAAATTTGTTATTAAAATAAAGCACCACACAGTAAGTAAGACTAGAAGAGTTTTTTTGTCAAAATTTAGGCACCGTAATTACAAACGCAATAAAATCTTTATTAACTCCCAAATTAATAAAAAATAATAAAGTAAAGCATTTTTAACAAAAACATGTATACAAAAATAAAGAATTGAAAAAAAACATTAAAATCAAATGAGCTTGTGTTTACACAGGTACTTACAAAAAATAAAATAATAAATTAAATGCAAAACAATAAATTTGTTTTAATTAATATAATGATGAATTTAAGTAGTGTTACTCATAGAGATATTATTATTAGAGAGGCTCTATTTTTTGAAATTTTTAACATCGAAAAAATAACAAGAAGACTTTTGATTAACCAAATCCCTTAATATAATCATATAAACAATATAAAATTACTGTAAGTTGTATAACAGAACATTAATCATACAAAACAAAAATTATGCGCAAAAAGATTCATTAATTTTCTTTGTTCACATGAGGAGTTTGGCAGGTGGTTCAACCCCAATTGTTCATACGGTATTTTTCACTGTGAAACATGAGTTTCACGGTTGAATCCCGTGTTCAATCTTGTTCACACGACAACTGTTGGGGGTTTGAACCCCCTGACAAACCCCGCGTCAGAACAAAGTGTACATAACCCTAATACTCTTAAAGTAGGTTACAATGAGATTTACACAGAGCCCTGAAAATATGTTTGAAGCCTACTTACAAGTATGCCCTCTCCAATAGAATATCTCTTTGGTGATAAGCATGTGTTAGTTGTGCTTATGCTAAAATACAATACTTATCCTTTTTTCTCACCAACTTCCCTAAGTAGAAAGTGAGAACTACTGGTGAGACAAATTACTACTGAGCTGAATAGGATTACAATTTTGCAATGTCACCGCCAACTGAATTATTGAGAGTTTATATGTAATACTAACATCTTCAATTAATACTAATATAGAAGGAACAAAAGACTGTAAAGATGGAATTTTACTGATAACATGAAAGCTGCTTTATTGCAGCTTTCATGTTATTTGAAGTTGGCAATATAGCATTATAAATCGACGCTTCTAACATTATTTTAGTTTAATCTCATAATTTTTTCAGGTTTATGGTGACACAAAAACTTAATAGAAGGAAAAAGAGACTGTATTTCCTCGTTTGTCAATATCGTAAGCCTATATTTCCCTTATTTTGAATCTAAAATAAAACATTCAATAAATAAAAAAAGAATAAAGCTGTTCGTTCAAAGAACCAGTTTACAATTATTTGGTACGTTCACTACAAGGTCAAGTTAACTTAAACTAGAAACCAATAGTGGTCCATTTAAAAGAGTAAGACATAACCTTCCTTGAAGGTTTTATGCAGACAAAAACTGTAAATTACTGAAAGTATAAAGTGATATTGATGAGTGATGTAACATTGAAAAATATTATATACAGTCTCACCATCCTTTTCAAATTTTAATAAAAACATCTAGGAATAGACAGCTGGATTAAATTCTTGAAATTCATAGCTCTATTTATGCAATTTCTTAAAAAATTAAGCTGATTCATTTCCCATAAGAATTGTTCAGGGATTTTTAAACTTAACAAACAATTATTTAAAAAAGTTAACATTAAAATGAACCGATTCAGAGCGGTATTTCAAAAACATTACTTAGAAGTGCATTTAAGAACATTACTTGAGATTCAATGAGACTTATTCCTGTGTTAAAGTATGGCATAGAGTTATAATCAGTTGAAAGCGTGGGAAAATGGTGTTTAGGAACCAATGAGGTTGGTTTGATATGAAATGGTGGGTGTGGTTTAACTTTCAGGACTAACATCATTGGCTTCCTAGCATTATTTTCCCACGCTGTCAACTGATTGTAACCGTAAGTTACACTATAGTTACATGGAATGAATCTCACTCAGTCTCGTCATGTTCTTAAACACATTTCTAGGAAATATTTCCAAAATATTTGTAAGTGACTACTGTTTATAATATTGTAACAGAATTTACATTTTATATAAAAAACGTAATATTTCACTAAATGCTTATTTGTACTGCTCGAGGAATTTCTTATGAAATGATTTGAACAATTCCATCATGTAGGATAGCTTGTCCATCTGGGGGAGGATTGTGGTTCTGAAACAAATTAATAAGGAGTTAGTTGCATGAAATCTAATGAGGTCTTGGTGGCAGAGTGACATTCACAGTTCAATTCCTGAAGAGCAAGTGGGATTTTTAGCAGAGATTTAAAAATCCTGCAGTTCTTTAAAGTAGACGTGAAGCCAGATGAAAGAATATATTGGAGAAATATCAAACCTAACCCTTTTGCTATTGATAGAGTACTACCTGGTACTGCCTTGTACATAGATGTATCACAAGGTGGTTGAGGTCAGAAATTAAGGGTCCTTTGACCCCTAAAGAGTTATTTACCACCTTACCAATTTTCTCTTCAATAGCCAGTCAAAACTTGTAAGGGGACGATAATCACACACAAAGAGACTAATACTATACTAATACAACAGCTCTTATCATTCCTTGGGTAGCTAGGTGCCCTAACGGTACATTGGTGTACCTTGTTTTGTTGTATTTATTTTTCCTAATAAACACAATTTCACGTAAATATTACTATTTTGTTTTAAATCAAGTAAAATTAATTTTTAAAATAAGTTTAAATTATTATCAACTACATGTATTCTTTAATTGTTAGTGTTGAATAAAGTGGTTTAATGTGGCATCACTGAAAAATGTCCGCCGTTAGTAGAGTGCATGCTACAATAGGAGTTGTAAAGGGGTGGGGGAGTATCTAGTCTCTCTCTAGGGAGACTATAGTAGGGGTAAGTACAGTTACGGCACCTATGGATACTGTCTCACTTCCAGACCCCTAATCACTGTGTTAATCGTGTTCTGTACTCCCTCTAATAGTATTAGTCTCTTTGTTCACACATCTATAAGGGACTTTCACTGAAAATACTTCTTCAGAGGGGGCAACATTTTTACTTATTGTTACGTTGTTGTGACGCCATAAACTCGGTTTGCTGAGTCAGAAAAATTATCAAAAAAATCGTTAAAATTCAAGGCTATTATATTTCGCCGCGAAAAAGGTCCTAATGGTTTTTGGGGCACTGAATCTAATAAACTTGGTCCAAAGTTGATACGACCACTCTAAGTGGTAACTTGATAGTGTACATTTTAAAGAAAATTAATGATCTAATTTCCAATCCAATGCTAACCAGATAGTGTAAATCTTCTCAAAGAACATTATCGAATCCACTAATTTAGAAGTGGAATAAGTTGACAATGGTTAGAACAATAAGAGAAACAATAAGTTGACTTATGGTTGAAAGAGGGTCACTTGTATAAAATAATTAGCTATTAAAAACTTTTTTTTTAGGTGTTAATTTATTTAATACCTTATTAATTTAATTAAATATTTTTATTAATTAGTAAAAATGTATTTTACAGATATATATATATATATATATATATTATATATATATATATATATATATATATATATATATATATATATAATATATATATATATATAAATATATATATATATATATATATATAATATATATATATATATATATATATATTATATATTTATATTATTTATTTATTTTTTATTTATTCTTTTTACTAATAATAGTTTAGTTTTAGATCAAATAGAAATAAAATAATATCATAACTTATACGTAACCTAAAATAGTTCCTAAAAATATACATATTGTCGTAATAAATTAAATAAAAGTAAGCGCCTCCAGCTTCAAGCATTCTGCTTATTGGAGGGGTAGCACAAATAAACATAAAAAATTATAATCTTAAAATATTGTTTAATGATTATCTTTAGTTGGATGAGATATAAAATTAAAATTAATAAAGGTACATATTTTTAAATTGATGCAAAACTGTGAAAGTTATTTTATACATTAGTAAATAATTCAATTTTGCTTTCATAAATAAAATAGTAATAAATGTAAATAATTATCATGATTTGTTATTCTCAATTTTTTTTTAGTATAATTACACAAATAAATCTGTATAGTGTAATATTTTTTTTTAAAGTGAATATAATATGTAAAATTTTTGTATTATAATTATTGTTAAGCTCTTATCAGAATATTTTTGTACAAGAGTTACAGGCTATTGCCTTTTTCTTGTTTTTGTTAAATAAAAAAAAAAAAAAAAATTTATTAATGTTAAAACTACGTATTGTAAATGTAACGTATGTTATTTTTTTTGGAAATAAAGTTATATATTATATTATATATTAAATGATCTAAATTCCAATTGGTCCAATGTAAAATCTAATTGGTTAAAGGTTAACTTGGTTAATGGTTTGGGTATTATCTTATTTTATAATTATTTTCTAGTCATTATTGTAAAAAAAATGATATTTTGGTAGTTATTTTGAGCAGTAAATTAACACCTACAAACAAATCATACTTTTAATAACCTTATTTTTGTAAGTTTATAGTGGGTTACCTCTTAATTAGTTATTTAATTAGAAATAAGTTTACCTGAAGTGATAAGTGCCAGGTTTCTGTCCAAACCCAGCTCCTGGTACAATACATATACCGGTGGCTTCGAGGAGTTGGAAGGCATAAAACACACTTGGACACTGTCCCAGAGACTTAGCTTTGGCTATTGCTTTTTCTGGCAAACGCATCTAAAATAAAAATACAATAAATACATTTATTCAAGATAAGAGATTTATTCAATAATTTGGAAACTACTAATTAATCATCATGGAGATACTTTATTTGAGTTGATCCGAGATTCCACATTAAATTCAGTTAACATGAAAAAATATGGAACAATTTCAGAAGTAAGATCTTACTAAATATTCACAATTATCAACCATGGTCATCATAAAGAACTTTGGATTAACCAGATCGGATGATCTTGCACTTTGAATCAACATATTTACATGAAGGTTTCTCAGAGGTACATATTAAGACCAGAGCAAGGAAAACGTCTGCACATTGAATCTTGTCTTCAAGTCGCCTTAAACACAATAAATTGATAAATAAGTTAAAGGCATTCAACAATAAAAGTCTCACTAGCTTAAAATTAAAATTTAGGTTTTAAATTTGTCCAAAAAAATACAAAAATGATAATCTCATAGGGTAACCATTGTATTTATTAGTAAAAATTCTGACAGCTTTGTGAGTTTTTTGGACAAATTTTCATTTACATTTCCAGAGGATTTTTTTCTATTGGTATTAGAAGAAAATGCAAGAGGAAACATTTATAGAGCAGTTTGTCTTCTTTCTTTTTGATCTCTTCATTAATTGTTGGGACAATTGCCTATTCCAACCACTATTATAGCGATGATTTCAACATTAATTTTCTTTGAAAATTTGCTAAAAATTCAACATGTTGACAAAGTTAAAGAGGTTAAATTTATCTTATATTGAAGAAGCAATTGAAGAATCAGCTACTGTTCGACAACAGCAAGTATTGAACAATCAGTTGCCATTCGACAACAGCAAGTATTGAACAATCAGTTGCCCTTCGACAACAGCAAGTATTGAACAATCAGTTGCCGTTTGACAACAGCAAGTATTGAACAATCAGTTGCCGTTTGACAACAGCAAGTATTGAACAATCAGTTGCCATTCGACAACAGCAAGTTTTGAACAATCAGTTGCCCTTCGACAACAGCAAGTATTGAACAATCAGTTGCCGTTCGACAACAGCAAGTATTGAACAATCAGTTGCTGTTCCACAACAGCAAGTATTGAACAATCAGTTGCCGTTCCACAACAGCAAGTATTGAACAATCAGTTGCCGTTCGACAACAGCAAGTATCGACGGAACATTAATTGATTCTTCAAATTATGTTGATAAAGCTTAATTAACATTTTGTAATTACTTAAAGCCATGACAAAAATATTTTCATAGCAAAGATGTACCTGAGGGAAGGCATACATGGCCCCCTGGACCTGATT
The DNA here is from genome assembly GCA_018340805.1 of Microvelia longipes. NCBI lineage: Eukaryota > Metazoa > Arthropoda > Insecta > Hemiptera > Veliidae > Microvelia > Microvelia longipes. The sequence goes on from JACMZG010001859.1 coordinate 20,112,398, forward strand.
ACAAGAGAATCCTTCCATACTGTTGAAAGTATCTGCTACCAGCTTAGCTCTCGCACTCAGACTCTCCAAAACAGCTGTCTTTTCCTTGATGAAAGTATCGTAACTAGGTTCTCCTTTCTCCGGAGGCTTCACAACACAGTCCATAGTCACCTAAGGCACAACCGACTTTTTTTTATTAAATGCTAAAAATCTGTTGTTTGTCAAATGAGGAATTGAATTTGTATTATTCAGATAATCAAGTACAACCAAACACATTATTGCTTTAGTGACAGTAAATAGAGATGTGACTGCTAAAAATTAATTATTTTCTTCAAAGCGTCAATTGTATTTTATTTCCTTAAATATAATTGGTCATTTTTAGAAAGGTACCAGGGTTAGTTCATAAATTGTCCACACCAGTAAGCAGTGCTGATTTCTAGTCCCTTTTGATAATCGTATCCAAAATTTTCCTCAATTAAGTAAACCACCCGTGGCGTAAATTCTATTTATCTCCAGACGGTGTATTATGTAAAGTTTATTGACTAATTTTTAGGGAGTAAAGAAACACTTTTCACTCCCAAGGGAGAAAAAGTTACTTTTCTCTCCCTTGGGAGTAAAAAGTGTGTTTTTGTATAAAATGGGAAAACCTGTTAAAATGTAAATAAATAAATAATTGGATTATTAAAGCCAATTATATCAATTTTTTAATTTTCCCGGGGGTGGCACCCCCTAAATTTATAAGGGGGACCCGACCAATTTTTTTACTGACTCAAAATCCGTTTCAGGACAAAATAAGTTGTTTGGAGCCATTAAAAAAAAATTGGATATTCTTTTTTGGAGGCAGCCTCCCTAAATTTATAAGAGGGACCTAACCAAAAAAAAATTAAAATAAAATATAACA
>JACMZG010001859.1:20115777-20170777 GCA_018340805.1 Microvelia longipes
GTCCAGTAGGGTTACCAGGGTTGATGACGACAATAGCCCTAGGATTGCACTCTGACTTGGCTTCACTCAGAGCTCTCTCTAGTTCCTCTACGTCTAGTGACCATCCCTTCTCTTCGTTTAGGTAGTATCCAATCTATAACATCATAAACAGATAACAATTGAGACATACAGACGACTTACAAAAATGAGGTAGTATCAAATAACGATTCTGTGTATATTACATATTTTAATGTACTAATAATGTACTTTGGAAATAAAGATGATTGATTAATACATGTTTTGCTTGACAAGCATGACAGTGAGAGAGAACCACTCATCTCTGGTAAATACTTCACAATATATTCTTCGAAATTTTAATAGATCAGAGTGAGACATAACGAAACAGAGTGGGACATGACATTATGTCGAGCCATCAATGATGAGGAATGTCGAATGATGGAACAGTTCCCAGATGTAGCATTGTATTTTGTTTGTTACATTTCCTAGATGTCTCACCACAATTATATTGTGTCAACTAATCATGTTTTGTAAGACGCGGTAGTATCAAATGATATATGTTTTGCTTGCCAAGCATGATGGCGGTAAGCTGGTCTCTGGTAAATACTTTATACTATATTCTTCGGAATTTTAATTAAAGGTCAGACTCTGTCGGCACCCTGATGAGTTAGATGTAACAAAACAGAGTGGGATAGACATTATGTCGAGCCATCAATGATGAGGAATGTCAAATGATGGAACAGTTCCCATATATAGCATTGTATTTTGTTTGTTACATTTCCTAGATGTCTCTCGCACAATTATATTGTGTCTATGGTTAAGTATCTTGAATTTTGTCAAAAACCAGGTTAAGAGAACTGGTCTCTGCACAATGTAGGTCAATGATGGAAAGATGGAACTATTGGATTAATGAATGGATTAATGTATAACTCAATGTATGAATGTATGGATTAATGTATGGATAATGAATGGATTAATGTATGGATCAATGAATGGATTAATGTATGGATCAATGTATGGATCAATGAATGGATCAATGAATGGATTAATGTATGGATCAATGAATGGATGAATGTATGGATCAATGTATGGATTAATGTATGGATCAATGTATGGATTATTGTTTGGATTAATGTATGGATCAATGGCTTACAAGCACACATGCTAAATATATCATTTGATACTACCGAGTTTTGCAAAACATGAATAGTTGACACAATATAATTGTGCGAGAGACAGGCTTTGTCTTATTCAGGCTCTGTCGGCGCCCTGATGAGTTAGACGTAATGAAACAGAGTGGGACATGACATTATGTCGAGCCATCAATGATGACGAATGTCGAATGATGGAACAGTTCCCAGATGTAGCATTGCATTTTGCTTGTTACATTTCCTAGGCGTCTCTCGCACAATTATATTGTGTCACACATGCTAAACATTACACTAGCGGGACCTCCCTCAAGTATGTTAGTTACCTGGTTCATTTTGAATTCGGCCAATGAAGCAGAATAGAGAGGATACTGAGGGATCGGTATCATAACTCCGCATCTTTTTCCATCAACTCGACATAACAGCAACTTTAACACTGACTAGAAACAATAAAAACAATGATCACCTGATAAATATAAACAAGATTAATGAGGATATTAATATGAAAATAAAATTTTGTATGCATCTCGGGAGTAAAATGCTATTTTTCCAATTAATTAATATACATATTAATTAATATATTCCAATATAATTAAGTCTAAAATAGAGTCCCAAATATTTTGAGCGTCAGCACTTTTATAAACCCAGAGAGTGGCTTAAGACCTGAGAGAGGGTGGTTTTGGCTGCTTGAGTAAGGGCATAAAAATGTGTAAACGAAAGCTCACCATAGAGGCTTGGAGAGAAATCTTTCCACCTCTGAGCTAAAAGGTAAGTGAGAGTCTATCTGAAATTCTAGGTTTGTCTATATCAATATCTTTATATTTTAATTTATTATTAAATAAATACAACTAAATTATCTTTTATTTTGTGTTCGTAATATTAAGAATACCCTTAGTTGGGAGCTTAGATTCATGTGTTTCATAAATTAAACCGAAACAGAGCTGTCACAATTTCTTTGGACGGCAGACAAAACAGCTGTTTTTATTTACCTTAATTCCGTCAGAAGCACCAGCTGATAGAATAACATTAAGATAATCAGCTGGGTGACCGTCTCTCTTTGTAATATACTCAGCCACGTGTTTTCTAATAATTTCAATACCAGGAGAGTCCGTGTACGAACCTAAAATATAATTATAACATTATCAGTACCACCTTGAGTCTTACAAAATTACAAATAAATTTCAAAGCATGTTTTTTAGGTTGCTTATGAGATTGGGGTCATGGGGAGGGGGTAAGTTTTTTGAAAGGGAGTACTTACTGGTCAAGAATATATATATATATATATATATATATATATATATATATATATATATATATATATATATATATATATATATATATATATCAAGATTTATTTAGGTGAATTCAAAAACAAAATACATTGTATTCAAAACTTAACATTTTAAATTTACAAGTGAGATTTAAGTTTTACATGGAATCCTTTAAACAAACAAGTGCAACTAAAACCAAATCTATTATTCATAGTATAATACAAAAGAATGTATATTTACATAAATAGCAAATGAATATTATTTATGATAATACTTGACAAGACAATTTTTTTATCATATAAGGATAGAACCATAATTATAAGTCGAGACATGATAATTACAAGTATGATAATTAGAGTTATTAGCTATCCTATAAAATAAAATGTTTTAAAACTGATATGACCTTGGTAGTACATCACGATAGAAATCCTGCTTCAGTGATATGTTTAAATTCATAAATCAACATTTATTGTTATTAAAATTATTTAACACAACTAGCTAAGTATAACAAACTACCAAATTTGGACAGAAGGTGAATTTTATTTGATAAGATACCTTATAATTTATGTCCATCATAAATATAATAAATAGATTTAAATACAATAAAGTAAAGAGATAATAAATATATTAATGTAAATAAATTAAAATAAAGTAAACAAATGATAAATATATAAAGTAAAGAGATAATAAATATAATAAGTTAATATTTTTAAATTTATTACATAATAATAAATTTGTGGACACTTTTCCTATAACTATGGGCTATATTTAGGATTTTTTCAGAATTTTTAAAAATACGCATTTTGAGATATTCAACATTTTTTTAAAAAGGGGCTTGTCAAAGGGCAAAAAATAACTGGGGCCATAATGACATAAATACTATTGAAAGCCTTAGGGTTCAGCTAAAAATTGCAAGCGGAAATTTCTATATTCGCGACAAATGATAATCTGTCTGCGAAAAACACTGAAAATCAGTTATATCAGCCCCATCAGTGTGCAGAAGGGGCTGCATATTTTAAGCTAAAAATTTGTATTTTTTCTTTTAGGCATAGACCCTAAATCCCCACCAAATTTTATTAAAGCCAGGCACCACGCTCGTGAATTTTATTTTTTAGTGGGATGATTTGGCATGGAATGACTCAACTACCCTTTGACATAGAAAGTACACCAGAAAGCTATAATAATAATATCTTTATTTGCTTTAAGACATAGTCTCTGCAAAGAGTACATTATTTACAATGGTTTAAGCTACACCAGAAAGCTATGTACAGACCTAAACATGTAAAAGGTACGGTTGGCAAAGCTTACTAGTACACCAGAATTCATAACTTCTAATATATTGTAATGGGAAAAATTACCAGAATTCAGCGATTTTGGTATCGAATTTTCCAACATATGACACAGTTTCAGAAGTTTTGCTAGCACAGATAATTTTTTTTTTAATGATTTTTTTATTATCAGTTAAAATGAACAATAAATTGAAGCGAATACGCACCAGCTGATCCTCCACGACAGCCTTGTAGTAATAGTTTAGCCCTCGCTTTCACATCAGCAGGAAACCTGTCGTCTTCTAGCAACTGCGGTAAGGTAACACAGGCTAAAACCTGACGTATGAAGGTAATTGGTACCTGACCCATGGCATGACAGTCTCCAATGTTGGCTTTTATAACTTCTTTGAATGGTTTTGAAGCACCCTGTCAAAATAATTAGCATTCACGTTACTTAAATTCTTACAAGAAATTAAGAACTATTCCTATATAACTAATTTCACTCAATGTCAATAATTGTTCTTGTATGGTACCTTAAGAATTACATGGTACATTAAGAGTTTGTGGGTAAAGAGACTAGATACATACAGATGAAAAAATCCAAAGAGTTAATCAATACCATAGAGTAATACTAGTATAACTAATCAGTGGTCTATACATAGTAGCCATAGAGATATATTACTATAGGGGCTCTATTGGTTTTTTTAAACAAATATCTTTATTTATTAAATTAATATACAAAGTAAAAGTAAAAATTATACATTTTAACTTAAATTTAGAATAAAAATTAGTGATAAACATAATATAAAAAGCTCCTACTTTAACATCCTAAGGACATTGTGCTGTAGGAGTTGTTCTGTGCTTAGATCTTTATATTTGATAATAAATAAATATTAGATAGAAATAGATATACATATATAATTAAAATATTATAATAGGTTAATGTATAAAATAGAGTTATATAATAGATACGGAGATTGTCTGTCTTATGTACTAATTTCGAGTTGGTATTTGTATTTAAATAGAGTTTTAGGTGTCGATGAGTAAAGTTTTTATTTCTATTTTGAAAGTTTCTAACGTGATAATTTGTTTGTAAGTATCGTCTAAGTTGTTTTAGAGTTTTGTTGCTTTGTAAGTCCAATGGTTCTGTCCTTTTGTAGTTTTGTAATAAGGTATTTCAAATATGTTATTTATTTTGGCTCTAGTTTGTCTGTCGTGGGTTATTTGGTTTAGAGTATGTTTTCCTGAACGAATTCTTAAGAGGCAAATGTAGTCTAGTAGTTTGTTAGTATAAGTCAAGTATGAATAGTTTTTTAAATAAAGGCTTAGATGGTGTTGTCTGTTTTCTACAAATGATTTTGAGAATAGCTTTTTGTTGTACTAGTATTTGGTTGAATTTTGAAACAATGAAAAGTGACTTGACCACCTTCGACTTTCAATTAATAAAAAAAACAGATCAAAATTACAGTAACTTATACAATAGAATATTTAAAATACAACTCAAAACAAAAACACAGTGCGGGAAGCCAAAAACAATTGATTTATAATAACCTCAATTTATTATAACTCTTGGATGAGGTTACACAGAGTCCCAAAATGATATTTCAGGCTTCTCAATGTATTGAGATAGGCTATGTAATATATCTATGGATGGCCTGATCTATGGAGATGGCCTCTAGTAATATATCTCTAAGCAAAGAAGGTAGGTAAAAATATATATATTTTATACATATACACACACAGATATATATATATATATATATATATATATATATATATATATATATTATATATATAATATATATATAATATATATATATATATATATATATATATATAATATATCTAAGAGAAAAATTGCATCATACATAAAAAATATCCAGACTAATGTAAGACGTTAATAAAACACTCAATACTTTATTATTGAGTAAAAGGAAAAGTAATCAATCAACTTGTAAATAACAGCTTAGTGAGGGAAATCAATTTGATTGGTGTGGGTAGGAGGGAAACGATTTCATTAGTCCAATTATTTATTTACGTCGATCATTCCCGCCCTATCATTACCAAGGAAATTTGAACTAGGTCACTACTTAAATATTTTTAATAAATGTAGGTAAGAAGGGTAAATGTAGGTGAAATTTTAGGCAAACAATGGAAAGAAGGGATGAAATATAGGAGGATTGTTTACACAATAACAAAACATACTTTAACAATAAAAGCGATAAATTAAACTTACTTTTTCTAATTCTTTTTCGATTTCGGACGCTCTAATAACTAGAGGTCCTCGAACAGCATATTCCATTACTTTAATTTGTGGATTTAAATTATCCATTGTTAAAGTTCTGGGGCACGCAGCGGTCGCCATGGTTCTTGCTCGAGATCCACGTTCTAACTGGAGCCCCTCTGGAGTCCATTCCAAGGTTTTATTAATTTGACCGATTACAAAACCTAATCTTGGATGTGATAAGACCGGTTTATATAACATTCTTGAAACACTCATCTTTAAATATTATAATTAAACAAAAGTATACAAAACTTAACTCGTTAATTAATTAAAAACAAATAAAACCATAAAAACTAAATAGTTTTACGACTTTAATTAACTGAATGACCAAAAATAACAACTTAAGAACAAATTACTTAAAACTTTTAAATTAATTAAATATTTACTTCTTATATAAATTAACGCGAATAAATATTTATTATCAGTGATGATAAGATGAAAAAAAGTAAATAAAATAAAAGTCCCGAGCTAATAGAAAGGTAGTTTGTGAAAAAAACCTTGAAAATAATATGATCTTTATAAATTTTATCTTATAATTTGATGAAAAACTAACATATGATCGCAATGCAATTTTATATGGATAATTTTTGCGACTTTTTGCACTAAAATAGGGGTTGTTTACGAAATATTTTGAAAAGAAAATATTTATATCAGATGATTCATGAAGATATTATTACTAGATGACCGATTAGTTAAATTTTGAAACATCGAAAGAGTAACCTGAACAGCTTAAACTTTTAAAATAATCAAATCAATAGAACAAAATTACTGTAATAAATGTATAACACAGTTTATAACACAATACAAAACACAAATTATAAAAGCCGACAGCGATTGATTCATTACAACCGTAGTGTACAAGTGGAGTAGATTATATTAGGGTTACACAGAACCCTATAAAGATGTTTCAAGCCTACCAATGCTTTGAGATGGGGTATGCCTCCTCTATGAATATATGTCTATGAGATGATTGTATACAAATACAGTGTTCTCAATTTTGGACTTTTTGGTACTGATCCTAAAGTAAGATTTATAAATTGAATGAAGTTAACATTTCTTACAAGTGAACGACTTTTATCTCTACTTGATATCAAATCTAATTAAGATGAAAACGCACTTAAAATTTACTAATTAATAATTTAAACAATTCCATTAATTTTTAAATTTCAGCGCAAATTTTAAGCTAAGATGCGCACGCTCGTAATTTTACAAAATTTTAGAAGGTTTCAAACTGGTTATCAAAGATTACGACTCGAAAAAACACTATTTTTTATTTTAATTAATTACATAATTATTTATTTTTACTGTCGTTAATTAATTAATTCGTTGAAATAATTAATAATAAAGGTAAATAATTAATCGATAAACTATCGATATGAACAGCGTGGCGAGGAGGTATTTGACCAGTTTGAAGCCTCAGTATTTTGGTGAGTGATGCAAATTATTCGTTTTAGTTTTTTTTTTCAATTTAAAACTGAATTAAGTTTAAGATATCTCGTTTGTTTTTAAATTTATTACCGACAATTAAAAGATTAAAAAAGTGATTAACGTGTGCCTTTTGGGACAGAGTTTAATGTCGTTATTGAACCTCAACCTTTTTAAGGAGTTGTTTCTTTTTAATTTGTGTTATTACTTTGAGATTCTGTAAGAACTCTTTAGAATTTATTTATAATATTAAAAACCCAAAGAAAGGAATACTAAAAAATCACATAAAAAGTCCCCTCCAAAAGGCTTTTTAATGAAATTTTAGTTGCTATTGGTTGTTGGAGATCTTTTGACTGTATCAAACTGGAACTGTACCAAGATTCCTTAAAAAATACTCTTGATACACATTGCTATATCTAATTTTAGTTTTAAAGTAAATTCTTCACAATGGCTACTGCTAAATGTAAAGAAATTTTGGATGAGCTCGACCCATTGCAGTTTGAAAAGTTAGCTTGGGAGACAGGAATAGATATGGTTGATTTTTTAGATAATTACGAATCTAACGATGAAGATAAAAATGCAATGCTTTCTCACTTCATACAATCTACAGCACACTTTCTTCGACCGTCTGAAAATCGTAAAATGCGTAGAGTATGTAGAAGACTAGTTTTAGCTCTCGCAGAATTAGGAGATGCTGAAGATATGATTTTACACCTGATTGAAGAAATAGAATTTGAAGAAGAAGCCGATACGAAAGAAATTATTGTATTAATAGATGCTTGTAAAATACCTTTAAAGCGTTTTCACAAAAAGGACCATAAACCGATAGAGTGGGTATTAACAGCTTTTCTGCGCTTTATAAACAATCAAATTAATGTTCCAGATCATAATTTAGAAGGAAATGAAAAACTCTTGTTAGATTCTGATTCGGATGCTATTGTTATAGACTCGCTCTACACAAAACTTATTGATTTTTCAGAATTTATTTTTGAGCAAGTTCTACCCAACCTCAACGTCTCTCCTGAAGGTCAATTAGAATTTAGGAATTCATTTTTGTTCTTCCTAATCAAAATATTAGGCAAACCAATAGCTTATATGGACTTGGAGGTTCATAAAATTGAAGATAAATCCACCTCTGAAAGTAAAAGTAGTACTGCTAACAATTTAAGTGGTCATAATAATGCTGAACCTATAAATGATCTTAAAAAGAATAACATAGATAATACTAATCTGACATCTAAAAGTATTTATAGAGTTCATTGTGAAAATATTGTGTCTTTAATTTTAAGACTGAACTCTAATTTGTTAAAATTTGTCAACTGCACTGATTGTCGTGCTGAATACGGGGATTTAGTTATAGATAGCGATTATACCCACTTGTCGCTGGGTGTTTTGTATTATTTAATATTTCACGAGCGTGTTAGTTTCGATAGTATTCCTAAAATCTACTCTAATACTTATATTTTCATTAATTTGTTAGAAAAAATACTCTGTTTGTTACAAATTTCATCGAATTTAGTTCAAAGAAAGGGATTGTTGTTATCTTTATCCTTGTTAAATAATTTCCAACCTTACGAACTTGATAAGAAGTCAATTAATAGTTCAGAGTTGAGTAAATTTAGCGATGTGTTACCAGGTATTATGGTGTTTTCTGAAAGTAAAGAAAATCGTCAACTAGCATTAGAAGTATTTAAGAAATTTATAAATTCCTTAAATTCTTTAGGTCGATACACTGTTTTACTTTACTTACCCCGTAAAAATAATAACTCTGGATTTATCGGTTACTTAACAACGATTGTTAAAGATTTAGTATTTAATTATTTAAATAATAGTAACTCTGATAAGGAACTATTTAGTGGTAAAAAATTGAATGATATATTAAAAAATTTAGTTAAATTAAACGAAGGTGTTAAAACTGATATAGCTGAAAATTCTGATCGTATTATATCAGTTTTGAATTTTTTAAGGTTCTTAATCATAAGGGATGAAAATAATGAAACGGGGATTGTGGGTTGTTTAAAGTGGATTCAAAATGATTTTTTAACTCCATTAGAAAAAGCTGTTGAATTATCAAAAGCTCATTATGAATTAGAGATGAAGAATAATGAGAAAGGTGATAATGATGCTCCGGTGAGTGTTAGCGTGGGGGGACAAACGTTACCTAACTTAAGCCGAATTGAAAAACAAAATATTTTACTGAATGCTATGAATACTTTTGATTTAATCGATAGCCTAAGAGCTCGAGTTGTTGAATGTATTGGAAATCAATAAATTTATACTCACCATCATCGGTGTTTCAAAAGTTAACAAGTGATCAGAGATTAGTTAAAAGAAATAATTTTTTATTTATTGAAATGATCATGATTATTAAAGAAAGAAAGTTAGACTTCTTACTTACTTAGTGTCATATATTCTTGAAAAGTTATATTATTATATCTAAAGAGCTACATTAGTCAATGCTAATTTCTTATAAAAAGTGACACTCTAATGGTTGTATGGTCTGTAAGTTGACAACTACAAAAACTGGTAAAGCCAACGATACAATTTGAAAAATTGTTTATTTGCAGTATGAAGTTTAACTAGATATTCTTTTTTGAAAACCCACAAATTCAAAAAATATTTTGTTTAATATTATTACTGTTCTGATAAACAAACCACTGATAAAAACTTAATCTACCTAACTTTTTGGGTTTATTTAGTTATTATACTCTTTTCTTTAAAAAATTCCATTAATATCTTAAAAGTTTGTGAAATTATTAGTAATCAAGGATCTTGAATATAGAAAATGATGTTTGTAAACTCTTCTGGCCCCATGGATGTTGCATGAGAAAGAGAAATAGGAGCAATGCTACCTTCCCATGGTTATGGCAAAAAAAGGCGTGAAACATAGGTTATGAAACAAGGATAAATCGAGTTTGCTTCAACTTTCTTCTGTGCTTGTACCATATACCTTTTGTCTTGATTTCAGACAAATGATTTTAGAGCTTGTTACATCAATTAAAATTAAAAAGTTAAAAAAGAAAAGCTTTTTACTATTTGTTTATAACCTTCTCAATAAGCAGACCAATAGGAAACAATCAGGAGGTAACTTTGCCTCTAAATTTAGGGCTTGCACAGTTAATGTAATGATTGCAAACATGCACAGTTTGTACCAAGCATGTGCAGTTTACTTTTGACTTATGTTTTATGATGAATCCTTCTCTATTTTTTGTTCTCAATGGGGTTACATTGTTATACAGAAAATCCATGTAGTGTGTCATCCCCTTTATTCAAGATCCTATGTGAAAAAATGACTAGATATACTATAAGTTATAGTTTTACACATGGTTATAATCAGTTGACAGTGTGGGAATATATTGTTGAGCAACCAATGAGGTATGCCTGATATGATATTGTGGGCTTGGTTTAACATTTATGACTAATCTCATTGGGTCCCTGGCATTATTTTAAGGGTGGTAGGGAAGAAGAATGCTAAGAACAACAGGTTGCAAAAACATCAATGGGAAGAACAACTATCAATGGGATGCTATGCATAGACTATCCTCCCCATTTATTTCTGTAGACAGTTTTACTATAGTTACAGTAGTTTGTATATTTCTCCTCACATTGTACAAAAATGAATAAAGTGTTTATTTATTTTCCCACACTGTCAACTGATTACAACCATGTGTTATACTATAATAATAAAGTGTCAAATATTTTAAACCAAGTTTGCTCATCAGTGTAACCAGTGGTTTTATTTATTAATTTTTTTCTCGCTTTAATTTCTTATTTTATTATTATATATAATTGGAGATGATTATAATTATTTTTGTACTTTATTTTTTTGAAATATAAAAATTGTTGTTCAAAGTGTTTTGTTATTTTTGTAGTTCTTATTTTATAAAAAGCTCGAGAAACCCAATCTGGATTCTAACTCAGAGATAGTACCATTTTTTTTTTTTTTTTTAATTAATGAAACTTCTTTCAGGGGTGTCATCAATAGAGGGCTACAATTTTTACTTTTCCTAATTTATACCATGGGCATATAAGAAAAGTATTGTGGTTGGAAAAAGCTCAAAAACCAGGATGTCACCGAAATTATATGTTTCAGGTGTTTTTAGGGCCTCCCTACTTGGTTTTCACAAAGATGTCTGTCTGTCTGCATGTGTCTTATTTTCGTAGCACCCAGTGTACTTATGCTAGAGAGTTGAAACATTGTACAAATACAGTCTACTGCTATAGTTGTGCTATTTGGAAAATTTTTTTTATGACATCATTAACTTGCAATAATTTTGAGAAATCACGCAGAAAGATAATGCGATCAGATTGAGATTTAGCACCCATTTAGCCTTATATAAGATTAACATATGTGCCAAGTTTTATCTCATTATCAGCATAAGTTTTATTTTTATTAAATGACTTATCTATTTTTTTAAAAAAATTGGAAAATTATCCAATTAAGTTTAAATTTAGTACAAGTATATACCTTTACGTAATAAATAAGTACACTAAGTTTCGTTTTAATGTGACAAGTATATCTATGGTTTTTGTTGGATCATAAAAATAAAACAGCATTCAGTGCTGTATGGGTGACCACTGAGAATGAAACGGATGTATTTACTACTATCTGAGGATAAGCGAAGCAAGTCCGAAGACATGTTCCAGTAAGTTGTGTCTTCTGAGGAGGAGCGAAGTGAGTCTGAAGTCAGGAGGATGAGCGTAGCGAATCCGATGCGATAAGGAAATGTTCTGATGTACCCCGTACCCGATTTTTTAATGCTATATTTATGGCTAATTCAGGTCATTTACAAAAGAAGAAATTTAATATGCTCCTATACAGATTATATCAAGTAAAACTTTATTCACAACTTGAATAAAGTTTATTCAAATTGTGAATAAAGTTTTTTGTACGAGTTTGTACTTTTAAAAATACAAGTTTATTTGTACTTTTTATGTAAGACCTATGCTGTCTTACAAGTACATAAAACAACATACATCAATACAACAATTTGTATTAAGTGTTCTCATCAAAAGTAATAGGAAGGTATATTCTTGAATAAAATTTTATTCTTGAATAATATTTTATTCTTGAATTTTTTTTAAATATTTTTTAATTGAATAATATAAATTATATAAATATCAAAACTTCTTAATATAATACATAGAAAATAAAATTGTTTTACTTATTAGCAATAATTTCAAATAAAAGAAAACAAAATGAATGAATGATTCTGTATAAAAAGATATATCGCATAATATTTCATGTAGATAATACTTATAGCTAGATTGTTTAATATAGATGTATGTATGTTTATTTATTTTTGTTTCATTTCTGTATTTGAAGATATTAATAATTATTTATTATGAATAAAATTATATTTTTATAAAATTATATTCTTGAATAAAATTATATTTTTTAATACAATTATCTTCTTGACTAAAATTATATTCTTTAATAAAATTATATACTTTAATAAAAAACATAAGCTGAGATTTTAAATTGTCTTAAACTATTAAAATATTATGATTTATGAAGATCATAGAATAACATATTGAGCTTCTTTCTTTTCTGTTTAGGGTTGTTCGGAATACAACAGTATTGTTTACTGAAAGACTCAAGATATTTAAATTTTGCCTGTGTGTTGCAGTTTCATTGAAAAGATTATTTGGGACATCACCTTGCCTGTTTGAAACTGGAGCAACCCCATCTGCCGATGCATCGAATCCATCGAAACTCGATACTCACAAACAAACGGAAGCATCACATCAATATCAACAAACGCTGAATAAGGATCAAGAGTCTGAGCAAGAATCAAGCTATGAAGCCGATTTGAGGTGTAAAATATTAGACGTTTCGCTCCAGTTTGTACCTGAGTATGGGTGGAGTAAGGAGGCAATCAGCAAAGGTAAAACTCACATAACTCCAACCTCATAAGCTCATTTTAACTTGTATATTTAAGCATATTGTATAGTATGCTCATTATATTTAAGTGTATTTAAATATAATGCTCATTATATTTAAGTATATTTAAGCTCATTTTAACCTGTAAGCTCATAAGCGTATTTTTTTTTGAAATTTGTCTCACATTTAAATAAAGTATAGGGCAAAGAATATATGAATAAAGAAAGGTGGTCTTGGGATGTATTATTTCAGACAAGAAAAGGTTAGTTCCGGAGACAGTTAACAGGAGCGCTAGTGTGTGATTTGGTAGTTTCACCAAGCCAACTACAAGAATGCGCCACTGTCATCTTATTTTCAGCAAACTACTTCTGGCACAAAACTGATTAATCCAATTATTTACTTCATAAAATAATGACCAATTTTAAGTATATACACAAGTATATACTAAAAAGTAACTTGTATATGCACAAGTGTCTTCCTATACAGGATAGTATGAAGCCTGACCCCAAATAGGAGCAGGCAATGAAGAGATCTGGAGTGGAACCTTCTCCATCCAATGGACAAGGTCCATACAATGTCAGATACAGTCAAAACTTTTAGGAATATTTTTTAGAAGCCTCGACTGTGTCTCTCCTATACTTCTATGGGGTAGTGAGAAACGCCATATTTATACAAATGTATAACATAAGAGATTCTATTAGGTGAAAACCCACCCAATAGAAATTAATCAATATGTAAACCACTGATGTAAACAAAGTAACACTTTTTAGGTCATCTTCGGTGCCTTTTACTTTCTCTAACTTTTTCCGTTTGCTTTTAGGAGCTGAAACTCTGGGCTACCCAGGAGTCATTCATGGTATGTTTCCCAAAGGAGGGTTCGACCTGATTCAGCATTTTTACCTGTCGTCTAATAAAAAGTTAATAGAAATACTTAAGCAACAGCATGAGTCAGCACAAAGCAGTGAATCAAAGAGTACAAGGTACATATATGAAATGCTTAATTAATTATAGTGCTGTGCAACCATAAGAGTAACATAGAAAACATTAACCTAAATTTGTCAACATGAGTTTTGCACTACCTCAGAAAGACCAAGAGGATCAATGTCCGAAAAATAATGATTAAATTACATACATAGTACAGCTCTGTCCATATAGAGTTCTGTGCAAGGAAAGGCTAAGCATTTACCAATATCTCAACTCTCTGCTTTACATCCGAAAGTTGCACCTTCCTAAAAGATTTGGAACATTGTAGTCACCATTAACAATTTTAAATAAAATAGTAACCAAGGCTTGACTTCTCTTCTCTGGCAGTCCACTCCACTTTCAGAGTTTTAAGTTTCTTGATGCAATCGATAAGAGATGAACCTTTATTAGTGTAAGCAAAGATTTTAAAGCAAGTTTTAGAAAGAAGAGGACATA
This sequence comes from Microvelia longipes, assembly GCA_018340805.1. Taxonomy (NCBI): domain Eukaryota; kingdom Metazoa; phylum Arthropoda; class Insecta; order Hemiptera; family Veliidae; genus Microvelia; species Microvelia longipes. The sequence continues at coordinate 20,130,474 of JACMZG010001859.1, forward strand.
GCCAGCTTTATCATTAGATCTTTCGATATTGTGATGTTTTTACAGCATTCTAACCAACTTAATGACATCTATAATAAAACATAGAGTTGTGGAGTCCAGATATTAGAAAAAATAAAAGTTGTCAGTCGATTTCAACGAGTTGGACGACTCAATCACTTCCGTTTCTTAACACTTTCTTTCCATCTTGCCGGCACTGATGATGGACTGTCAAGTCTGAAAGCTGGCTTTGTCATAACTTAATGACATCTGTTTTGTTTACAGCAATGACAGAAACACAAGAGATGCGATAGAGAAAGCAGTTAGACTGCGGTTAGAAATGATTATACCCTATATCAAGCACTGGCCCCAGGCTCTGGCTATCATGTCTTTGCCTCCCAATGTACCTACCAGTCTTGCCAACTTGTTAACTTTAGTCGATGATATTTATTACTACACAGGGGATAAAGCTATAGATGTAAGTATGTTGGTATCACTATCGCACATATTTTGTTTGGTTTTCCTATCTTCTGAAGAGGAGAGGGAAACATTGCACTTGCAATAAGTGGCTAGCTATATTTTAAGGCCCGTCTACAACCTTAAGTTAAGTTAGGAAGAAGTGAAGAATTCCTCAGGAAGAAGTGAAGAATTCCTCACTTAGAACAAACCATTTTGAAGTTCCTGCTCTTTTGACTTAAGAGATCCATAAACACGTCTACAGAGCAGAGCTCAATAACTATTTTAATACAATTTAAATAAACATTGCTTTTTCAATGGTCTTTCCTTCCGTTTTTTAAAGACTTTTTGCAAACATTTTTTACTTCTAAAATTTTCTAAAATCGACCGTGTTTTATTTATTTTAATTAATAAATAAAATCAAAATGGATGAGGTTGGAAGTGTTATTTTCCTTATCTCTAGTTTATTTAATTATTATATAATTTTATAATAATTGTTATATAATTCTATAATTAAAAAATAAAAATATATATTATATAAAAAATATTCAAACAACAAAACAATCAATCACATCACATCGTTTACAAAATATTGTAATCATTCAAAAACAGATAACGTTGTACAGTTTTCTTTAAAAAACTTATAAAAAAACCATTTCTTAAGTCAAAAGAGCGGGAAAAAGAATTATTTAAGAAGAAAAAGAGATTTTGAAAAATTCTTCAATTCTTCCTAACTTAACTTAAGATTGTAGACAGGCCTTTATCTTTGATCAAATGTCTTTTTTTCAATATGTTACGTCTGGGTAAAGTAATATATAAACCAAGTAGGGAAACTCCTATACTAAATTGTGTTAAAATTCAGACATGCTTGATCAGCTAGCTCAAAAAAAATAGCTAAAATTGGAATAACTAGCTTTAATGAGCCTTTTAAAGTTTATGTTTTTTACTTAATTTTATTGGCAACCCTGATAACATTAGGTGAGTCTTACTTTTTATGGTGTTTTCGTACTTTATATGTACGTGATAATTTAATTATTTGGTATTATATTCTGGGAATTGTTACAATAATTCAGTTAAAGAAAAAGAGAAACTTTAGTAAAGGTAAACCACATGTTTTTATTAAGATTTTAAAGAACAAACAGTCGACATTGTATTGCCTTAAATGTAACTTAAGATTACAATTTTTTTTATGATATTCAAAATTTTAAGTTTAAAGTTGTTAAATTACTAATTACAATTAATATTTCAAGTGGAAAAAACATCAAAAAAATGTTGTGTTAAGTAAAAAAAAATCATTTTTTAGGCTGTAATGCAGTCACTTTACAGCTACTCTAAACCAATTTATTCATTTGTTTATAATGACTCAACAAAACTGTTTGTTTGTTTTGTTCTTTACTCAAAAAGCTATTTTTTATGTTTGATGACGCAAGGAGGCTGTTTATCTGTTTTTGATTCTCAGCAAAGCTTTTTGTCTTAAACAATTTTTTTATTTAAAATGAAAAAATATAGTTATTATTTTTGTTATCTAGATGAGCTGGTACGGTCGGAGGATAGTGTTAGCCGGTATTTACAAATCCACGGAGCTGTACATGTTACAGGATGCATCTGTTGATTACAATAACAGCTGGGAGTTCTTACACAGACGTATGGATGAAGCTAGCTCCCTTAGGTCTTACTATCTAGCTTCAGGACAGGCAACTCATATAGCCAAGGATTTTGCCACCAGCGCTTTTATTACAGTAATTACGCCGTTAATTATTTTGTGACTCATCATCCCAAATTTCGACTTTTTTTAATTTCGAAGCCATAGACCAAAGAGCTTGAATGTACCCTAGCTAGACGACCTAATACTCTCATATAGTTTATATAAACAGTATGAGGTAAAGTTTACAAAGTGAGCCAATAAAAATGTTCAAAAAAAGGCTAATATAGTGGCAGTTAATCAATCCAAAAAATTCCATTTTTATATTGCCCACCATTTTGTAAATATCGACTCTTGAATTTTCAATTTTTGACAGCCTATAACTTAACATTTTTTCAATATTTGACATATCGTCAGATATTGAAACTTAAAATAAATAATTAGTGGATATTCCATGCGTATTTAACTTATAGTTTGTAAGTTATTGACAAACGTATATATTTATTTGTGTGATACTTAAATTTATATGAAAAAGTTGGTTTACATCAGTCAAAATTATGAAATTTACCACGTATAGTGTAAATTAACAAATAATCTGATATAATACTTTATGATATACTAATATATACATTATACTATATATACTTTATACTAATATGATACATTGATAAAATACTTTATGATATACTAATAATACATTATACTACTATATTACATTGATACTTTATATACTAATGATTGATACTATAATACATTATTATATATACTTTTACTAATATGATGCATTGATAAAATACTTGCAGATCTAAATGAACCTGGGGTTAAGTAAAATTTAGGACCTTCAATAGTAGATCAGAAAAATAAAATAAAGTCTCTCCACTGATGTATTATTTATTTAAAATAAAGCATAACCGACTTTCAACCAACTAAAGGTCATCATCTGTGCCAGTGAGGTGTTAGGAACTGTACTGTACTGTACTGTTGACTTGTATATGGCGAGTCTTATACCAGTCAACAGTAAGGAAAGATTCGAAACCTAGTTTCCTAACTTCTCACTGACACTGATGATGACCTTTAGTTGGTTGAAAGCCGGTTATGCTTTATTTTAAATAAATAATACATCAGTGGAGAGACTTAATTTGTCTGATCATGATTAACTCCTCTAGCGCTCATACTTTGAATCCTTCAATGGTACCTTATATCTAAGTTTTATATATTATTATCAATTATTGGAGTAGGGTTCGAGGCCAGAACCCATTTGCACTGCAACTGGAAGTCTATTGTACAATCCACTCAATTAGCCAAGATCATAATAATCCTTTTCCCCGAATTTTCTTCGGATCCTAGGATTTTCTTGATCAGTAATTCATTGGTAGAGTCAAACTTTGTCAGAGTGGTGCTACCAAAGTTAGAGAACCTTTGAAAGGCTTTGGCTTCACATTTAAGAAGTATCTGAGAGGCAGTTTCGGTTTCCGATTCACAATGCCTACACACTGGGTTATATTTAATATACCAATGGTATGGAGGTGTTTTCGGAGGTGACAGTGACCAGTCAGTAGTCCAGTTACTTTTTTAACGTCCCATCTGCATAGACTGAGGAGATCCTCTGTCATAAACTCATCCTCTTAAGTTTATGATTTTAAGAGGGGAAAATCTTATTATAGCTAGTTAAAGCTACATAAACTTACAGTAATGTGACGGCTCTCCTAAGGGTTAGACACAAAATGTCTTCCCTTAGACTCTTAAGGCAGAGTTAGTAAAAAACCTATCTAGCTAGGTGATCTATCACTTCTCCATTTATACTATCACTGTCTTCTTGTCAAACTGTAGCCATTTTACATTGTGGAGAGCATTTTACTCCAAATGCAACTCATTTGGCAATGTTTTAGGCTACATTAGTTTTATAGCCAATTTTAATATTTTAATTGTTTTGTTGACAGGCTAGAAGTATTCTTGGTTTGAGTTGGAACAGGTAGCGCTATCTATAGGAAGAGAAATTAATTAGTCAACTCAACTTACTATAGCTGCATCAGTATTGTTATCATTACACTTAACTTTATTTACTTGCTTCAAGAAAAAAAAGTTTTACAATGTATTTTGAAATCCCAGTTGTAGCTTCTGGGAGAAGGGATGGAGGTGGATTCTTGCCACACCAGGTCAGTGTTTTCACTACCTTGAATTCTGTAAATTAAATCAGGGATGTCTTATAGTATGTTGGTTAGTTTTTGACACTCGGATTGCCAGAGATCTCTGGCCTCTAATTGGTTCCTGCCAATAATTTATGCACTGCTACCAACTATGTTAAAATTAATTACTCTAGTTAAAGGGACATCTAAGAAATAAAAACGTTACAAGGCGTTACCTTTTACTGAAGTTAAGCATTGTTAAAAATTTTACAAACTTCTAGAGATGTTTTATTAATGTAATATTCCATTTAAACTCATTTATTTTTAAACTTAACTTATTAAGAATGAGTATTCAGGGTTGCCAAGTTTAGAATTAGGAAAATTTTTCCCTGTAAAAAGGTGTTGGCAAACCTGCCTCGTTTGACTCAAATATAGTGTCGGCTGTAAAAAACTAGACATACGATAAGTTAATACAAGACTAAGTGGACTATCTGAAAGAATAGTGGTGTATCACTAAAACCCTAAATTAGTGGATATACTCAAGAGTATTTGAAAAACTGACCTTTTATTGAAATTTCCACTTTTGACTTGATATTGTAGGTGCATAGATAAATAATGTACATAGATGGTTCACTCCCCTGCGTTCTAGAAACACTCAATTGACATGTTTTTGGTTTTAGTTGGGATAGCCTCATCACTGAAGTCTTGAGGAGTACTGCTATGTTCTTTTGTTTTATGAAACTTGAGGGTCCCATTATTCCTTAATATATATTTTAACTTAAAAGTTTTGTTACTCACTGTAACAATCTCTAACCACATTTTGCCCCCTGTAACCAACTCTAACCACCTTTTCCTCCCTCTAACTATCTTTAACCACATCTGTGACCAGCTCTAACTACCTTCTGCTCTTTAAAACTATCCTTAAATATCTACGATCCCCTAAAACTAATCACTTTCTACCCCCTGTAACCATCACTAATCACATTTTCCCTCTGTCATCATCTCTAACCACCTTTAGCCCCCTGTAACAATCTTTAACCACCTCTTACTTTCTCTAACTAGAGGAACAAACTTGCCACCTGAATTTATCATTTTGTGTTAATACAAACAGATAAATTGAAGAAACTTCATATGTGAAACCCTGAGATTAGAAGTTCGAATTCAAGTAAAGGCAATACCTCTAATTTAGTATGTTCATAGAATTAACATTTTTTCTATTGATACGTAATTCTTAGAGCTTTCAGGAGGCCATCCATCATTTTAGCTCTGATAACAGATGGTACAACCTAATCATCCCAACAGCCCATTGTGTGATAAATAAAAATATCTGAGTTTCACACTTCCTCCGCTAGAGTGTACACTAGTTCCTGCTGCATCCTGTCAATAATTACTTTTTTATTTAAGTTGTCCATCTATGTTAATATTATTTATACATGGTGCAGCTTCAGATGCTATACTTTTTAACTTTCATCAATTTTATGTTGGATAGAGTTATACGTCTTTCTTTAGTGCATTTAAAAACATTTTGACAAACCCTTTTTGTAGCAGTTATAACCCTGAAGGTGTGTTAAAAAACAAATAAATACAAGATCTACACTTAATCGTCAATTTTTTCTTTTAATAAATAATATTTGATTATTATTTTGGCCACAAACACACTCTCGGAGCATTTGATTCTTGTCAGCGTCAGTTTTTGTTGCTTTTGTTGTTTACTAATTGTTTACATAAAAAGTGTGATAATTTTTTTTGTCATTTTATTTGTAAATATAATAAAAAAAATTTTTGATGGCAGCTTTGATTTGATATCCGAACCAATCGTAACTAAAAACATCTAAGCTTTGTTTTCTTATGTGCAACAACTTCTATTTGAAATATTTTAATTTTCTTCATGTAACATAGGTATATAGGAAAAGACTTATAGTCTGGGAGCCCACGACTTAATTTCTACTTCTTAAAAGGCATGAAATTGGTCTGTGGGATATTGTAGGGGGTAGGTAGTACATCATACAAAGCATTGGCCTGTCGCCGAAAGTGGGGCCGTTTAGAAGCTGTTGTGCCTCAGAAACTAAAAAAAAATTATGACGACAGATCTTGGTGATTTTAGTTTGTTTTAATGCCTAGAGTAAAAGTATAAAGGTCTTTTCCATGCCGTTTATGAGGTAATTTTTGGACTTTTTTTTAGTTTTTGAGGCACGACTGCTTCTAAATGGCCCAACTTTTGGCGACAGACCAAGTCTTTTTACAATGTACTAACTACCCCCTACAATATCCCACAGACCAATTTCATGCCTTTTATGAGGTAGAAAATAAGCCGTGGGCTCCCGGACCATTATGTTTGGAATAAAAATCCAAAACTGGGATGTCATCTGAATTATTGTTGCTTGAGGTGTTTTTTAAGGCCTCCTATGGGGTTTTCACAAAGTTGTCTGGCTGTATGTGTCTGTCATCATTGTATATCCCAGTGTATTCATGCTAAAGAGTTGAAACTTGGAACAAAAATCAATCTTTAGGTCTAGTTGGGTTATCCAGAAAATAATATTTATGATGCTACTAATTGGAAATAATGACATAGCAAAAATTTTAAAAATTTATAAAACAAAAATATTTTGATTGATTTGAAATTTAGCATGCATTTAGTACTGTATAAGACCAACAAATGTGCCAAGTTTCATCTCATTATTAGTGCTTGTTCAAATTTTATCAAAAACCTATGTATGTTTTTTTAAATTGTAATAAATTGAAAAATAATTCTATTAAGAATATTAAGTAGTATACTCAATAAGTATACAAAGTTTTGTTACAATACGACAAATATATCTATGGTTTTTGTCTGTTTATAAAAGATAAGCAGCATCGAGCGTAGTCAGTGCTTGAATGGGTTACCACTTGGAACAAAACAAATGTATTTACTGTCTGAGACGAGCGTAGCAAGTAAATGCTTTGCTGTGTTGTTGTCTTAGAATAATACTATATATAGAAAGAGCACAGGACTGTAAACAAAATGTAATTCCACTGATAACACGAAAGCCGGTTGACTGGTGAAACTAAGTAATGCTGCCAACCTGACAACAAAACATTATTTTAAATATGTGTCATAAATATCTATTAATGAAGAAAGATTGTAAACAAATATAATAACTTAAAACACCTGCTGAGTATTTAATAAAACTGGTTTTAGATGGCAAAAGGGTGGCGGAATACAAGAATCTACATTTAGTTGACGAGGACTACTTTTTATGTATAATTTTAATAAATACATTAAACTACAATCTAAAATGCTTTAAATATTGTAATGCAACGATATTTATATTAGTATTTTATGAATAATCAATCATTAATTAATAATAGAACATAATAATTCAGCAACCGGAAGTATTGCCAACTTTTTTTTAGAAAATTGTATATTGTAAGGGTGGCAGCATTACTTAGTTGCACCAGTGAACCAACTTTCGTGTTATCAGTAGTGCTCCTTCTATATATAGTATTATTCTAAGGTTGTTGTATAAATTTGGTGAGTTTTATATTACGATGACAAGCCAAACAAGTCTGAAGTACTAAGGATGAGCTAAGCAAACCTGATGTGTTGAGGAAAAGTATTGCGGTGCCCTGTACCCTGTTTAAAAAAATAGTTTTATAATAATTATAAGTTCATTAGTATATATTGTCCAGCCTCAGAATAAAACACCAGACCGGTAGTTTTTATACTCTAATCTATGGTCCTGTAAATCTTATGGCCAAATGGTTCATAAATCTCATGATGTAGGAATCCCCTCCTGGGCTTCTGGACTATTACAGTATAACACACAGTTAAAATCAGTTGACAGCATGGGAAAATAATGGGAGGGAGCCAATGAAATTACTTCTAGATGTTAGCCTCGCCCTCAATTTCATATTAGGATAATTTCATTGGTTCATTAACACTATTTTCCCACGCTGTCAGCTGATTTTAACTGTGTATTACACTAAAGTTAAACTTTTACAGACCATTTTCAATATTACATATAATGCCTAAATTACACCTTTAAAAAAACACATGGGAAATAAAATGCACAGTAAATTAAAGTATTTTATTAACTAGAATGAAATACAATATAAAAATTATTAATTAATTAATTAAATTGTCACACTATATTTGAAATTCTTAAAGTAAAAACTAAATTAGAAAATCAATGCTAAAGTTCTTAACATAGATGGTTGCGCGGAGGCGAGACAACTTACTGTGTGTATCATCAACTTGCTTTCACAGCCTGTGTGGCTGTGAAAGCAGAATGGTTTTTACAATAATCATTAGTGCAAGATTATACATTTACAGGGGGCCAAGGAACCCAAAGTTTTTACTTATAAAGGACAAAACCCTATAACATAGTAGAAATGAAAACTCATATATAGTATATGTATATACAGTATCTTTAAAGATTGGGTTGTGCATACGTGTAAATGACAAAAAAATCACAAATTTTTCAACAAAAAATTACTCTTCATAAAATTTTTGTTTTCAATTTTTTTTTTTATTCATTATTATTATTATTAATTTATAATTATGAATACATAATAATAATTATTATTATTATAATATAAATATATATAATTGAATATAAAAAATAGATATATAATTATTATATTATTAATTAATTAATAATTATTTTTAATTAATTAAAATTTTGTTTGTTTTTAAAATGAACATTTATCACAATAAAATTGTTTTGCCATGAACCTTGTACCCTAAAAGTACACTTCTTCATAAAGTAGCTAAGAGAGAACTAGGTGTAATTTTGTTAATTCATCAAAATATTATTCTTAATAAAACTCGTCTTTTAAGACTAATTGAAATTTGTTTTAATATAAAAACATTTTTTTTCTAAATTTTTCAATATAACAGGGGGTTTGGCAAAGGGGGGGGGGGCTAAAAAGTTGTAATTGATTTTTTCATATTTTTATTCAAAAATTTGTTTTTATAAAGAAAAACATTTTTTCAGAAAATGTCTTTTAAACCTATTTCACTCTTGCTGTTTTTCAAAATAATAACACTTTAAGGCAAGCTGATAGAATTTATAAGGTGGTTCAATTGGAGGGTTTTTATGAATGGAATCAATTTTTTTGACATGTTAGGTTATAGTTCGCAATTGACGTCATTGCAGGAATAAATAGTAAATTTTCAATGTTGACCGCCTATACTGATTCCTGCAATGACGTCACACGGCATTCATGTAAACGTCAGGTTATAACCTCCGAATGCTTTTGGTTTGTTTACACCAAATTGAATCACCTTACAAATTTCTAACATCTTGACTTTAAGGTACAAAATTTTAAATTAAAATTGCGAAACATCTTAGTTTTATATCAAATAAAAACTTTTTAAAAAGTGACTTTTTCTGAATAACAAAATGTTTTGGCCACTTTACTTTAAGTATGCGCAACTCAATCCGTGGACACTTCAAAAATTCCTCTAAGCGAGTTTATGAAGAAAAGTTACTATTAGTAAATAATTGTGCTTGATTTGAAAGTTAGATTTTTCTCAGATGAAATTCAGTATCTTGTAAAGAGTACCCAAAAATTACAATTTTCTACTTACGGGTGGTATTTTGGAACTTTATGGGTACATGTTACATGATATTGAATTTCATCCGAAGAAAAATCATACTTTAAAATTAAGCAAAACTTTTTATTAAGAGCAACTTTTTGCTGTTGGGTTGTGCACAACCCAATGCATGGACATACTGTATATATGTATAAACATATATATATATATATAAAAGATATTACAAATAGGCTAGACTGTGCTAGTATTAATATCTACTCAGTAATTCAACTTAAGTGAATTTTGAATATGAAATGACACTTTTTACACATAATGGCTATGTCTACCCCGTCTTGGCTCGAGAGGCAGGGGTTAGTTTATCGGCTTGAAGAGGAACTGGACCTGGAATAACGATGCCTCTGTCTGGGAGGAGGAGGTGATCTCCTGCGAGGAGATCTCCTTCTGATGGGTGATCTACGTCTGAACCTGAAATCATCAATTAAAAATTGTCAGGTTATAAATTTTGAGGAAGTTGTCAGTGAACAGCTACCTGACTTATTGTAAATAAATATTTAACAAAAAATAATATACAAGAATATACAAAGAATGTATGGGAAAATGTTAAAATTAGATAAATATGGTACACTTATTGGGTATTGAAAACAACATTAATTTTGAATCCATTAGGAAAGTAAACGGCAAGAAGTTAATGTGTCTTCAGGTAATGATTTTTACATTGTAAAAATCAACTTTCTCGATATTCGACAATTGTGTTGAAATCGACAATTTATCGATTTAAAGCTGAGTCAGTGCAGGCCTTCTGAAACTATCAAACGCCCTCACTGCCCCAGATTAAAGGACAAAACCGAGATTGGAAGGCAGGATTAGGATAGGAAGGTCAAAATAGCGAAATGGGAAAAGGAATAGCCAAAACTTATGGTAAGGTAAGGACAACAATGTGGCAAATAAAAAAGAATACGGTGTGAAAATATTATTGGTATGAAAATAAAAATCTGCTGGCTAGATCTGAAGTAGGGCATGGCTACTTGGGGGTGAAGATGTTCAACAGTCTTCCCCCAATGCTAAAAAGATTGATTATAATGCTTTTTGTTCCACTGTTAAGAGAAGGCTCACAGGGATACCCCTTTAGGAACAATTTTTCAGAAGTAATATCTTCAAATTTGACATTTTGTAAACATTCAATTTTGTTACACAAATAAAGAGCTTTATTTATTTACCCGAAGACAAGGGTTTTCGAAAGTAACCTCTCTTGTGACACACGGTTAAAATCAGTTAACGGTGTGGGATAATAGTATTGAAGAACCAATGAGGTTCCTGATAATGTGATGAAGCCAGGAATTCGGCAAAATCAGTTATAGTCAAGGGCTACTCACTTGATAATCATTACTATAGTTTAGATGAATTTTCCAATGATAACAAAAAAGCAATATTCAAAATCTAGAAGTGAATACTTGTGTTGTATATTTAATGACAAATGTATACCCCAATAAGGGTCTTTAACATAATATAGATTCTATCTATTATTTATTTATGAAATTTTAGGCGTGGTTTAACATCCAGGATTATCCTCACTGGCTCCCTCACATTGTTTTTTCATGATGTCAACTGATTTAAACCATGAGTTATACTATAACCTGGTCTATTACAATTACATTCAAGGACTTCTGGAAAATCTACTAATAATCAATTCAGTGAAAATTACCTAGGAGGGGTTCTTCTTCCTCTGAAGCGTGGTGGTGAGCGACGTCTGGGAGCCATGATGGGTTTCTGCATGAGTACAGGAGAACAGGTCACTTCCTGGCCGTCTATTTGACCTCCGTCCATATGTTTCATGGCGTTCTCTGCCATCTCAGGAGTGGCATACTCGATGTAACAAAAAGTCCTGTTGATGTGTGGATGGAACCGTTCCACAGGGAAATCCACGTGTTTTAAAGTGCCAAACTGACCAAATATCTCATGAATGTGATCCTTGGTAATGTTACGGGTCAAGCGTCCCACATGGATACGTGTTGGTTTAGGTGTCGGGCTTCTTTGCTTACGCCTTCGACTTTTACCTGCCACCAAAAATAAGTTCATTAAAACCAGGCTAACAAGTAAAAAATATTTTGGAGTGTCATGCTCTAAGTTCATATAAATAGTATTTTTATTATGCCGACTTTAATTAATACTTAGCAATGAGAATAGTGGAGCAACCCACATGAGGTTGTCCCTGCAGGATGAAAGGCCCTAAAACGGCCAGTTTATTTTATTTCATTTCACCAGGGCCGTAATATTTCACCACAGCTCTGTTAAAATAATAAAGTTAGTTTCAAATAAAATGGAAATAATTCAATTTAGAATATTTTATTTCAACTGACTCTATTTGGATTAAGTTTAAGGACAATGATAATAGAGGTAATACCCAATTATATGATGAAACTTGAAGAAAGTATTGCTTAGGATCCACCTTATTTCAACCAAATTAGGGCCTTGATAGACCCTAATTGTCTGAACATCAGAGAATGTAGCAGGAGTCGTCTGACCCCCACTCCATTACCCTACCCTAGAACTTAGTAAAAAAAAATAACCCACTCAATTTGCTGTGCTAAAAACGTCCATTCAGGGTTTAAAAGCAAACAAATAATAAATATTGTGCACGATTTATCACCCTCAAACAGGAAACTTTTGTCTGATACATAAATCGCTGTTAAGTTTGTCTGGTGGGAAAATGTCGTTCTTGTAAGAAAGAAAAAGCAAGATAAAACTTTACAAGACATCAAAGATAAAATTATTTATGAGTTAATACTTTAAATTTTACTTTTCATTTAAACTTGCCTATATTCTTTATTTTTACAAACCTAATTTTTTGTCTATTAGTTTTATCAACACTTTTTTATTTTTTCCAATTCTTTATTTGCTAATTTTCTTTCTCGCAACCTTTTTCTTTATTAGAATGACTGCATAGTAGAAGTTTTTTTAATCATGTATTTAATGTATCTGTATAATTAAATATAATTATTATGATTGATCAACAAATACTGTAAAACTCACCAGTTGAAGGAGATCTGGACCGATGCCTGGGTGACCGAACCCTTTCTTTACTTTTCTCCTTCTTATCATCTTTCTTCTTATCACCTTCCTGTCGCTTAGATTTAGTCTTGTCACTTGCTTTAGTAGTTGAATCTGGTTTCCTGTGCATTAAATAAACATGAAGTTAGATAAATGTGAAAAATCAATTGTGAAGCTGGATCTTTTTCTGTTATAGTACTGTACTGTATGATCTTATTTAATTACATTTTGAAATTATATATATTTAAAAAAAATAAAATGTTTCTTTATTATGAACATGTTAACATATATTAACATTTGTTATTTTGTTGTTACAATTTATTAACATGCATTTTTTAATACACAATTGGAAAAATTGTACATTTTTTAAAAAAAACATACAAGTCATTCAACAAAAACTGATCCAATGCTGATAATGAGATGAAACTTAGTACGCACACACACACACACATATATATATATATATATTATGTATGACTAAATATGTGCCAAATCTCAACCCGATCGCAACATTTTTCTGTGTTTTATGAATATTTAAAATGTTTGCCGAGTTATTAATGTGGGTAGCACAACTAGACCTAAAGATTCTGTCGAAGGAGTTGTGTATGTTTTTTTTAATTGTAAAAAATCAAAAATTAATCCACTTGAGTTGAAATTTGGCACAAGTGTGTCCATTTGTGTAATAAATAGGTACACTGAGTTTTGTTTCACCATTTATCAAATAAAAGTTGGAGGATTCTGACATGGCCAATACAAGAAAGTTTACGCGATAAAACACCAATTAATAAGACAAATGAAAGTTACAAACCTGGGTTTGGACTCGGAATGACTTGAACTAGAATCAGAAGAACTGGAACTAGAGCTACTACTCGAACTACTACTACTACTTCTGGAACTACTACTCGAACTTCTAGAGCTAGAACTTCTGGAACTAGAACTACTGCTTGAACTACTTGAATCCTTTCGCTTCTTCTCTCTGCCGCGATCTTTCTTGTTTTCCTTATCGGAAGCGTCACTGTCCGACGTTCCTCCCGCTTTTTTTACTTTGTTATCCACCGCCATGACTTGCAAATACTATTTAAATGAAACACTAAAAAATAATGAGTAAACTTAATTTAAAACAAGAATAAAATTAAATAAATAATATAATGCCGAATTAAAACGCGACAATCCCAAACAAGGAGGTATTCTTCTTGTTTTTCATAATATTATCTTTATCTTCTTGTTCGTTGTTTGTGAATTAAAAAGAAGTATGTCGGACAGTTTGTTTTAGGTACTAAGAATTCACTTCAAAGTAAGAAAATTAATGGTTTGGAGATACATGAAATAAAAACCATGATCTGGGACAACCTTAAAACATTAGTGGTATCGCGGGGCCTGATTATAGAGGTAATTTACTTTATTACATAATAAAATATTTACTAAACTAAAAGAAGATCCGCAAATCATCAAAAGTTTGTGGTTTCTCTAAATTCCTGCTGTTGAGAACAAGCGTTTATCAGTTTTGTTTTTAAGTTACGGAGCATTTTATGTATAATCCAATCATTAACTGAGAACGAGAACAATGAATGGGAGTAATTAAAAACAAAAATAACCCTTAAAAAAGGTATGAATATAACAAGTTTCTTGTGGGTGAGGGTTGAACCCTGTGTTTAACTCCTTTCGTGTGAATATCTTGATTAGAATTCCCTGCCTAAAGTAATATATAAACCAAGTAGGGAAACTCCTGTAACCCATGTAAAAAAATTCAGACATGCTTGATCAGCTGATAGCTGGTTCAAAATTTAAAATTCGCTAAAACTGGAATAACTGTGTATGAGCCCTCTAGGATTTACCTTTTTTGTGTTTTATTTTATTGGCAGCACTGATAATTTAAGGCGATTTTTAATTTTTATCAGGTTTCCTAACATTATTACGTACGTGCTGGTCATAGTCATGGTAGCTTAGTTTAAAAGTTAGTTTTAAATTCTGTGAAATGTTTGTTGCATCATTTATTTAAAGAAAAAAGAAATTGCAGTTAAGATATATTACATGTAAGTATACCATGTACATAAAGTTTATTGTCTTAAATATAACTTTGAAAATAACGATTACTATGATTATATTTAAAAAAAATAGGTTAATTATTCTTACATTACCAATAAATTAATGTATGAATATGAAGGGCACACAATAAAAAAAAGTTTATTTAGCCGCTCATTTAAAGTAATTTAAACAAACCTGTATAGTATTTACAGAATCACTTAAACCTCTATTGGATTTGACAAAATATATTTTTTAAACAAATTATAAACAATTTATACAAACAATTCTGGCGCCGGGCTTCGCATGTCGGATGAATTTCCTTTGGAATGCGTGTTTCCGTGCTTAACAATCCATTTCTTGCTCAAAGATCCGGTTTATGCTTTTTAACTTGAGTAGTTACTCAATTATCACTACTCGTAACTCATTTTTCTGTATTTTTTTGTTATTCAAAACTATGCGTCTAAAATTAACAGTGCAAACCATTATTTGCACTATTTTAATGCTCAGTTGGTTTAATTGTTGGTTTCTTTGAAGGTCTTAGCGCATTTCCTTTAAAACATACATAAAAATGAGTCACGAGTAGTGCTTGATGATTGAATAACTGCTCAAGTTATAAAGCATGAACCGATTGCAGGATAGTTAAGCACGGAAACACACATACCAAAGGAAATGCGCCCGACATGCGGATCACCGTGCCTGAATTATTTTGTAGTTATTAATGTAAAAGAACGATAACAAATTATCGTCCCTACTAGGATTCCAACCCAGGTATCCTGGCTTTGAGTGCTCGTATCGACTCCAGGCCATTCTTAATGAACTTACTGGCCCAAAAAACATCTAAAACGATTTCCCACTTGAAATGAGCTGTTTATCAGTCATATTTTAGGTTTTCTGGTATTGACCACCGTTTTTTCGACTATTTGTCACTCTGAGTGGTCATATCGACTTTGGACCCGACATGTCGCCTATCCCATTAACGATTTTTTCCAAAGGAAATTCGCTAAAAGTAAAAAGCAACACAAAAAAATAATATTGAGTAACGTAAATAGTTTGTTTACACTTACAAGGGTAAAAAAAGATGGCTGCGTAAAAAAATACGGGCCCGAGGGCCTCCCTGTGGTCGCTTCGTGGGCTACATTGTTGTTGTTTAGTATTATGTGTTGTTTCATTATTGTTCTTGTTAAATGGCATTTTGCCACGTATTTAGCGAATTTTTATTGCTTCGCTATTTTTGTTTTAGAATTTATTGTTACATGGCATTTTGCCATGTATCTTGTAAATTTTCACAGCCTCTCCCCACAGGCCCGCTTCGCGGGCCTGAGAGGCTTTCTCACAAATTTGATTTTATTAATTGAGGGTTTATTAATTCTCTATTATTAATAATGCTATAATATTAAAATTAACAAGCATTATAAACATAAATATATTCATGATATTTGTTTTTTAATAAAAATGTCGTTTCCGTCACTTAGGATTGTCTGATTGAGCTGAAACCGGTCGCAATCGTTTTAGAGGTTCTTCCGCTTTAAGGCCTGCTTAGTTGGCGTGGTTCAGTGGAAGCCATTTTTGTCCTGTCTCTCCGGGACAGTAGGCTTACCAGGATGGAGCAAGAGGTAGAGGCCCCTCTTTTATACTATATCCCCACCCTCTAACACTACTGAACCCAACAGATATCGTACGAATAATAATAAATAAATAAATCACAGGTTTGCGACAGTCTTTGGCCCAGACGTATACATATATACAACATTATATATATATATATATATATATATATATGTATACCGTTTGCGCCATTTGTGATGGTTCGATTCAGCTGAAATTGGTCTTAATCGATTCAGCTAGCCGCCTACCTAAAAACAAAATACCTTGTTTTAAAGCCATTTCAAGTTTCAAAAATTTTTTTTTTCCGGTTTCCTGGTTTCGGATGAAACCGGATGAAGTAACACTATACTTTTCCTATATTCCTACTAAATAAACGAGGAAAGTAATAATAGTAGATAAACCTGTCAAAAACCTACTTTCAAAGAACCAAGAATGAACTTTTTTTATTTTTTAGGGAAAGAAATTAGGCAAGGATTTTACGACTTTAGACAACCATTGTTTATTAAACATCTTCATCTTCTAATGATCTCCTAACGATGATCAGGTATTATTATTAAATATTATAATAAATAATAATAATAATATTATTATTATTAAATATTATAATAAATAATAATAATAATAATATTATTATTAAATATTATAATAAATAATAATATTATTGTTAGTATATAATATATATTGTAAAATATTATTTTATTATTATATCATATTTCACTCGCGCGAAAAATCAGCTATTCGCACTTTCGCGTAAACGAGGTTTTGCGACAACGCAGGCAACCTACTACATCTAGGATTTAAATAATAAAATAAATAAAAATAATTAAAATAAAATGCATTTTATTTATCAATTATATCTTACAGCTAATAAAAATACAATATAATTCTATAAACAAATCACAACATGTTAACATTATTAAATAAATAAATAAACATTATATAAAACTCTTTAGTCATAGAGTAAAATTAGTTCGAAACCGGTAAAATTAGTCAATAACATATATGTTCAGCTTATTAAGTTGGCATCATAGTTGTGCAGGCAACCAAGTGACACCATTATTAACTGGACTTAAATTTACTAAACTGCTATCTATCGGTTTTTTCGTGAACTAATGTGGGGAAACCCTATGTTGTTCATGAACCATTCCATTATAAATTACTCAATGCAAAATTTAGAGGAAATGGAAACAGGGTGAGTTATAGTCCAATATGATTGATTGGAATCTTACGTAACCAACATAAGGTTATCCAATCAACCAATAATCGTTTTTCTTTCATACCATATATTTTTTGTCAACTTTTATTAGACATCAGCTTTCAACGAAGTTAATAAATTATTTACACTTATTCGTAAATTAAATTATTGACTACTTTTTTATTATTAAAAGTAACTGTGATTGAAATAAGTTAATTAAAGGTTAGAAACGTTTCGGATATCGTGTATGAAGGTCGGTATAATTGGGTATTGACTTTTGTCGTCTCGGTAAAAGTTAAACTCGGTTTAAGTCTTTATTCCTGTATAATCTCTCCATATCGAAATATTTCGTGATTGCGACACACCAAAAGGAAATTAATACCAAATGCCGTTCGATATGGAAAGATTTTACAGACCTCGGTTTCCTTCATCCCAGCCTTTGTTCCCTCGGCATCGTTCACCATCTGGTTTTTTCGATCTCACTATTCGCCGACGTCACAATGCTTACAAATCCTGGCCAAGCCTTTCGATTTCATTGACAATATGGTCCATATCTTGAGGTGTTAGAGAAGAATTTTGAAGAACAAGTCTGAAGAAGTTTGGAAGTTCTTTAAGGGGTTGGTAGGTTATCATCATGGTACCTTCTCTCATCATTCTTTCTTTGATTAGTGGCGCCACCTAGAAATACAAACTTAATTAATAATTGAAAACAAATGTCTCTTTTATAGTAGAAGACAAAGTTGTCTAAAAAGAACTATATAATAATTGTATAAATGGAAATAGTTCTATTTATAAACTATTTATAAAGGTTACACTCTATACAACTTTGGTAGAAGGTTATGTTACGTAATACATAACATAACCTTATAAATGGCAGAGTAATTATATCTCTGCTATAGAGATATAACTACTAGAGAGGCCCAATCAGTTTAATTTTGAAAAATCAAAAAAGTAACCTGAACACTATCGATTATTATTAAGATAGAATAAACTCTAAAATATCAGTAATCATTATAATGATTACTGGAGCGAAAAGCTGATCACAATTGATTTATAATAACCTAAACTTATACTTGGAGTAGGTTGTGATAAGGTTGTACAGAGCCCCAAAAAGATATTTCATGTCTCTCAATGTATTGAGATAGAGTATACTCTCTCTAGTTCTATATATTTCTATGATATCTGCGATAGGACAAAGTTAGGGAGTCCCGGTGGTTTAATGGTTATAGAACGTGTGCCTGCCCCTTAGGGAATTTGGGTTTGATCCCGGCCGGAGTTTCTAGGATTTTTGTGTAAAGTATGAAAATAACGTTAAGCCGGTAGTTCCGAGCCTGTGCGATGTCAGGTGCTCGTAAAAACCCCCTAATCTTAAACAAATCAGGATTTAGGCATAATTTAGGATCCTCAATAGTAGCTTGATACGTAAAATTTTGTGTTTCTGCCAAATGGTTTTAAGAGTAGGGGAACTTAGTATTGGAGTGGTTTACGTGTAGTTTCTAGTGAAAGCTATAGAAACTTAAAGTAAAGTCACAGATCTTCTGTGGATTAAACGCAAAATGCCTCCACTAAGACTTATAAGGTAAAACAATATCTTCTATCTAAGTGAGATAGTAAAAAGGCCCAATAACTCGGTTTACTTGCTAGGTGATCTATTAACTCTTTCTTATTGCTATCACTAAAGCAAAGTTATAAATACCTTATGAAGTTGTTCGTTGTAGTCGGGTGAATCTTTCTTATCCCTTAGACTAGGTGGTACATACCAGAATGTAACATTAGTACACTCAGGTTCTTCTAAAACAAGTTCGAAGCCAGGTCTGGATTTGATAAGCTGGGTAAAATACTGTGAATTACTGAAGACTGATTCGACGTGTTTTTCTAAGCCCTCGGTACCCTGGAAACCAATTTAACTTAAATTTAGAATAGGTTAATGCAGTAATAAGGCCGGACGGGTGACGATAACATTCTGTTAAGAAGTATAAAAAGTAGGCAGGGGCGCTTCTGAATTGTTCACTCATCAATGATAAGTGTACCAAATTTGACTTCAGTCATTTATAAATAATGGGTGACCTTAAACCCTTCATCGTCAGTGACTTTTTTGAATTCCTTAAATTTCTCCGTTCTTATCATTCGTAAAGACTCTAATGATTTACATAGGTATAATTTACAAATAATGCATGTAATTCTAACCTGTTCCGATTTTTCAAAATCATGCATGAAAATTTTTGTTTTAATTTTCATGAATAAATGTAGATGCAATTTGTTCAACAGGCCAGATTAAAACGCGAATTTGGAGTTTGGTGTAGGTCTGATTCAAATTGTGACGCTCGTTTGACGAATAAAATGAATTTTTCGTTTAATAAAAATAAAGATATATGACGTCACAAACTCAATGAGAAAAACGATGTGATGACAAGATAAGATCCCAACCTATATTATCCAAGGTCAATTCAGATAAATAAATATTAAAACTTCTTGAAGATCGAAATTATGCATTTTATAACGAAACGTTTCCCTGTAAAGGAGTAGGCTCCCTTTATCCTACTCTTATATAAATCTTGGCCTGCTTAACAGAATGACTGTCTTATGAGAACATGAATAACTCAATTTTATTTCCACAACACTCTTATTTTTATGAGTTGTAAAAAACTGACCTTAAGTCAGTCAAGGCAAATCTGTACTAACATTTTTTAGATAGGGTTTTCTTGGCAGAGTTTCGCTAATAAGTTCAAGTTTTCCTTTTACAAGGAAAAAAGCCTAGGAAGGGATTTTATAAAAGTTTCGCTCTTGAGGCGAGACTTGTACGAATAGAATTTAGTTTGGTCGACTCTCCAGGCTGGGTGTTGCATTTCTTACTGATGCTCTAAGCAATTAATTAAAATGAATGATGACAATGCTTAATCTAATTTTTACCTTTGCTTTCCACATAAACCAGAATTTCAAGACGTCAGCTCTCCTACCGCACTGAACGTGCTTGTCTCCGTTGTCGTACGATGTGTTGTAGAACTTGTCTTTCTGGAATAGATATTTAGCGTTTGCGGAATGTGCTTGAGATAGGATATCGGTATGTTGGGTTAGGAACGTGCTGCATTGCTGTGGTACAGCCAGCATTTTGTGTGGATTCCATGTTACGCTGTCGGCTCTGGAACAACAGCGCAAAGTAAACATTAGTCGTGCAAACAAAAACTAGTATGAAAATAATCAATTCAATCTATTGTTATTTGAAACTTTCGGTGATAAGTAAACACCATTCATTAATTCGAGGATATATCGTATATATCCTCGAACTTAGATCTTGACCCGAACGCTGAATTAGATCATTAGGAATTTCTCCAATTCCATATAGGGCATACCCTAATTCAATACATTAAAAGGCATGGAACATCTCTCTAGGGCCCTCAGCGCTTTATCCAACCTTATCATAGAGTGTGTTAAGTACTGTGCGTGTTAAGTAGCGGCCAAAAGTACTTACTTTAGTCCTTCTTAAACTGTACAGCGGCTAATGTACTTAATATATAAGCACTATTAACTAAATGTTAGTTAAGTGATAAAAGTCCTTACTTTTCGATTCCTTGCAGAAGATGTCTATGTTTCTTTGAAACGAGAGCGCCGCCACCCCAAGCAGCGTCTACGTGAAGCCACATTCCAAATTCTTGACAAATGTCATGAATTTCTTCAATAGGATCGTATGCACCGAGCACTGTTGTGCCTGGAACAGATAAACAGAAGCTTGAGAAAGGTGGAATCAGAGAGACACTTTAAATTAGGGGCTCAAATATTTAAGTTTATATTAAACATAGAATTATGATATCACCAACATGATTTTTGCACTCAATAATTAACCCAGGCTAGCTATAAGAGTGAGTTAGAGCGCCTTTAAAAATAAGGCGATCAAATCCTGAAATTTGTATTAATCACAGCTTTTAAATGCTTTACCAGCATAATCTAGTATTGTATCAAGACTGAGCTTATGAAGGTGAATCAGAATGCCTCTAAATATCAGAGGCTTAAACCCTACAATCTGTATTTAATGCAGCTTAATAATAGTGTTCTATCTGGAATCTAGCAATCAAGTGTTTCTTTAATTTTTACTCATTTAATCAATTATAGGTAAAGGAATATCAATTTAGTTGAATATTTTGCTTTGTCAATACAGTTTTCCTCCGTTATCAGAAACATCTAAAATCTACTCCTTCACATCTAAATTATTACCATCTAAGCTTCTATCTAAGGACTAAAAAACGAAAAGTATTAAAATAGCTTACCTGCTGTAGCAGACACCATAAATGGTACTGCTCCTTCATCTTTGGACCTGGTAACTTGAGCTCTCAAATCATCCATATCCATTTTACCCTTGGAGTCTGTTTTAATTAGATAGACGTTATCAGAGCCTAAACCTTCGAGTGATGCCATTTTCTTTATTGAGTAGTGAGCATCTTCCGATGTGAAAATAACTAACCTGGGCAAACCGTGTAGTCCTTGTGTCTGCAAATTATGAAAGAAGAATGTTTATGAGAAGCGAAATGTAAAAACTTATGTCAGATAGGAGACCTGGGATGGATTAACGGGCATATAAAAGTAATAAGTTATTGGAAGGTGGAAAAACTTAGACAGAAGAAGAAATCGTAGGTTTTGGTCCTTTTTCGAAGAGGCAAGTTCTCTTCAAAAGAGATTGTATGTGGTCCCTAGAATACTGAGCGGATTGGACTCAAACTACACTGGACTAAGAGGACTTTAGATGGACTGATAAAATTTTCGGATTAGAGTAACAATTGGATTAGCTTTATAATTAGGTTCTCCCGCTACTATATGATTATAGAATAGAATAGAAAAATGTATATATTAGATCAAGATTTACGAGATGATACTTATTATTTTTTTTATTAACCACTGGTACCACACTTGGATTGTCAGTAAAACTGTTCATAGGTGAAATTGTGTTAAAAGTGACTAGCTGACAGAATTGTAGTCCTAAAGTCATCTCAGTAATCATCTGGTGACAGGAAGGAATTAATATTAAGTGTTATCCTTCTTAAAGAACATCTACTCAGTCGTAGTAGTAAAGGTGGGGAAGATCCAAGATCTTAGCAATTATGTCTCTGGGACGCTTTTTGCCAAAGAACATCTACTTACTATAGTATTTTATATTATAGTAGTATATGTATTGTATATATGTGTATATGTATTATGAGTAGATATGTCAAATCTACTCTTTCAAAATCTGAATGACTAAACCTTGGACTAAATCTTTGATTATAAAATTATGACTTTCGTCCTTGAAGATCGTCTTTCAGTTTGAAAACTGATTCAAAACTTAACTTAAGATAATACCAAGGAGTATTTATACCTTTATGCATACGAGTATAGTATGAGTATGCATAGAGGTAAATTTTTATCTTTATTACCTTAACTTGAGGGAATTTATGGAATCTGGCACAACTAATGGCATATCCATTAGCCATAGAACCACCGGGACAAAAGATTCCATCACCCTGAGTGAAACCGACAATGGATCTCATCTTGGTCAGAACTACTTCTTCCATTAGAGTGAATACAGGGGCTACTTCGTAGGTGTAGACACTTGGGTTGAGGGTGTCGGTGAGCCATTGTCCTGCAAGGCCGTAGGGATCAACGCTGCAACACAAAAAAGCGTTTTAAATTTAGATGTACATAGAGATGTTAATTGAAAAAGATAAGCGGTTTTTAGCGCTTATCTTTTAAGCGCTAAAAACTTTGGGGGTAAGCAAGACGTTAAAGCAAATTATTGAAGGATAAAATCAATGTTTATGAGGAGGTTTCACAGAACTAAGTTTGATTAAAGATAGTAGTAAAGGCATCTGATTTGCTTCAGTATTAAAGAACAGACACAGCCATCTTAATGAACTTTTATCATTATAAACTCAGATACGTTAGGATACATCTAGTCCACTTAGGACTCCTTCAGACCTGAAGGAGATAAGATTTATGGTATGAGATTTACTCAGTCAAGATAGTAAGTTATAACCTAAAGTTCAACTCGTTTTCATAGATCTGCTAATGGATTTGCTTACCGGTACTTTTAGATCTACTCTGCCGCTAAATATTAATAAATTAATATTTAGTGGTGAGTTTTTTCCTTTATTAACGAATTTCCAAAGGAAAAGTGAGCTTATAAGATTTAGAGTCATTTAGGGGGGGGTCTGAAAAGGCTTGTGTGTGTGTGTGTATAAACCTAGGATTTTCTTGAAGTTTTTAGGACAAACGAAATGTGGTTGTAAAGCGCCAACAGGAGGTCCCCCAGTACCGATGACGCTAAAAGAAAAGAGTTCGGAGGCCTCTTGTTTTGGAACTCAAAAGCCATATTAACTATCATGCTTAAGGATTTAAAGATGTAACTTAACAATCGAGGTCTGTGGTATTAAAGGATATAATATATTACCTTGAGAAAAGCTGATTGAGGAAGTAAGGATGACCGGTATTAACGCTGTACCTTGCAGTGTCTCTTGCTAGCTCTAACAACGTTTCATCGGAAGCTGGTGATCTCTTCAACTCAAGATCTATCAAATTTGATAACTTCTCAGGTTCTATAAATTCTAGAACTTTGCCGCCACGTCTTGTACTCTGTAACAGAGAGACATAATTAGCGTCTTTAAAAATACCCGCTTTAACTGACCAGGCACGTAGTCAGTCAGAATTTGTATGAGTGGCGTAACCAATTTAAGAGGGAGCGATGTTTCACATTCCTTTAAGGGACTTCTGCGGAAAATTCATTTGCCAGAGCTACCCCTGGCCATATATACATATATATGTATATACTATTCTAAATAACTATAATGTCCATTTCTAATACTATACTTATAAGTGATAGACCCAACAATAGCTTAGTTACCTAGTTTCTCTTTGAGCTACCCTTTTTTTAACATACGTACTATATCGCAGTTTACAGATAGTTGGATAGATTCCTGGCTTGTGACTAAATTATAATTTGCCAAAAAAGTTAAAATAGTTTTAAATATTACTTTTCCTCATTTTTCCTCGTATATAGGAAAAGTATTATGTTTACGAAATATCCGAAATCGGGCATTATCACCGGCATTATCCATTTTAGGTGTTTTTAAGACCTACTAAGTGGTTTTTTCAAAGTTGTCGGTCCGTGTGTGTGTGTCTGTTTTCATCGTAGCTTCTTGTGTATTTATGCTAGAGAGTTGAAACTTTGTATGAAAATCAATACTCTGTAGTTGTGTCATTCGAAAAATATTTTTTTCGAATGATATTAATTATAATGATATACAATGAATATGAACAATAATGACTCTGAAAGAATTTCGAAATATCATAAAACGCGGAAAAATGTTGCGATCAAATTGAAATTTTGCACGCAAGTAGTCATACATGAGACAAATATATGTGCTAAGTTTCGTCATATTATCAGAATTGGTTCGATTTTTATCAAATAACTTGTGTACGTTTTTAAAAAAACATGTAAAAAATCGTAAAATAACCCAATTGTGTTGAGATTTGGTACAAGTGTATTAATCTTGTATGTAGTTGAAAATCACGTAATTAATAAGTACACCAAAATTCGGTTTAATAGGACAAGTATATCTATGATTTTTTTCGATAACGAATTTCGCAATGGGCTCTTGAACTATTGGTAAGAACTATTACCTATGCTATAATTTGGAAGATGAAGATGCATCTATTTATAGTATACTTCTTTGACTTTTTAAGTTCAAGAGAATTAAGAAGTACTTCCTTAATATCTTAAGTACTAAGCGATTAAAATCATAAATTGTATTGTTTTAATTATCATTTAACTATTAATAATTGATATTACAATGGACTTATTATTGTAGAAAAACAAAAACAATAAATATTTGTTTCCAATACCACATATAAAGATAAAGATTAGGATCAGGGCGAAATATACAGCACGTGATTAATTAATTTAATTATGACATTGTAATGAAGAAAGGATTAATTAGTGGAAGTTAATTAGTTTTGAACCAAGATCAGTATAAAGGATGAGAAAACAATTAAAAACAAAGACTGTTTAACTGTCACCTTGAGAGTAACCCTTGTTACACTTGTAGCTTGGATTCTTTAATAGTGGTTGTAGCCTTGCTAAGAGAATGTATATCAAGGAAAGGACAGTTAGATGATTTGCATGATACAGTGTTTCAGATAAAGTACTTGTATAATCCGAGTTGAGAAGAATATTAACTCAACGTGAGGAACGTTTTTCAGATTGTCCGACATGTTTAGTTTTCTTACAAGGGTGTTATTGTTAGTCATTTTTCGGTAGTAACAGTTGCATCCATATGTTATTATTTTTTCGGTTGTAACAGTTAAAGTCGTAGGTTAGAAACTTTTAGCTGTAACAGCTACACCCATATTTTAGTACTTTTCAGTAGTAACAGTTGCATCCATATGTTATTACTTTTTCGGTTGTAACAGTTAAAGTCGTAGGTTAGAAACTTTTAGCTGTAACAGCTACACCCATATTTTAGTACATTTGGGTAGTAACAGTTACACCCATGTGTTGGTATCTTTTCAGTAGTAACATTTACACCCATGTGTTGGTATCTTTTCGGTAATAACAGATACATCCATATGTTATTACTTTTTCGGTTCAACATAACTTATAGGTTAGTAACTTTTCAATACCACAAATTTATCCGCGGCTTTTGTTAGATCATAAATGTTGGCAGCATTGACCAAGGTCAGTGCCTGTGGATGGGTGACCGCTGGGAATGACACGAATGTATTTACTACCTGAGGACAAGCCAAGCGAAACCGAAATAAGGAGCGTAGCGAATCCGATGTTATGAGGAAAAGTTCTGAGGTACCCCGAACCGGATTTTGTTAGCTTAGAGGAAAGACTCCCTTATAATGAACTGTTGTTGTTTTGCATCAATTGTTTTTGAATTATTATTAGTTGATACATGGCCAGCCAATATGGTTGTTGTATTTTATCATTTCGACATATTACTGGTTTATATAAGTGGCATACTGCCACGGTTTAAGCAAATTTTCAAGTGTATTAGTAAAGAAACTTGATTTGTTTACATTATGTCAATTAATGACACATGTTTTGTTGACATATATATGTCAATCAATAAAACCAGAACTAATACTGATAATAATATGAAACTTCGTTTTTTTTGTGAACCATACATAGTAGTAAAGGTGTATTTTATTCCAATCTGAACACTCATGAAGATTTGTGATTTTTTGAAATGTTTGTGGGGTCCCTAATTTTTTCTTTGACAATTCACTAAAATTGGTTGATAAGCAAGAACGTAAAAATTCGCACGACTTGCGGACCTAGGCGCTAGTTATTTTTGTATAATCCTTGTTTGTCCTTTGCCTTATTTGTATAATTACTCTAATAATTTATGTTGACTTTAGTTTGCGGACACAACTTGGGAAAACATAATAGACCCCACCCGTGTTTTACAGACCAGTTAAATAAGCTACCTTAAATATAATAATAATAAGTTCTTCCTGTTTATCCATTTTTATAAATACAATATAAAGAAAGGCTTAATTATAAACAAATTATTTTTTTTTGATTAAGTAATTTATTATGCAAAACCAGTCGGATACTATTTTGTTTTGTTTATTTTTATTTAAACGGACAAGTTAATATGCGTGACATTGATCTTGGGAGTGATCGAGAATAAACTGGTTTCTAAACAAGATCGATTACGGTAAATTAAGTTATAAATATAAATCATCCCAATTGTAATTTTTGATTTGAGTTATAGTATGTAGGTTTTACTTACTTTTCCTCATTTATACCGCATAGGTATATAGAAAAAAATGTATTGTGTTTGCAAAATAATCCGAAACCGGGACGTCACCGTAATTATCCGTTTTAGGTGTTTTAAGGCTTCCTATGCGGTTTTCACTAAGTAGTCTGTCTGTGTGTGTGTGTCCGTTATCATTGTAGTTCCCAATGTATTTGTAAAAGTAGAAAATACTAATTTTTGGTTACGTGATACGAAATAGTAACTTTTTTGTTTTTATTGAGTAACTTTTCTTCGTAAACTCTGTTATCAACCCATTTAGTCCAAGAGACAGGCCTAAAAAATGTGACTCATTTTGCACTACTTCAAACCAACTTTTTCTGATAACATACCTTCAATTATGAAGGACTTATATCCTTTATATGATGAAGGATATAATGATATATAATATAATATAATCATGATAGATGATTAAATCCTTTATCTATGATGAAAGAAAAGCATAGTCTGCCTATCCAGAGTGGAGCCTTTCGAACGAATTCGATCGCTCACAATATTAGAAAAACGCACAAATTCCAGTTTTCTAGCAATAAGTGATTCCCTGTGTCCAAAACACGAAGAGAACATTTTTTTAAGTTGATAAAATTTTCTGTAAAACGAGTGTTTATTCGTCTAAATGTGATATCTACTGGCTCTGACAATAAATATTATATGTGGATGGGTGTTTTATTAATATGAACGATACTTTCCCTTATTACACGGTAGTATATATATATATATATATATATATATATATATATATATATATATATATATATTTTTTTTTTTTTTTAATTAACAATCCTTATATTTAATAAATACATTTATAGTACATGCACATTTAAAATTTAAAATTATAATAAATATTAAATATATATATATATATATATATAATATATATATATATATATATATATATTATATATATAATATATATATATATTATTATATATTATATATAATTATATATATATATATATATATATTATATATATATATATATATATATATATATATATATATATATATATATATATATAATATAGGAATAAAAGTATAATCAAAACGGGATGAGTTATACGCATAATACACTCATAAATTAGTCTCAGCGGGAGAAAATCTTCTTTATTGACCCCTTTGACATTGACCATCAAATTAACCGAGCAATTGATCAACAATAGTAATTGATTAGCGGCTTCCAGTAATTGACCGTCCTGTTTACCGACCTACCCTCAGGATTAATTAGTTGAACTGCACAATTACTGAAGACTGAAGGTCAACTACCATGGTCAACTAGGTGCAAGTGCTTAGGCTACAGGTTATTATTATGGGCTCGGTCATTTTCTTATTTTTTCTCACCTCTAATAATAACTTGTTGAGTTATTTATAGTCAATATTATTTCTTATTTTTGTCAATATTTGAAATAACTGGCTTTAATTTTAATTTCTCTCGTCTAATCTGTAAGTAATAGAAAAAGAATTGAATTCGTCTAAAAAAATTGTTTGTGGCACATTTAAGACATTCTGAGTGGTTTTAATCGTTCTGTCTGTGTGTGTAATGTATGAATTCCGTTGTTTTCACTGATCAAGACGTTGAGCTGTATCCCTTTTAACTTATTTTTAATGTTGATAGTCCAAGAATGGAATAATAAAAAAATGAATTAATGTGGCGACGTTTCGGCCAAGCTGGCCATAATCATGCCTTAAAAAGAAAAAGCAAAATCCACCCTGTTGTAAATATAGGGTTTTATCAGAAAATAATTAAAAGTTAAATAAGGCATATTAAAAAACTAGCTAACAAGAAGTAAAAAAAAACCTTTTTTTTATATTTCTTGTTAGCTAGTTTTTTAATTAGTTTTTTAATTAGTTTTTTTTTACTTCTTGTTAGCTAGTTTTTTAATATGCCTTATTTAACTTTTAATTATTTTCTGATAAAACCCTATATTTACAACAGGGTGGATTTTGCTTTTTCTTTTTAAGGCATGATTATGGCCAGCTTGGCCGAAACGTCGCCACATTAATTCATTTTTTTATTATTCCATTCTTGGACTATCAACATTAAAAAAAAAGTTGTTTTCACTCTAAAAACGCGAAAATTGGCATAAAAACCGGACTCAATCTCTACAAGCGTTTTTTACATTTTTACTTTTCCTCATTTATACCGTAGGTATAAAGAAAAGTATTGTTTCCAAAAAAAATACGAAACCGGGATGTCACCGGAATTATCCGTTTCTAGCATTTTTTAAGACCTCCTAAAAGTTAAGTAGTTTTTAGAAAGTTGTGTGTGTGAGTCTGTTCTCATCATGTATTTATGTTAGAGAGTTAAAACTTTGCACAAAAATCAGTCTATGGGTATAGTTGTGCTATTCGGAAATTAATTTTTTATGACTTTATTAATCTGCAATAATGACTAAGCAAAAATTTCTAAAACGCATAAAAATGCCATTAATTTGAGATTTTGTATGCATGTAGCTATGTTTAAGACTAACATATGTTAGTAATATCATAAGATAGTAATATGTTAAAATTAGTTGGACGTAATCCATTGTCAGTACTATTTACAATTAACGACGTTTCGGGAGCAGGTACTTCTCCCATCATCAGGTTCGTCTTGAGAAAGACGGTGTGTGTCAAGTGTTGGGTGTTAGGACTTTAACCTAACTTCGTAGGCAGGTATCAACGACTTTGTTATGCACTTTGAAACCTTGTCTACTTGGGGCCTTCGTCCAACTAATTTTACTCATAATTCACCATTGTCACAAACTTTCACGTCTATAAGTAATATGTTAGTAATATCATAAGACTAACATATGTGCCAAGTTTTATCTCATTATCAGCATTAGTTCAATTTTATCAAATGACTTGTATACGTTATTTATTTAAGATCAGAAAATAATCCAATTCAGTTGAAATTTGGTACAAGTGCATACTGTTACGTAATAAATAAGTACATCAAGTTTCGTTTTCATACCACAAAGTATATCTATGATTTTTGTTGGATCATAAAAGTCAGGCTACATCGAGCGTGGTCAGTGGTATATAGGTGACCGCTATTTTGACATAATGTTTAACGTGTGCTTTAAAGTATGAACGAGAATGCGTTTTCTTAACTTTTAATTTAAAAGTAATAAGTTTATAGTCAAAGTTATAATACCATAGACATTAATTTTTAGAATATAATATATTTTTCTAAAAAGAATTTATAGTACGTGCTTGAAGTGTTTTGAGCCCAACGAGATATTACCTCAATTTGAAGCTACTGTAGTTCTTGTGATAAAAAAATTTAAAATTTGAGACCCAAAGCGATTAAAAAGTGAGTAAAACTGTCTTTAGAAAGTATGAATAAAATTGTCTTCAAAAGTATGAATAAAACAAGGTCTTATGAATAAAACTTCAGAAAGTATGAATAAAACATGAGTAAACTGTCTTCAGAAAGTATGAAAAAACATGAGTAAAACTGTCTTCAGAAAGTATGAATAAAACATGAGTAAAACTGTCTTCAGAAAGTATGAATAAAATATGAATAAAACTGTCTTCAGAAAGTATGAATAAAACTGTCTTCAAAAGTATGAATAAAACATGAGTAAAATGTCTTCAGAAAGTATAAATAAAACATGAGTAAAACTGTCTTCAGAAAGTATGAATAAAACATGAGTAAAACTGTCTTCAGAAAGTATGAATAAAACATGAAATGTTTTATTATGAAACATTTATGAAAATAAAATATTTTTAGATTCGAAAATTAGGGATAAAAAATATTTTTAGATTGAAAAAAATTAGGGATGTAAGAAATATTTTTAGATAAAAAAAATTAGGGATGAAAAATATTTTTAGAAAAAAAATTAGGGATAGAAAAAATATTTTTAGATTGATATAAATAGGGATGAATACAATATTTTTAGATTAAAAAAATTAGGGATGTAAAAATATTTTAGATTGTAATCGTACCTGAAACAAATGTTGAAGAAGAAGATTGTGAACTCTGTCGAGGAAAGATTGGTGCTGATGTCTTGTAGGAGCTGACTGGTATCGTCCTTCTGTCGGAACAACGTTTCTCTGCGACACCTGATCTCTAGGACCAATATCTGGTACAATGGAATTACCAACTACTGGTAACTCCAATATTACTCCTGGCCCAGGCATGGTGGATATGTTGCTAACGAGAGATGAAGAGAGAACGATCTGCACGCCTTATATACTCAACAGTGACCTTACTTATCCTATTCTTCTTGTTATATCGGGGTTGAAGTCATAGAAATTGGATCCAGTTGGGAGGATTTATACGGCGACTTAAAGTCTAGCTGCTTCTTTACCCAGGAAACATGTTCAGATCGACTATGGTGTATTAGGAGCCTATCGCAACATCAGGAATGCTTAAACCAAGTTCATTTGAAATAAACTTACCAATAAAACTCATTCGGTGCAATGACTCTAGTCCTTTCATCTCCTCACAAATCATTTTCTAAACATTCTATCCTTTACAATGGCATTTCCCATATAAACTAACTTTATCAATGGAAATTGATATTTAAGAGTTTATTTCCTCACATATCGGTTATTTCCTTACATATCAGTTATTTCCTCACATATCTGTTATTTTCTCACATATCAATCTGTTATTTCCTCACCTTATCGGTTATTTCCTCACCATATTGGTTATTTCTTGACATATCAGTTATTTCCTCACATATCAATCAGTTATTTCCTCACCATATCGGTTATTTCCTCACGTATCGGTTATTTCCTCACACATCAGTCATTTCCGCTCATATCAGTTATTTCCTCACATATCAATCAGTCATTTCCTCACATATCAATCAGTCATTTCCCACATATCAATGTTATTTCCTCACCATTGGTTATTTCCTCACTTACCAGTTATTTCCTCATATATCAGTTTTTTCTCAGCATATCGGTTATTTCCTCACATATCGGTTATTTCCTCACGTATCGGTTATTTCCTCACACATCAGTCATTTCCGCTCTTATCAGTTATTTCCTCACATATCAATCAGTTATTTCCTCACCATATCGGTTATTTCATCACATATCAGTTATTTTCTCACATATCGGTTATTTCCTCACATATACATCAGTCATTTCCTGACCATATCGGTTATTTTCTCACATATCAGTTATTTCCTCACATATCAGTTATTTCCTAACCATATCGGTTATTTCTTCACATATCAGTTCCTCACATGTCAATCAGTTATTTTCTCACCATATCGGTTATTTCCTCGCCATATCGGTCCCGGTACGGACGCCCTAGCCATTTAAGACTCGCTGCGCTCGTCCTCAGAATGTAGAAGTCACCAAATTTATATTAAAACACGTCTTGAGACTTGTTTTGCCAAGTCTTATTTGGGAATAAAACAGCCGTTTTATTCCCAGTGGTCGCCCGTCCAGGTAATGACATCGCTGAGTTGCGCTTAACATCAGTGTTAAAGGTTGATAGTATTTATCCAAGTGATATAAATTTTCAAAATGTTTGCTGACTCATTATTATAATAATAATAAATAATAATAATAATTTATTTAAAAATAATTTACAGAGTAATACACATACAATCATACAAAAGGCTCTAAAAGTCTTATTACATCTATTCATAATGTTATTTGTTTATAAATAAGATCTTACTAGCCACATAAGCTTAAGGATTGTGCCAGGCTAGCTTTTCCTTTAAATTTTTATTCTCAAGCTACTTCTTGTTAGTACTTTATAATAAAATTAAGTTAAATTAAGTTAAATTTAAGAGAAAATGAGTTTTTAAAACGTTTTTTTTTTTTGTTCATATGAAATATTTCTAAAAGAAGCTAAATTTCTAATGCATATACAGACACATAATCTTAATATGTAATCTAAATATGTACAATGTACACATTCATTCAACATAAACATGTCCATATACTATACATACATATCCACACATACATACTACACATACATACATAAAAAATTTAAATATTAAGAAAAGAAATGTTAAAACAAAATTAAAAAAATAATAAAAATAAAAAAATAAATAAAATAAAATAAATAAATAACGGTTTATCCTTAAATATTAATCCTTAAATATTAACGGTTAATCCTTAAAAAAATCGGACAGTGCAAATTTATCTTAAAATTGATTTTTGTGCCAAGTTTCATTACTCAAAAATACTTTGTAAAAACCACTCAGGAAGTCTTAAAACACCTAAAATGGATAATTCGGGCGAAATCCAGGTTTTCGAATTTTATTACAAACAATACTTTTCTTAAGAGGAAAATTCAAAAAAGCTTGCTTGAAATAATTTTTATCAACTCACGGCAGCAAAATTAGCCATTACTGGACTGTTTTTAAGCTGCAAAATGTCATTTTACCTACACTGTCAAACAATACGGGAAATATTTTAAAACAGTACGCAAAATGTTTCAAAACAGTACGCAAAATGTTTTGGTAATGAAAAAAGTACTAGGGAGTTATGGCTTATTTAAATAACATGGGAAACAAGTCCAAACTCCCTAGGCAGGAAAATGAATGAGCGGAGGTTATTATTTTACAAATTATTGCGTGAATTTCGGTATTGATTTATTTTGTAAACTATGATTTATTCTAGCTTGTTTCTAGAATGTAACTTTCTTTATTGTTACTTAAAATTATGATATTATTATTAAATTTTTAACATTTGTTTATCTAATAATATATAATATATTAATAATTTTAATGTTTTGGAAACAAATTGGCAACACTGATAATTTTGGCATTAAATTAAATTATTTACCAGCTGTTTATGAATCGACAGATTTTTAATGTTTAAGTCGTCAGATTTTGTATTTCATGTTGTTATATTTAGTTTAAGTATATAAAGTTACAAAAATAGAACGTTATCAAAAACTAAATCTGTAAACTAAAGTTAGGTTACTAAAACATAATGAGTGAGAACAACAGTTAAGTGAATAAAGATACAAACATTGTTGACATTGACGAGTTATTGGACCACACTCCACCTGATATTGTCAGCGTTGCATCTACTTCAAAGCAGTCTTTACTGCCTGTAAAATCTCGCAGCAAGTATTTAAAATAATCTCTTGTGTATTTTTTCTGCCGTTAGTAGATAAAATAGTATATGCTACTATGCAGCAAAGGAAACATTGCAGACTCGTGCTATTAATTACCTGCCTCGGCTTACGCCTCTGCAGGTAATTCGCCATTTGACAGCCTCGGCTTCGCCTCGTCTGTCAAATGGGTTAATTACCTGCCTCGGCTTACGCCTCTGCAGGTAATTTCCATAGCCCACCCTCGCCCTCGGCTCGGGGGCAAATTTATAAAACTCGTCTGCAAAATTCCATTTTGCTGCCTAGTAGCATAATATACTATTACGTACATAAGGGAAGATAGAATCAAAATTTATTGCTGTTAAACGTACTAAGACAATTATTTTTACAATATTAGAAAAAGAAAAAAAGAATTTTAAAACAGTCTACATTATACATTAATAAATTTAATTCGTTATTGTTACATTTATAATTTAATTGGCAAAGAAACATGATATAAATAAGTTTTTCCTGTTTCAAATTCCAGAAAAGCTTATTTTGCTCTGTCAATGTCATATTTACTTGCATAAGCCTATATTTAATACTAGACGAACTATCTTATCGATGAAATTTACGATTTTATATATATTTATTTATTTAACAAAAACAAGAAAGAGGCAATAGCCTGTAACTCTTGTACAAAAATATTCTGATAAGAGCTTAACAATAATTATAATACACAAATTTTACATACTATATACACTTAATTTCTCTCCTGAAGTAAATTTTATCACTCATCTCGGAGGTAATACATGAAAAACTTGCAGTAACATTTGGTGCATTTTGACGTACAAATTCAGGCGCGGTGGTCTGCATGTCGGGCGAATTTTTTTTGGAATGCTTGTTTCCTTGAACAAATAAGTTAATAATAAGTTTATAAATAAATGAAATAATGTCATAAAAAATATTTTCCGAATAGCACAACTACAGCGGTAGACTGGTTTTTGTACAATGTTTCATCTCTCTAGCATAAATACACTAGGAGCCACGATGACAACAGACAGACAATTTTGTGAAAACCACTCAGGAGGCCTTAAAACACGGAAACGGATAATTCCGGTGACATCCTGGTTTCAGATTTTTGGCAAGCACAATAATTTTCCTATTTACCTACGGTATAAATGAGGAAAAGTAAAAAAAATAGTAAACAATTTAGGTTGGTATGACTGAAAAAAGGCCAAATACTTAAGTCATAGAGATATATACTAGAGGGGGCACAGCCTATCTCAATACATTAAGAGTCCTGAAACGTCATTTTGGGGCTCTCAGGGGCTCTGTGTAACCTCATTGAAACCTCTTTTAAGAGTAAGTTAAGATTATAAGAAATCATTTTTTTTCGTCTTCCTGCACATTGTTTGTGTTTGATTTATATTTTCAGCGTTCTACTGTATAATTCACTGTAATTTTGTTCAGTTCATTTGATTATTGATAGGCGAATCAGGTTATTTTTTCGATGATTTAAAATTCAACCAATAGGGCCTCTCTAGTAATATATGTCTATGCTTATAGGATCTAATTCTCTGCTATCTCACTACAGATCTGATTAGGATTCTGTACACTATAATGCCTAATTAGCTACTTGAACAGGGAAATTATTTCATGACAATCCTTTCTTGAGAAAATATAGTGATGAGGGAAAAATCCCGCCAAGACGAAATTCAATCTAATCAAA
This sequence comes from Microvelia longipes, assembly GCA_018340805.1. Taxonomy (NCBI): domain Eukaryota; kingdom Metazoa; phylum Arthropoda; class Insecta; order Hemiptera; family Veliidae; genus Microvelia; species Microvelia longipes. The sequence goes on from JACMZG010001859.1 coordinate 20,166,600, forward strand.
GAACTTGGAACTTTAAATCAACGTGTGAGTTTGTTTAGTTCATTGGTATTCAAAGTATAAGAAAAGAGTTCAGTGAATAAAAATCATCCTGTACATTACAGGACAAAAAATTTGTACGTACTTTTCCTGCTAGAAAAAAGTTTATCTTCTCGTTTCAAAATGCTTTAACTAATTTATAGATAGAACTTATCGCAAGCTAGATAGGTAGGAGAATTTGGAATATTTTTGGAACATGCGTCACTCGCAAAAAATCCGTGATTCATATTACTACATTGAAAAGGCTAGATTTTTTAGTTGGATTTTACGCACTTTTACAGACTTGCATTTTTATATCTTTCGTTAGTTTTTATTAATTAGTTTCGAACCTATAACGAGGGTTAACGAATTTACAGCCGAGGCAAGATAACTAAAATTTTACTGAGGAGGCGAGGCCTAGTCAGGTAGGAGACTAAGGGTCAGTAGGTCAAGGGGACGATGAGTTGTAAAAGAGCAATGAAGGAGGCTAAAAGCAAAAATAAATTTATAGTTTATAAAACAAGAGCCTTTCGGCCTCTTTGCTGCATCGCGGCCCCTCCACCTCTCTTTGCTGCATTCGCGGCCCTCCACCTCTCTTTGCATCCTCCACCTCTGCTGCATCGCGCATCCACCTCTCTTTGCTGCATCGCGGCCCCTCCACCTCTCTTTGCTGCATCGCGGCCCTCGCTGCATCGCGGCCCCTCCACCTCTCTTTGCTGCATCGCGGCCCCTCCACCTCTCTTTGCTGCATCGCGGCCCCTCCACCTCTCTTTGCTGCATCGCTCGCGGCCCTCCACTCTCTTTGCTGCTCGCGGCCCCTCACCTCTCTTTGCTGCATCGCGGCCCTCCACCTCTCTTTGCTGCATCGCGGCCCCTCCACCTCTCTTGCTGCATCGCGGACCTCCTTTGCGCATCGCCCCTCCACCTCTCTTTTGCTGCATCGCGGCCCCTCCACCTCTCTTTGCTGCATCGCGGCCCCTCCACCTCTCTTTGCTGCATCGCGGCGCTGCATCGCGGCCCCTCCACCTCTCTTTGCTTGTTATCCTTTATCAGTTTGTCATATTAGTAGTTCATATTAGTGGCATACTGCCACGATACAAGCGAATTTTCGAATGTTTAGTCAAAAACTTGATTTGTTAACATTATGTTTAAATGTCAATCAATAAAAGTAGCTGACTAGAGCAGCAGGTTTGGAGGTATTGGGGGGTTTAGATTCGGCTCAGTCTCCTTACCCACCAGATTCACAGCTGGTGAAGTGTGAGCTGAGGACCGTAGGGACTGATGCTAATGCCCCTGTCAGCAGTGGAGTCAGCATCTAGGTTAAAGGTCTTTTGTTAGAGGCGGCCAATTTGGCGGCCTCTGACTGGTCTACCCCAGTCAGCGGTTTCTGTGACGGCAGCAGACGCGCAGTTTTTGTGAATTAGTGACGGGGTATGCTGGCAATTTCCTAGTGGTAGTGGAATTTAGTCTAGCACTCCCCACACTCTGGCGGCATGCAGATTTGTTTCTTTTTTTTGACCTTCTGAACAAAAAAAAATAATAAAACTAAAAATAATAATAATAATAACATCCGTTTATTTAAATAAATAACAAACAATCATTTGAAAATATACAACATAAATGTGTATAATTACATAAATATTTATTTAAATCAGCATAAAGCTGAGGATTTTTATGTTTAATTCTTATTTAGACGTTTTACTTTTTATTTTTTTATTTATTTTTATTTTCTTAAAACTTATTCCAATATTTTCACTTATCAATAATTTCACTTATTCTTAAAATTGAACACCAAATAAAACATATTAACTGGTTTAAAAAACAAAACATTTCTTATAATGAATACATATACATATTCATATAGTTTAACTTTATATAAATTTCAAAATAAAATTGATTAACTTAATGATAAAGGTAATTGATAAAACTTATAATGAAAGAGATTACATTGTTGCTAATAAGAAGGTCATAGTGAAAGATGTTGATACTGAAGAAAGAGTAAATATAGGAAGCGATCATAGAGCTGTAAGAGCAATAATTAGTTCATTAAAACCAAAAAAGAAAAAAGAAAATAAGAAAAATGTAAAAGTAAGTTTAGACAGATTAAAAAGTACTGAGTATGAAGAACTTTTAAAGGATAAATTGGATAAAAAATATTGAGGATATTGAGCTAATCGAAATATCCTAGCTAATAGAAAAATGTTGAAAGTATAAGAGAATGTACAGAAAAGAGTAGAGGCAGTGAGAATAAAGAAAATAAATCGAATAAACGAAAAGCGATTTGCAAAGTTTCGTTTCAATTTGAGAACGCCTTCAAGAGTTATCGTTCGCCAAACGAAAGGGTAGAAACTCTTACTTACATAAATAAATATATATTATATATATATATATATATATATATATATATATTATATATATATATATAATATATATATATATATATATAATATATATATACATATATATATATATAAAACTTTTTTCGGACATATATTTTTTGTTATCAGGAAGCCAATAGGAACCGATTCCAATCACTCCCACACTCAACTTTCGTCATCCGAACAACCTCATAAGCGTCATTTTCATAATGAAAATTCGCTAAAAACATTAATTAAAAAATGATAAAACTCGAAAAAATGTTGGGATCGGATTGAGATTTGGCACACATGTGGCCATGTACAAGACTAATTGTGTGTGCTAAGTTTTATTAAATTATCACCATTAGCTCAATTTGTATCAAATGACTTGTATACGTTTTTAAAAAGAATAAAAAATCGGAAAATAATATAATTGAGTTGAAATTTGGTTTAAGTATATACCTTTACGTAATAAATAAGTACACCAAGTTTCGTTTTATTGTGACAAGTAAATCCATGATTTTTGGTGGATCATAAAAGACAAGCAGCAGCATCGAGCGTGGTCATTGCCTGGATGGTCATCCATCCAGGCACTGACCAGTCTCGATGCTGGGAATGAAACAAATGTATTTACTATCTGACGACGAGCGAAGCGAATATTTGTTGCAGTATAAATTTAACGACTTGCATATTCTGACGACGAGCGAAGCTGGGAGGATGAGCGTTGCGCTTCCGATGTGATGATGAAAAGTTCCGAGGTACCCCGTACCCGATTTTTTCTAAATATTTAAAAATTAAAAAACCATGGAAATCATCCTACATGAATAATAAACAAATTTCATTTTAATACAGCTGTACATAACTGCGGTTTTTGTCGGATCACTACGTCGAGGAGAGTCAGTACATGGATTGGTATCCGATGGATATAATACAGTTTTTACAAACTGAAGATACTATAAATTAGGTAAATTTAATACTCTGAGGACGAGTGAAGCGAGTCCAAAACCGATAAGGTATTAGTGCCTCGAATCCGATAGGGCCTGAATAGGTGACAGTCGGGAATGAAACGGATTTATTTACTATCTGAGGAAGAGCGGAGCGAGTCCAAAGCAGGGAGGATAAGTGTATCGAATCACATGTAATGAGGCAATGTTTGTTTATATCATGGTACTATGCAACTCATAATAAACTATTAATCAACCAAACGAAGGATCAGCTACCGTCGATACTTGCTGTTGGATATGAATATCCCTGGACCGGTTTCGGCATAACACCGGCAATCAGCAGGCGGGGCAAGACTCAACTAATCGAGCTCTCAACTAATAAAGTTATATCAGTGAATAACTTAGTCTCAATAAACACGACGAATCTCTCATCTTCAGAGGGCTCGTCGTGCGCATGGAGAAGTTTATCACTGATATATCTTTATTAGTTGAGAGCTCGAGTGTTGCCCTGCCTGCAGATGATGGCGTTATGCCGAAACCAGTCCAGGGATATTCTTATCCAACAGCAAGTATCCACGGTAGCTGATTCTTCGTTTGCTTCTTCAACTTGCGGAAGGAAGATGAGCTGGTTTGGAGGGTTTTGGTATCATAATAATAGTTGCGAACTTCCATTACAACCTTTTCAATATTAATTATCCATGAGGCAGCGTAACGGTAAAGAGGCCGAAACCTCTCGTTATTTTAGAATAAAGTCATTATGAATAATTAACACGTAATAATATCTCTCTTACCTTCATTATTCTAATTTTTATGGAGCACTATGTAAAATATGCGAGAGTGAAAGAGGAAAATCTGATGTAAC
>JACMZG010001859.1:20175777-20187592 GCA_018340805.1 Microvelia longipes
CATTTCCTCATTAATACAGCAGGTTGGAAAATTTATTGTGCTTGCATTAAACCCCCGAAACCGAGATTTCTTCTGAATTATCAAGTGTTTTCATGACCTACTGGAGCGGTTTTCACAAAGTTGTCTGTCTATCTGTGTGTGTGTGTGTCTGATATCATCGTAGATCCCAGTGTATTTATAATTGAAACTTGGTATAAAACTTAACTTTAGGCATAGTTAGCACAACATGAATACGTGCGTGCTAAATTGCAAAACGCTTGAAACATTTTTATGAATTTTTGAATTATCTGATAAGATAATGACTTCATAAAAAAATTCATACAAATGTTTCATGCGTTTTGCAATATAGCACTAACGTAGTCATGTATAGTACTTTTACATGTGCCAAGTTTCATCTCATTATCAACATTAGTGCAACGTTTATCGAACGACTTGTATACGATTTAAAGAAATTGTCAAATCGAAGAATTATCCAATTTGAATTTATTTATTTATTTATTTCCAAAAGTTGAAATACTAAATATGGTTTCAATACTGCAATTATATCTACGGTATTTGTTGGATGATAAGCAACACCGAGGGAGGTCAGTGCGTGGATGGTTGACCGCGTAGAATAAAACGAATATATTTACTGCCAGAGGACAAGTGAAGCCAGTCTGAAAGTGTGCTGCAGTATAAATTTTGAATTCTGAGGGCGAGCGAAGCGAGTCTGAAAAAGTGAGAATGTAAAAATGGATACCTCGTAATCTTTCTTCTATCATTTTTGTTAGTCATACCCTGTTATTACCACCACAGTAGTACACGTACGCTTGATGGTGCATATCACACCTAAGCTATGACATTAAACTGCCTGTTTATAATTGCTTCCACTGAATGAAGGACATGAAAAATAAAATTTAAATTTGAAGGTGGCCAAGTGTGACTTGCATAAACCTTGTTTAAGGAATTAACCGTTTAGTCAGTTTAGGAAGTCGATTTGTTAAAAAAATGCATTCATAAAATATTAATGACCTTAAAATGCATTTAAAAGTTATATAACAACTCATTGCGATTTGAATGGTTTTATTAACTTTAAAAGTCACAATCATTGAAACTATTAGTTGTTTAACATTAGATTTCAACATCTAACTCTGAAAAACCAGTAAGAAAAGAAAGGCAAGTTTAAATTATACTGTATTTACATTATACTGTATATTCGCGATTTTTAAATCGGGAATATACCTACAGTACTTTAGTACGTAGGTAGTACGTAGCAGCACCACCGTCGCTGATAAGAAATTGATAACGAGAGGGTGATCAACTTTATAATATGTATATGGGTTTTTTAATTTTTGATAATTTTAGTGTAGTCATTGAACGGGTTCTTTGCAAAAATTCAAATAGTTAAAATTTTATTATGGGAATCTGTTTAGACATGTTTAGGGAAGTCCCATACTAAAGTCTTTAGACTTTATTATTATTATTATTATATTATTTATAAATGTTTTATGCTGTTATTTATATTATACTGTATGTATGCTTTTAAAATAATAAATAAAGTTATAGTTATAGTCCCCTAACTTTGCATGACAGCTGTGATCGTAGTGGACCTAAACGTGTCCCGTTTTTTATGTTTTCATTAATATCTTAGTAAGAGTACAAAATATGGAAAGTTCTTTCAAATAAAGTATTAAGTAAATTGTTTAAAACCGTAAACAAAGGAATTCAAGTTTAACCATATTTTCATTTTTTTACTTCGTAAACAATGTAAAAATTTTTACGTTACCATAAGTCAACGGCAAATCGACCAAACATAACGATTTTTGAGTTTTATGTAGTCAACTATAGGAAAATAACCGTAAAATACAGCTTTCAGTTTATTGCCGCAGAGCACTGGCCTGGTAAATTTTTCTTTTGACGGTAAAACAGAATTTCAAGTCTATGTTTGAATTGGCCATTTCCCCGATAATTAATGTGGAGATAAAATAGAAAGAAGATAAACAGCTTAATAAATGTTTCATCTTCCATTTTCTTCTAATAGAAAAAAATTTTGAGATTGTCATTTTCGAAACTTCGAACAAAAATCAATCTTTTCGGTCTAGTTGAATCCTCTAGAATTATTTTTATGTCGTTAGTAACCAGCAATAATGACTTCATAAATGTCGGAAATAATTTTAACTTGAATAAAAGGCCACATTAAATTAAATTGAAACTCAGAAGAGACTGAAAACGAGTACATGGCAATTTAACTATTGGTACGGAAACATATTGACTTAAGATTCAGTTAAAATCCGTCCACTCCAAGGGGTAGTTTCAAGAACGTACAGTTTCTTCAGTAGAGTGCCACGTGCCCCTTAAACTGGTTTGTACTTGAGAATAAATATTCACTTAATTTTAAACAAGAAGAAAACTTTAAAGTTTGAACTTTAACGACAGGAAGTTTAAAGCTAGTATTAACAGGATGTATCACAAGAATCCCCTCCCCCATTTAAATTTTGAACAATTGGACTTAAATTAATGAAGCCTGGGGTATTTTTATGTAAAGGGAAATCCTTTTTTGCATTCCCATGCTAAACCGAATTTTGCGAAAAATAGAAAAAAAGTAAACCGGAGTATTTGGGCTTTTTGGGTTCTAGAGATAAATATAAAGCTTTTAGTCCATTGGATCTTTTTGTTTAAAATCACTATTTTAACGATAATAACGCCCCAAATTTATACAAGGGTCTTTGAATTTTGTTTCGTAAAGCTAAAACACTTGAAAAGGACAGAAATATATTTGAACATAGAATTTTAAAAGGAAAGAAAATACCATAAATAATAAAATTATTATAATAAATATCTCAAGATATCAATTATTTGTTAATGAGGAAAATCAAAAAGTGAATTGAAGGGTACACTTTTATTGGGTTTTTTGGATTCTAGGGATGAATACAAGACATTTGGCCCCTTGCGTATTTTTTGCTGAGCCAGCTATTTTGGCGAGGATGCATGGCTAAAGAGTAAAAAATTGGACATTTAATCTTAAATTTAAAACTGTCTTTATGTGTGAGTATCTGTCATTATCGTAGCTCCCAGTGTACGATAATGACAGCAACATTTATGCTTTAAAGTTGAAACGTTGTACAAAATTAGTCTATAGGTATAGTTGTGCTATCGGGAAAATATTTTCGATGACGTCATTAACCCACAAAAATGACTTCGCAAAAACTTCGAAAAAAAAAATACGAAAAAATGTTGCGATCAATTTGAGATTTAACACGCGTGTAGCCATGTGTAAGACTAAAATATGTGCCAAGTTTTATCTAATTATTAGCTTTAGTTTAATTTTTATCTTGTTTACGTTCTTTAGAAAAATATAAAAAATTGAAAAATAACCCCATTGATTTAAAATGTGGTACAAGAGTGTACCTTTACGTTTCAATACAAGCATACCATGTATTCCATTTTTTTGTAAATGTACATCCATTTTTTTGTATCATAAAAGTTAAGCAGCATGACTGCTGCTCACCCAGGAAAGCGACTGCTGGGAATGAAACAGTTTTATTTCCTATTTGAATACAAGCGAAGCTAGTCCGAAGACGTGTTGTAGAATAGATATGGCGATTTGTATATTCTGAGAACGAGCAAAGCGAGTCCACAGAATAGAGTTTGAGCGTAGAGAATGCGATGTAATAAGGAAAAGTTCAGAGATACCCCCGTATACCCGATTTTTTCAATTCACTCAAATAAAGTGTCATCTCTAGACTAAAGCATCATCAATGTTAACTACTGGGATAAGAAAATCCAGAGCAAGAAGGAAATTCAAGTGTAATTGATTAGTTTAGTAAAGAGTGTCAGTGTCATTATCAGGACGGCGTGATCAAGGACTAACCATCGCAAACCAGATGATCGCTCGACTGTGACAATACCTTATAATATTTGTAATCGCTTCTAATACGTTCAATTAACGCAGCGAGACTTGCCTGAAATATATGAATCTGCACTTTACATATCTTTAAGCTATTTCAGCCGGATGCGAAAAGTCCAGAGCGTCTAAAATCTATTTCTGGAAATTTTATGAATTTTGTATACTGAAAAATTTATTTTCAATAAATTTTTATAAGGACTAAAGTCTTCATTAATTTAATTAATATGAAATATTTCTCTATTATAAATGTTTTATCAAAATACCCCACGAGCGAATTCGGAAAGTTAAATCAAATTTTGATATCGGGAGAGTTTCTCATAAAGCCATATTTCCCTTTTGTTTTTTCTCTTTCCTCATTTATACCGTATAGGAAAAGTATTGTGTTTGCAAAAAAATCCGAAACCAGGATGACATCAGAATCATCCGTTTTAGGTGTTTTTAAGACCTCCTGATTAGTTTTCACTAAGGTGTCTGTCAGTATTTGTGTGTGAATGTGTGTGCTGTTATAATCGTAGCTCATCCCAGTGTATTACGCTAGAAAATTGAAACTTTGTAAGAAATCGCTCTATAGGTGTAGTTGTGCTATTCAAAACATATATTTTTATAACGTCACTAACTCAGCAAAAATTACGAAAGTTTCATAAAAAGCGGAAACATGGTGCGATCGGGTTGAGATTTAGCACGCATGTAGCCATGTTAAAGACTAACATATGGCACATTAGTCTTTAACATACCTACTTAGTTGGCACAACTTTCATCTCATAATCAGTATTAATTTAATTTTTATCGAGTGACTTGTGCACTTGGTGTAAAAAATGGTGTAAAATCGGAAAATAATTCAAATGAGTTGAAATTTGTCACAAGTATATACCTTTACGTAATAAATGAGTACACCAAGTTTTGTTTTAATACGATTATATTACGATTAATACGAAGTATATTCATGATTTTTGTTGAGATTGAAGTGAATCAGCAATGAGTGTGTTCAGTGCAAATCCGATGTAATGTGGAAAAGTTAGGGACCGCGTACCCGATTTATTTTGTATCAATTTGTAATTGTGGATTTCACTGCCCCCATCCTTGGTAATTCTCGATCTTCGTCAATCTACTTCTCATCTCCCGTCTGTACTTCTGTCTCCAAGTGTTGCTTTTTCGTATTTGGTATCCCCATTTATAGTTGCCCTATTGCTTGTTGATACTTCATGTACCACTTGTATTTCTAAATTTTTTTGAACTTGAAATAAATTTAATGAAATCAATAGGTGGTGATACTATAGTATAAATTAATAAATAAATTTAAATATTCATAAATATTAATTATTTTAATCTAGTACAAATTGATGCATTACTTCACCCCTGTAATTACGCAGAAAATTACGCTTATATGGTTATTATGATGACGGAAGTGGCGGTGGAGTGGGAGGGGGGAGTTGCCGCTTGTTTATTTTACTGGTAAAATTTATCACATGAAAAAAAATTAATCTATAATACGTATTTACGCTCATAGATAGCGGGTCTGCTAACAGTGTTAAAATCAGAGCCCCTAAATACTATTCTCCATGTGACAAACTTCATGAACGTAGCCTAAAATTGTTCACATTATTTTAGGCTAGGTTTTATCTTGAGCCATTTATCTCTTCTCTGTTTCAATTCCCATTATACAACGTGGCAGGTAATAGTAATAGAGTGGGGAGGTGAACAGAGGCAAATAGACCACGTCAGCATGTTTATTATAACATCAATTTCGCTCTTACTCGGCTATTATGTGATGATGATTTAATCTTAAACCTTTCAAACCTTTGGCATCGTCATCCTTTCTTTTCCTTGTGATGTCCCAACATCTTTGCCGTTAAGAAGTTTCTTGGTGCTTGTGTCTTAAGGTATTGGTGGATTTATTTTGATTTTATTTAAGAACATATTTTACAAGTTTATCATTTATTTTATGTATTTATCATAAAGGCACAGGTAAAGGTAGATTTTGATTGGCTCTCCCCTCCATGGGTGAAAAACGCGTTGCATAGTTTCCGAGTGAAGAAATTTAGTCGGCTTTACGAGGAGACCATCAACGCCATTGGTAGCCACGCCGCCGTTACTCAAATTTGGGTTTCTTACAAATTTACCACCTCCGAGCCGCCTCAAAGTGTCTTATAATTTTGTTTTATCTTGAGCATACATTTCATTTATCATTTACTTCTCTTTAAGATTTTTAATTTGATCTTACAACGTCCTGCCGAGCTGTTACCGTACCCCGGGGTAAAAGCCGCCCATCAACAGCATCAAGATGAGCCAAAAATACTTGTTTATCTTATTATACTTGTGACTATTAAGTTCTGTTATCTTTGATACACATTTCTATCTCATTTTTACAGTCCTATCTAGCTCATTATATATATTTCTATTTAAATTTGTCATTCATTTGGTTAAACCACCATACCAGCCACGCAAGTGGAGTTCTACTTCCATATTCCTTGGAAACGATTCACCAGGTATGCATATCCATAACTCTCAAGTTACCACAACCAAGGTCGGGTTTGTTCTGTTTACGAGCGATGAAGTCCTTGTAAGTCCTTAAATCTGTCGTTTAAGCCGTTAGTCGCAATCAAGGTCTAAGTTCTGGTTCGATTTAGATAACTTGATTAAGGATCTGTTCTTAATTTTCCGTGATATTAATAATGATGATACATCAATTTGCAGCAATTAACATTGATAGGTCGAATCCAAGGCTTGATGTGATTCGTTTAATGATCCAAGGATATTGCATCATTCTTTTATATAAATTAAATCACGTATACATCTAACTAGAAGCTTATTAAAATATTGTTTACACTTTTTTTAGCCCGCTTTTGTGGTCAAGGTGGTTAATGCGTTAGTTCTTACTCTGAACTTTGACACAGAGGTCTAGGGTTCGCATCCCAGATTACGCTGTCAGTTTATATGAGATTATTGCACAAATATATTATCTCCTCTTCTAATACCTGCGGGGTTTATCCCTGATTATTCGTATTATTGTTACTATTAAAAATTTATATTTAAAATAAACACATGGAGGAAAATACTATCTAGGAAGTTCAAGTTGTCCTTGTATAAACAAATAAAAATAGTAATTAAGTAATTAATAAAAATATTAAATAAATAATTCTCTTTATATAAAAATGATTTCTAATTTTAGCACCAAATTGATAAGAATCAGTAAGGCAACATATTGACTGTCATGGTTTATTGTTTGAATAACAAATAACTAAACAAAGAGTAACTTTTCGTTTCCTCATTGTTGTCCCCTATCGTAGGAGCCCTCTTTGCGTCTATTCACAGACCTTTCTTAATCAAATCACACAATTTTATTTTCGTTTTATCGTCGTTTTTAATAATTACTTTTATCATTATTAACAGTTAGTAACTAAGAATGAACACTTAAAGTAAAATAATAATAATAATAATAAGTTGTACCTCATAGTCTAATTACTAATATTTAAGCCCTGAGCTTAAATCATCACAACACTCTTCACGACATTCAAAAGGCTGCAATTCTTAACATCAATACAATCAATCAATCGAAAAACAATCAATAAATACCTTCAAATTAGCCTTAGTCTTGGTATTTTATACCCGACTAATGCTAACGAAAACTGGCAAAAGCTAAGAAAAAATAAAATAATCATAATCATATCAACTCTCTACAAGTTTAAAGACTTTAGACATGCCTGACCAAATATATTTTAGAATGCAAAAATCAATGATTCTACAAATAATCCATATAGTTAGAGATTTCTCAAACCACTATCTAATAGCCCATCAGGACAAAAATAACAATAGAAAGTACGACTACAAATGATTAAAAGACAATAAAAATAAAATGGGTGCCACCTTGGTAAACCGTTGTCACCCTTTAACACCACCGAGAGGTGAGAATACGAAGAAAAAAAAATAATAATAAAAATAATAGCTTTCTTGACTCTTCTTTGTGCGAATCAAAAGGCTCCCTCGAGAGAGCTATAATAGGAGTCTGATAAAGTTAGATACCACCAGATAAAGTTATGTTGTGTAAATAGCTTCAATTTTTTCTAACTTGTCCTATCAGAAGCAGTCCTGTGCCATAGACGACCTAATCTTTTAGCAAATTCGTCCCTCCATCTCGCAGCTGGTCGACCTTTGCTTCTGTTGTATCCATATCGTGTCCACTCCGTCAATATTCTGGCTCACCTGTCCTGATGCATCCCATATACGTGTTCAGCCAATTTCCATTTTAATTCGTGGCTACCGTCAGACTTTTAGTATTAATTTCTTTATTATTGTTTTATTTCTTACGCTTTTAGCTTTACTGATGCCATGCATAGCTCTGAGCATTTGACTCTGAGTAGAAACTAGTTTGTTATTGAGCTTCTGGGTTAGAGACCAGTTCTAGATAAGCCAGGTAGATAGTGAATCTACTATCAATAAACGAAATCATATAAAAGAATCATATGAACTATTGATACTATCAATAAAAGAATCATATAAACTAAAATTATTAAAAAGTAAAATAATAATTTTAGTTTGCACAAACCCGCAATCTTTTTATAGAAGTTTTAGCGAGCACCTTTTTGTAGGGTAGGATGAATAATAAAGCAATTTAGCGAGTTTTGTTGAAATACATATTTAAATTTATTTATATTAATAAATACGTATTTTTTATAGATTCCATATTGGAGTTCCTGAAGCAACGCATTATTAGTAAAACTATACGTAAGTACAATTTCAAGATGTTATAATAAATAATATGTAAATTAAATTAAGTAAATATAATTTATACATATAAGTAAATTCAATTCTAAAGGATACGCTGTCAAGCAGTATTTTTACTAAAAACCCGTAGAATTAGGAAAAATAAAAATTAAATGAATACATTTTCTTAAAAAGAACCAGCAAATAAATTAAACATGCATGATTTATTTGATAATAGAAATAAAAAAAGCTTAACCTGGGTTAAATAAATAAATACCCAATTTTTAAAATATTCTTCCTATAGGAGCCCTAGAATCTTTTTGAAAAAGGCTATGATCAGACAGTTTTCAAAACAAAACCATTACTATATGAGAGATTAAAAAAAGTTAATTAATTTAAAATTGCTTAATATGTAAGGAATACTTTTATTTATTTTAGTCAAATGTTGGGTTGTTTTTGTGATCTAGAATAGATCACAAAGTAGGCTCAAGTAAGTGAGCTGTACGCTAATAGTGATGGGCCATCACGTTTAAGTTTTACGTTCGTATAATTAAAGTTACAGGTGTTTAAATTTGGGTGGAAAACTGTGTTTTAAAGGACTGTTTGTTTCTTTAGTTATTTAAATTATTATTGAAAATTGGTTCGAGTTATCAATTAAAAGTAAATGAATTTAACCACAATGACGATTGCAGATTAATTAAAAAAAAGAGATATTATTACTTGAGGGGTCCTATTGTTTGAATTTCGAAACATCGAAAAAGTAACCTTCGTAGTAACCCCTTCGAACATCAATAAAATCAAATAAACAGAACAAAATACGTATCAAAACACAAAAAATATGCAGGAAGCCAAAAACAATTTATTTATTATAACCTTAACTTACCCTTGGAGGAAGTTTGAATGAGGTTACATAGAGCCCTTGAGAGCTCCAAATGGATGTTTTAGGCCTCTCAATGTTAAAATAGGCTATGGGCCGTATTCAATGACATTTTCCTTACCTAAACCTAACATTTATCTTAAGGGTTCCTTAAGAAACCCTTAAGGCTTCCTTATGGAGACCTAACATTTCCCTTACCTAAACTGTAAACCTAACATTTTCCTTAAGGGCTCTTTAAGGAACCCTTAAGGATTCCTTAAGGAGACCTAACATTTTCCTTACCTAAACTGTAAACTTAACATTTGCCTTAAGGGCTCTTTAAGGAACCCTTAAGGATTCCTTAAGGAGAACTAACATTTTCCTTACCTAAACTGTAAATCTAACATTTGCCTTAAGGGCTCCTTAAGGCAAATGTTAGGTTTAGGTAAGGAAAATGTCTTTGAATACGGGCCTATGCCCTCTCTGGTAATATATCTCTATGGGCTGGTACATTTCAAGTTCATAACCCTGATTACTCAGCTCCGAACCGAGATATAGCTATTATTTTTGTAATCTGATTACCAAAATGTGTTTTCTACGGTAACATTAAAAAGAGATATTGGAGCATACCATTATATGGATCATTTTGGAAACAGGGTGTCATTACCTGGACAATCTGATACCAATATCGCTGAATTCCAGTAATTTTAGTATTTAGCAAGTAAGTAACCAACGGATCTTAAATATAAAAAAAACCTTTTACAATATTACATTGACGCATCAAAAGTGGCCCCTAAAGTTGTTTAAGTTATTCTATTCACGCAAGACAGGTATGATTTACGGGTTTAGACTACTAGACCACGTAAGACTTATAATCTCTGTTTTAATTTTTTTAAGAACTTATTATTAGAGTAGAGTAAGAATATTTTTATTACGCACTTACATCTAATAAGTAAATTAAAAAAATATACATAAGCAAGGTTATGAAATTAAACATTTACCGAAGTTAAAACAAGGATACAATTTTTTAAAAATAAAATATACATGATAGATCTAATATTTTTGTTATCTATTTCATAATCTTCCGCTACCTATGAGAGAGCATAGTAATTAAAATGTGAAATGACGCCCAGAAAGTGCCGATCTCTACCGGCAGTTAAAGAAACTACCAGTGAGATGGCATCAAAAATGATATTTTTCTCACTTCCATCTTGATTTTATTGTTTAATAAGATTAAATAATAAAATTTTTAATCTTTGATAAGATTTTATTATAATAATAAAATTTAAAAAAATAATTAAGATTTAAAAAATGCAAATTAAAAATACTTTAACACTTGTAAAATATGGCCTAAAAGATTTTATACAATTATTAATCATTGTTACGTGTTTCTATTCAGTTTTGACTCTCACTTAAGACGTTATGTCTAATGTTTGTGCCAAGATACAACTATCTAGTGTATACACAGCAGACGTTATGCGTGACAGACAGACAGCATGATGAAAACAGTTAAGGTTTCTAATTATGATGATGAAACAGCGGTTTTGGACTTTAAGGATATGGTAACATTCCATTTCCATATTTTGGATAATACAGCGTTCATCGGTTTTGGATGAACACAGTATCTTGGTAAACTGCATAGGCTTCGGCGCAATGGCGTATTTATGGGCCCTCATTGAGAATGATCCCTAAAGGTTGACGTAAAAAAGTTGTTGTGCTACATTATTTTATTTAATTGAAGGGAGCTCATACCCATATTTTTTATTAGTATGGGTTGAGTATTTTACCTATAAATTAGGTCGCTATTAATTCAAGTCGTAAGGACCCTCAGTCTTTGTTGTGCTGTATCATTTACCTACAAATGGGGCTCTACAAATGAAATATAGGTATAGTCTTTCTTAACATCAAGTCGCGGGGCCCCATTTGACTTGGCTTTGGCTGTATATTTTATCTATAAATAGGAACAAATTAGATCATATTATAGTCTCTCTTAACATCTTCAAGTCCCAAGGCTGGGGGCCTCAGAGGCTGAGGGTCTCGAGGGCTGAGGGTCAGCTCAAATTCAAATGGGGGTTGAAGTTGTGCTGTATCATTTACCTACAAATGGGGCTCCAATGAAATATAGTATAGTCTTTCTTAACATCAAGTCGCGGGGCCCCCAATTTGACTTGGCTTTGGCTGTATATTTTATCTATAAATAGGAACAAATTAGATCATATTATAGTCTCTCTTAACATCTTCAAGTCCCAAGGCTGAGGGTCTCGGAGGCTGAGGGTCTCGAGGGCTACAAATTCAAATGGGGGTTGAAGTTTTGCTGTATTTTTTACCTATTAATGGGCTCTCATTTGATCATAAAATAGTCTCTTTTAACA
>JACMZG010001859.1:20188592-20311932 GCA_018340805.1 Microvelia longipes
GATCAAAAATAGTCTCTTTTTAACATCATTATGTCGCTGGGGCCCTTCAGTTGGAGTTGTGTTGTTACCTATTATATTATATTAATGGCCCCTCATTAGATCATAAAATAGTCTCTTTTAACATCATTATGTCGCTGGGCCCTTCAGTTGGAGTTGTGTTGTTACCTATTAATGGACCCTCATTAGATCATTATAAATAGTCTCTTTTAACATCATTATTCGCTGGCCCTTCAGTTGGAGTTGTGTTGTTACCTATTAATGGACCCTCATTAGATCATAAAATAGTCTCTTTTAACATCATTATGTCGCTAGGCCCTTCAGTTGGAGTTATGTTGTTACCTATTAATGGACCCTCATTAGATTATAAAATAGTCTCTTTTAACATCATTATGTCGCTGGGCCCTTCAGTTGTAGTTGTGTTTTGTCATTTATTCACAAATGGGGCCCCATATGCCGTATCTTTTAGATTTGATTAGTTATTCAAAACTACGGTTCTCGTTCCGAAATCGGCACTGCAGAGTGTTTACGCTGATTAAGGCCTGTTCCTCAGATCTGTAATAACAGGAGATGAAAAGTCGCTAGATTCATGGCAAAATGTAACATGGCATAATAATTAAAGCAATAAATAATAATGAAAACAATCAATAATACCAACCCAAGGGCCGAGGGGCACTAGGCAGACCAGTATTTTTGCTATAAACATAACATGGTGGCACTTGTGTTGCTATAACATAACATAAGATGGTAAGTTGGCTCATATTTCTCTTATCTCATCCAATGTCCATGGGATCTGAAAAGTGGACCATCGCGTCATTCCCTTTATTTAAGATCCTTATTCTAGGACTTGTCTTTTAATTTACTTCAAATTCACCGGTGGATGAAATTACGTCACGCGGTGGCTTTCATCTTCATACCCGTCTTTTAATTCAACAGGGGGTTGTATAAGCAATGCATCTCGGGGCCTAATTTTTTCCGCGCTCTTTCCAAACTCCTCTCATGCAAAATTAGCGGCAACAGAGAGACTTTACTGATCCCACTCACCTTTCCTTTGAGGTGGATATGCGGTGACAACAATATTGAAACCTTCCCATATACCTCGCTTCAAATTCCGTCTTAGCGAGGCTTGTCTTCTTTACTTGTCCTTTTTTACTAAATAAAGGGGATGACGCATTAAGGAACTTTTCTGACCCCATGAAAGTTGTATGAGATAAAGAAATAGGAGCAAACTTACCTTCGCCATGGTTATAATGAAAAAAGGCGCCAAACGCAGGTTATCTAGCAAGGTTGTCGAGTTTGCTTCTCAACTTTCTTCTGTGCTTCTCGAGATTGTTACATTTGTGGTGCTTGTTAAGTCATTCGTGTTTATTTAATTTTAAATTTTGGACTACACTTAGCCACTTCAATGAGTGATAATTTAAGCGTGTTTATAACCTTCTCAAGCAATAAACAATGAGAAACCATTGAGAGGTATGTTTGCCTCTAAAGTTTAAGACCTGCGCTGTTATAAGAATTATATGCATGCGCAGTTTGTACCGAGCATGTGCAGTTGGTTTTTGACGTGTGTTTCGTGTTCTGAATTCTCTTTATTTTTTTTTGTTTTCAATGGGGTCACTTTTTTGTATGGCAAATCGACTTAGTGCGTCTTCCCCTTTATTCAAGATCTTTGTACACCACACCACAAATCCCGTCTTCGTGAGGCTTGTTTTCCTTACTTCTCCTTTTTTACTAACCCACCTAACCTAAGTTCAACTAACCGGTGGATTTACAGGTGAATTAAAAGACAAAGGTGATTAAGTTCTGACTTATTAGCGGAGCTTTGCATTTCCCTTAATTAAGTCAAAAGAATATTAAATACGGTTTCTTAAAACACTAGAACTTTATTTTATTTCTGTTATGTATTTGCGATTAATTCATTAAGGCAGACATCTTTTCTTCTTTTAATGTTAATTGAATACTAAGGATGCAGGACATTCTTTAATTGATAGAGAGTAGTATTAAGTGATTAAAGTATAAGAATGTAATCTATTAAATAACGGTGTTATATCTACGAAGTGTAAGAGCAACGTATGGTAAAGTTTATAGACTGTAACAGTTGTAAAGGCAACAGTTATCTCATACAATCTTTGAGAATAGAGCAAATGCGTTCAAATCACTAGCGCTCATGAGTTTTGAGATGATACCCCCAACTAAAACACAAACAAATTAGTCAATTGATTGAACTTAAAGCACAAGAGTCTTACTCATGGGACCACCACAAATTCAGGGATAAGTACCTTTGATATTTAAAATTCTGGCGCGGTGATTCGCATGTCGGGCGAATTTCCTTTGGAATGCGTGTTTCCGTACTTAATAATTCATCTCTTGCTTAAGGTCCCGATTTATGCTTTATAACATGAGCAGTTATAGTTGATACATCATTAGAATTAAAAATATTTAATTGAATTATTCCTAACATTTAATAAATTATTGTTTGCGTCCTCCAAAATATCGATCGAGGGAAAAATCAATTTAATTTATTTCTTTTAAGGCCCCAGTGGGCCCTCCGTAGCTGCGGGTACCTAGTTCCGCCACTGACCTGTGGTAGTTGGCATAGAGATATATCCTTGAGAGGGGATAGCCTATCTCATTACATTGAGAAGCCTGAAACATCTTTTAAGGACTCTCAGTGGCTCTGTGTAACCTCATTAAAACCTCCTCCAAGAGTGTGTTAAGGTTAGAGTAAATCAATTTTTTCGGTTTTGCGCGCATTCCTTGTATTTTGATTTGTATAACGCTCTACTGTATAAGTTACTGAAAGTCTAAACTGATTATTTGATTGTATTTATTAGCAAGGTGGTCGGGTTACTTTTTCGATGTTTCAAAATTTAACCTATAGGGCCTCTCTAGTAACATTTCTCTATGGTAGTAGGTAAGGAAAAGTAAAACAAAATCCCTAATATACTCGACGTTAAGTAGTCGTAGCATAAAACTAAATCTAAAACAAGATCTAAGTACAGAACAATTAGATTAACGGGTCCAAATACTATCGAAAGTACCCCCCCCCCTCCTTCTGAATTAAATAAAAACAATTCTCGCATTGTTCTACAGCAAGATTATTATCCGAGTCACAGATAGAGAAAAACAAAAGGAAAACCTGGAAAACTCCAGCTTGCGGAACTAACTTGTCTGCACCAATCAGGAGCCTCGCTTCCCTGCATATTATACCATATGATTGAGCTGTTACCGTCGAAATCGGGGGCAGTTTTGTTTCAATGATGGATTGCAATGATTGCCTTATTTTATAGTAAAAGTTGAAAATTATTCGTCGAACTTTCTCTGATTTGGTTAGTATTGTACTTTCTTTGTTTCAATTTTATGATATATTTTATTGCTTATAAATAGGAGAGAAAATGCCAATATCAATAATCATTATTTTTAAAAAAAATATAAATTTTTACTTTTCCTCGTCTAGTACCCTAGGTCTACCCCCCCCCCCCTAGATCTATTAGATACACCCTAACAATTCGAAACTGAAATTTTTAAAAAATTTTTTCTTTATTTAATAAAAATTACAATTTTCTTAAGACTACACATCAATTATTCTATAAAGAATACCCCTCGCTAGAGGCATGACCTGTGCCGTGCCGACTAGCTATTCGCGATTCAAAGTCCGTAGCAGCGCCACCGTCGCTGATAAGAAATTGATAACGAAAGGGTGATCGTTGTTAAAGTTCTTATGTGGAATTTTTGGTTTTTCTTATTTGTGACGATTATTTCTTTAATTTTTTTATCAAAGTGCTTTAATTTAACTAATTTTAGGGCGTATGAACTCAGTAGAAACACAATTTCATTGAAAAATAGCGTTTTAATGGGTTGTCACGAGTATTTAAATTGAGTGATAAGAAGATGAAGATCATAATATAGTGTTTTATTTTATTTATTGTTAATTGATGTTACTTTTAAATAATTTTAGTTTGCACAAACACACAAAATTACCATTTAATTGCATTAAATTGTTTAAATTAGTTGTAACAGGTATTTGAAGTAACTGATAACAAGCCGATTTCCACCGTAATGGTGTTTTAATTTATTAATCAATTTTATTTACGCACTAAAATAATTAATAACTCAATAAATTCACTTTTTGTAAAATGTTTTTTAAATTATCCGTTTAGGTTTCATTATTTGTGGGTTAAATCGGACGAATCAATGTCTGTAGTAATAAGAGCCTGATTCTATATTTAAAATCCTGGAATTATCGAAATATTTATCTACGAAAAATTTGCAATTTTTTTAGCACCGATGGTCGTTCTAATAATTTTTATTACATTTATCACAAATTAACAAACAATAAATAAATAAAAGAAGAATTTTTATCGGCTCCCATGCTAATCTAATGATAAAAAAATTTTTGATCACCCTTTCGTTTTCCCGCCATTGGTATTGCCAACCTTACAACTATCTCTTTGAATTGCGAATAGCTACATATGGTATTATGTTGTACATAATACCAACATACTTGACAAGTTTCACCTCATTTTTACCATTAGTTCAATTTTTATCGCTTGTCTTGAAGCGTTTTTTAAAAAATTGTAAAATATTGAAAAATAATCCAATCGAGTTTCTACATAAACATCTGTTTTAGGTACTGTAATAAGAGTACCTAAAAATGACTGAAAATTTTGAGTGGGTTTATCTCGCTGTTTGTGTGTGTGCATGTAACCCATAACTTCCGCTGTGTTTACGCTAGAGAGATGAAACTTGACACAAAAATCCAACTTAAGGTTTAAGTTGGATTTAAGCAACACACTTAACTAGTTGTGTTGCTCGGAAGTTAAATTTTGAATTTTCCTCGTTTATTCAGTGCATATATGCGTGTGTGAGTGTCTGTTATTATCGTAGTTTCCAATGCAGTGCACTTTTGATAGAAATTTGACAATTTTAATCTTTGTGTCAAGTTGTGCTTTTTGAAAATAATTTTTATATAACCAAAAATAATGACTCAGTCAGATTTCGAAAATTCTAACGCAAGTAACCAACATATAATACGTAATACCAACATATGTGCTAAGTTTCATATATATTATATATATATATTATATATATATATATATTATATATATATATATATATATATATTATTTATATATATATATATAATATATATAATATATATATATATATATATATATAATATATATATATATATATATATATATATATAAGAGTTAACATATTCACCGAGAAAATAAATTGGGACGCTGAATTAAGTAAACAGGCCTGTAACCGATACAAGCAATGTCAAGCCAATCAAACGTGGTCAGTGCCTGGATGTGTGACCGCTGGGAATGAAACGGATGTATTTACTATCTGAAGGCGAGCGAAGCGAGTCTGAATTATGGAGGAAGTGCGTTGCGAATCCTGTGTAATAAAGAAAAAATCCGAGGTACCACGTACCCGATTTTTTCAATTTAACTCAGTCTCTATGCAAAGTTCATATTACATTTTAAAATACAGTTACGTCTAGTAAAACATTTTACTAAAAAAGTAACTTTTAAAGTTACTTTAACTTTTTAAGTTTAAGTAACTAAAAAGTAATTTTAAGTTCAAAGACATTACGCGTTTGGAAATTAAGCATAACGTTTACAGTGTCACGATCCTCTGTTGCTCGGAAGTTAAATTTTGAATTTTCCTCGTTTATTCAGTAGATATATGGGAAAAGTATTGTATATGCAGTAAAAATTTGAAACAAGGATTACTAATTGATTATTTATTTTAGGTGCTTTTAAGACCTCCTGAGTAGTTTTTGCTAAGTAGTCTGTCTAGCTGTATGAGTGTGTATGTTCATATGTGTCTTTGTGTGTGTGAGTGTCTGTTATCATCGTAGTTTCCAATGCAGTGCATTTTTGATAGAAATTTGACAATCAAAAATTTCTATGATCAAATTTCTATCAAAAATGCACTGCATTGGAAACTACGATGATAACAGACACTCACACACACATAGACACATATGAACATGCACACTCATACAGCTAGACAGACTACTTAGCAAAAACTACTCTTAATCTTACTAATTTTAATCTTTGTGTCCAGTTGTGCTTTTTGAAAATAATTTTTATATAACCAAAATTAATGACTCAGCCAAACTTTTGAAAATTCGAACGCATGTAATCATACGTAATACCAACATATGTGCTAAGTTTCATCTCATTATTAGCAATAGTTCAATTTTTATCGCTTGATTTAAATGCTAAAAAATACAATTTTAAAAAATTGTAAAATATTGGAAAATAGTTCAATGGAGTTGAAATTTGGTACAAAGGTATCCTTGTAATTAAAGAATCAACTACCGTCGATACTTGCTGTTGGATAAGAATATCCCTGGACCGGTTTCGGCATAACGCCATCATTCGAGCTCTCAACTAATAAAGTTATTCAGTGGTTAACTTCTAGTCTCAATGAGCACGACGAACCCTCTGAAAATGATGATCTTCAGATAATCAGATGATTCAGATAATGTATATATTATATATATATATTATATATATATATATATATATATATATAATATATATATATATACACATTATTCACACACAGACATAACACACACACACAAACACACCACACACACAACACACACATATATATATATAAATATATATATATATAAAAGTTTTGCGAAACATATTTTTTCGTAGTTAAGGATCTCTAAATCGGCTTTTGGACACACTCCCTGGTACCCCCCTCCACACGAGCTATCTTACTTGCTTTTTTTTATTAAATTTACTTATATAATATAATGGTTTAATTAGTTAGCAAATAGTGAAGTAATAAGTTGTAAGTAAATAATTGAGTAAATCAAATACTCAACCTCAAAAGAGGGACATCAGCGTATTGCGTAATGCGCATGCCTTAAAATGCGGATAAAATTATATTTGTCATTTGTAGTTGCAATAAATGGTTATTTATTTATTTATTACCAAACAGGGTTCCAGTTAGATCACAACAGTACAACCTTTCACATTTTTTCATTAATTCTTTCTTTAATTCCGAGCATTATTTTCTAGCTTATTAATTTCAAATAAAACTCCGTATTAATACCTTTAAATTACCTTCCTTGAAAGAAATATGCCGTTCTCCTATTTTATCAAATAAGTTTAGCATAAAAGAATACGTTATGTTAAGCAGGGTAGAACGGAGTAGATCGCGGCGATCACCGGAGTCTGTCATAGGTAGGGGAAGCTCCCTCCTTGCTTTTCTAGTTCGGCTACCTTCACCTTGAAACCATTGTACGTTCAAGTTCGGCTACGGTAACATATCCTTCGTTTCTTTCGCCGAAAAATTTCCGCGAAGATTTTGGCGCGACGTTACTCAGCGATTTTTTTGTTAAAAATGTTTACGTTAAATACACAATATTTATTTGTATTGGCTATATTTATGGTACGTATATTTTTCCAATAAATCAATTTATAAGATGAAGTAAGGGGAGTGTTTTAAATATAAATTTTTAATAGCAAAGAGCTTTAAACCATAAAGTGGTCATCATCAGTGCTTAATTAAATTAATCTAAACAAAAATATCTCCACAGAAATATAAATCTTTAGCAAAGAGCTTTCAACCTGTAAAGTGGCCATCATGAGTGCTTAGCAGTTAAATAAAAAAGAGAGTAATACATAAGTCTTACAGATCAGATATTAAAAACAAAATCGAATTGAGATAGACATTGAGTCTTATTTAAATATCTGATTTGTAAGTCACATCTATCACTCTTTTTTTTCGACGGCTTGCACTGTGATTGCATCTTGAAAGGTTAAAAAGCGTTTTGCTATTAAAGAGACGTGTTTTCTGTGATGAGACATTTTCTGTTTAGTATAAAAATTTATATTTTACAACTTATAGGGTGTGGAGAAAGTTTGGAAGAGGCAATTAATTTTTTGTTAATAATTATTTTCGATAATATTTAAGTTAACAAACTATGGTCTGCTGCTATCTTCATCATGCATAAAAACCTACTTTTACGGAAGCAGGCACCCTTTATTCCACTATTACTGTTACACCCCCGTATTGGATTGGACCTTCAAACTTAAAAATAAGAATATATTTGCCGTATACCGCAGCTTTTGATTGTTTGCCGTATTAAAATTTTCTTTATCAACTGTGAATTTCCGCAATTTATCTACAAAAAAATTTTTTATAACATATATATATATATATATATATATATATATATATATATATATATATATATATATTAAATTAAGAGTTAACATTATTCACCGAGAAAAATAAATTGGGACGCTGAATTAAGTAAAACAGGCCTGTAACCGATACAAGCAATGTCAAGCCAATCAAACGTGGTCAGTGCTGGATGTGTGACCGCTGGGAAATTGAAACGGATGTATTTACTATCTGAAGCGAGCGAAGCGAGTCTGAATTATGGAGGAATGCGTTGCGAATCCTGTGTAATAAAAAAAAAATCTGAGGTACCACGTACCCGATCTTTGTAATTTAACTCAGTCTCTTTGCAAAGTTCATATTACATTTTAAAATACAGTTACGTCTAGTAAAACATTTCACTAAAAAAGTAACGCATTTTAAGTTCAAAGACATTACGCGTTTGGAAATTAAGCATAACGTTTACAGTGTCACGATCCTCAGAGTTCGGCATCAAAACTTGCCATCTCACCATTCTCTCTACAGCGCTAAAATAGTATAACTTTAAACGAACCTGAACGGACAAAATAAAATTAAATAAAGACATTCAGAAATAAAAGAAAAAGAAGAAGAATGAAATCTGTCATCCTCGAATTCCCATCTTCTTGCTTTTCATTTAGTTTGAAATTTATCTTCATTTGTCATTTTTTGTTTCGCCTTTATGGTGAATAATTTTATGTCTTTTATCAATTTTTATTAACGAATTTAAGATAAAAAAATTTCATTTGCACCCTAAACTATATAACGATATTTATTTTTTAAATCTTGTTTGTTTCCTTTTTGCCCAGGTACAAAGCTAATTTTCTTACCTGAGCATAATCAATTTAACAAGAACCACTTAAAATATCATTAAGGCTATCTTAAAAACTTAAATTTTGATTTACCATAAAGCCATTAAAGGTCCACAAGTATGTCTATTGGAATCCTCATGGATGCCATTAGAATCCCTTAAATCGGTCTTAAGAAACTGTGCCTTAAGAATCTCTCAAATCGGTCTCAAGAAACTGTCAAGGATGCCTTAAGAAGAATCTCTTAAATCGGTCTTGAGAAACTGCCTTAGAATCCCACAAATCGGTCTCAAGAAACTGTGCCTTAAGAATTTCTTAAATCGGTCTTAAAAAAACTGTGCCTTAAGAATCCCACAAATCGGTGTCAAGTAACTGTGCCTTAAGAATCCCTTAAATCGGTCTTAAGAAACTGTGCCTTAAGAATCCCACAAATCGGTCTCAAGAAACTTTGCCTTAAGAATTTCTTAAATCGTTCTTAAAAAAACTGTGCCTTAAGAATCCCACAAATCGGTGTCAATTAACTGTGCGCCTTAAGAATCCCTCAAATCGGCCTCAAGAAACTGTCAAGGATGCCTTAAAAAACCCTCATGGATGCCTTAAGAATCCCTTAAATCGATCTTAAGAAAGAGTGCCTTAAGAATCCCATAAATCGGTCTTAAGAAACTGTGCCTTAAGAATTTCTTAAATCGGTCTTAAAAACTGTGCAATAAGAATCCCTCAAATCGGTCAGAAGAAATTGTCCAGGATGCCTTAAGAATCCCACAAATCGGTCTCATAGAACCGTCAGGGAGGCTTTAGTCCAAAATTGACTTTCTACTCTTCCTCACCTATTCCCGTAGGTATAAGGAAAAGCATTGTGTTCACCCTAAAATTCCGAAACCTAGGTTTCATCATAATTATCCGTTTCAGGCGTTTTCATGACGTTCAAACGTTTCAAACGTTGAGTGGTTTTCATCATGCTGTTTGAGTGTATCTGTCTGTGTGTGTGTTTCATGCTAGCTCCTTCTGTGTTGATGCTAGAGAGTTTAAACTTGTCACAAAAATTAGTTTTTCGGTCTAGTCGTGCGTAATATTTAGAATGGTAAATCATGTGGTACATTAATAAAAATATAGTGATAATCAAGTGCTAATATTCTTATATTTTAGAATATAAGAAAAATATAAGAATATATATATTCTTATATTTTTTTTCTTCTTATTTTAGTTAAGATCTTAACTAAAAAAAAACTGGGCAGGCATGAATGATCAGATGATATTTTTGTCTCTTCATCAATTGATGATGAACATGTGATCTTCCTAAAAGGTTATAAAAAATTTTTACAGACGCATTATATTTATATAAATTTAATATAATATTTATATTAATGAGAATATGCCAGAAAATAATCAGTATAATTTGCTTTTCTTTAAGACAGAGAAATAAAAAATAAATAAATAAACAAGAACAAATAAAAGAAAATAAGAAAATAGAAAAACAAACAAGAAAATAGAAAAGGAGAAGTTAATTATGCATGAAGTGAAATAAGTGAATAGAGAAACAAAAGAAACTGTACTGACGAGGCTATGGATTAATAAACGCTTTCCTGTTTCAATGTGATTTTGTAGTTTTAAACTCTATGAATGTGACTGTATAGAGTAAGGACAGCAATGGAGATATCATTACTAGAGAGGCTCTATCGGTTAAATTATGAAGTATCAAAAAAGTAACCTGAACATCTTCGATTATTGATAATTAAATAAACGGTAGAAAATTACAGTAACTCATTTAATACAGCGTTTAGTACAAGAAAAATCACAAACAATGACATAATGTGTGATTTATGTTGACATAATATTCATTATAATACATCATTTTAAAACTACCGAGTTTTGCAAAACATGAATTGACACAAAATTGAATGCGTGAGACACCTATGTAATGACACCTATGTGAGACACCTTTGTAGTAACCAAAATTGAATGCTACATATGGGAACTGTTCCATCATTCGACATTCATCATTGATGGCTTGACAAAATGTCATGTCTCATTTTGTTTCGTTTCTTCTAACTTATCCTGATCCTAAACTCACTCTGATCTTAATTAAAAGTTGTCTAGTTCGTTCCTGGATTGCATTTTGGTAGTTCGTTCCTGGATTGCATTTTTTGTCATGTGTTTTTCTTCTAACTTGTAATTCTTGCTTCATTTTTTTCTAACTTATCCTGAGCCCGAACTCACTCTGATCTTAATTAAAAGTTGTCTGGATTCATTTTGTAGTTCGTTCCTGGATTGCATTTTTTGTCATGTGTTTTTCTTCTAACTTGTAATTCTTGCTTCATTTTTTTCTAACTTATCCTGAGCCCGAACTCACTCTGATCTTAATTAAAAGTTGTCTAGTTCGTTCCTGGATTGCATTTTGGTAGTTCGTTCCTGGATTGCATTTTTTGTCATGTGTTTTTCTTCTAACTTGTAATTCTTGCTTCATTTTTTTCTAACTTATCCTGAGCCCGAACTCACTCTGATCTTAATTAAAAGTTGTCTAGTTCGTTCCTGGATTGCATTTTGTTAGTTCGTTCCTGGATTGCATTTTTGTCCTGTGTTTTTCTTCTAACTTGTAATTCTTGCTTCATTTTTTTCTAACTTATCCAGATAACTATTCAGAGTTAAGCAGCATTGAGCGTGGCTGTATGGGCAACCGCTGAGAATTAAACTGATGTATTTTCTGATGAGTCCGAAGTAGGGAGGATGAGTGTAGCGAACTTAATGTGATGAGGAATAGTTCTGAGGTACCCCGTATCCGATTTTTTCATAAAATGCTGAAATCGACGTTTCAGCACCTAAAGATCTTAAAAATTGGTGTCTGTATGTATGGGTGTACATATTTCTCGTAAACACGCTACGGCTCAAGCGGTTGATCCAATTTCAATGGAACTTAGCTCAAAAATCAAGTCCTATGACAGAAAGAACTGATTAGAATTATGGGTCAATCCTACAGGGCGTATCAAAGCTTTGTCACTTTAAACTTGAAAAGAAAAATACGAAAAAATATTTGTTTGATGAATAGTGTATCTTAGGATATTTTGAAGTTTTCTGAATACAAAGAGACCTCAACCACACAGGCTGACGCTATATGAAAATATTGACTTAAATTTTTCAAATTTTGACTGCTTATATACCTTGTAATATTCCTACTATTTTTCGTCTTACGACGTATTTTCAGAGAACGTAAAAATCCATATTTGTTTGTTTATGTTGACCAAAAATTGTTAAAAATTCTATCAATCCTGACAACCCAGGATTATTTAAAACAACAGTTACTCCTTTTGGATTGTCAGTCTGGCAATCTATAGATTGAATTCTCTACCATCCCGTTCTTTAATGAATCAGTTCGATGGACCGAAACCAACTAATGTCTAACAGCTGCAAATTGCTTTTAGCGGATTTTTATATAACTTGTAGCTAACTAGGCCTGACAAAGATAAAGTAATGGTCCGATTGTGTATGATTTGGGATTCGAATGGTTGCAGCTGTGCAACCTGAACCCGGCACTAAGTGATTCTCAGGTTATTGATTCCTCTTCGGCGATTCTTGAGTAGTTATAGACCAATCACTTACTAGCAAGAGTATAGAAAAATAAGTGCTTAAAAGTAATTGATCAAACAAAGGGGTCGAGCAATTCTGTAAAGAATGTTATTACCTATCCAAAAGATAAGGTTATGTAAACAACTTGTTGCATGACATGTCGATTTAATACATATTTTTTAAAAATTGTACTCAAAATATTCGAGAAAGAATGAACTAATGTTGATAAACAGATAAGACTTAGCTTATATGTTGGACTTAGCGTATATGCGTGCCAAAATTCAAATTAATCGAAAAATATTTCTGCATTTTTCGAAATTTTTGTTGAGTCATTTTTGCAGGTTTATGATGTCATAAAATATTTTCTGGATAGCACAACTTGAACTAAAGATTGATTTTTGTGCCAAGCTTCGATTCTTTTGCATAAATTTAATAAGAGATACGATAATAAAAGACACACACACATACAGACAGAATTTGTGCAAACCTGTCAGGAGGTCTTAAAAATACCTTCAACGGATAATTCATGTGACATCCCGGTTTTGGATTATTATATATATTTAAAAACATAGGAATATCTTATGTATAGAAGGAGCACTGCTGATAACATGAAAGGCGATTCACTGGTGGTCTTAAGTAATGCTGCCACCCTAACACTATTTAATTTTCTTATAAAAAAGTTGGCAATACTTTCGGTTGCTGAATTATTATGTTCTATTATTAATTAATGATTGATTATTATTAAAATACTAATATAAATATCGGCGCAGTGTAATATTTTAAGCATTTTAAATTGTAGTTTAACGTTTTTAATTAAAATTATATTAAAAGTAGTCCTCGTCAACTAAATGTAGATTCTTGTATTCCGCTACCCCTTTGCCATCTAAGACCGGTTTTATTAAATATTTAGCAAGTGTTTTAAGTTATTTTATTTGTTCTTTACTATCTTTCTTCACTAATGGATATTTATGACACATACTTGTTTTGTTGTTAGGGTGGTATCCCTACTTATGACCACCAGTCAACTGGCTTTCGTGTTATCAGTAGAATTACATTGTGTTTACCACACAGTTAAATGTAACTTTTTTATCAAAGAACTAAATGTACTAAACAACTAAACTAAACTAAAACTTAAACTAAACTAATCTAAACTAACTAAACTAAACTAAATTAAACTAAAAGTAAACTAAAAGTAAACTAAACAAAAACTAAAAAAAAATTGTTCGAAATAATAATATTAAAGGTATTATGCAGCCTCCGTCATCACCACGGAGGTCTTAGGTTCGCATCCCATGTAACGATCTCAGCTTTTATAAGGCTATTGTTCAAATAAATGATCGCCAACTGTAGACTACACTTGGAGCTATACTACCACTTGAGGTGGTTCCCTCAGGGTTTATCCCTGACGAGCAGCAATGCTCTGAATATCATTATTTTTATTATTCGATATGAGAAGTAATACAGTGAAAAAGTTTTATAAGTATAATTAATATCCAATTAATTCTAAAACACCTAATTAAAAAAAACGAATAATTATTGAAGAAGTATAACATTAAAGTGTGAATAAAAAGTTTAAGATTAATTTCGTTTTACTTTGAAAACTTAAGAGGTTAACATCATAGATGTCAACCGTTAATAAAAATGAAGATAAGTAAAAAGTAACAAATAATAAACAAAAAGATCTAAATATTTTATCTGTTTTTAATATTATTAATAATATTTTTATTTTAATCAATATAGTAATATGTTTACTTAAAGATTTTTTTTTCTTCAATCAAATCTAACTCATACTTTTTATTATGTTTAGTTTTTTATTTAATTTCCTTAATCTATATTACTATTTTTTCTTTTCTTTATAAATTGTACGATGTATAGGTTATGATATTATTTTAACTTTGTTTCATCACAATTACTAATTAAGATAACCGTTTACGTATATATTTGATTGTATATATTTATATAAACTTTATTAAGTAACTTATAGTTCTTAGTTTTATTAATCTTTAGGGTTCCTTAGATTTTAAAATTTTGAGTTGGATACTTGTAAATGATTTTGTTTTTTTATTTATTGATCAATTAAATCTGCCCTACTGGTTTATTATATCTCGATTAATTGTTTTATTGGCATGATATATAAAGTGACATATTTATAGTTTAGTATGATCATAGAGTTTGTAGGATTAGTGGATAAGAAAGAGAAAGGTAGAAGATAAGTAGAGCAGCACGCTATTCTAGATACTTTATACTTGTTGACGGAATACTTTAATTCAGAAATCCAACTAATTCTTAATACCTATTGGACACTATGGCATGCGACGCATGCGTGTTGTTTTATTTTATTGTTTGGAAAATTCAAGCTGATAGAATTTATAAGGTGATTCAATTGTTAAGGGAATTGACGTCATTGCAGGAATAAATAATAAATTTTCAACGTTGACCGCCTATACCGATTCCTGCAATGACGTCACACGGCATTCATATAAACGTCAGGTTTTTTTTTTTTTTTTTTTTTAGATAGTAACCCTATCTAAAAAGCATTTATTTTATCACATGTCCCATTTAAAATATTACCATTTAAATAAAAGGACGTGAATTTTAAATATTGACTTTTTAATATATAGTCATGCAAAAAAAAGAGTAAATTATATATATATATAATATATATATATATATATATATATATATATATTTAATGGCATAATTAATTAAATATGTTGGATTATATTAATTAATATAACTTTTTTAAAATATAATAATAAAATAACAATGTGTATTAAATATAAATGAATATAATTAATGAGTAATAAATAATATAAGTAATTAATGAAATAGAATAAATTGAAAGGGATATAAATATTGAATCGATAGATGGTGGTATTTAATGAAAATAAAATATTTTATTTGAATAAATCAAAATCAATGGAATTTATGAATTTAGAAAATAGTGGGAAAATTTCTGTGAAAATGGATAAATTTGTTGGAGACCAAATCTTTCATTGTGTCATAATGTCTAGCATTAGTGTTCTCCTTTCTTTCTCAAACAGAGAACATTGAAATATAAGATGGGTCCAAGTTTGCGGAGACGTTTTGTCACAAGGACAGGATGGGTCTGGGATAATTTTAAATCTATGAAGATATGACTTATTAGATCCATGTCCGGAAAGAGCCTGAGTTAATTTGTAAGTTATCTTTAGGTCAATACTTCTCCTTGAAACAACAGTGGGGAAAAAATTCTTGGTTATAAACGTCAGGTTATAACCTCCGAAAGCGTTTGGTTTGTTTACACCGAATTGAATCACTTTATAAATTTCTTACATCTTGGGAAAAACTCATATTTGGGAAAACCTATGTCACTGTCGTGATGACAGATATACATATGTTTATCTCAATAAATTATATATCTTAGTTTTTGGTTTTCATAGTTTTAAGTTGTTACTTTAATTCTTTTACGTAATTTAGTAATAAATTGTAATTAAGTAATAAAATACAGTAATAAAGTGATAAGTAGTATTTCAGTAAAATATTTAGTAACTAGAAGCTCTTACAGCGGTAAGAGTTGGCTGCGACAACCTAGACTGACTATGTTTACACATCCCCAAATTACTCAATCCCTATTTAAAGAGACTTGAAATATTCAACAGGTGTTCAAACCATTATCTCCCAGTGTATTGATGCTCGTGAGTTGAACCTTAGTACAAAAGTCAATCTTTAAGTCTAGTTATGCTGACTTTAAGTTATACTGTTATAAGTGTTTAGATTGGGCTAAAATGTTTTACTCATGTACTACTATGAATGGTTCACAATCACTCGAAGTTTCATTGCATTATCAGTCTTAGTACTGGTTTTATTGATTGACAATCAAAACAGACATATATCGGTTGATATATGTCTAACAAAACATGTCATTGATTGACATAATGTAAACAAATCACGTATTTTGACTAATAAATTTGGGAATTCGCATATATTATTCTTACAAGAATAAATATGTCAGTAGTAACCTAAGTTATAATTTTGACTAAGCTGTTCTGTTGCTCCACCATGAATCATTGCTACTTTAAGAAGTAGGCACAGTTATTCTGGCTATGCTTTCCTAGATTCTTCCTAGCATTTTCTTTGTTTAGATCTCTGTTGAGGTATAGATTGTTGGCATGAAATCAATGATTGATCAATTTACTAGTATTATCAACACTGACTGAGGGAGATTATTAACTTTTAAAGAAACAGAGAAAACGTCAGAATTAATATAATTCTGAATTATGAAATGGTCTATATTAATTTTTCCTTATTTATATCGTAAGCATATTTGAAAGGTATTGTGATTTAAAAAATCCAAAACCAAGACGTCACCGGTATTATCCGTTTCAGATGATTTAAGATCTCTTGAGTAGTTTTCACATAGTTGTCGTCTGTATGTGTGTGTCTATTATCATCGTAGTCTCCTAGTGTATTCATGCTAAAGAGTTGAAACTTAGAACAAAAATCAATCTTTCTTCCGGTCTAGTTGTACTATCCGGAAAATAATTTTTGTGACATCATTAACCATGAACAATAACTCAACAAAATTTCGAAATTTCATTAAACGCGGTAAAAAATTTCGAACGGTTTCAGATTTGGCATGAATTTAGTCATATATAATACTAACATATCTGCCAAGTTATATCATTAGTAGTTTCAAATTATCAGAATTAATTTAGTTTTTATCGAATGCCATGTATCCGTTCTTTTTAAAAATTATAATTATATTATAATTTAAAATAATCTAATAGTTTCTTCTTTGTAGCACTGGAAAGTTTATAGAACTCCATCTAAGGCTTGATCAAGGGGACTTTAGTTCTATAAAAAGTTTTGAATGATTTATTCAATTAATATATTATTTCGCCTATCATTGTAGGCATCCTCAGAATCTATATCTACAAGCTACATTAAAACTATTAAAATAAATAAATAAATAACAAACACAATACATTAATGTAAGACTAGAAAAATCACAGCTTAAAAAATATCATATCATTTTATTTTTTAAGCTGTGATTTTTCTAGTCTTACCATTAATGTATTGTGTTTGTTTATTTATTTATTTAATTTAATAGTTTATTAATGTAGCTTGTAGATATAGATTCTGAGGATGCCTACAATGATAGGCGAAATAATATATTAATTGAATAAATCATTCAAAACTTTTTATAGAACTAAAGTCGCCTTGATCAAGCCTGAGAAAATAATCGAATTTAGCTGACATTTAGTACAAGTGTATCCTAACTTAAAATAAGTAATAGTAATAAGGTATAATACGTATAATAAGTTATATAATAGTAATAATAAGTATAATACGTAATAAATAAGTATATAATGTATTAATTAATACGTATATAATACGTAATAAATAAGTATAATATGTTTCGTTTCAATTCGGCAAGCATATCTTTTGTTTTTCGTTGGATCATAATAGTTGAGCAGCATTGACGAGGTCAGTACCTTGATGGGTGTCCGCTGGGAATAAAACTAAAGTAATTAATATCTGAGTTCGAGCGAAGCGAATCCGAAGAAGGGAGGATGAACTTAGTGAATCTGATATAGTAAAAAAAAAATTCGAGATCGATAACAAATAAAATTGGTCCTACAGTCTATCGTTTAGTTTAAAAATCTTGGCAGGTCAGTTTAGACCACTGATTCTAAAGAAAAAAATCCCTGCAAGAAGGGAGCGGAAAAAACTATGTAAACATATCAGGTTATTTTCCCCGTATTTTCTTGGCGATGTTTTTTTTACATTTCTTTTGTGTAGTTTAATTTTAAAATATCATTTTAAGATTAATTTGAAAGCAATTTTTAAAACGATGTAATTAAAAGAAGAACCACAAATAAAGTGAACGGTTGTCGGGAAGGTTTTTCCCTACAGCGGTTATTGTGGTAGGGATTTTTTTTCTCTTTTTAAGTGAGAGGTTGGCAGCGACTTCTCTGATTGGTCAATCCCAAAAATACTTATTACCTTGGGGATTTTTAAACTAAACGATGGACTGTAGGATCAAGTCTTGTGGGACTTCACACATACTCTACATTGCCGTGATCTAGTTTTGTCAACCTTAAAAAAAATGTTTGGAACGGTTTTCTCGCCTCATGAGACTTTTTTGAGAGCTCATAACTTGGTCTAACAAGAAAGACTATTTGGTAGGTGATCTATCTCCTCCATAATTATTACTTTGGTTTAATTTAAAGTGAAACTAAAAGATTTTTTTTGTTTTTAGGTTCAAGTAGCCAAGGCACAAGATTACGATGGTAAGTTTTCTGTCTTTAATAATTATAATTAAATGATTTTTCCTCATTTATACCGTAGGTATTTAGGAAAAGAATAGTGTTTACGAAAAATTCGAAACCATGATGTCACCGGAATTATCCGTTTTAGGTGTTTTTAAGGCCTCCTAAGTGGTTTTTCTGTCTGTATGTTTGTGTGTGAGAGTCTGTTATCATCGTATTGATGCTAGAGATTCGTATTTTTGTATTCGTACAAAAATTTATCTTTAGGTCTAGTTGTGCTATCAGAAAAAATAATTCTTTTTGACGTCATTAACCCGCAATAATGACGCTGCAATCATTTCGAGAATTCAAAAAGCGAAAACAAATTTGTCGATCGAGATTTGCGTTCCTTTAAAAAACACTTAGGAGGTCTTAAAGAAGTTAAAATCCTGTTTTTTTTATTTTTAGTGCCAAACTATTACTTCTACTATGTACCTGCGGGATATATAATAAATAACAATGTATTATATATTATTAATATATAATATATAGCATTATAAGGAATAAAAATATGTAAGACTATGACACAAATATCATTTGTCATGAAAGTAAAATTAGGTTTCTGGTTAAGCTAGAAGGAAAAAAACAAACTGTACAACTAAAAATAAGCAATTCCTTAAAAATAAAACACGTAAAATACGTGTTATACAATTAAAAACACGGCAAACCCCATAAACTAACAATTAAGTTGACCTTCTTCACTACTTAAATGCTTAGTAAGTCCGTAATTGAAGTAAAAGCGTTTTAAGTTGACCATTACTTTTGCAATGTACAATACTTAGCTGCTTTTTAAAGCAAAACTGCCGTTATAATTTTTTGAAATGAGACTAAAGAGAGAAGAATTAGGAAGAATAGGAAAAATAAAGTATAAAAGAAATATGTATGACAGTTGCGGTTTTGTTTTTATAAATAACAAGATGTTTATTTGTTTCCGTTTATATAAATAACTGTTTTGTAACAATACTTTTAGAACTCATTATAAAGTTTGTCTGTGAAGTCTCCCATTTGTACTTTAAAAGTTTAAATGACTTGAAGTCTGATTGAAGTTTTGATGTTTTATTTTATGAATTATGATTCACCTAAATCATGACGTGCACCCAGACAGTCCGGGTTCGATCCCGGTTGGGGCCTCTAGGATTTTTATGCGAGGAATGGAAATCCTTACACGAGCTGTCCTTTGAAGAGACGTTATGTCCGTGATTCCGAGCCTGTGCGATGTCAGCTACTAAAATCCTCAACCCTAAATGAACCTTGGTTTAGGCGAAATTTATAGGACACTCAATAGTAGCTTATATAAAATATATATACATATTTTTTTAGTGTTCTTGTCTTAGTGTTATCTGTAATTATAATTTATTTTACTTTGTTCAATTTTCATAATCTTTATCTTGCTTGAAGTAGCAACTTTTATTTTTTACTTTTTTAGCGAATTTTCATAATGAAAATGACGCTTATGAGGTTGTTCGGATGACGGAAGTTGAGGGTGGGAGTGAGTGGAATCGGTTCCTATTGGCTTCCTGATAACAAAAATATATGTCCGAAAAAAGTTTATATATATATATATAATGTGATTATATATATATATATATATATTATATATATATATATATATATATATATATATATATATATATATATATATGTATGTATGTAAGAGTTTCTACCCTTTCGTATGGCGAACGATAACTCTCGAAGGCGTTCTCAAATTGAAACGAAACTTTGCAAATCGCGAGATGTTGAGAAGGTTACGAGGCCTATTGTTTATAAAAACATTATGACGTCATCAACCAAAGTTATGACGTCATGAAAAAAAATTTTTGAAACTTAAAATGGCTTAAACAAGGTATCTAGTATTTAGGTAGACGGCTAGCTGAATCGATTAAGACCATTTTCAGCTCAATCGAACCATCACAAATGGCGCAATCGGTATACATATATATATATAATATAATATATATATATATTATATATAATATATATATATATATATATATATATAATCTTGTATAATGTATACGTCTAGGTCAAAGACTCGTACGATATTTGTTGGGTTCAGTAGTGTTAGAGGGTGGGGATATAGTATAAAAGAGAGACCTCTACCTCTTGCTCCATCATGGTAAGCCTACTGTCCCAGAGAGACAAGGCAAAAATGGCTTCCACTAAACCACGCCGAGCTAAGCAGACCCGTAAAGAGGAAGAACATCGAAGTAGTCTTTATATGGTCGAAGTTATTCTAAAACGAATGCGACCAGTTTCAGCTCAATCGGACAATCCTAAGTGACGCAAACGGTATTTTTATTTTAATAATCATGATATTTTTTTTCAACCTTAAGATTTACTCAAATAAACAATTTGTTTACAAAACAAATTTGACATTTTTCTTTAAATTCTATAAACAATCATAAATGTTAAGTAAGAGTTTATACCCTTTTGTATAGTGACGATAACTAAAGCTGATGAAAGATGGAACTATAATCTTTTCTTACCCTTTATACAAGGTTACTTCAACAGTTGCAACGTGTGGATTTTTCCTTGTATTCTTTATACCGCTATAAAAAACGTATTAGTTATGTATTTAAATATACTTATTTTTTCTTATATTGCTTGTTAACTGTAATATTATTGCTTACTATTAATAATAGAGGAATAATAAAATCAAATTTGTGAGAAAGCCTCTCAGGCCCGCGAAGCGGGCCTATGAAACGAGTCTGTGAAAATTCGCTTAATACGTGGCAAAATGCCATGTAACAAGAAACGATAGTGTAACCATACATTAATACAAAACAACAACAATGTGGCCGCGAAGCGGTCACTGGGAGCCCCGGGCCGCGAGCGGAAGCGGGTTGACGCCCCGGAGCGGACGAGGCGCGAAGCGCCGGGGCCGCGTAGCGGCTACGGGCCGAAGGCCCGTATTTCATATTAATATTAAAAATAGTTAGGCCCAACACGACCACCCCTGTACACGAGCCATCAGCTTATATAGGGTGCACCTGCCATTTCTTAATTTAATTTACTTATATTTTGTATAATTACTTCTACTAAGTACTTTTGTAAAATATGTTTTTTTGTATGGTGAGAAATAAATAAAATAAAATAAATAAATATATGTTTCTGGCTTATGGTTTCAACATCAGGAATGCTTTGTCTGGCAGTTGGTCACGTGATGTTTTTAGTTAAAGCTATAGAAACTTATAGTAAAGCCAAGGCTCTTCTGTGGATAAGATACAAAATGCCTGCACATTATCTTTTATCTTCTATTTTCAAGTTAGTCTAATTAGTAGTTGGCATTTTTTAAGTAGTCTATGCCAATAAGTAGTCAATGTTAAGTAGTCTATGTCAAGAAGTAGTCAATGTTAAGTAGTCTATGTCAAGAAGTAGTCAATGTTAAGTAGTCTATGTCGTAGTCAATGTTAAGTAGTCTAGAAGAAGTAGTCAATGTTAAGTAGTCTGTATCAATAAGTAGTCAATATTAAGTAGTCTAGTCAATAGCCGTCAAAAAGAAAATGTTAATTTAAGTTAGTTATTTTTGCTAATGTATAACTATGAATTTGTACGTATTTATTTATTTTTTTTAAGAAGTAATGTTTGAATAATTTAGATATAATTTATGTTATAAAAATTGAAAAGATTTTATAAATTCTTTTTTTATTCATTAATGACGCAATGCAATTGTACTAATGTACTTATCAGCAAATAAAGAATTTCTTTATCTAAGAGAGTTAGCAAAAAAAGGGTCCATCAACATCAATATGTTTGGAGTCTATTTGACATACAGTAAATTATATCTAGCATTATGGTCCAATACTATTACTTCTTAAGAAAAACATAATTAGGATTTACAGTACAAATTTAATCTCAGTACTCATTCTATTCATTATCTGGACCATTATACGACATATAACTAAAACTTAGACATATTTATCAGACAGTCTGTCTTTTTGAGACGGGTTATATATGAACTTCGGAGTGAACCTGATCTATTAAATAAATTGACAAGGTCTACTATATTATTGATACAGACATTATACCCACATTAACGCCAAAGATTGGGTATATTATATCACTATACGTTCTTAGAGCAATATGGCCCTAAGGTTAAATGTGAATAGACCATACATTCGTATAACATTTGAACTACCTTCTTGACAATAAGTGACTAAACTGTGATAAACCAAAACTGACCACTTTGGTTCAGACTTACTTCTATTTGAAAATACACAAGCAAATAATCAGCTAACATATAGAGATATACCTAAATAACTTATATAGTTAAGCATTGACTAGAGCAATATCTTGTGATCATAGAAATATCTTACAAAAACATTAATGGTTCAACATAAACCTATACAAAACTCTAGCATATGACACTTAAACAGAGAAGGCCAACTGAAACACATACTAACTAGAAATTCTTAAGATTTAATAACTCTTGTAACTACACTATGAAGATAAAATTAAGAATAGAGCCAGGGGTATTTGGTATTTTTAATTTACCAACGGGAAGTTACGACCCTATGGCGTCCCCTCATAAACGTAATAAGTTTCTGTTTCAATAGCGCTGTCTATAATATTATGATACATCTAATCTGTGAACCAGAACTGCCTCAGGACCCAAAGGCCATTTCCTTAAGAGATGGTTTGGGTTGAACCCATATAAGACAAGCGAGACCATATATATTTATGTATATAGTATCGATCTCTCATTTCCACCATTACCAGGAACAAAATATAACCTTGAACTCTCTTATAGAGAAGTTGTATGAGATAGAAGAACATAGGATGCAGAACTAGTACTTAATTATCTACTCCCATAGATATAAGAAATGATAATTTAAAATGGATAAATATTAGAGGACTGAGGCGGGTCCTTCGGCCTGCCACCGCTAGCCGCATTACTCACAGCTCTGCTTCGGGTCTCTCTCAGGCCAGGCGCGTGTCGCGCCTCGTCCGCGTCCGCGGTTAGGGCGGTCTGGTTGGGGCCCACCGGGCCGCCTTCGCTGCCTCAAGCGCTAGTTGTAATATAACTGATGAAACTATCGGCCTCCGGACCGTGGTACTCGCGCCTTTAGCGCGGCCCCGGCCGGCGTTCGCGCCCGCTTCCAGTCTGTTTTCTCGGGTGGCGTTAGCTGTCTGGGCCGCCCTTCGCGTGACCGGCTCCCGGGTATGGTGGATGGTCCCTTCCTTCACCTCAGGTGATTCTTGTCTGTTCCAGCCATGGCATTTTGCGCACCCGTATTTACGCACTCTCGGAATGTTTTGTTTTTTGGCTATATCTTACGTTTATATGACTAGGCAATCGCGCGCTCCCTACCCCGTCAGTGCCTTCTTGTACATGGCTGCAAAGTGGGTTTTCTTGTCACACCCAACAGTATTTTGTTATTATATTAATCCCCTGCATAATATAATCACGAGTAAAAGCATACGTCAATAGGCTCATCTACGATGTCGTAGACAGAGGGCAATTATAAATAAAAAATGAATAAGGTACTCCATTTTTATTCAAAATACCCCAAATTATGAATTATACTTAACTATTATTTTACTATGCATATATAATAGGAGGCAATTAAGTTATGTAATCACAAAGGGATATATACAAAACAAGAGACCAAAATTAAATCTCAAGCAAACAGTTAATTAAGGTAATTAACTTATAGTAAACTGTTGACATTTAATAATACCCGTTTATACCTCTTGTTAAAAGAGTAAAGAATATAAGAATGCCCCTATAGTTTCATCTTTCGCGCAGTCAGTTTTAGTTTAATTCAGTCCAAAAGCCAAATTACACAAGAGAAAAAAAAGCGGCACTATAACCGTCTGTACAACAACATGGTTTGGATATAGATTTAGTACCTTTATGAGGCATATATTAAAAGGGAGGAGTAATAAAAACATAGATAAAAAGTTTTTATTTTAAAAGATATTCTAATCATAAATACCGATTTTTTCCATCAGCTTTAGTTTCGGTCCTTCAATTTACAGAAATTGGTGGCCGATTGAAGTACTGAAAAATCCTTAACTTTACCATTAGTGTGATTGTTTATAGAACTGTCTCAATAGATAGAAAAATGTCATAATGGGTATTTGATACTATCGACCACATTGTTATATGAAGGAGAGCGGTGTAAAAACTCGTAAAAGGGTTTCTTGTAAAAAACACATCTTACAGGCATATTCATGATTTATTCTATGCATATAAATAATACGTTTTCGCGGTGGTTCAGGTTCAACTTAGGGAAGCCAATTTTGTGTCATGTTGCTTCCTTATTGTGGAGAAGTTGGGACTTTTCGCAAAGAGTGATGAGCGAGATCGACAGGTTTAGATCTCGGCTTTTCTTCTAATAGAATAACTTCGAACCATATAAAAAACTAACTTACTCCCAGACAATCTCCCATCCTTCCCTCTTCTTTACAGGGTCTATGGTACCTACTTCTGACCTAGACTCAGCAGGATACTGTACGGTAGGTGCGTTGATCCTGGTAAAGAGCACGATTTTTGTGACCTTGTTACTCTCATGATGACCAGATAATGGCTTTACCCATGATGGAGCAAGAGGTAGAGGTCTCTCCTTTTTATAAATTTAACTTTTATATTCTATACATCCCGTCACTTCTACCGCTTTATGACGACCATTAAACTTTGATGCCTTAGCTTCGATTTTAGGCCTGAAATTACCCGGGTCCTGTTGACATGAATAACTCGTAATCGATTTCAGCTAGCCGATCTACCTAAATACGAATTTTAACCTTAGATATTTAACAAGGCTCATTTTCCAAGTTTCTAAAAAAATATATATTTTTTTCATGGACTTCTTATTAACTTTGGTTTAGATATGACGTATTCATATATAATTAGTATTTTATTAAAAACTATATATAAATAGGTCAACTCGTAAACTCCTCCACACAATTTCTCGCGATTTGCCTAAAAATAAGTTCCGTTTCAATTTATGAGGAACGCCTTCTAAGATGATTATTCGTATTTCGATCATTATCGATAAGGTAGAAACTCTTACATTACATATATATATATTTTACCAGATTGCTAGCGCATATTGTGTAATGTGAGTTCGATTGTAGCTATTAGAAATAAATGGTCTATAATACATATTATCAGTCATATAAGTACTCGCATCTCTATATACCTTAAATACTTATATATTAACTATTGTATTATAAAGCTCATTAAGTATTTACATAATAAAATATTATATTATTTATCATGACATTCATAAAACTTATTGGTTCTGATGTACGATCAGAATGTTATTTATAAAATCAATAGGCTCACACTTCGATTAATACCTTCTCAACATCTTTCGCCGATTGCAATAAGTTTATCCCGTACTAATTTGAGAGAGAACGCCTGATATATTCCTCCAGGATGAGTTAATCCCCTAGTGCCTCATACGGAATGAGGTAGAACTTACACATTACATATATATAAATTATATATTAATATATTTATTATTATAATATTAATATATATATATATTAATATATATATATTAAATTATATATATTAAGTTTTGCCGAATTCATAATTGTTATTTCGTAGTTTAAGGACCTATCTAAATAAACTCGGGCTTTTTTAGGACACCACTCCCTGGTACCCCCTCCTCCTACATATACTGAATAGCCTATCACTTAACTTTGTGCTTTTTTTATTATTAAATACTTTTAATTATTATATAAATTATATCATTGTGGTTTTCTGGTACATAGTTATTGTCTCTAGTTAATAAGGTGAAAGCCACGAATTAGGAAGCTCAATATACGCCACCTCTATCCACACCGATCGTATACTCTCTCATTTCGCCATAGAAAGGGTAGAAACTCGACACATACCTCATAAGCGTCATTTTACATATAATTAATAAATACTCACGCTAATAAAGTATAATTAAAATAAATAAGTTATAGCTACTTACAAGCAAGATAATAAAGTATTATATAATTGAAAATTGAACCAAATGAGTATATAAATAAAATTATAATACATAACACTATAGACTAAGAACACTAAAAATATATATATATATGTTTAATTATAATATATTATATAAGCTACTATTGATGATATGTTCACTCATATTATAATTACGCCTAAAAATACAAGGAGTATTACATTATAGGGTTGATAGGGATTTATTAGTATAGCTGACATCGCACAGGCTCGAATCACGGATACATTATACAGTACTCATTCTAAAGTGATGACAGCTCGTGTAAAGTGAATTTCTTCCTCACTCAGGCTAATAAAAATCTAGGGATATAAGGCCCCCAACCGGATCGATACCCGGTAATGTCCTGGGTAGTGTAACGTTCATGGATTTTATGATGTGAGAATTATCCATAATCTCAATAATATAATCAAAAACATATATCTCCTCATAATAAACTTTCTATGGGACCAGACTTTACTATATTTCGATTTTATCTAAAGAAGACTCCTCTAAGATACGGAAACTCGCGGAATTCCGCTTCCCTCATACGCTAACCAAACGGTCTCACATCAATCGCGCTTCTATAGAGCGTCATATTACTCTAAAACTATATAATATGTTATAAATTATATCTCAGAACCGGTAGAAGAGGCGCACAAACAAAACGCAATAGAACGCTTATGTCTTAGGCTATAGTTTTTGTGTATAAAACATAAAATACACCGGACTCAATCTTGGTTGCTGTCAGGAGTAGCATATTGTTCTTCCTTCATACTTTTTCATTCTCTCTCTCTCCTCCAGTTGCTTTCGTTATTGTTTATAATCACTTTCTTTGTTTTCTCCGTGTTAGTCTCATTTCAAAAAACTATGTCAAGAACATTTGTGTTCTTTAGACCG
Source organism: Microvelia longipes (assembly GCA_018340805.1). Classification (NCBI taxonomy): domain Eukaryota; kingdom Metazoa; phylum Arthropoda; class Insecta; order Hemiptera; family Veliidae; genus Microvelia; species Microvelia longipes. The sequence continues at coordinate 20,216,277 of JACMZG010001859.1, forward strand.
GTATACTTTAAGAGCTATTTGGGCACTTAGTTGAAAGAGATAAGACATTGAAGCCTAAGTATGGTACATTGTGAGCCAAGTAATGGTCTCTATACTATCAAATATTCAGCTCCGATACGTAGCAGTATAGTTTACCGAGGGATTGTGTTAATGATTTTTGTCTTTTTTTAGCTACGTGAAATGTTTTGCTTTACGTTATAGGCTTGAATAGATTTACAGATTGTTGGAATGAAGGTCACTTAATTGGGTTAGGTTTTATATGGGTGGTAATGTTTTTCCGTGGGTAGTTTTCATTGGATAATAAATCACCGTTAGTTAATTATCTCAGGAATGGTTATTCTCTATAATTGGATTCGCTTAATTAATAAACATGTTAATAGTACAGAGTATATTTGAACTTTTTCCTTCTCATAGTTTCGTAAACTCATGAACACCCTTCGACTCATAATGTCTTAACCATAACAAAAATAGGGTAAACCTCTATGATGTGATTAGAGCTTTTGCTACTCCTTACCTATTAATAGGGATCCTGTGCGCTGTATTTTTATTAAGGATCTATAAGTCATTGTATCAAGTTATAATGGTACCAAGCATTTGTAGTGGTTTTTGACGTGTGAGTGTTTACCGTATTGTGTATTTGTTATATTCATTTTTCGGCATGTGGTTATCATAGTTTTTACGGGAAGGGTGAATAGTTTTGGGCGACGCTCACTATATGATATAGTAAAATGAACAAATATCCGGCGACTATATGTTGCTGATAAATCTTCTCTTAATGTCAACCCATCTCCTCCGAAGATTATAGAACAGTGATTGTGTCTTCAAATAATCAACTCGAGCAAATCTTAGGATCGACAAAATTTTTCTCTTAAGTTTCAGCTAGTTTTAGACATTTTCTGAGATAATGGAATAAGATCGGTATCTCGCGGAGCAACGGTTTTATATCTAATTGAGAGAGTGATTGGTCGATTTATATAACAAATGATTATTAAAAACAGTACTCAAAACAGATTAAGTATATTATCTAGAGTAATATGGCAATCACAACCTAGTAGAGAGGCTCAACAGTATAGGAAGTAAGATCATTATTCAGAAATATACAAATCGCAGATTACGAATCTTACCTACACCACCCTTGATTCTCTAAATGAAAAATAAACATAGGATCTCTCTCCAGTAACCAACAAAACATTTATCTGTCACTAGAATAAAAACCCAGTATATATCGAACGAGGTGTCAACTTAATACAAAAAGCCATTAAATACCAGGATTAATTTAATCCGTAATCGAACTACTACCCATAATGTTACGAACTTTCCTAACTTACAACATCTTCGTGGTTAGGCATGGTCTCTATAATATGATGGCCTGGTACTACATAAAGCTGTGAGAAAGAAAAGCATCTCTCACTCATAAAATAAATAGTCATTGTAAAGACGCTGGCGTGCGAATAAAGCTATAATCGCCGCAATACTCTCTCTCGATGCTCTGTCGCCTTCACCTTGAATCCTCCGTGATAAATACAATATATTCAAATCTTATTAGTATATCAAAGCACCACCGATTAATATTTATTACGATATCTCCAAACTCTTAGATAGAGCGCCAGAGAACGCTAATAGAAACTATAAACACCAGAAAGTGGGACATAGCCTACTCAATACATTGAAGAGGCTTGAAACAAATTTTTGGGGCTCTCAGGGGCTGAGAGTCTGTATAACCTTATTGAAACCTCCTCCAAGAGTAAGTTAAGCTTATAATAAATATAAAATGTTGCCGATATTTACGCTGCGTTAAAACAATCGATCGTTGACAAGAATAGAAAAACTCGATAATTTTAACGCCTTGTGTTGTACAGTAGGTTTCCATAATAAATTTCCATCAATTCAATTATAACCTACAAAAAGAGAAAAAGAAATATGTCATAAAATAAAAAAGTTATTAGTGCTTAACATTATTTAGTTGGTCTTACTTATAGCAAGTACATATTATTTCTTTTATTATGCTGTATTTCATCCAATTTCATCCTCTCTTGTCTTCCACCATGAAAATAATTAAGTCGGCTTTACACTTACATAGACTGAAAGGAAAGAACAAATTCAGGCCTCGAAATTCAAGCTCAAACAATATCTTATTTCGAAAACTACATTTTCCAAACTCACAACTGCCTATATTATACTTAACGAACCTAGTCACACAACTATAAAGTACAATGTAAAGTTAATTCAACTTATAAAATTACTTAGCAATTTGTAACACTTGATTTGAATACTTAGTTGAATCAGTGAATCAGATAAACACGACTTACTTCCTATAGAATTACTCAGTTAAAGTTATTTAAATACTTTTCTTTTAAATCACTCCGATGGACTTGACAATAAGGAGTCAATGATCTTTAATTTAATCTCAGTAAGTGGTGCAGTTCGGTTCATTGCTCTGATAGATCGCACTTTTAATTATTTTTCTATTATTTTACTGTTAGGAAAGCAATTAGATATATTAGTCATGTTTTCCAACTGGAAATCATGAAATATATTTAGGGCCGAATTCAAAGACAGTTTTCTTTCCTATTCCTGAAGGCATCCTTAAGGGTTCCCATGTCTCCTTAGGAAGGCCTATAGACTTCCTCAAGGATATCTTGAGGCTTCATCAAGGATATCATGAGACTTCCTCAAGGATATCTTGAGGCTTCCTCAAGGATATCATGAGACTTCCTCAAGGATATCTTGAGGCTTCCTCAAGGATATCTTGAGGCTTCCTCAAGGATATCTTGAGGCTTCCTCATGATATCTTGAGGCTTCCTCAAGGATATCTTGAGTCTTCCTCAAGAATATATGGGGGTTTCCTCAAGGATATCTTGAGGCTTCCTCAAGGATATATGGAGGTTTCCTCAAGGATATCTTGAGGCTTCATCAAGGATAACTTGAGGCTTCCCTAAGGATTCTTTAAGGGGAGATAAAGGCTTCCTTAAGTAGACCTAAAGTCTTCCTTAATGAGCCCTAAATTCTTTCTTAAAAAGACCTAAAACTAGCTTAAAATGTTTAGCGTTTCCTATACTCCTACTTAAAAGAAGCCTTAAGGGTCCCTTTTTTTATTTTTCGGGCACAATTTTTCTTGCGGGAAAAATTTTACCAAAAAATGAGAGAGAAATGCATTTACGCACGAAGACAGCGGTCTGTCAACAGTGTTGGACTCAGGGTCTGCCTCATACCAACTAAAACTCACTCCGCGAAACCCCTTAAACCTAGCCTGGAACCGTTATTCACATTACTTCAGGCTAGGTCTTATCTTGAGCCTTCCGGCTCCCTCCCATTTTACCCCCCTATGTCCCCTTTTGTAGAAGCTTTATTGTGGGTCTAGACGTTGCAAGGAAATCTGCAACGCCTAGAACCAACCTCAAAACCTGACAAAAAAAATAAAATAATAAATAAATAAATAAAAATAATAATAATAATAATAATAAAATAAAAAAAAATTAAAAAAATAAATAAATTATAACTACAGTATTGGTAAAGTGCTCCTATATAACATTGTCTAAATCCACTTTTTTAGCTCGCAGGATGGTCTCAGCAAAAGTATTGATCATTTCCCACGAGTCCTCGTTTTTCAGCATGACATTTACTATGGTGTCGGGTGTGATTGGCCCATATATCATGGTTAGATTTAGTCTCTCGTTGGTCCATTTAGTACAATCAAAAAAGTATGTTCTACGTTGTCAATGAGACCAGGGCAATAGAGACAATCAGAAGACTGATGTTTCCCGATTTTGTGTAAGTAGGACCTAAAATATCCGTGCCCACTAAGGACCTGTCTTAAGGATCCCTTAAGGAATAGGTAAGAAACATGCCATTTGGTATGGGCCTTATATTACGTTCTTAGTCCTGTAAAAAAAGGTATTGATAAGATTAAGATTTGATTGAACTAAGTTGCGGAAGCTTCCGAGGTACATTGTCGCTGTAACGGTGGCAAGGTAGACCACCGATATCTGATTGTAAGAGATCAGATATTAGCGTGAAGCATATCTTGCGATGAAAATATAATGAACTAATAGCTTTATTATTACACCTCAGCTTTGTACAGCGTGGGGTTGAATCCTTGATGTGCTACATCTCTGAAGAAGTCTCCCACAGTGGAAGCAAAACGTTGAATTTATCATTTAAACTTTTTTGCTTTGACTTGGGTTTTTTAGGATCAGCGTCCTTTTTCTAGGTTTGTTTAAAAGAGGGTTGTTAGTTTACTGATTTCTAATATGGAAGAATATATAAGGCATAAGTTGTTTGCAATCATAAATTTGCAACAATCTCAGCTAGCCCTTAGCCAGTGAGAAATGAGGGGAGGGGATATGGTATCGCTCTTCGCTATAAAAAATATCCCCCTTCTTTGGCGAAGTAGTTTGATGTGTCACACACGCTTTCTCTGGAATTGGTTCCGGCCCTTCCCATATACAGATTCTGAGCCCCAGATATACCTAAGTTAATATAGTGAAAATTATTATTAATAAGTTATAATAAAAAATTATTACTATTTTCAAAAAAAAATACTAAACCTAAAAATTGAAATGAGGATAAAAATGTAAAAAGAAAGCAATAATAAAAAAAAAGAAAAACTAACCAAATATTTAAATATATTAAATATATTTTTAGATAATCCTTATAATTAATTGAAAAGAATATAAATTACGATAATAATCGTATAAAATAAAATTTTAGGGTAGAGAAGAATCGTTCCATATCCCGGGTAGTTTTTGCCAGGGGGGGGGGGGGGCGATTTGTTCTTTTCCAAACGTCTAGCTGCAAAGTATAGTCATATAAAGATGTAAAGAGTTGTTATTAAGTCCCATGAAGTGTTTAACTTTTTACAAATGATATAAAATGCTAACAAATGCTAATAATATTAAAACTTAATACTTATTTCAGTTCTTTTTCTTTCTTATCGTCTTCTGTCCTAACACTGAATTACATTTTTCAGTGTCAGACATAGAATGTCAGTTCGCGGGAGAAGCAGGACGAGGAGGCGATTCGATGACTGCTCGACTAAGAAGACCTCAAGGTTTCAAAGGGGATCCGTTATTCGCTGATGATAGAGGCGTAGATCCTCATACTCATCCTGCTTGCAGGATCACCCCTGATCTAACTGATCCTAACAGACAGAGTTACATGCTTCACGTTAGTGACTTCACCAGGTGCGGCGTCCTCAGAAGAAACGTAAGTCAATTTATGCTGAGTATTTTTTTTAACATTTAAATAAATATAACTTATAAATATAACATTATAAATAAATATATATAACATTAATATAATATATATATATATATATATATATATATATATATATATATACTATAATAAGTTGAAAATTTTGATGCTTATAACTCGAAACTACTTAAAGGATCTAGACCAAATTTTAAACTTAGACGAATCATACATCAGAAGGAGTCATAAATTATGTCAGATCTTGATCAGTGCTAAAATGACAGTAGGGGTATGAGTTTAACTTTTCTTTTTTTGAGTGCTTATAGCTCGGAATCTAATCGATAGATCTTGACTAAACTTTAAGCTTAGAATGCTCATATTTCTGAGTAGTTACAGTTTAAGTCTCATCGGGATCCGTTCAAAAATAATATGGGTTTAGTTTAACACAAAATGTTATGTGACAACAGATTGAAATCTAATCGATGGATCTTGACTTAACTCAACACTTAGACGACTCATAGTCATATTGACCACTTACATGTCTCAATATAAGTTGTAATGCTTCAAGATCAGAATCTAATTGATGCATCTTAACTAAACTTTAAACTAGAATTCTCATAGTTCAGAATGAACATATCTTTTGACTCATCGAAATCTATTCTTTAATAAAAATAGGGACTTAGTGTTAGGAAATTAAGTTTGAGGCTTATTTCTCGGAATTTAATCGATAGAGCTTAACTAAATTTTAAACTTAAAATTCTACATAAGACAGAATGAATCCATTTTATGCGTCATCGAGATTTTTCTATAACAATTATAGGTGTAAGTGTAAAAATGTTCAAAGCTAACAGATTGAATCTAAACGATAGATCTTGACATAACTTTAATTATACCACTGACTGATCACAATGAACACCATTTTTGTCTAATATAATATAAAAAATAATATTTATGTATCTCAAATAATACTATTTTGTTTTATAAAATAATAGTCGTTTTTTAATTATTCAATTCATGGAGAATTGAAATGCTTATTTTGTTAAGAATATTATTGTATTCTCATTTAGTTACGCCTAAATGGAAGTTGTTTTTATTCTTTTAATTCACCCATATATTCTTACATACCATTATGGTATATAAGAATGTATACCATAAAGAATGGTACATATTCTTTTAATTTAATACATACCATTAGTTAAAATGGTATATAAATGCTTTGTTACTGCGTGTTATTGGTTAATTTAATTTTTGTTTTGGATTTAATACGTTGATTCATAAACCTCTAAAGGAATTATTTGATATAGACAATGAGTCTGTGTGTCGAATGACGTTTACTGTTATGCCGAGACGGGTTATTACTGACGGTACGTTATGGCAAGCGTACGTATCGCTGTGTCTCAGAGGTAGGAGATTTATTGGGCAAGGTAAGTAGTGCATAAAACTTCCTGCTATTCCAACCGGTCACCTTCACCTAAAGACATACATCCTGGCTTAGCCTAATTTTATGATTAATTTCTACCTTATTTCGACGCAAGGAAAAGTATATTGAAACAAAACTTAAAAAAAGGTACGGGGGTACTTCGGAACTTTTCCTCCCGAATTCGCTACGCTCATCCATTCTACATCGGACACGCTTCGTTCGTTCTCAGAATATACAAGTCTCCAAATTTATACTGCATAAGTATTCGGACTCGCTTCGCTCGTATTCAGATAATAAATTTAAATAATAAATTTAAACAGATAATAAATTTAAACGACAACCTGACTTAGACATACGTATACATACACCATCTTGTTACAGACTGAAACACCAAAACTGCACTTGTCCTCAATTGCAACAAGTAAATAAAACTAAGTATTTGGGTATTACTTATAGACTGCAACATGAACTGGAAGCCACACAATACAAGACTTATCTATAAAACTCAGAGTTATGTTACGTTTTTCTCACGCTTAGAGAATACTTAAATGTTAAACAGCTAGTAACAGTGTATTACGGATTAGTAGACTCTATCCTTAGATATGGTATCATTGGCTGGGGATCAGCATGTGAGACAACCAAACAACCTTAATTATACTACAGAAAGCTTTTTGTCAAAATTATTTTAAGGAAAAAACGGACTGATCATTCACAAGAATTATTTGAAAAACTTAAAATACTGACAGTAAACCCAATATACAAATATATCTCTCTGACCAGAATATACAGCAACAAACACTCACTACCAGTACACAATAATCGAACAACTAGAACTTCTGACAAAAACATTTTTACTTACCTTACTACAGGACAACTACAGGACAGAGACACTGGATCTACAGAGCAGCTACTCAATACAACTTACTCGACCAGACAATCAAACAAGCTAAATCTATTACAATTTTTAAGAAAAGATTGAAAAATCACTTGTTAAAAGAAAACTAGGGACTCTAACTTCTCAATTTAATTTGATTTGATATCCTTTTTTTTTTTTTTATTACTTAATTATCAATTTTACCCTTTTTTTGAAATTTGTTTTCTTTTAGTATTATTTATTTAATTATATAATTTTCTTTTAATTTATTTATTTTAATCAATAATATTTAGGTTAATATTTAATCATTAATACTAAGGAAATTATCAAAAAATTACAACAATAATATATAATTTAAAACTATTTTTTTTTTATTTTTATATTTGCATGAGAATGAATGCATGTATTTGTTGGAATGTGTGTGTATGTATGCGTATGTAATGAAAGTTTGCGTTGTGTATGGTTGTATGCCTGTGTTTCGGAGATGACAGATGAAATTATTATTATTTATTTACTTACTTGTTTTATTTATTTGTTTATTATTTTGTTTATTTATTTATTTTTTTTTATAATTTTTATTTATTAATTTTTTTGTTTTAAATTTTTATTAAATTATAGTTTCTAAAATAAATTTGAGATAAACAACTAAGAAATACTTAAATTGTGAATCGCAGATTAATAAGTTAATTAAAATAGAGAATAAGCGTTTGCAGGCATGCACTATTAAAAAAACACTCATAAATAGAAACTCCCACCACAGCTCAAGAGTCTCTCTGAATACTCTTAAGTGGTGGTCTCTTTAATAATGATAAATTAATTGCCCTTTTTTTATATATGTTTGTACTAATGATTTTTGTAATATATATATTTGTATTTATATTATTAAATAAAGAATATTATAAAAAAAAAAAAAAAAAAAAAATACATTTTATTTCCAGCAGCCACCCATCCAGGCACTAACCTCGCTTGTTAACTTTTATGATCCAAAAAAACCGTGGATATTCTCGTCGCTTTAATACGAAACTTAATATACTTATTCATCACATAAAGGAATATACCAAATTACATGTACCAAATTTTAACTCAAGTGGATTATTTTTTGATTTTTAACCATTTTAAAAAAATTCTGGCGCGGTGGTCCGCATATCGGGCGAATTCCCTTTGGATGCGTGTTTCCGTGCTTAACAACAATCCTGGTTGGAATGATAATTTTTATAGTTTTTTACATTATATAAGTTTACAACTACTAAATAAATAACTCCGACGCGGTGGTCCGCTGTAGGGCGAATTAATTTAGAATGCGTGTTTAAACAACCCATTTATTGCTTATGCAAGAACCATGCCCATTGCGTGGTTCCGGTTCATACTTTAGAACCTAAGCAGTTACTCAATTGTCAAGCACTGCTCGTAACTCATTTTGTCTGTATTTTCCAAAGGAAATGCGCATAATTATCCAGTTGTTGTACAAAACTATGTCTCTAAAATTAGAAGTACGCATATTATTTGCACTAGTTTATAGCTTAGTTACTTATCTTTAAGCTTAGTCACTTATCTTTAAAAAGTGTTAGCGCATTCTTGGAAAATACAGACAAAATAAGTTACGAGCAGTGCTTGACAATTGAGTAACTGCTTAGGTTCTAAAGCATGAACGGGAACCTAAAGCAAGAAATGGGGAGATTGGAGAAGAGGGTTGTTCTATTAATACCTGTCTTTAAATTCAAATTCAGTTTTGTAAATGAACTAAAGATTGGAGAAGAGGGTTGTTCTATTTATACCAATCTTTAGACTCAAATTCAGTTTTGTAAATGAACTGAAGATTGGAGAAGAGGGTTGTTCTATTTATACCAATCTTTAGACTCAAATTCAGTTTTGTAAATGAACTGAAGATTGGAGAAGAGGTTGTTCTATTTATACCAATCTTTAGACTCAAATTCAGTTTTGTAAATGAACTGAAGATTGGAGAAGAGGGTTGTTCTATTTATACAATCTTAGACTCAAATTCAGTTTGTAAAGACTGAGATTGGAGAAGAGGGTTGTTCTATTTATACTGTCTTCAAACTCAAATTCAGTTTTTTAAATGCACTGAAGATTGGAGAAGAGGGTTGTTGTATATAAACACAGTTTATAAATTACAGTTATAAATAATCATCTAATAACAAATAGAACAATAATTTAAAATTTCAATCAAGTACTGCTATGTTAGTTACTTATCGTGAATAGTTAATACATTAAATGAGTGAAAGTTTAAGCATACTTGTTTCGCCATAAAGAAAATTGTTTGCTTTTCAAAATTATTTGCTGAATAGAAATCTATAAAAGTTTTAACCAAATATTTCGAACCTAATAGACAACATTGTTTCTTACTTAAGTTTTAAAGTTTTTTAATTATACCTAACAATTATACTTAATTAATTAATATCTACAATTAAAGCCCATAGATAAGAAAGCGTTTGAAAAAGAAAGTTAAAAACACAACAGCAAACTACTTTATTCTACAGTATGTTGTAGAAAAAGTGTTGCAAATCTAACGCATCATTTTTTAGAGTATCCAGCAGTCCTTGGTATGGAACGGTGTGCTGTGTTTCTAAACCATAGCTAAGTGAGAACATGATCTATAGACCAAGAGCCCAGGGGTGTTTTGTTAATAAAAAGTGTAATTGCTGGAACCGTTCTCAATTTTTCGTAAATACCTTCCTGAACAAGGATCTGCAATTCTGCAGACTCGTATCGGATGGGTGTCCTAGGCAGAACGCACTTTACATGTAAAATTTACCACCCAAGTTAATAAAAAGTGTAATGGCTAGAAACGGATTTAATTTTTCGTAAATACCTTCTTGGACAAGGATCTGCAATTTTACCGACTCGTATCGGATGGGTGTCCCAGGCAGAACGCACTTTACAGGTCAAATTTACCACCAAAGTTAACAACGTGTAATGGCTGGAACCATCTCATTTTTCGTAAATACCTTCCTGAACAAAGATCTGCAATTCTGCCGACTCGTATCGGATGGGTGTCCAGGCAGAACGCACTTTACAGGTCAAATTTACACCTAAGTTAACAAACGTGTAATGGCTGGAACCGGTCTCAATTTTTCGTAAATACCTTCCTGAACAAGGATCTGCAATTCTGCCGACTCGTATCGGATGGGTGTCCCAGGCAGAACACACTTTACAGGTCAAATTTACCACCCAAGTTAACAAACAGTGTAATGGCTGGAACCGGTCTCAATTTTTCGTAAATACCTTCCTGAACAAGGATCTGCAATTCTGCCGACTTTGTATCGGATGGGTGTCCAGGGCAGAACCTTTGACCCCTAAAGTGCGTTCTGCCTGGGACACCCATCCGATACGAGTCGGCAGAATTGCAGATCTTTGTTCAGGAAGGTATTTACGAAAAATTGAGACCGGTTCCAGCCATTACACTTTTTATTAACAAAACACCCCTGAGCTCTTGGTCTACTACAAGTATCTCAAAAAACAGATAGTTTTTAATATGAAAATTTGGGAACAGGACACCTCGGAACAAGTTAGGTTCCGACTAAAATTGACTCCCGAGGTCTAGCCGAGGTAGATAATACGAGAGCTGAAATTCTTCTATCCCTGTCGTATATTAAATTTTACCTATGACTTAGATAATAAGTGAAATATATGTCTTATTAATTTTTAAATTTTGTTGATGATGATGGAAATGAGAGGTTAAAATTTGATGGGGTGTTCATAACGAGTGTAGGTAGGGGGTTTTCATTTTTTGTACACATTCTCTTTTTCATTCCCTACATTATTTAGAATTTGTTCTGTGACTTTGATTTTATTCGGCATAGATAACTCTATATAACCACTGCCCTTAATTGCCATACCTATTTAAAGTTATCATAGATGCACCTTCATCGGCAAGAAGGGTCGCTGAAGTTTTACACAGGCAATGCTCTGCGTGTAACTTAAGAATTAGGGAGAAAAGGATTCCTACCTAGGATTACCTAACATTCCTTAGGATTAAAACTACATTTGATTCTCAACGCTCATCCTCAATACGTTGAACTTGCTTCGCTCGCCTGTAGAATATATTCTAAAACTTTACACTACATCACGTTGACTCGCTTCGATCTTCTTAAGGAAGTAAATACAATCTTTTATTGCCAGCTGTAAACCATCCAGGCACTGACTTCACTCGATGTTTTATGCCTGCCGTAATAAAACGAAACTTTAGAATACGTATTTATTATTAGGAAGGAGGTTTCTGTGGTTTACCAGTTAGCACGTGCGCGCCTGCCACCTGTTAACAGTCCGTGTCTTGTCCGGGTTAGTATTATAAATTGAAAATCTTATTTTGAAGATTTTCAAGTTGCTTTTTTAATGCTTCATAATATAAACAATCTGCCTCCTTGGCCATGATAGTATAGGCACTCGATTTCGGCACCGGAGGTCCGGGATTCGCAGCCTGGGCTATGCTCTAAGATTTTATGAATAGTATTTGCATTAAAAAGATTTCGCTAACTTCAATTAATTCTTAGAGTGTAGTAGATGCAACCCACCTGAGGTGGTTCCCGAAGGGTTAATACCCAGATGGGCCGAAAGGCTCTAAAACGGGGATTTTATTTTATTTATTTTTTTTTAATTCAACCAATACTGCCTTTCTAGTAATAATATCTTTATATTTTGTGAGTCTCTCAGAGGCTTTGTGTAACTTTATTGTAACCTTTAAGATTATTTTATGGTTTTAATAAATCAAAAAAGAGATATATTACTAGAGTTGCCCTATCGGTTCAATTTTGATACTTCGAAATTGGTACCTGAGCACCTTCGATTATGATTATAATTAAATTAACAGAACAAAGTTACAGGAACTAATATAATAGAACTTTGTAATACAAAACAAAACAAACAATGTGTACAAAGCAGACAATTAAATTATAATAACCTTAAATTACTTATAGAGGAGGTTACACAGAGCCCCTGAGAGCACCCAAACCTGTTTCAGGCATGGAGATATATACTAGAGGGGGCATAGCCTGTCTCAATACAATGACAGACCTGAAACATCTTTTTGGGGCTCTCAAGGGCTCTGTGTAACCTCATTGAAACCTCCTTCAAGAGTGAGTTAAGGTTATAATAAATCAATTGATTGTGGCTTCCCGCACATTTTTTGTGGTTTGATTTGTATTTTTAACATTCTTCTATACATGTTATTGTAATTTTGTACTGATTATTTGATTGTATTTATAATCGAAGGTGGTCAGGTTACTTTTTCGATGTTTCACAATTTTAACCTATAGGGCCTCTCTAGTAATTATATATCTATGGTTTCAGGCAAATCAATGTAATGAGATAGGCTGTAACCCCTCTAGTAATATTTCTCTATGTAAATAAATTTTTGTGTTTTGTTTCATATTATAAACGTTCCAATATACAAGAAGCGGTTACTTTGTTCCGTTTCTTTAATTATATTAATAATAAAAACTGTTGCAATGGTTCGATTTTAACCGATAGGGCCTCTCTAGTAATATCATCTCTATGCCTGATACTAGTTTTTTAACGGCGAAATTCAACCTTAAAACCATTTACAAACATTTATTCAGAAATGTTTTAATATAAAAGTATAACAAATAAAACAAAAGAAATTCTACAAACCTAGTTTCTTTCTAATAAAAATATAAAATATATAATTATATGTAAAACATATGACAAAATAATGACACGTTTAAAGTAAACGAAAGAAGAAAAAGAAGATGGAAAGAGAAAAGAATAAATATCAAGGTATAATGGACGAGATGACGTAATTAAACAATAAAAGATATAACTGTAAATTTTCTACTGATATTCTTCCTATGTGTCACGCATATATTCGTGTATGACAAATGACTTAAACTAACTCATAGTTTATGCGTTTGTGTAACTAACGTATATGACATTTTATTTATCTAAGAATTGACTTGAAATTTCGGGTTTTATTGTAACCTTAACCACTATAAGAGAAGTTACTACTCCCATAACCCCTGTAGGGAAATAACCTCCTTCCCGGCATTCGTTCACTTCGTTTGTGGTTCTTCTTGTGTTTATTATTTCCATTCACAATTCATTTTTTTCCACATTTGCATACTTCCTAAATAATAAAACTACACAAAAGAAATGTAGAAACATCGCCAAGAAAACACGGGTAACATAACCTGATTTGTTTACAAAGTTTTTTCCCCGCTGCCTTTTTGTAGGGATTTTTTTTTTTAGAATCGGTGGTGCCTAAACTGAGCTGCCAAGATTTTTAAAGTTGTCGATACACTGTAGTAGGGCATCTTTACCACCAATATCTCCATACTACTATTATTCTAAATATTCTTCAGTTTATTTTGACCCCCTACAGAATCTAGATATTTCTATTCCTAAGAGAAACCATCTAATAATCGAATTAAAACGGATATAAGCATTACTATACTCACAAGACCAATTCTTCAATGAATCAATAGGAATCAATATTGATGCCTTTGTTCACTGAATACTCTATATTCTCGTTTATATCTTTTATGATGATCCTATTATTATCTCTTGCCATTCGTTCTAGTTATAAGTGATACATTATTCAATCCTTTTACACATTCTTTTTTTACAATTCTATAGCTTACACATTATTCGTTAGGTTTATTAATTAATGCAGGGTTTATTTATTTATTTATTTACATATAGTAACGGGCTCATTTAGCCCAATTTACGATTATATATAACACATAAAAAACACTTTTATAATAATTAGAACTAAAGTAAAAATATTAAGTTATTACAAAAGAAAGAAAAATGGTATAATGTACTAAAAGAAGAGGGGTACGAAAAGTATGGTCCGCGGAATGATTTTTGGGGATTCGTGAGCTAATGGACAAAATATTTATTTCGTTCACACGCGGAGTTTGGCAGGGGGTTCAACCCCCGGCAGTTGTCGTGTGAACGAGATTAAACCCTGGTTCAATCCTGAAACTCATTTTTTACGGTGAAAAATACCGTGTTGTGAACAGTTGGAGTTGAACTTCCAAGGGTTTGAACTCAAGGTTGAACCACCTGTCAAACCCCGCCTGTAGACGAAGTAGTTATAACAATGTGAAACATTAATTAATTAACTTTTATGTTATTATAATTCATTATTGTAATATTAGTTATCAGTTCTAACATCCTTTTGCTGAATTTTACTGGCCCGAAGAAGGTCCATAGATAAGTACCACTTATCTACAATAGGGGTCCGCGGGGGCTAATGCTTTAAGTTTCTAAAGTTTGCTCTAAAGTTTCCGTATCCTCAGTAGTAATATGGAGGAGTGGTTGTAACTACCAGGCAAGTAGGCCACGTTGATGGGCCCTTTTTTCCAGCTCCCTAAGATAGTGTTCTACTCCTTTTAATTTCAATTGTAGGTGTATTTCATCTAATCTAGACAGAAGAGTCGCAGATTTCTATGGCTCCTCTCCTGCTTTTTCAAGCAATCATACATATTTTCACTAACTGTTATAGTCTAGTGAAAACTAGGAACAACACGTGCACTCGCTGTTAAACCAAACCTCGATTCACTTTAAATTACAAGGCAGACACACTATAGTATTATAATGAATCTACTATTAGGGTCCTAAATTTTGCCTATATCCAGTATCATTTAAGGTAAGGGATCTTTAACGAGTACCTGACAACGCACAGCCTTGGAACCACTGGCTTTACGTCCCTTCTGAATGAACGTGGTACACAGAATTTGTATCCCTCTCATAAAAATCCCAGAGGTCCGTGCTGGGATTGAACCCATGACTAAATAAACCCGAAAGTTTAAAGTCCATTCATTCTGTGTATTGGCCGCGTACCTTAATCACTATCCTATACTACTATATAGGATAGTATAGTAATATACTACTATACCACTATACTGACTCTTTCCGTATCCTTAAATTAATATATCTATTATAGATTATTGGTTTTATTACGAATTAATCTCATACCTATTTACTCTTCATGAAATATTTTTATTGGTTTTGGGTAGCCTTTTGTCAACATGTATTCAATATTTTGCACAAAGTTGGCACACTTGGATCAATTCCTTTTTTTATTAATAGGAAAAGTTGATGAAAAAAAATCTATGAAAAAAAAAATCTAAAGACGAAAAAAAAGTTGGATAAAGGAAAAGAAGGTAGAGCACAAATAGTGGTTTTTATCGTCCTTTCAAACCGTGAAGACTTAATATTATTTGGAATGTGGCTTTTTAAGATGAAAATTCGTCGTTGTTTCACAGTTTCGATCCGTGTCGTTGGAATGTGAAAATTTTAGAGTTCGAGTCCAGTCAAGTATGAGAATTTTTTTATCACTTCTGGATGTAATCATGTGTGACTTTGGTGTTTTTGAAGTTGATTTTTTGACATGTGACCTAGTTGTGATAGAGTGACCGTTGTGACCAATAAGGCATAACCTTACTTTGGATTTGAGTTTTATTACGGGTTTTTCTCTAAGCATATAGAGCTCTACTGTTTTTGTTATTTAGGGCGTCTAGGCTGTTATTCAACGCCAACGTGGCCGAGGTCGTTAAAGCGTTAGTCTTTACACTGACCTTTACACCACGGAGGTCTGGGGTTCGCATCACAAGTTACACTCTTAGTTTATATAAAATTATTGTTTAGATGAAATCATCAAAATTTCAATAATTTCAGTAAATATAAATAATCTCATTATTGTATGTATATATATATATATATATATATATATATATATATATATATATATATATATATATATATAATATATATATATATATCGTATGTATGGATATAAAGATATATTATTATAATTATCGCTAACTTTAGAATTCACTTTGAGCGTAACGGTTGCTACTACCACCCGAGGTGGTTCCCGCAGGGATTATCCCTGATGAGCCACAAGGCTCTAAACAGGCCTTAAATAAATTGCCCCCCCCCTTGAATTTTTTGTTGTTTAACCCCTTTCACAAAGAATTGATCCACTTGGGGTTCAGAGTTGTTTAATTACATTTTTTCATCCTTTAAAACGATAAAAGTCACTATTGTCTGACGTTATACATACATTAATTTTTTCTACATCTTTTCAACAAGAAGCAACTAGTAGAATCTAAAGCGTGTACAGTTCAGCACAAAAAAGAAGAAGGCACGAAGTGAAAAAACGATATTATATTCCGTCATACATATTGGTACAGACGAATGCGTCCCACCCACTAGGCGCCTTAGATGCCATTCGCGTCTATATATCAAAAGACATTATGCTTGTGCGACTCAACTTGATAAAAAAGAGATGAAAAAAATGTTGGAAGGTGTTGCTAAAGAAATTATTTTTTAATTAGATATGGTTAAACTAGAAGCTTTCGGCATCTTGCCGCTCCGCGGCCACATGGTCGTTGTCCTGTATCAGTTTAACATATTACAAATTTAAATAAGTTGTATTCTGCCACAATACAAGCAAATTTTCAAATGTATCAGTCAAAAAAAGGAAATTCGCTAAAACGTGATTTGTTTACATTATGTTATATATGTCAATCAATAAAACCAGATCAAGTGCTGATATTGAAATGAAACTTTGTATTTTTGCTACCTATACATAGAATTATATGTGTAAACAAAGTCAGCATGATCTAAACACTTTGTGAAGATTTGCAGTTGTTTTAAATGTTTAGGGGGTCATTATTGTGGGTTTATGACGTCACAGATATTTCATAATCAATAGGTTTCGGGACATTAACAAGGTTAATTTTTGTACCAAGTTTCAGTTCGATCCGAGAAAGTGTTCGAAAGTTACCGTGTCCTATAAAAACGTCTAGAAACAAAAATCTAGTATACATCCATACAAACGTACGTACATACAAAGTATACTATAATAATGATCCATCTGTAATTAAATTGTTAACTCTGCAAAAGAAAGCAGTAAGAATAATTTTTAAACTAAAACCAAAATAATAATTATTATTATTATTATTATTATTAATGATTGGGGTTGGAGTCGAGGATAGACTCCATTTGCACTGCGACTGGAAGTCTATTGTACAATCCCCTCAATTGGTCCAGGTCAGAATAATCCTTTTCCCCGGACTAGGTCTAGGATCTTTTTGACCAGTGATTCATTGGTAGAGTCAAACTTAGAGATAGTGCTGCTACCAAAGTTGGAGAACCTTTAAAAGGCTAGGGCTTCACATCTCAGAAGTATGTGAGAGGCAGTTTCGGTTTCCGATTCACAAAGCTGTATACCATACAGTGTCACCGAAAGAGGTTCCACATTGAAACTATCACAACTGAGTGTGAAGGGTTTTTCACAGGATTAGTGGGTGGTCATGTAATCAGAGTTCATAGATAGTATGGGACTTAGCATTACATCCACTATTTTGAAGAGACCTTTAATAGTGGGATCTTCTAGAAACCACAACAATCTTGCCGAGAAGTTTTTAAAAAGCAAAGAATTTTGGCATTGTGCTCTTTATTTATTTACCAAACTCTAACAATTTAAGCTTTATCGTTATCATCGCCTCTTTTAGACAATTAGAGTACCTATAATATTTAAAATATGACGTGTTGACCTTTTTTGTATTTGTTATTTATTTATTTTTTTATTATTTTTTGATTTTCTTTGTATTTTTTATGACAGTAAAATGGTTTATTTATTTATCTCGTTAAACTCAAATAAGTTTTCGGAACAATTCATTTTGATAAAATATTTTTAACAAATCTGTCACCGCACTGAGAAAATAAAGGAAAAGGAAACACTTTCCCAGCGTTCCAGGTCACTAGTTTCCATCACTAGCCCCAAACTATTTATTTTTATTTCTTTTGCATTATTTTGATTTTGAACAATACGCCTTCTTACACGAGAAGATGTTTTTCCCGAACTAAAGATGACAAATTTATTTGATTTTTTTTTTTTGAAATTCTGATTTTTTAAAAACATATTTGATTGATGGATAATATTTAATATGGATAATTGATGGATCGTTGGGTGTTATGGTCCATCAGTTTTACTATCCAATTCATCCAAGTTGGTACAATGCCAGGGAAAACTCGAATTCATATCCTCCTAAAGTACAACGCACGGCTAAAATCAGTTGACAGAACGGGAAAATAGTGTTTAGAAACCAATAAGGTTGGTCTGATTTGAAATTAAGGGCGTGGTTTAACATCCAGGACTAACCTCATTGGCTCCCTCGAATTATTTCCCCACGTTGTGAACTGATTTAACCAGTGCGTCGTATTATAGGGTCATATGTCTATGCCAAATGAACTCAGGACTACAGTTATTCTTTGGAAAGTTAAACCTAGTCTGGCTTTACATAATTAAATTAAAAAATGATGTGGTAATTGATAGTTGACAGTTTCAATCTTTAAAAAAACTCCAATGCATTTCCTCAGATAAAAATGGCCCTTTTCGACCTGCCATTTCATCCCCGTTTAAATTGTCCTTCTTCAAACTCATACGTTCTAATTTATCTCCAAATAAAACCCCTCGAATTGAAATTGATTACTACATAATCCCTAAAATATAAAATATCATAAAGCCAAACTGAATCGATTCCCTTCATTCCTCCACTCGGAAACTTCCGTCATCCGAACAACCTCATAAGCGTCATTTTCTTAATGAAAAATTCGATAAAAATCGTTCCCGTATCCGATTTTTACATCGGAACCATTCCTCATTGCGAATCTTTTCATTGTTATAATACAATGCCAGCTTTCGACCTGCACGGTAATCATTAGTGCCTAGTTCTTGACTGATTTACTTGAAATATAAAAACACGCAGTATCGATTACATATCTAGGGTCGGCGGAAAATGCACATAAGTCATTATAATTATTAATTATGATTTAATTAAATTGATTAAAATTTGGATTTAGTCTTAATGTCTCATATTTATATCATATTTATTTAACGTTAGTTTTGACTCAAGTAGTTTTTACCTTTGGTTAAGTAAGGACTGAGACATACTTATCGTTTAAAATATGAAAAATTGACTTTTGTGCTTTTTCCCACTGATATTAAAATGTGCTGTACTATTACCTCCCCCCCTTCAAATAGTCAAATGTTAGCTGCAATGTCTACAGACGGGCTGATACATTAGGAAGGAGCTAGGATCTTAAATAAAGGGGATGGCGCACTAAGTCGATTTGCCATACAAAAAAGTGACCCCATCGAAAACCAAAAAATAGAGAGAATTCAACACGAAATACAGTCATAAACCAACTGCACATGCTTGGCACAAACTATGCATGCTTACAATTCTTATAACAGCGCAGGTCTTAAAATTTAGAGGCAAACTTACCTCTCAATGGTTTCCCATTGTTTATTGCTTGAGAAGGTTATAACAAAACACGTATTAATTATCACTCACTAAAGTGGCTAAGTACAGTCCAAAATTTAAAATTAAAAATGCACAAATGACTTTACAAGCACCACAAATTTAACAATCACGAGAAGCACAGAAGACCTTGCTATATAACCTGCGTTTGGCGCCTTTTTTTCATTATAACCACGGGGAAGGTAAGTTTGCTCCTATTTCTCTATTTCATATAACTTCTATGGGGTCAGAAATGTTCCTTAATGCGTCAACCCCTTTATTCAAGATTCTTGGGAAGGAGGGATTCTTTGAAATCAGATGTACATAGTGGTTGTTGAATGTCAGAACTATAAGGCTTAAAGAATACAACTTAAAGAAAGTGACTGCTTTATCCATGAAATCGGGTCTAATCGGATTCGCTCTCGATATCTAAGATACGCAGTCTCTTTCCAATTACCTTGGAACCATATCCTCTGGGTCATATTTATCTAAAGGAATTCAGGCCTTCTCTGTCATCCTTTGGAAAGTAAAACCAACTCTGACTTTACATAATTAAATTAAAGGATGGTGAGGTTATTGAATCTCTCGACAGTTTGAAACATTGTAAAAACCATTCGGAGTAAAAGGGTGATGAGGGGAGTGCCCGATGTTAAAGTTTACTAAGTGAATATCGAAGCTAGCGCGCTCTAGCAGATTTAACTGTGAGTCTATAAATTACAACTAGTTCCACTGCTAGTAGTCCCCTTTAGGACTGCTTTAGACCATCCTATGATATGAAATTATGTGTATGTACTTATACATCTATACACACCCAGGAAAGTTAGGTTACAACTGGTCCTCTTAGAACCAAGGATCTTGAATAAAGGGGATGACCCATTAAGGATCTTTTCTGACCCCATGGAAAATGTATGAGATAGATAAATAAGAGCAAACTTACCTTCCCATGGTTATAATGAAAAAAGGCGCCAAACACAGGTTATGTAGCAAGGTTGTCGAGATTGCTTCTCAACTTCCTTCTGTACTTCTCGTGATTTTTAGTTACATTTATGGTGCTTGTTAAGTCATTTGTGCTTTTTTAATTTTAAATTTTGGATTATACTTTGCCACTTTAGTGAGTGATAATTTAAGCGTGTTCATAACCTTCTCAAGCAATAAACAATGGAAAGCCATTGAGAGGTAAGTTTGCCTCTAAAATTTAAGTCCTGCGCTGTTACAAGAATAATTGTAAGCATGCGGCGTTTGTACCAAGCCTGTGCAGTGTGTGGTGTGTTGTGTGTTGGTTTTGTGTTGAATTCTCTCAATTTTGTTAGTTTTCGATGGGGTCACTTTATGGCAAATCGACTTAATGCGTTATTACCTTTATCCAAGATCCTTGCGTGGAACTGTTTAAGACCATTCAATGGTATGACATAGACACTGTCATCTATATGTACTAATACTTCTATACACTCCACTGACATCTCTATGTGCTTAATCCTCTATACACTCCCGCCCCATGTTTAAGTTTTCTACGTAAATATCGAAGCTAGCGCGCTCTAGCATATTATACCTTAAGTCTGTGTTATTATTATGTTAATAAGTATTAACATACTTATTTAATACTATGTTATTTGACATGTTAAATTGATGCTACGTTATTTGGCATGCTAATCTTAAGTCGTCCCAATTTGATTAGTTGATCTTACTAATAAGCAATTCTATACTTATTATCTTATGACTCACCGTTGAAATCTGTTGACAGCGCGGTAAAATAGTGTTAAGGAACCAATGTGGTTGGCCTGATATGAAATTATAGCCGCGGTTTAACATCCAGGATTACCCTTATTGGCTCCCTCGAATTATTTTTCGACGCTGTCAATTGATTTTAACTGTGTATTGTACTATAACAAACCTGACGCAATGAAGTCAATTAGAATAATCTAAGGAAATGGTATTAGAATACAAATATTTACTTTCACTTTAATTTAATAATTTATTAGCTATTATTAGCCTTAAGAAGTGAAATCACTTTTCTCGTCGTTTATTATATTTCCATTAGCTTTTCTTAACTGTGAGATCTATATTACAACTGTGAATTAATTTAAGAAAACCTTAGAGATTGAAGAAGTAAATGGAATTGTTTTGTCGAATCTATACATCGAAAATTGGCTCACTGACTGGAGGAAAAGTTCCGAGATACACTGTGCCTGTAATCTTTCCTCTTCCTGATAATAATTAGGTTGAAGAACAAACTTAGTTAATTGGGCGACATAGGCAGTATCTTAATTGAACATATTGTAGAACAAACAGTTATCTTGTCCAACTTATGTTCTCATTGCTTGATCGATCGTAGGGATAGAAAAACAGAAGGGAGCTTATCCATGCATAACGCCAATGCTTAGCGGAGTTGTAAATTAGATAGTACTTATTTCCTTAAGTCTATCTATGACTTAAGAGGCACGTATTGTTTTTATCTGTATTGTATGATTTATTTACCTTATTTGTTATGTACAAAAAAGACCATCTGTCTGGGTATGCACCTGTGTCTCTCCGTAAGTTTTTATGGTACATAATATTATTATAAGACGATCTTCAGATGTACTTGACTTCGATCTTTAGAGTGGAACTCTTTTTAGGATTGCGCACGCTAAACATTTTAGAAATTCGCAAGGAATTTTAGGTTTCTTAAAATAAGTGGTTCCCTGTTAGTCATGTGCAAAACTTAAAAAGAGCATTCTTAATTTCTCAAATTTCCAATAAATCTAGTTTTCATTGAAATTGAATAACTACAGCAAAATTTATAGCATTTGGAAAATAACTTCAAAATGTACAACAGTAGGCATTTAAACAATAAAAAATTAAAAATCGGGTAAGGGGTAACCACGCCAAGGAGTATCACCACTGGGTGATTCCTCCTATCAAGACTGCCAAGTCACTTTACCAACATTAGCACTATGTCAAATACATTTATTGTAGACAATAATCAATAAATTAAAAAAAAAAAAAAAAAAAGGTAAGGGGTACCCGGAAGTTTTTCTCATTACATCGGACTCGCTTCTCTCGTCCTCAGATAGTAGATACATCCGTTTCATTCTCAGCAGTCATCCATACAGGAATAACTTACCACGCTTGATGCTGCTTACATTTTATGATCCAAAAAAAGCACAGATATACTTATCGCATTAAAACAAAACTTGGTATACTTATTTATTTCGTGAAGGTAATAAATATACTTGTACTAAATTCCTACTCAATTGGTTTATTGCTCTGCTTGAAAGAAAATTTTAATACAAATATACCTTAAGTAATAAAAAAACTATAAAATAAATAAATAAATAGCTTTATTTAACAAGTAAGATCTGCCTCCGTAGCCGTGGTCGTTTAGTACTGGACTTCGGCACCGGAGTTCCGGGGTTCACAGCCCGGGCTATGCTCTCAGGTTATTATGAATAGAATTTGTACTAAAAATAACTTTCGCCAACTTTACACTTTGAGCATAGTAGATGTGACCCACCCGGGGTGGTTCCCGCAGGGCGAATACCCTAAAGGGCCGAAAGGCCCTAAAACGGGCATTATTATTATTATTATTTAACAAGTAAGTACAATTCATGTACAATTGTTATTAGTCAAATAACTTAAATGTATAAAATTACTAAATATAGACAGAAATTAACGCGGACTATAAATAAAAACAAACAAACTAACATAATTCAACAAACCGACGAAACAATTCACATACTAAACATACTTAGATGAATACCATCTTTGAATTTATAATTTAAATTTAAAAAAGTCTGATTTTCAGAATTATTTATAAAATTAAAAGAAATCTTTTTTAAAGTAATCACTTGTATTGTAAATTGGTTTCAATGTAAGCAGTTCAGAAACTAATTTATTAAAAAGCTTAGTGCTTTCTATCTGCTTAATACTACTTGGTAAGTGATTATACAGTTTTATAGCTGAGTATTGATAGCCTCACTATTCATAGTGGATCTCTTTATATGATTGCGCTCGATCAACATTTTTTTGAAAATAGCACAAATTTTAGATTTCTTGAAATCTCTTATAAATCTCAATGTATTGAGATAGGCTATGCCCTCTCTAGTATATATCTCTATGCTCACTCAGAGTTTGTTTATGTTGTTTATGTTTTATAATATATAATAGTTTATCTATTGTAATTATTTTATAATTATGTACCATGTAGAAGATTTAATACAGTCGGACCTCTATATAACGAACTTAAAGGTTCATGAGAAAAAATTCGTTATATAGAAATTGAAAAAAATAAATAACTGTACTATTTTATGATATTTTAATGGATATATAGGATGAATAATAACCTCGCAGTTGCATATTTAGCAGCTTTTTCTTTTATTAGCGGTCCTGTCACAGGCATATTTTTGTCCCTTAACATTGTTACCCACTGTAAAATTGCGTCATCAATGTCTTCATACTTACATTCTCGAGAACTTTTTTTTAAATCGCCACTCGTTTCGTATAACCTAAGTATAGATTTCCGATTTTTTAAAGTTATTGATTTAGAACTAGGAGCGATTTTATGCTTCAGAGACAAGTCTTTGTTTTTGACTCCATCGTCAGAATCTTTTAATAAATTGATTTTTTCAGAAAGGGACAGCGATTTCCGTATTGACGTTTTAATAAACTCGATTTACAAACAAACTGGTCAGACCGAATACCAAATTAAAACTGAATGGTTTTTAGTTCTATGCTGTGTTAATCCTAATTTCGTAGAAAATAGTAAAGAAAGAGTTCGCAAAATTAAATAAGGCAGGGCGAGAATCAATTAATAATTGTTCTGGGAAATTACAGAAAAACAGAAGTGCCGTTTCGGTCAATCCCTTGAAAGTTTGCGGGCCTTGTCTTGATCTTTATTTCTGGAAATTTTGTTCGTTATATAGAAATTTTTTTCGTTAAATAGAAACACTTTTAAACGCAAAATTCAAGGGAACGTAAAAAAATTCGTTACATAGAGACTTTCGTTGTATAGAAGTTCGTTTTATGGAGGTCCGACTGTATATAGTTGAAAGCTTGGTAAATTGATTTTTTATTCTTTTTAGACCATTTCCACCTTAAAAAGCTTAATACTGCGGTTTCTAAGCTTTTATTATTTCTTTTTTCACTCGTCCTTCTAGAGCGCAACATACTAAGTGAAACATCTATAAACTATTGCATTTTATGACATTCATCAATACTTTTATCTAGTAATTTATCAATAGATTCATTATAACCTTAACTCACTCTTGAAGGAGGTTTCAATGGGGTTACACAGAGCCCCTGAGAGCCCTAAAGAGATGTTTCAGGCCTCTCAAAGTATTGAGATAGGCTATGCCCTCTCTAGTATATATTTCTATGACCTGTGGCATCAAACGTGCTACTATTAAGTTTAGAAGTACATCAGATGATTGTTTAAGTTTAAAGTCATGTAATTTGTAAAACAATCCCTTAACGGTCCTTTGACTGATAAGACGAAGTATGTTTCGAGGATCTAGTTCACAACAATAGATGCATATTAAAGCAAAATATGACTTGAATATTTTATGAGACAAACATCTGCTTTCTTTAAGTATCTAAGTCAAGCATCTTACCCAAGTTACATCTAAGTTTCTTGTTACGTATTTATATTAATTTATTTATGTATTTTTTTCTCTTATTATCTTTATTAGTTTTTTTAGTTTTATTCCAAAAACCAACTATTTAGAAGTTTAGTTACTTCCACAAGTATAAATTAGTATAATTTGATACTACCGAGTTTTTGCAAAACATAAATAGTTGACACAATATTAAATAGGAATAATAAATCAAATAAAAAACTGGCCCCGCACAAGCATTAAGCTTGTGTGGTTAACAAGATTTAACTTATAAGTAATTAATAGTGATAATAGATCCAATAAATATTTTGTAGCTATATTGTATAATTATATTGTAGATTATTGTGTAAATTATTTTTTAAACTATTGTGAAAATTAATTAAACTATTTTACTACAATAGGAAAATACTTTTAGATAAGATATTAAAATAGATATTTAATTCTATTAATTAAATATTAATATAGAAAAATATTATCTTTTAGATAAGATATCATAATTTGCTTATCATGGAAAATTATGATAAACCTTCTAAATCAGATAAAATTAAAGGTTATGCTTTCTGTAGTATTTTTAAATGATATTTTTGTATTGAGGTGGTTAGAGGTGGTTCACACGGTTGAAATCAGTTGACAGTGTAGGAAAATAATACCATAGTGAGCCAATGAGGTTAGTCCTGTTAGAGTGTTAAACCACGCCCACAATTTCATATCGGACCAACTTCATTGGTTTTCCAACACTATTTTCCTACGCTAACAACTGATTTTAGCCGTGTGTTAAACTATAATGAGGTCCTCGGTAAAAAAGCGGTTATAAAAGGAGAGCTACAATCCAAAAAAAGGTGTAAAATCCCCCCCCCCACAGTATACCTTCTGATATTATAGCAAATAAGTTGTCATTAACAGACAATAGACATGAAAACGGAATTAGACAGCTTGATTGATACTTTATGACGAAAGATGCGGTTATTTTAATGATCTAATTTTTATCCTATCTAGAAATATCATAGATCAATGGCTGTCATTTATTATTTTTAAACGCATTTGTTTGTTCTTAAAAATTCCTTTAGTTGGGCCTTTGCTATTTTTGAAATAAATCTTTGTTTAGAACCTTTGTAAAATAGTCGACACTTAAATACAGGTTAAGTTTATTAAAAAATATCGTACTTTTTCACATTAGAAGTTGGGCACTAATGAGACACCTGGTATTTTTAATTATTTATTGCATTAATAATTAATTAATTAATTATTATGGAGACCAACAAAAGAAATATTGTACTTTTTCACATTTATATATTATTACTAGAGATTAGGACTAGAGAGGGCCTATCGATTGAATTTTATAACATCAAAAAAGTTACCTGAGAGCTTTTGATTTTTAATATATTTAAATTACCAGATGATATAACTTCAGTGAGCGCCGTTCTACAATATTAAGATAATTAACACCAACTTCGTCTTTCCACCAATAAGCTTTTATTAACTCTGAGCAGAGCTGGCTTTCGGCTATAATGCCATCTACAGTGCCGGTGAGATGTTAAGTCTTTCAATTCATGGAGTTTGACTCAAACTGTAGATGGCATTATAGCCGAAAGCCGGTTTTGCTCAGAGTTAATTAAATCTTATTGGTGGAAAGACGAAGTTAGTGTTATTAATATTATAACAGATCAAAATTACCGTAACTTATAAGTATAAGAACGTTTACGATACAAAATGAAACACTAACAATGTGCGAAAAGCCGAAATCGAGTGATTTATTGTAACCTTAACGTCTTATTAGAGGAGATATCATTTAGGTTACCATTTAGGGTCCCGGTGGTTTAATGGTTACTACGTACGCCTGCCACCAGACAGTCTGGGTTCAATCCCGGTCGGGGCCTGGATTTTTATGCGAGGGAAGAAAATCCTTTCACTTAACGTCCTTCGAGATTCAGCCGGTGGTTCCGAGCCTGTGCGACGTCAGGTACTCGTAAGAGATCTTTACATGAACCTGGGTTTAGGCAAAATTTAGGACCATCAATAATAGAAAAAATGAAAGGAACGAAGAAAAGAGTCTCCACAAAACAATAATTTATTCAAAGCGCTTTCAACCTAATATGAGGCCATCATCAGTGCCTGATATAATAGAAAGAATAAACCGCTAAGAGAAAGACATTAAAGGTAAATATAAATCAAACTGTGGAATTCGTAGTTTTCCTTCTCTTCGGTGAGTCTATTACGACTCACTTTCATTGTCGAGTCGAAAAAGAAGAGAAGGAAAACTGCGAATTCCACAGTTTGATTTATATTTACCTTTAATGTCTTTCTCTTAGCGGTTTATTCTTTCTATTATATCTGGCACTGATGATGGCCTCATGTTAGGTTGAAAGCGCTTTGAATAAATTATAGTTTTGTGGAGAGACTCTTTTCTTCGTTCCTTTAATTATGAACAACTCCACTAGTGCTCATTCAAATCCATCAATAATAGCTTATATCAAATATATATGTTCCTGCCTTATGGTTTTATCATGAAGAAACCTTAGTCTGGAAGTGGGGCACGTGTTGTTTCTAGTTAAAGCTATAGAAACTTATAGTAAAGTGGCTGCACTTGGACTAATAAGGTAGAACACTATCTTTTATCTAAGGGAGTTAGCAAAGAGAATCCAACAACATGGCCTACTTGCTAGGTGATCTATCACCTCTCCCATATAACTTATCATTGAGGTTACACAGTGCCCCAAAAGTATATTTATATCCCTCCTCTAGTAACATATCTCTATGATCTTTCAAAAGTTTGATATATATTAAATAATATATATAATATATATATATATATATATATATATATATATATATTATATATTATATATATATATATATATATATATGCTTGGCGTATATCCAACTTTTTGCATGGCGTATATCCTTCCTTCTAAAACGTTCGGCGTGTCACTGACTAATTACTACGTTCACACAGCATACTAAACCCGTGGATTTTATTAAGAACGCTAAATACGCTAGCAGTCGGATACGCTACAACTAAGGCGATGGAATCTAGATCGATCCTCCGATAGTCTGTATGTAGCTTCAGTGGCGATTTTATTTAAAGTATAACCTTCTTGATGAACTATCATTTCAGTTAAATATTACCGTTATCTGCCTCCTTAGCCGCGGTTATATAGTACTGGACTTTGGCACCGGAGGTCCGGAGTTCACAGCCTGGGCTATGCTTCAGTTTTTATGAATAGTATTTGATGTAAAAAGATTTTGCCAACTTTAGCTATACTTTGAGCATAGTAGAAATGACCCACCCGAGGTGGTTCCCGCAGTGGGAATACCCTGAAGGGCCGAAAGGCCCCAAACAGGCATTATTATTATTATATTATTACCGTTTTTCAACATTATTTTTTAGTGTAACTTTATTTTTATGCAAAAAATCACAATTTAATTTAATATATTTTTTGTTTAAAGCTTCCTTGTAGCCTAAATGAACCTTCAAACATGTCTAAGAGATGCGATGTTTTGGCGGGATCAGTTATGTCGTCATTTGACTCGATTGACTAAATAAATACGGTGCAAGAACCGGATGTATTAAATGCGTATGGAATACGATCACCTGTTAAATACGCTGATGTATCTAGTAATTGTTTTTATTCTTAAACCCCTCTATAAAAATTATAGAGCTTCCGCTACTTCTAAAACATTTCATCTTTTTCAGTAAAACACACAAAAGACGAGGATACCAGAGATAATGACCTTTCCAGTCAAGACGATCTTATTAGTACCATCTTTCTTTCTCTTTCTTTCAAAAAAATAAGAACAAGTATTAAAATAATATGTTGTACGGTACATTATTTCTTTCATTCTTTGTTCCCTTGTTGCTTTAAAGTGTAATTTTTTATAACCTTCCTTTGTGTTGTTAGAAGATGTTATAATGTGTTTTATAATTTACTGTTTTGAGGTGAGAGTTGAGATGAGTACTTCATTTAAATAATACTCCAAAATAAATATGTGGATCAAAGGGAATTTAAAGGAGCTTTATCAGTTGAATTTTGAAACATCTCGTTTGTTCACACACACTTCTATATCCGCGGATAGTATTGGATACGATCACTCAATACGGTAATATTACCTGTATGAACCATGCGGAGGGTATCCGATCGCATACGCAAGAACTAGGGAGATGGAATCTAAATGGATAGAGACGATCGTATTTAACGGATAACCTTCTCGTCGAACTTATATTTCACTTCAATATTACCGCTTTTGATCAAATAACTTTTGGAATGTTATTTTTTTAGTGTAACTTTATTATTATGCAAAGAAATCATGTATTTAATTTAATTAAATATTTTTGTTTAAACTTCCTTATAACCAAAAGTGAACCTTCACTATAAAAGACGCAATGTTTTTGGCGGGATCAGTTATCACGTAATCTCACTCGATCGACTAAACAAATACGGTACAAGAATCTTATCGTATTTAATGCGTATCCAATACGATCGCCTGTTATATACGCTGTGTGTACGTAGTAATCGTAAAGGAACCTGAACACCTTCAACTTTTAATATAATCAAATAAACAGTACATAATTACAGTAACTTATATAATAAAACGTTTAAAGTACGAAACAAATCACTAACAATGGATTCTTCTCTTTATTTTATCCTCAACAGGGTCACCTTTTCACACCGCAAATCAACTCGGCATGTCGCCCTCACGACAAGTGAGGATGACATATATTTTTGAAATATTTTGGTAGATATCTTAAACCAAGTTTTTGTAAATGTCTTGTTATTTTAAGCAATCTTTCTCTGTTTCTTAGTTACTAATCTTAATTCACGTATAATCTAAATCTGGAAAAAATCCGAAAAAAACATTTAAAACTAAATTCTCTTCTTATCTTTGAAAAACTTAAGGCTTTCTTATCTTAATTAATACATTAAATTTGAGAGTTTAAAAAAAAAACAAGAGAAAAATGTTTTTAAAGAAGTCAACGACATACTTCCTCGACTTAATTGTCAAATAAAAGTATCATCTATTTAAATTTTTTTCTTTCCTAAAACAATCTCTACTTTAAATTATAGCTATCTAGATACTTCAAAAAGATAGTACTAATCAGAGCGGAGTACGAAATAAAAAATAAGTAAAATAAAATGACAAAAAAAAACAGAAAAGGAATAAAGAAGAAGAAAAAAATAAATAAAATGTTGAAGATGGTTCCTTAAGACAATGGAAGGAAAATAGAAATCGTCACAGTCCATTAGACGGTTTCAGTCGGTGAAAGCTTTTGTAATTTTATTTGAGTTTTATTAAATTCTGTTGTTTTATTAAATGTTTAAATTTGCGACAATAATCAAAGGATAAAGTTTAAGGATTGATAGGATTTGAGTATTTTTATTTATTGGCCTATTAACGTTAGTAGTAAACTCTTTAAGTCGCAACCTTAGAATAATACTTTATATAGAAGGAGCTCTACTGATAACACGAAAGCCGGTTGACTGGTGCAACTAAGTAATGCTGCCACCCTAACAATATACAATTTTCTAAAAAAAAGTTGGCAATACTTCCGGTTGCTGAATTATTATGTTCTATTATTAATTAATGATTGATTATTCATAAAATATTGATATAAATATCGGTGCATTACAATATTTAAAGCATTTTAGATGTAGTTTAACGTATTTATTAAAATTATATATAATAAGTAGTCCTCGTCAACTAAATGTAGATTCTTGTATTCCGCCACCCTTTTGCCATCTAAGGCCAGTTTTATTAAATATTCAGCAGGTGTTTTAAGTTATTATATTTGTTCTTTACAATCTTTCTTCATTAATAGATATTTATGACAAATATTTAAAATAATGTTTTGTTGTCAGGTTGGCAGCATTACTTAGTTGCACCAGTCAACCGCCTTTCGTGTTATCAGTGGAATTACATTGTGTTTACGGTCCTGTGCTCCTTCTATATATAGTATTATTCTAAGGTCGCAACACTTACTGGTGATAAGGGCTATGATAAGGCCTCTATCTTTCAAACCATAGAGATATATACTAGAGGGGGCACAGCCTATCTCAATACATTGAAACGCCTGAGACATAATTTTGGGGGTCTTAGGGGCTCTGTGTAACCACATTAAAACTTCTATTAAGAGTGAGTTAAATTTAATAATACATTCATTATTTCCCGCACTTTTATGTATTTGTAATTGGAGTTTTAAATGCAATTTTATACGGTTTATTTGATTGTATAAATTTGCGAATGCGGTCAGATTACTTTTTCGATGTTTCACAATTTAACCTTTAGGGCTCCTCTAGTAATAATATCTCTATGTTCCACACAATGACGAAAATACATAGATATTATTACTAGAGGGGCCCTATTGGTTGTATTTTGAAACATCAAAAAAGTAACCTGACCACCTTCGCTTATAAATATAATGAAATAATCAGTACAAAATTACAATAACTTATAAGTTATTGTTAACTGTAAAACGTTATAAAGACAAATCAAAACACAAAAAATATGCGGGAAACCGAAATAAATTTATTCATTATAACCTTAACTTACTGTTGGAAGGTTTCAATGAGGTTACCCAGAGCCCCAAAAAGATGTTTCAGGCCTCTCAATGTGTTTAGATAGGCTATGGGCCATAGCCTATCTATACTACCTATATATACTAGAGGGGAACTCTAGCATATATCTCTATGGGTAAATATATGGGGGATTTGACTAAAAGTTGATTTATTTAAATTTGAATGAATTGCTTTTAAACCACATTATATAGCTTATATGTAACTCTTTTTACATACTAAACCGCATAATATAGCCTCACATGTAATTCTTTTTACATACTAAACCACATAATATAATCTTATATGTAACTCTTTTTATATACTAAACCGCATAATATAGCCTCATATGTAACTCTTTTTACATACTAAACCGCGTAATATAGCCTCATATGTAACTCTTTTTACATACTAAACCGCGTAATATAGCCTCATATGTAACTCTTTATACATACTAAACCGCATAATATAGCCTCATATGTAACTCTTTTTACATACTAAACCACATAATAAAGCCTTATATGTAACTTATATGTTATAATAATTATATGTTTATAACCTATATGTAGCCTTATATGTAATTATAACTATGAATTTACCTTTACACACACATACGCACTATGAATTATATTTATAAGCTAGAATACTAGTAATTTGTGTTTAAGGAAATGTTTGGATGAGCACTTTTCTTAGTGGAGTACCGGCTTAACGGCTCAACAGAATTAGATGAAACTCATAATTATATATATATATATATATATATATATATATATATATATATATATATATATATATATATATATATATATATATATATATATATATATATATATATATATATATATATATATATATATATATATATATATATGTATATGTTCACTACATATCAGGGTCCTCTGAAACACATGTTAGTCTTATACAAGCCACGTCATTAGCGAATCCCTTTTCAAAGGGAATTTATACACAGTTATTTTGATTTGTATGAACTTATACTGGTGGTGAAAAACTAAGAAAATAAGTCATGGAGTTTAGAATTTTCAATGCCTTTCTAAAGAAAATGCACGAGTCATACACCTACTGCAATTCTATATGGATCTTAACTCAACAATAGTGACCTTATGGGACTTTTAACACCTACACATCCGTTATAAACATGGATACTGTTATATATAACACTCGACACTCTCACTCTTAACCTCCGTTAGTAAGGTTATATCACATCTATTTGACACTGAATCTCTACAAGACAGTTTTAAACCGATTTATAAAATTGGTTCTGAACCACATGTAACTGGATTGTTGTACATGGTGGAAATCTTTAATGACCGTCGAGACACAGGTCGACCCAGCGCCGCTCTTCGCGGATGACACGGTATTTTTCACAGAAACCGTTTTTAACTGATCTTTTAAAAATATCATAATTGTTGGTTGACTTGAGTTTACTTATTAAAGTTTTAATACATATTTTTATCATTTTAAATATCTATCTATCTAAAAAAATACTATAAGAAAATTTATGTACTTATATATATTATTTGGTGGGGAATCTCACATCTATGGCTGAAACAGTATTCACCAGCTTTTCTTCTTCTATATTATTAAGACTGTGGATTACGACACTTTTGTTAGCATTTATATCCAGGTTAAGTAGTCTACCTTCAGCTTTCTGAAGCTTTTTAGTCATATCCACTAACACTTGCTTCATATCTTCTAGAATGCCACTTCTTATTTCTTTGATCTAATCAATAATTTCATGTCCAAAACATTTTTTCAAAAATATTTCGACCTATTTGAGATTTAGCACGCATGCAGTCATGTAAGACATGAAGACCAACATAAGCTTCATCTCATTATTAGCATTAGTTCAATTTTCATAAAATTATTAGTGTACGTTTTTTTTTTAAATTTTTAAAAAAATCTAATTGAGTTGAAATTTGGTACAAGTGTATCCCTTTACGTAATAAATAAGTATACTAAGTTTTGTTGCAATACTGCAAGTATATCTATGGTTTTTGTTGGATCATTAAAGTTGAGCAGCATCGAGGATGGTCTTAGCCTGGGTGAGTGACCGCTGGGAATAAAACCAATCTACTTACTATCTAAAGTGAGTCCGAAAATATTTTACAGTGTATATTTGGCGAGTTTTAAATTCTGAGGACGAGCGAAGCGAGTCTGAACTGGAGAGGATAAGTGTACAAAACTTTTTAGTGTATTGAAATGATAAGTGTAAGGTGAAAACAAATATATGAAGTACCTGGTGAGTGAGAATAGAATGATAGCACGGTCCCCTGACTAAATGGGGTGATATACTCCGAGACAACACATCTAACGGAATCATCTTGAAATAAGAACCATCTGTACGTCGAGCTATACTCAACCTTACCGCGTATCTTTCTCGTTAAGGGTACATGGCTTCTGGGACCTTAGGAAACCTTTTATAAGAAATTCCACCTTCTGTGTCAAAAGTTGTTCCTATTACATACTAGTTAAAAATGAGAGTAAAGCAGCCTTAGGGTTGACGTTGAGTCTTAACAATCATAAAACGCGGAAAAATGATGCGATCGAATTTAGATTTGGCACGCATGTAGCCATGTATAAGACGAACATTATGCGCTAGGTTTCACATTATTAGCATTAGTTCAATTTTTATTAAATGACGATTGTAACTTTTTAGAAAATTGTAAAAAATCTAATTGATTTGAAATTTGGTAAAAGTGTATCACTTAATATAATAAATGAGTATACTAAGTTTTGTTTCTATACAGCAAGTATATCTATGATTTTTTTTGGATCATAAAAGTTAAGCAGCATCGAGTGAGGTCATTTCCTGGATGGGTGGGACCGCTGAGAATAAAACGAATGTATTCGTTAAACTATCTGAGTACGAGCGGAGCGAGTATAAAGAGGTGTTGCTTTATTAGTTTAGCGACTTGTATATTCTGAAGACGAGCGAAGCGAGTCCAAAGTTGGGAGGATGAGCGTAGCGAATCTGTTGAAATAAGAAAAAGTTCAGAGGAACTGCGTGCCCAATTTTTTTCTTAAACTAACTAGATAAATTTTGGAATAGATACCCATGAATTTCTCCCTTATTCATGTTATCGAAAAATTCTGATATGGTCCATTCAATATTTATATATGTATAGTAATTACCGATTTATTGTATCTGGGCCTTATTCCTTTTGTAAAGTATAAATAAAATAAGTATTTTATTATTTATCATTTGATACTATCGATTTATGCAAAACATGAATTGTTGACACAATATAATTGTGCTAGAGACACCTAGGAAATGTAACAAGCAAAATGCAATGCTACATCTAGGAACTGTTCCATCTTTCGACATTCGTCATCATTGATGGCTCGACATAATGTCATGTCCCGTTCTCTCATGTCGAGCCATCAATGATGACGAATGTCGAATGATGGAACAGTTCCCAGATGTACCATTGAATTTTACTTGTTACATTTCCCAGGTGTCACTCGGACAATTATGTTGTGTCACCTATATATTTTATCTTAATTTCTGTCATATTTTGATATTGCTCCTAAACTATCAACATATGTTGTGTTGTCAGGATAGCATAAATGCAATAGGTGATACGATGATAACAGGTACACACTCACTCTAAGAATTCCACTTAGGAGGTCTTACAAACTTCTGAAAGGGAGAATTTAATTTGACATCCTGGTTTTCTTATTTTTTTTGTTTTTGGCTAACGCAATTACTCTTCCTTTAAAGAAGGCCGAAAGAATTTATTTTTCTTAAATCATATTGGATAATAATCTTTAAAATCCACCTGGTTCTTTAGAGCGCAGAATCCGATTCCGTCTTTTTACATCATTTTACGACAAAAAAAATTGACCAGGAGCTATTTGTCAGCGTTTACACAGGTTTCAAAATAATTAAAGTTTTTCTTGTGACGACTTACCGCATTATACCGTTGTTCCACGGTAGGCGTTTTGACGCCAAAATTAGACGGTTTTTTGGGTTTAAACTATAGTTTGGAGGTTAAGTAGCGCTATCATTAGACTCTTTTCTGGTCTTTAACAGTAAAGTGAAATGATAGGCAGAGATTCATATAGTACTATTATTAACCTAGGTGTTATGTTTGAGGACCTTCTGATAGGTGTTCTGTCACTATAAGGTGAAAAATGGTTATGGAGTATCTCGAGACTTTTCCTCGCCACATCGGAGTTGCTACGCTCATCCTCCCTGCTTCAGACTTGCTTCTCTCGTCCTCAGATAGTAAATACATCTAGACGTTGACGCATCAATTAATTATTGTTATATTCTTTTTTTAATACGTTTTGTAATATTTTATTATTTTTTTTAGTTGGAACCACTTTATAAATTTTGGGGGTGCTGCCTCCTACCCCCAAAAAAATATTGTTCCAAACAACTTCTTCTGACCTGACACAGATTTTGAGCCGATAAAATATTTTTTTTGGATGGGTCCCTCCTATAAATTTAAGGGGGGGGGGCACCCCAAATAAAATAATTTTTTTATTGTTTCAAACAACTTCCTTTGGCCTAAATCGGAGTTTGTGCCAATGAAAAAAATATATTTTGGTCGCTCCCTCCCATGAATTGGGGTGCCGCCCCTGGGATAAGTGTTACAAAAATTGATCGGTCTTAAACATTTTTAGGACCATTTTCGAAATTTATTTTTCATCGACCGTAATTTTGGTTTTCGGTACTTTTTTGTGGGTTTTACGACTTTTTTTCGATTTATTCGATTCATTTATTCGTTTTATTCGATTCAACGCCCAAAAATACATAGAAATCGATCTAAATTTTGATTTCCGGTAATTTACAATGGTTTCTTAGACTTTTTGGTCACTTAAAATGGTCGTATCGACTTCGGACCGATTTTATTTGATTCAACGTCTCAAAAAACATATATTTACTGTTTTTCGCGGCGAAAAATATTAACCTTGAATTTTGCTGATTTTTGTAAATTTTGCTGACTCAGTAAACCGGGACCATTCCCAAAAATATGGATATAATTAGCTCAATTATAACCCTAATTACATGAAAAAAAATTTATTCCCAAAGGAGAAAAAGTAACTTTTACTTTTACTTTTACTTTATGCTTCTTTACTCCCTAAAAACCAGTAAATGAACTTCACATTATACACCATCTGGAAATAACAATGTTTTAAGCCTCCCTATGTATTGAGATATGGCATGCCTTCTCACGTAATTCTGGCATGCCTTCTCAAAATAACTGTGTAATTTTGTAGAGAGACTTCATTTTATTTTTTAATGTTATATCTATGTTATATGTTCATATTGTATTCTCGTGTTGTAATCTTATTGTTGGTATTATTGTTTCAGGGCTTTGTACATGTTAGGATATGGTTCCCTCAGTTCCCTGGTGTAGTTATGATGTCAGACCAGGAACTCATCATTATGTGTAAGCCACCAGAGCCAACTGTTATCGAGAATAAAGCGGCTGGTTTTGCTGGATCTTTGTAAGTACCCTAATATTATTCTAATATATTTCTGATATTATTCTGCGGCGTTCTGAGAGCTTAAACTCCTCTTTTTTTTAAATTTTCTATCATCTCTTTCCCAACTATGGGAGGAAATGAAATGGTACATAATGCGACAACTTTTTACCTTCCTTCATACGTACTGCAGGTATATAGAAAAAATATTGTGTTTGCGAAAAAAATTTGGAACCGGAATATCACCTGAATTATCCGTTTTGGGTGTTTTTAAGACTTCTTGAGCAATTTTTACTACGCTATTTGTCTCAGTGTGTGTTTTTGTGTATATGTTATTATGGTAGCTCCTAGTGTTTTTAGAGTTGCAACTTGGTACAAAAACATTCTTTAGGTCTAGTTTGATCTATGCAAGTGCATAGATCAGTATGTAAGTTTCGTTTAAATACGGCAACTATATCTACGATTTTTGTTGGATCAGAAAAGTTAATCAGCATCAAGCGAGGTCAGTGCCTGGATGGGTAATCGCTGAGAATAAAACTTATGTTTTCACTGTCTGAGGACGATCGAAGCGAGTCCGAAGCAGTGAGAATGAGCGTAGCGAATCCGAATAGTGAGGAACCGAGGTACCCCATACCCGATTTGTTTATTCTATTTCAATTATTTTATTGATACCATTTTATTAAATTTTCATTTTTTTTATTTTATTTCAAGTATTCATTGTTACCCTTTCATTCAGTTGCCATTTTGTTTATTCTATTAAAATTATTTTGTTAATACCCTTTCATTTAGTTGTCATTTTGTTTATTCTATAAAAATTATTTTGATAATACCCTTTCATTTAGTTGTCATTTTGTTTATTCTATAAAATTTATTTTGTTAATACCCTTTCATTTAGTTGTCATTTTGTTTATTCTATTCCATTTGTTTTATTGATACTATTTTATTTTGTTTATTCTATTAAAATTATTTTGTTGATACCCTTTTATTTAGTTGTCATTTTGTTTATTCTATTTCATCTCTTTTATTAATACCATTTCATTTTGTTTATTTTATTTAAATTATTTTATTAATAGCCTTTCATTTAGTTATTCCTTTAATTATTCTATTTAAATTATTTTATTAATTTATTTCATTCAATTATCATATTGTTTATTCTTTTTCGTATTTTTTATTATAACTA
Organism: Microvelia longipes; assembly: GCA_018340805.1. Taxonomy (NCBI): domain Eukaryota; kingdom Metazoa; phylum Arthropoda; class Insecta; order Hemiptera; family Veliidae; genus Microvelia; species Microvelia longipes. The sequence continues at coordinate 20,254,830 of JACMZG010001859.1, forward strand.
TTTTATTATGTTACCATTATGTTAATTTTAAACGCAAATCAAGAACAATTCGAACTTTTATATTCTTACTTCCTCAAATAAAACCGAATTGTTTACATTTTTGTTTTCATCGGACACACCTGTTGCTTCCCTCATAAAAGAAAAATGAATTCATAATAAAAATAGAAAATGAAATAGGTACATGTAAAAGTCTTCTCATTGTCTGAAACAGGGTCAGTCATTTCGCTGTATATTACGTATAATCAAATCTTTTTATATATTAATGTTTATTGTTCGTAGCCTTTGAAGACGACCCCCCTTGTTAACTGCATTGTTAATATCCAAACAAACTAACAAGTTTTGATCATATTTAATAAGAGTCTAATTCATATTCTTCTTCGGTAAAGAAGAGACACAATAATTTGATTCTATTAAAAAAATCAACATTGTTTATTTTTCTTGGCTTTATGTTGTCCTCTTGCTTAGTTTATTTTTTTTCATTATGCTTTTCATGCGTCTTTTTTTGTACAAATCGTAATTTGCTTTTAGTCAGTGTTCTATTTCTCTTGTTCTTCTTTAACGTAACAAAGAAAAAGTATAGTTTAATTTTATTAAAGAAATACTTTTCAATTATTTTTATCGTTCGAATTCATAAGGAGCCGGTGATGATGTCCAGATGGTTCATTGTTCAGATAAAAAAAGGGTAATAATTTTATAATTTTTCAGGACTAAGTTTGTCGAGTGCACACACACACACACACACACACACACACACATATATATATATATATATATATATATATATATATATATATATATATATATATATTTATATATATAATATATCAGTGGCGTAGCCAGGGTTTAATTTCGGAGGGGCTGAATATATATATATATATATATATATATATATATATATATATTTATATATATATATATATATATATTTTGTATATTGTGCCATGTTTTCTAATTATTTTTATATCTTTCAATTTCGTGGTATATTTTTTTTATATATTATGATATTAATATTATAAGTTCATTGTTAAAAAATATATGTTATGTAATTTATTATTTTTATATATTTTTTATAGGTTATATTTTTTTCACACATTTATTGCGGGTTTAGGTTATGTAAAAATTTCGGGGGGCTGAAGCCCCCTCAGCCCCCCCCCCTGGCTACGCCACTGATATATATAAATATTTGTGTGTATGTATGAGATTATTGTGTCCTAGACGTTTCTATTAGACACGATTAATTTCAAACGCTTTCTTAGATCGAAATAAGACTGAGTACAAAAATCAACCTTGTTAATGTCCCGAACTCTATTCTCTGTGGAATATGTGTGACGTCATTAACCCACAAAAATGACCCCACCAATATTTTAAAAAATCATAAATCTTAAAATAGTGTTTGCATAATTTTAATATAAAGTTTTTACACACATACAGCTACGTATGCTTCACAAACATACGAAATTTCATTGTATTATTAGCATTAATTCTTGTTTTATTGATTGACATATATATGTAAACAAAACAGTATGTCATTAATTGACATGTAAACAAATCAAGTTATTTTTCAAATACATTTGAAAATTCGCTTATATCGTGGCAGTATGCCACGTATATAAACTAGTAATATGACAAAGTATAATTTTGTCATAATATAACTGACAAAGTACTATGACTGACAAAGAACTATGTGGCCGCAAAGCGGCCACAAAGAGGTGCAGGGCCGCGAAGGGACACCCAGCGTAGCGGCAAAAATGCCGAAGGCCTATTGTTCTTTTAATCTTATTGGGGACACTTTGATATACAGCAAATCGACTTAGCGCTTTATCTTATTTATTCAAGATTCCCGTATGAAACGCGGACATCTAATGAAAATATGGGCCGTCACATATTTTCTAACATCAACACTATGATTGGAGAGAAGGTTAATAGTAGGTTTATAAATAAAAATGAAGAATGTAGATTAAAAGGAAAATGGAAGATTAAAAAGTATAAAATTATAGAAAACAATTTAATGAACATCATCACTTTAAAGAATTGAATGTTTTATAAAAATAGTCCACTTATGAACAAAAGGTGGCCATGTGAACTTCCCATTCTATGCTAATAATCCTTTATATGTTATAATAATGTACAATTATATATGAAAGTTTTTAATCGAGTAAAAGTTATATTATAAAGGTCATGGGGTCTGGGTGGCGCTAATCTGGCGCCGATATACAGTAGCGCTTAAGTCGTAATGCTAGACTTTAGCGCAAAATGGTATTAGCTTTAATGAAGCTACTTTATACAGTAAAGCGATAAATATATTAAAACGATAGCCTTAATATACAGGGTCATAGAGATTTATACTAGAGGGGGCAAAGCCTATCCCATTTTATTGAGAGGCCTGAAGCATCTTCTTGGGGCTCTCCGGGGCTCTGTGTAACCTCATTAAAACCTCCTCCAAGAGTAAGTTAAGGTTATAATAAATCAATTGTTTTCAGCTTGCCGCACATTGCATGTATTGTGATTTATATTTTCAACGTTCTACTGCATAAATTACTGAAATTTTACCTGAGGTGTCAGGTTACTTTTACGATGTTTCACAATTTCACCTATGGGCCTCTCTCTAGTAATAATATCTCTATGTACAGGGTGATTTTACATACATCATCCCGACTATAGAATTATTATTACTAGACGGGCCCTATCGGTCAAATAGTAAAACATCGAAAAAGTAACCTGACCACCTTCGATTATAAATACAATCAAATAATCAGTACGAAATTATTATAGCTATATAGAATATTGTTAAAAATAAAAATCATAACACAAACAATGTGCGGGAAGCCAAAATCGATTGATTTATTAAAACCTTAAGTCACTCTTGAAGGAGGTTTCACGTAGCCCCTGAGAGCCCTAAAATGATGTTTCAGGCCTCTGAATATATTTAGATAGGGCATGCCTCCTCTAATATAAATAGCTGTCACCAAAAAGTTATCTATCCCACCTAAGTGGACAACCGAGAGCTTAAATAACTAATTACTTTTTTGGCAATCTTCTTCCTAGTACACTAATCAGATTGCCTAAGCGTGGATTTTTACGATAACTTTCGAATTTTGCATTAGAGCCATAATATGAATAAATTCAAAAATTGCACAACTTGCTGAACAATGACATACCAATATCACTAAATTTCGGTTTTTTAACAAAAAGCTATTATGTGACATACATAAATACTTAGTTATGTAGTAGTTATGTAGGTAGTTTTTAATAAAGTTAGAGTATACGGCACTTATACCCTATATTTGTAGAGTACAAGTATACTTAGAGTTTTACGGTTAACACCTAAAATAGTTCCCGCAAGGGTTACTCTGATAAGCCCCACAAGTCTCTAAGCAGGATTATATGATATATATATATATATATATATATATATATATATATATATATATATATATATATATATATATTATATATATATATATATATATACAGGGTGTTTCATATAAAGTGTCCACCAAAGAAGGAGGTGATAGTACTCCTCAAAGGGAACAAAAAATGTTCTATAATAAAAACCCCGATCTCTAACCGTTTTCCCACAAGGTCAAATTTAATATTTTAAAAAAATATTTGACCCCACATCATAAAATTGTTAATAGCGTTTAAACTATTCAAACTAGAAAGGCGAAATTGGTCTCGTTAGAAAGCTGAGTAAATTTCCTAAAGGACAAACTACTTACTACGTCAAATATTTTCTAACTACTGCCCAAAAATTTGCATGAAAATGATTTTTTGAAAAAATGAATTTTATGGAATTTTTGAGGTAGGGCATTAGAGGAAGTAAGAGATGAGCAAAGTTTAGCCAAGAACGGAAAAAACTTCTCTTATGATTGCCCTTTAAGTAAATCTAAATATTTTTATACATTCAATAGTCAAAAATGTAAGCTATTGTTGCTAGAAGTCGCAACAACTGATCATTTTTGTCGTATAAAAGAGAAAATAATGTGTAATTTAAGCAAAATATTTTTTTTTCGAAAATAAACCAATAATACGATTTTTAGACTTTAGGAGGTAAAATAAACATATTTTATTCTTACACGTTTTTCACTAAAACCACTCTTTTTCTCGTGTTTTAGAGATTTTAATTATTTTATGTACCATGTAATTAACATTGTAGAGATATGCAAAAATGCCAAAAAAAAACAGTTTTTCTAACTTCTAGGAAGAATGGCTCAACATTTTGACTATTGAATGTATGATGAAGTTTGGGTTTTCTTATAGGGTAATCATAAGAGAAGTTTTTTCGTTCTTGGCTGAACTTTTTGCTCATCTCTTACTTCCTCTAATGCCCTACCACAATAATTCCTTAAAATTCATTTTTTTCAAAAATCATTTTTTATGCAAATTTTTGGGCAGTAGTTACAAAATTTGACATAGCTAGTAGTTTGTCCTTTAGGAAATTTACTCAGCTTTCTAACGAGACCAATTTCGTCTTTCTAGCTTAAATAGTTTGAACGCTATTAACCATTTTATGATGTGGGGTCAAATATTTTTTTAAAATATTAAATTTGACCTTGTGGGAAAACCGTTAGAGATCGGGGTTTTTATTACAGAAAATTTTTTGTTCCCTTTGAGGAGTACTATCACCTCCTTCTTTGGTGGACACTTTATATGAAACACCCTGTATATATTATATATATTATTATATATATATATATATATATATATATATATATATATATATATATATATATATTATATATATTATATATATATATATATATATATATATATTATAATATATATATATATATATATATATATATATATATATATATATATTATATATATTATATATATATATATATAAGTAAAGATACATGTACACATATTTATTTGTTTACATGTATATACGTACGTGTTTTTACTTTCACAAAAACTTAATACAAACAACATAATTCACTTGACTTTTCCTGAAAACAACGGAGTAAAAACAAGGTCAGTAGATAGAATGCAAGGAAACACAACTACAGGATTATTGAAATGACTCACTCTCCTTATTAAGCGCACCATTTAGCCTAACTGTACAGTGTCATTGAGTAACTATTATTTAGATTTATTTTATTTATTAGAATCCTTCCCTTGATTTTATTAATTATTATTTTATGATTTTATTATTATCTGTATGTGTGTGTGTGTGTTTGTAAGTCTGTTATCATCGTAGCTCCATTTAGCTGCATTTATTCAGGAGAGTTGAAACTTTGCACAAAAATCAATCCATAGGTGAAATGGAAGGTGAAAGTTGTGCTGTTCTGAAAATATTTTTTATGACGTCATTATACCGCAATAATGACTTAGTTAAAACTTAAAACGCTTAAAAAAAATCATAAAACGCAAAAACAATGTTGTGGTCAATTTTAGATTTAGCACGCATGTAGCCATGTATAAGACTAACATATGTGCCAAGTTTCATCTCATTATCAACATTAGTTCCATTTTTATGAAATGACTGACTTACGTTGGGACTTGGTACAATTATATACCTTTAAGTAATAAATAAGTACATTAAGTTTCGTTCAGATCATAAATGATAAGAAGCAATAAGCGTGATCAGTGACGCTTAAATTTATTTAAGCCGATCAATGACGGATAACTTTGGCGAATTGTATATTCTGAGGACGAGCGAAGCGTGTCCGAATTAGGTTTCCTGTGACTAGGACAAGGTTCCGAGGTACTTCGTACCCGATTTTTGTCGATTTTTAAGGAAAAAAAATAAAAAAAGACTTCTAAAAAAATGATTATGGGAGATTTGTGTTTTTATAGCAAAATAATAGTTGTTTTATACTTAGATATTTTTCTTAATAATTCTATCTTCTAATTTAATCCTTATTTGTAACGAATTAGATGAATTTTGTGCTGAAACGTGTACATAAAAGGAAAGTGTTTAGCTTTTGTTAAACTTGACTTCCCTGTTATAAAAGAGATAAAAGAAAATGTTAATTTTACTCGAAACAAAAGTATCGCACCACTTTCCTGCACTATTAAATAGGATCATAACTCCATATATATGAATAACGCAACAGGTGGCCACTCGTAACGGTGTTTTACTATAGTCCATTTACTATACGTTTACACATGTTCCATTCATTATTAATTTCATTAAGACAGCTTTTATATGTCAACCAATAGCGTTAAAAATATAATTATTTATAAGACATACTGTTATATATTGTTTAAGAACAAAACATGTACATACAAAAAATGTAAACAAATTTGTAAAATGTATGTAAGTGTTTAATGTATTGATTGACATATATTTTTTTATATTTACTGTTGTGGTTCCATTCATGATTAATATAGGAAGTAGAGTGGTCAATCTATTAAGTATTCAGGGAATGATCTCGATTAAGATTTTTTTAATTTATGAGAGATTAATTATATTTTTAGTTTGTGTTAATTTGATAAGGAAAAGTTAACATGAAAAAATTGGGAAAATATAGATCAGAATTAAATTGGGACATCAAGAAAATCTTTTTAATTTTTCACCATTTATTACGTTGCTATAAAGGAAAAGTATAGTGTTTGCAATAAACATCTTAAACCGGGAATTATCCGTTTCAGACGTTTTTAAGACCGCACGAGTGGTTTTTACTAAGTTGTTTGTCTGTGTGCGTGATAGTAGATTGTCACAGTAGATCCTAGTGTATTTGATTTGAAACATTAAAAGCAAATCAATCCTTGGTATGGATTTAGTTGCGCTAACTGGAAAACTTATTTACGCGACAATGGAGAGAAGAATGTTTTACAGCTTAAGGCAAAGTTTTCAGCACAGACTCAATGCCTGAGCTGCAGGTGCATTATCTGCATTATAATAACTAAAATAAGTAAAATTGACTCCAGAGGCTTAGCCAAGGGAGATAATACGAGAGCTGAAATTCTTTGATCCCTGTCGCGTATTAAGTTTTACCTACGTAAGACTAGTATATTTATAAATAAATTAAATACATATTATACTTACAAACTACAAACCCGTGAAAAATTTTCTTATATTTTAACAAAAATAATCCATCAAAACTGAACAAAACATAGAATAATACTTATTTTTTTATAAAATTAGATAATAACTGTAATATATTTCTTATTAATTTTTAAAATTTGCTGATGATGATGGGAATGACAAGTTAAAATTTGAAGTATATCTTAGTATATCTATGGTAACCTAGTGTATGGGTCAACCAAGTGTGTGGTTCAACTAATTGTGTAGAGTTTACGATTTGATAACTGTCCTCATACATATTATGCTCTAATTCTGTAATTCCAGGCCTCATGGTGCTCGGGTATCAGGCGTCGTTGAAGAAACGCCAGGAAGACTGGAATACGAAGTAGCTCTTTATAAGGAAGCACCAGCAAGATTAGCTGCCAATATCAGTTCCGAGTTACCAGTTGATCAAGCTGTACCGATAGGTACAAAGTTACAGCTTAGAGCTAGGATTAATCCTAAATCAGGTATTGTAATTTCTATTCTTTCTCTGTCATAGCTCAAGTTTCTTTAGCTACAACGCCATTGATATACGTCAGCTAAAGCTGGCGTATATTTTTTCAGCTATTTTAATTTTTCAGCTATTTTTATTTTAATATTTTTTTGTAACTCAATCAATTGAAGTAAAAAATTATTCCCCTATCATAATTTTCTCAGAGAAATTGGGTAAATAGGTTAGGATAATATTGTCAAATTAAGACCTAAGACCTATTCGTAGATGCTAGAAGTAGACCGAGGAAATGATGATAGACACGGATCCGCAAAGGACAATCCTTCTCCAAGGATCCTCTAAAAGGGGAAAATGAGAGAAAAGAGCAGGGCCCTTCCCCCTCCCCAAGTCTGAGTGGTTATTAAATTCATTACATAGTAAAAATATTTATAAAAATTTTGTATTCTATTGTAGCCTGGAAGTACGTGAAGTTGATGGAAGTAGCTGTAAGTCCAGATCCAGATGAAGCGCATGCTCCAGGAAGTGTTTCTCTAGTCACAGGAGGGTAAGCATTTCTACTGTAGTAATTGCTGTATTTGTGTCCTGGTAGCATCCAAAGAATACATAGATGAAGAAAGATGGTTCTGGTATTTATTATTTCAAACAAGAAAAAGTTAGTTCCGTAGCCAGTTAACAGGAGCGCTAGTGTGTAATTTGTAAGTTTAACCATGCCAACTACGAGAATGCGCCACTGTCGTCTTACTTTCAGCAAACTACTTCTAACACAAAACTGACTTTCAAATATTTGCTTTATACGCGCTAAGTTTCATCTCATTATCACTGTCAGTTTAATTTTTATCAAATGACCTGCAAACGTTCCTTAAAAATTTGAAAAATAATTTAATTGGATTAAAATTAGGTACAATTGTATCTCTTTAGGTAACAAGTAAGTATACCAAGTGTCGTTTCAATACGACTAGTATATCTAAGGTTTTTGATTAATCATAAAAGTTAAGCAGCATCGAGCGAAGTCATTGCCTGGAAGGGCGACTGCAGGGAACAAAACTAACGTATTTACTATCAGAGAATGACCGAAGCGAGTCCAAAGACGTTTTGCTGTATACATTTGGTGATTTTTATATTCGGAGGACGAGCGAAGCGAGTGCGATGTACTGAAGATGAGCGTAGTGAATCCAATGTGGTGAGATAAAATTTCAAAGTACCCCGTACCAGATTTTTTAACTTGAACTTTGATATATATAATTAGATATATATATATATATATATATATATATATATATATATATTAATATATATATTATATATATATATATTTATATATATATATATATATATTATATATATATATATATATATTATTATATATAATATATATATATATATATATATATATATATAAAATATCTTTAATTTTAAATTTACAGATGCCGAAACGGTGATTTCGTCTCGATCATACCACACCAACCAGCCAGATACAGAGAAAGACCTAATGAAGTATTTTTAGACTTTGAAGCCTTCCTACTTAGCTCCATGAGAGAGAGATCGACTTTGTGGATCCACTCCCAGATCAAAGCTTGCATGGATCCGTTGGACTGCCAACCCGTAAGTCACAGCTTTATGTATACTTGGTCAGTCAAAAGAACATGGTATTAAAAACATCTGTGGATGTTATCTTGGCCCTGAGATTGTTTGTCCCAACTCAGGATGATCTCATCCTTCAAATATGTTGTGTTTAAACTCAATAACAAGCTTAACCAATGCCCCTGTTATTGACACACGAATAAAATCAGTTGACAGCCCGCCAAAATCTCAATGCTTCACCTCCTTTTTTAACAAAAAAAAATCCCTTTCTTTAAGTAACAAAAAATCCCTACTCTGGAAACACTGTAAGTCATGTAATGTTTTGAATATTATAATTTGATTTTATTTTATATCGTATTTTTTATTTTAAAAAATTATTTAATCACTTTTTTATTAAAAAAATTGTTGTATCTTTTAAAGTTGCTAATTAAGTGTTGCTTTCACTTTGTTCGGAATTACGTAATGCACCATGAGGGGAAAAAACCGACGCAAGGTTATAAATTTTAAACCAGTGTTGTCTTTTTATGATTTTATTTAGGAAAAAAATAATTTTTTGTACCCAGGTTGGCATGAGGTGGAGAGGAAAGGGGCGTGGTCAATCTTAACCAATAGAATTCATTCCCTCACAGATTTTTTACGCGCTGTCAACTGGTTTTAGCCATGTGTTATACTATAGTAAAAAACGGGATTTGTTTAAATTATGTTATATATGTCAATCAATAAAACCAGAACTAATGCCGATAATAAATTTTAAGCATCATACTTGTGTTAACCATACTTATTAGTACACGTGTGTACTATTTCAGTACGATCAAACTATTTGGCAGCCATTCAGGAAGGAATAGTATTTCCATGTTGCTTGAAAATTATTCACCATACTTTTGGATCCATCCTTATAATTCCAAAAAGCCGTGTTGTTATTCATTTGTTACAAAAGTAAATTTTTGGACTGTGTGATATATATTTAGAAATTTAAATTTCTTGAAGACTACAGTCCTTTATAAATATTAATTTATTTAATAACCTTTACATAAATCTTCACAACGTTTCATTGAGCGAAGCTCAACATTCAGGTGAAATCAAATGAAACTAAATTTGTAATGTAAAAAATTTTTTATAAATGAAATATAAAATTTAAATTAATTTAGAAAATGACAGAAAATGTCAGTAACCAAAATATTAAGGAGGCATAGACAGATTATTAAGATAACGGTGATTTGTAGACGGAGGCACTGTATTTTTAGGGGGTCTTTTTAAATTTAAAATATTTGAATAAATTGGATTATATTGTTAGTATCCTGTTTTTATTCATGGTGTGGGATCAGTTTTGATGTAAAGACTTTCCAAAATGCGCGTTTGTTCAAATGTTTTCGGAATGTAATACTTAACATTGTCGTTATCATTTTATGTTTTTCTTGGTCATATGTTCCGCTATAGCTGTATTTGTGTCTAAATTGTCTGCATTTTTTATTATGGACCCTAAGCCTGTTTAGAAATAACTGTGAGGTTCACCGGTATATGTTTTATCACAATTTTTACAAGGAATTCGATAAACTATATTTGAACGGTCTAAAGTTGTAATAGGATCCTTGATTTTTGAATAAAACGAGATTTTAGATTAGATGGATTTTTTGAAGATGGAAAGTCTTTACATCAAAACTGACCCCAACACCATGAATAAAAAACAGGATACTAACAATATAAATAGCATTTATTCAAATATTTTAAATTTAAAAAGACCCCCTAAAAATACAGTGCCTCCGTCTACAAATCACCGTTATCTTAATAATCTGTCTATGCCTCCTTAATACTTTGGTTTACTGACAATTTCTGTCATTTTCTAAATTAATTTAAAATTTTATATTTCATTTATAAAAAAATTTTTACATTACAAATTTAGTTTCATTTGATTCACCTGAAGATGTTGAGCTTCGCTCAATGAAACGTTGTGAAGATTATGTAAAGGTTATTAAATAAATTAATATTTATAAAGGACTGTAGTCTCAAGAATTAAATTCATTTGTTATGATTATCTTGTGGCAGGAATACTGTTTGGATCAGTTCGAGCCATCAGGACACGGTAAAAGAAAGAGGAGGCAAATCTCAAACAACAACACAATGACAGGAGATAAGGTCATCAAAGCTGGTGATAAGCATGATAATACAACAACTCACTTTACTAGGTTTAAAGAGAACATCGGATACACTGTACTCATGCCTGGAGGTAAATATCATTTAGATACTCTTTATTGATGTCAAAGACACTATACTTTATATATATATATTATATTATATAATATAATTATATATATATATATATATATATATATATATATATATATAAAATTGCCCTCACAAATATTAATACTACTACAAGTACATAAAATTATTAGTTACAATAAAAAAAATACAAGGAACAAAAAAGAACCATAATGAATAACAAGAATATTAAAAGAATTTTAAATAAAAATTATGTAAAATATCTAAAAATTTTGATAAATAAAAATATAAATCACTTTAATTAAATGATAATTAAAAATAATTTATTGCAATAAATAGTGCATAAAAATTATTTTGGTAATAAAGATGGGAGAAAAGAAATTATAAATATATAATAACATGAAATAATAACAACGATAAAAATATTGTAATATTTACACTTAATCATAATCAACATGAAAAATCAAAAAAAGACGTCTTCAATGTATTGTTGTGATACCATCTCATGATAAAAGCTCCTGTATCCTTCCTCTATGGTATAAGACATGGTTAAAATCAGTTTACTGCGTGGGAAAATAATGGGAGGGAGCCAATGAGGTTACAGTCTATCTTTAAGTTTAAAAATCCCGAATGTCATAAGCATTTTGGGGATTGACCAATCTGAGAAGCCGCTGCCAAACCCTCACTTAAAAAAAAAGATATCCCTACCACCATAACCGCTGTAGGGAAATAACCTTCTTCCCGGCATTCATTTACTTTGTATGTGTTTACATCGTTTTGAAAACTACTTTCAAATTAATCATAAAATTATATTATATAATAAAACTACACAAAAGAAATGTAAGAAAACATCGCCAAAAAATACGGGTAAAATAAACTCATTTGTTTACATAGTTTTTTCCCGCTTCCTTCTTGAAGGGATTTTTTTCTTTAGAATTGGCGGCGCCTAAACTGACCTGTCAAGATTTTTAAAGTAGTCGATAGACTGTAGTCCTGGATGTTACACCACAATTCTATATCAGGCCAACTTCATTGGTTCTTCAACAGTATTTTACCACGCTGCCAACTCATTATAACCGTGTGCTATACTATATTATTACAAGTCTTTTTGATTGATATAATCAAACCAGTATGTTAAACATTTGCTACTAATGACCTAGTAGTGGCTTCTACTATTGATGGCTTTACGTAACATGATAAAAGCTTAGACTGCAAGCTCAATTCCGGTCCAGCTTCTAAATGAGAGCAGATGCAGGGTACTTGTAGCCACAGAAACTTGGTGACAAAAGTTATTCGTGGGGGTAGCTTACTTATTAACTAACTAATTAACTTATTTCTCAGTGCTCTATCGATCGTATGACCTCAAATTCTTAGTCAGAATATAATTTATTTTTTACAGACGTATACTCAGAATCAAGCAGCGGAGATTCGTGTCAATCAATGGTGCTGCTAAGTGCTGCTCTTGGGTCAATGCTATTTACAGCAGCATTCCTCATGTGCTACCTTGCAGCGCGTCTTCACACTCTACATCAGCGGCAGACTCTAAAAATGTCACCATCGCCCTTCCCATCCAGATCCAATCTAACGTGATCACAACGTGACTAAAACCGTTTAGATTATTCGGTACAGTTAACACATCGTGTTAATATTTCAATTTATAAACAATATTGACATAGATGGTTTATTATTAATTAACTTTAAGTAACCAATGTTGACATAGATGGTTAATTGTTAATTAAAGTTAATTAACTTTTAGTTAAAAAATATTAACATAGACGGCTTTCTCCCTAGTTTTTATGTATCACCACTGAGAAAATATACCTAGAGAGGCCACTCAGGGTAAATTATTTCATACGAAATAATTTACTTGTTTACTAATTTACTTGTTGCATTACAGTGGAGAACACTTCAGGTGGACCAACATTAAATAGTTAAAATTATAGAAAAACATTGTGAATGACTTTCGAAAATAGTCTATAACCTCAGTAAATTGACTAATCCAATCTGTTTCAATTCACCAGTTTTGTTATGGCCATTATTACCATTGAAACTTGTACTTTAGAAGAACTGGTAACTTTTTAAATTTAAATTTTAACATATCACAATAAAACCTGTTTTGGAAAGTAATATTAATGTTAAGAAATTTGATACCAGTATTACTATATTCCCGCGACAAAATTATTGTTTGATATATATTATAGATTTGTGTTCATTACCTCAACAAATTATTGCTTTTAACACGTCTAACAATAGATCGGAGGTAAATTACCAGAATATGGTGGTATTTTTATCGAAATTCTGTGATGTATGTCTAACAATAGCTCGGAGGAAAATTACCAGAATATGGTAATATTGTTATTGAAATTTTATGATATATGTCAAACAATACCTCAGAATTTAATAGAATTTTCACAACAGTCAATACTATGGTATAATCCAAATTTAACTATTCACTGTTACTAAAAGTGGCAACAAATATGGCTACCAAAAAAATGTATAAATTTTAACTTTTTTTCTTCGCACTAGTAAGCTTATAGATGGTAGAAAGCATTTTCAAAATGCTCATTTTGAAAGCATTTTCACAATTTCAACATGATCTAGGACCATTTTTGCCTATATTTTTTAGGATTAAATTTTGGCATTGTTATACTTCTGAAAATTGTACTCTGTATATCATCAATTATTTAAAATATCCATCTATGTTAATATTATTATTATTAACACAAATTTATTTATTTCCGAAAAAGTGACGTTTTTCAAAAACAATTTTGCTCATAATCAAAGTTCTTAAAAATCATTTTTACTAACAAATTTCTCATTAAGAGAATTTGCACAAGCAAAGCTCTCCTAAGAAAATTTGCGGAAGCAAATTTCTCCAAAGAGCCAAGTTCTACTAACATAATTCTCCAAAGAAAATTTGGACGTTTAACTTTTTCTTTGAGAGTTTACACTAAAAATGTTTCAAAATAAAATTTTAAAAGAGCTTTTTATTTTTTTTAATGTAATATTATTTTGAAACGTCTAATAGTTTAAATTCTAAGATAATTACTTCAAATTTATATTTAATATCTTTGTTCCACCGATTTAAAAAAAAATTATTTACTATTTATTTAACATTTACTTAAATCAAAACATTAATTTTTGTATTTAACAGTTTAGTATTTCTTCTTAATTATTTTTATTTCATTACTTTTTTTATTTAAATGTTTTTCATTACTTTTATTTTGTTTTATTGTTTTAAAAATTTTAGGATGTATTTATTAATAAAACAAGTATAAAGCTATAAACATAAATAATTCTCCGAGTCTCGCAGCTTAGGGATAATGTTTGCGGAAACTACCTTGGGTTGTACTAAAAAAAAAAAAAAATAATAATAAATATTGTATGATCTTCAAGTATTATAATAAATGCTATTGTAAATTATTTTATTATTAGTTTATGTTATTAAGTCGTATTGATTATATAAAATATTATGTATAATCTTTTTAAATCTGATATATGTCTCATTATGCGATTAATTTGATCATAGGCGATTGATAGGCTACGTTTGCGAGTGTTAACCAATTACATCGATCTGATCAAAAGCCGTTTTCCGACATGTTAATTACGATTAGTAGGCAGAGTTTGTCGGTGGACGTTTCTCAATATCGAGGTGGCTTTGCTGATCAAAGTGACTAAAAAGGTGGGTAAGGTACAATGGACCCAAATACGAGGTCTAAGAACCTAGGAAATTATTTCCTCCGAAATAAAAAAAAAAAGGTGGGTAACTTGACTCAAGTCTACCAACATGTTTATAAGTTTCACAATTTTTTGTTTGTTTGGCCTTGAATGAAACTACTTTATTTTAACGATACAATACGTTGGTATTAGTTACTTTCTGTTAAATTACACATTATTAAATTGATTGAAACGGTGGTAAATAAATTTGCAAGTTAATGAACAAAATGCTCTGTCAAAACGTCAAATAATTGCCAAACAGTCTTATGAAGACTTTTTTGCTTTGTATTGTCTTTCTATAAGTTCAGAAGTAGGCCTCTGTTTTTTTAATTATATAATAAGATAGAATTATTAAGTTGTAGACTTAATAACCTGGAGTTGTAGACTTGCTGCTTTGTTAGGATTAATAAACATCAACACAAGAAATTAACAAGATTTTCAAAGTAAAGTCGAGTATATCAAAACGCAAACAAATGTCAAACGTGCTGTTTTGGAAAAGTTATACCAGAAACTTTGAAGTTACCTGTTTGTCGCCATCCTGTTAACTCTGATCAATTTGGTGGTAGGGGTCAAATAGCCGCGTGACACTGACCAATTCAGATGGATCGGTTCACACTCGCAAACATACTCTAAGTTAAAAAGTCATACACGTCATACACGTTTCATAAGTATTAGGCTCTAAGATGTCCATGAGATGGTTTTGTGTGAATTATGTTTTGATAAAAAAAGGTCAAACACACACAGACAGATATATTTATATATACTATAATATATATATAGATATATATATATATATATATATATATATATATATATATATATAATATTATATATATATAAATATATATATATATATATATATATATATATATATTATAATATTATATATATTTAGGTATGCTAGGTATTTAATGTTATCATACATCAGATTTGGGCTCTATAATATTTTTTAACTATGACGACATTTTTCAATCTATTAAGTCTTACAAGTGTAGATTTATTAAATATATTTATAAGTCTCTTCTGGGTATAAGATATGTGTAAGTTTTAAAAAAATAAGTTGTACATACTTCTTTTTTAGCTTTATGTTGAAATATTGAAAAAGTTTAGTCATAATATTATGTTTTTATAGTTTAGCTTTTAATAAATATAGAAATTATCTGTGTAATGTATATTATGCTTGGCTTAACATTAAGTTGATGCTTAGTATACGCCGTGCTTTTGATTAGACTTTCGATTCTAATCTAACTAGAATCATTAGTTGTTTTGACGGAGATTTTGAGGTATAGACTCACCATGAGGTTTAAAAAACACACTAGAATTAAAAACAATTAATATATTGTCGACCACAATAGTATACAAAAAATATAACTGACCAGTTTCGACTTTACGTCATCATCGGAGCTGATGATGACGAGTCTGTAAACAGACGATCTGATGGTGAGTCTGTAAACAGCTCTGATGATGACGTGAAGTCGAAACCGGCCAGTTACAATTCTCGTATATACTATTGTGGTTGACAGTATATTAATTGTTTTTAACTCTAGTGTTTTTTTATTAAACATCATGGTCTAACTAGAGTCTTTGAATAAAGAAGAAATGATAACCACTTCTTCAATTATCTAGCAATAATGTCTCTAGGACACGTTTCACCAATACCGGCGGTGCGCCAAAGCCAGTGGTCAGATAACACAAGGAGGTCATTATTGGGTAATCTTTCAGATCATTAGATACCTCGCATTTTAGCTAAAAGTCTCTCTTTATGACCTGACTGAAAAGTGACTTGACTTCGTTCATCAAGAAGTCAAGGAAGTATTAAAGAAGTTTCAGTCATCAACTTTAACTTTAATTAAACCATAAAATAAATAACAGCAACTGCAGTCTCTCTATACATAATTAGCAGAGTCGGCTTTTGGCAAAATGCCATCAACAAGCTTGACAGCTCTGTTGATGGCATTTTTGCCTCAACAGCTCTGTCAATAACTAAGTTTGTTGAGTGAAGAGATGTGCTTATCGTTAATTTTTTTTAATAAACAATTTAATGTGGTATGTTAATGTGTCACTTAATGTTTTATTATTAAAAATAATAAAATTTATCTAAATGAAAATATCTAACTTTTTAGTAATAATAATTGAAATCTAAAATGGTATTTTTAATTGTACTTTGAGGCATATTTTTTAACCGTTTAAGAACCCAAAGTGAGACACAATTTAAAGGATACGATTCTGACTTACTTCTCAAATTTTACTTCATTATTTTAGGCCATTAAAAATTAAAGCAGGGCTCTGGGTTGGGAGGCTAAGCCTGACAAATAGGCCTCGTAATTGGGCCCTTCTTGCCCTAAAAGAGGGCTCAGAATGAGGAGGAAATGCCAGGCTAATTAACCACTTAGTTGAGCCCTTCTAGGCATAAATCAGAATTTAAAAATGACAAAATTAAATCAGAAGGTAAGTGGGGCATTCAATTTTTAATATCTTTCTGAGAACTACAGATTTTTACATTTTTGTATTTTTATCCCATTTTCAGTAGAAAGACCTTAAAACCCATTAATTAGTTTTAAGTTGTAACTTAGTCCGTTCTCATTTATTTTCGACTTTAATTTAAGTTTAATTTAATTAGATTTTATTATTTATTTGAGTTATGCTTAACTTTTTACTTTTCCTCATTTATACCGTAGGTGTATAGAAAAGTATTGTGTTAGCAAAAGAATACAATACCGGGATGTCACCGGAATTATCCGTTTCAGGTGTTTTTAGGAACACCTGAGTGGTTTTCACAAAGTTGTCTGTCTGTGTGTGTATCTGTTATTATCGTATCTCCCAGTGTATTTATGCTCTTAAAAATGTATGCTGCTAAAAATCAAGTCTAGTTGCGCTATGATTAAAAATAATTTTTAATGACATTAATGTACAATAATGACTTAGCAAAATTTATAAGACACGGAAAAATGTTTCGATTGATTTGAGATTAGGCACGCATGTAGTCATATATAAGACCAACATATGTGTCACGTTTCACCTCAATATCAGCATTAGTTCAAATTGCATTAAATAACTTGCGTACACGTTTTTTAAAAATTGTAAAGAAAAAGAAAATAATTAAATCGAGTTGAAATTTGTTTCATGCATACTTCTTTTCGTAATAAATGAGTATAATACGTTTCGTTTGAATGCGGTTGGCGGTTGGTAAACCTACGGTTTTTGTTAAATCATAAAAGTTAAGCAGCCTCGAGCGCTCAATCATTCTATGGGTGCCTGCTAGAAATGAAACGAATGTATTTACGTGCTGCAGTACATTTATTGACCTTTATATTCTGAGGACGAGCGAAGCGAGTCCGATGTGGTGAGGAAAAGTTCCGAGGTGCCCCGTACCCAATTTTTTATTATTTTGTTTAATTATTTGTTCATTATTATTCATAAACTTAATTGATTTTATTATTTTTTTTCAATTATCATTATTATATTATTACGTTCTCGTAAAATTATTTATTTTTAATTTACTGTGCTTGTAGTTTATTTAAGTTTAGTATTAAATTAATTAAAAGTGTTAAAAAAATGTTTTTTTTTTTTTAAATGTCCTTTACTGACTGTAGTATGCAGGGTGGTACATTTCAAATGCATTACCCTTATTACTCAGCTCTATACGGAGCTATAGAGATAAAATTGCTATCTACCCCCCATTAAGTCGGCCATTAGGAGTTTAAATACCTAATTATTTTTTTCGTAATAGTCTGTCACGTATAGTAATCTGACTACCGAAATGTGTTTTTCTAAGGTAACCGTAAAAAGTTAAATTGAAGCAAACCGTTATATTGATCATTTCTGAAACTGTGTCATATCCTGAACAATTTTCTATGTATTAACTTATTGAAAATAATAAATGGTTTTTCATTTATTTATTTATTTAAGACAGGTATTAATAGCGAACTTAATGTTAAGAAATTATTATTGTTTTAACGTAAACAATATGGATTTACTAATTAAGTTATTTACTGTAAGATATGATTTATTGTAGTGATCTCTCTTGTTTGAATTCACGCGCCTGCACGGCAGGTCTATATTTAGTTAAAAGGTTTATGGTTGACCTGGCTAACCGGCCCTCATGGTAGAGGTAACAGCTGAGGGTTTGGTGTAACCTTCTAATCGGCATTTGCTAAATTTTAACTATTTTATTTAATTATGTTAGCGATAAGTAAGTTCTGAGCTCATGAATCTATTAACTATGGGATATATAAGGTAACTCAGTTTAAAGTTCCGATTTATAACGTGTTGGATACAAATCACAGGACGTGAAAGTTCCGTCATATGTAATAAACCGCTGACTAGGCGCAAATAGACAGCTGGACTTCAGCTTCATAGTTGGCAATTCTTTCTAAGAAGAACAAAAAGAAACGAAGAAACCCAAAGAAGAACGAGAGAACAGTTGTGATAAGAATTCATTTCTAAACAAAAGATTTTCCCCATGTATTAGCATAGGACAAATTTTTTAGGAGGTGTTTTTTAATATAATTTATTGTATTTAACTCTTGAAATGTTATGAAATCGAAAGTTGGACATCTATATTTTACGTTAGGAAAGAAAACAAGTGTGGTTTGTTCGATTTTTCCGAATAAAAATACGGTAGTGAAATGTGACCTTTTTTTGTGCATTTTGGACTCTCCGTTTTTTGACTTTTTAATAATATTATCATATATTTAACTCTTGGAATGTTGAAATCGAAAGTTGGACATCTATATTATCGAAAAGAACAAAATGAGTGAGGTTTAGTAGATTTTTTCTGAAATAAATACGGTAGTAAAATCTAATTTTGTTTACATTTTGCACTCGTTTGTTTCTGGTGTTTTGTACTATTATTGACTTCTTATTAAGATAATATCGTATATTATTGGTTTTCAACGACAAAGGTAATTCGTTTATACTGAAAGAAGTATGTATATCAGCATTTGTGGTATGGAATATTAGTAACTTTTGTTGATAAGTTGCTCAGTCACTTCTGTACATTGATGCCGTGCATAATTTAAGTGAAATGTCGACATCTTCTATTCATTTGTATAATCTAGAAGACGTGCATGCTAGATTTTTGTTAATTAATAAAGGATGCATGGAGACATTGGCACAAGTTGAATCAACTTCAATGCATAAAAATTACTGTTGTAAGATGTCAAATGTCATTTACTCAATTTATGTTAAAAAAAAATAATCTGTCAATATATAACTGTGCAAGAGACACCTAGGAAATATAACAAGCAAAATGCAATACTACACCTGGGATTTGTTCCATCATTTGACATTTGTCTTCATTGATGGCTCTACATAACGTCATGCCTCAAGTTTCGTCACGTTTAACTTTATCAGAGGGCCGACGGAGCCTGAACTCACTGTAACCTTTGAATTAAAATTCCAAAGAAATATAATGTGAAGTATTTACTAGAGATGAGCGGTGCTCTCTTACCACCATCATGCTTGGTAAGCAAAACAGTATCATTTGATACTACCGAGTTTTGAAAAACATGAATACTCCCACAATATAACTGATCGAAGAGACACCTAGGAAATTTAACTTGCAAAATGCAATGCTACAAATTATCTATGTTCATAAATGATATTGTAATGTCAAACTTTTATGACTCACAACAACTGCGAAGCTATGCCACCTCAAGAAAGTCAAGTTTCATCACGGTGAAGCCTTCACGAGCATCTGTTGCAACCTTCGTTGCGACTGTAAGTCAACTATTTTATTCTTAATTAGGTTTAAACTTGTATTAAACCTTTCTTTCATTGTTAAAATTTTATATTATAATAAAATTTAGTGAAATTGATTCTTCTATTTTATTCTAATTTCTCTACCACCTACACCAATTTGGGTGGTTTGTCATATAGGTGCCTGGGCCACCCTAAAATCTATAAGATCTGATATACCTTAGCTTGAGCTTTGTTTCAGTCAAACACATACCTGACTGAGGTGTCCATCAGTGTCAAGGCAGACAGCATACAAATTTGTGATAATTATTTGTTGTTAAAAATAGTTTTCTTGTTTTTTGAATCGAGAGAGGCATCACATGTGTGGTTCCCAGACTTCTCAGGATATATGAATGAATTTCTTGTAAACCTCATTACCTCAAATAGCTGATGCAATTTTAAACTTAACCAGCAAAAAGACTACAGCATTTGAATATTGTGTAATAGTGTAATAGAAATACTGCCTCCGTGGCCGAGGTTGTTAAGGCGATAGTCTTTACACTGACCTTTGACCCATCCCAGGTTACGCTCTCAGTTGATAGAAGGTTATGTTTAATATATTATCGCCAATTTTGAATACAATTTGAGGCGTAACGGTTGTACTACACCCGTAGTGGTTCCGCAGGGGTTATCACTGATGAGCTACAAGGCTCTAAACGGGCATTATTATTATTATTTTAGGGTAATAGAATACCGTGTTTCTATTTGCGGGATAGCAAATTTAATGAAACTTGAGATATGACTTCTAATGTAATTCACATTTATAGTTCATGGCACCTTCCTCTTTGCCAGGTTTTATTTATAAAGACTTCAATTATTGAGAGGGTTATAATATCACAAACTACAAAATGACAATTACTGTATCCACAGAATCTATCTGCATTTGATTACAGTAGGTATGACTGATCCTTTTTTCAGTCTAAATCTTTTTGTGGCAGAACATTATGAATTCTAGTAGCATCTAAAAAATTTCAATTTGATAATTTTATATTGTTAGAAATGTGCAATACATAAAAAAAGTCTCAAAGGAAAATTGAGACGATTCCTCCAATTTTTATGTATGCATGATAAGCAAAAATAGGGCAGATATCAATCATGAGTCTGTTTAAATTGTAGAAAAAATTGAGTAGTCATGAGTCTGTTTTTTGAACAATCCTTTATTTACAAGTATACATACAAAAGAAAAAGGAATACAAAAAAGTTAACACAAAGTATACAAGTAACCCACTTGTAAAGGCAAAGCCTGAGGGGGGGGGGGTAGAAATTGTAGATAAACAGATCTTTTAATGAGAAATACAATAGTGATGTGCCAAATTGACTTTTAAACCGATTTTATATGAGTCGACAGTCGACTCAACAGATAATCGAGTGGATAGTTGATTCAAATCGCTTGATCTGATTAAAGTCGATTCGGTTCAATTCAACTTGATTCAACTCAAATAAATAAAAGCTGAAGCAATAAGTAGATTTAATTTAACATGAGTGGGTATACAAGCTGACATAGGATATTTAAATCAAAACTAGTCAAATGATTAACTTGGGCCAACTAAAATTATTTATTTCAAGTTAACTTAATTAGTCTTGTACCGACAGGAATAATACATTCTATAAATGTAAAAATAAAAACAAAGCATACTTGAGTTTATTTAAATCAGACTTAAGCCCATATGAATCAACTAATGTCTACTTCAATCGAGTCGATAGGGTCACCCTGGCTCCTATATGATAAACCTCCCAAATTGGTGTAGGTGGTAGAGAAATTAGAATAAAATAAAAGAATCAATTTCACTAAATTTTATTATAATATAAAATTTTAACAATGAAAGAAAGGTTTAATACAATTTAAATCCTAATTAAGAATAAAATAGTTTGACTACAGTCGCACGAAGGTTGCAACAGATGCTCGTGAAGGCTTCACCGTGATGAAACTTGACTTTCTTGAGGTGGGCATAGCTTCGCAGTTGTTGTGAGTCATAAAGTTTGACATTACAATATCATTTTATGAACATAGATAATTGTAGCATTGCATTTTGCAAGTTAAATTTCCTAGGTGTCTCTCGATCAGTTTATATTGTGGGAGTATTCATGTTTTTCAAAACTCGGTAGTATCAAATGATACATGTTTTGCTTACCAAGCATGATGGTGGTAAGAGAGCACCGCTCATCTCTAGTAAATACTTCACATTATATTCTTTGGAATTTTAATCAAAGGTTACAGTGAGTTCAGGCTCCGTCGGCCCTCTGATAAGTTAAACGTGACGAAACTTGAGGCATGACGTTATGTAGAGCCATCAATGAAGACAAATGTCAAATGATGGAACAAATCCCAGGTGTAGTATTGCATTTTGCTTGTTATATTTCCTAGGTGTCTCTTGCACAGTTATATATTGACAGATTATTTGGTTTTAACATAAATTGAGTAAATGACATTGACATCTTACAACAGTAATTATTTATGCATGAAGTTGATTCAACTTGTGCCAATGTCTCCATGCATCCTTTATTAATTAACAAAAATCTAGCATGCACGTCTTCTAGATTATACAAATGAATAGAAGATGTCGACATTTCACTTAAATTATGCACGGCATCAATGTACAGAAGTGACTTGAGCAACTTATCAACAAAGTTACTAATATTCCATACCACAAATGCTGATATACATACTTCTTTCAGTATAAACGAATTACCTTTGTCGTTGAAACCAATAATATACGATATTATCTTAATAAGAAGTCAAAAATAGTACAAAAACACCAGAAACAAACGAGTGCAAAATGTAAACAAAACATTAGATTTTACTACCGTATTTATTTCAGAAAAATCTACTAAACCTCACTCATTTTGTTTCTTTTCGATAATATAGATGTCCAACTTTCGATTTCAGAACATTCCAAGAGTTAAATAATATGAATTATATTAAAAAAAGTCAAAAAACGGAGAGTCCAAAATGCACAAAAAAAGGTCACATTTCACTACCGTATTTTATTCGGAAAAATCGAACAAACCACACTTGTTTTCTTTCCTAACGTAAATATAGATGTCCAACTTTCGATTTCATAACATTTCAAGAGTTAAATACAATAAATTATATTAAAAAACACCTCCTAAAAAATTTGTCCTATGCTAATACATGGGAAAATCTTTTGTTTAGAAAATGGTTCTTATCAGTAGGTTACACCAAACCGTACTGTGGTTATCTCTAGGTTACCCTTGTCTAGAGTGCCTATATAACAGAGTGGAGCCATTGGATCAAAAATGGCGGCGGTCCGACATCTTTAACTGCAAGAGATAAGAAGAAAAAGAAGAATATAGAGCCGCTATATTTAAATATAAAAATCTTTTTTACTTTACTTAATAATTTTAGCATTGAATTTTTTATTCTTTGATCTTTTTATTACAGATTTTCATTTTGAAATTATTTTAATAATGCTTTTGAAGAAATATAATTATTTATTGTGTTTAATTAAGTTAAAGTATTTAATATTAAGTATTTAATTAAGTAATTGTGTAAACAAATTTACGTTTAGCACAATTATTTAAGAAAAACAATAGCAATAAAATACGAATACCACAATGCAACTAATATTTGCAATAAAAAATGTCTTTGTTCATAAAAAACAGTTTAAAAAGAAAATTTCACAGCCGATAACAAATGCAACGAACAGGAAACAGAAGCTTGTAGGGTAGAGTAACCTGATGCTTTGCTACATAACGGTAACCTAAACAGGGAAGGGATTGATCCAAGAATCGACCAATAGCTTTTGAGTAGCCCTATGGCTTCACTCTGTTATATAGGCACTCTACCCTTGTCCAGCTGTGGATTCCATCATATGTAATAAATCGCTGACTAGGCGCACCGTATCACATTCCACTGACCGAATTACTGTCTTGGCTGACGTTTGGTGGAACTTGGTAATATCCCAGAAGATTGGGATCAATTTAGATCGAAAGAAAACTTATGCTAGCATTGAACACCGGAGCCATGCTATTTGAATATATATTTCATCCTTTTAAGTTGTAATATTATTCATTTGTATATATTTTATTCTAATTTTAATTATACTTATTGAATTTATAATTATACTTATATGCAATTTGCAGAGCTCGGGTATCCGAAGTGTTGAGAGGTGGAAGTATAGCTTTGAGTTTGTATGAAATCATCTGTAATCCCTACCTTGTCTTTGGTAACACCCTTTAATTTACGTATTATTTTATTACTGTTGCCTATCTATTTGAATTTATGAATAGATTCAAGTTATTTTGCGTGCGCCTGCAGGTTTTATGGGTAGACTAAGTACGCAATACAGTTGTGTATTGCCTATATTGCCGCTGCACCACAGGGCCCAGCTTTAACCCAGCATACAGTTGACAAAATAGCTAAAGAAAGCAGGTTTAATAAGGAATTGACTATTTTATTTGTTAATCAATTCAAGACTCCAGTTAGAGATCTCGGCCAATAAATGACTCTGTGGTAAGCATTTGTCAACAATGGTTTATTAATTGCCAAATGGGTAATTTTTACAATGCGTTGTCTCCCACTTAGGTAAGGTACTGCGGTTTGGAAATGCTAGTAATCAGGAAAAGCATTTTATTTCTTCTATTAATAGACTTCGTTCCAATCACGATATTTGTAATAAATATTTATTTATGATTGAAAAAATGTCATGTCATCATTGTCACACAAAGGGGGATCTCAGGCATATTGTAATGTTTTTGTTCTAAATTTGTGGCAGAAAGAGAGGTTTTATTTAAGAAATTCCATTTGAGGTTTTCATGCCTACCTTTTAATTACATTTCATTGTTGGAATGCCATTTGGAATGGATTTATAAGGAAATAAATAATTTCCTTATAACCCGTAAGGATTCACCGAAACTAAAAAAGTGTCTAAAATTTCTGTTAGTCTCATCAAAATGGTATTAAACAAATACCATACAACAAAAACCTATTGTATTTAGTTGAGAGAATGTCATTTCTAGCAGGGTTTCTTTCAGTGGCTCTTCACCGGGTGGGGGTGGGGTAGGTATCTCAAAATTATGAGGGGGTACATCCAGTTGTAAAAATTTGTTGACCGGGGGAGGGGAATGTGCAACAATTTTTTTAATATTACAGCCAATAACTAAAAAAAGGTTTTAATTTGTCCCTAAACAGATCAAATCAAGCAAAACTTTATCCAAGTAATTATAATTTTCTTTAAAAAATTATTTAACTAAAAGAATCATTAAATTAGTTATTATTTTTTTAAATAATTAAAATTGCACATACGTAACACAATAATAATTTCTCATAAGTAACACTATAATAATTTATAACAATAAAATAAAGGTACCATTCATGAGTATATACAATACAGGGTGATAAATTTCAGATGCAACAAAATTAAATCCTTATAAATAAGGGTAAAACATGGTTTTAGACTTTTAAAAGTTGTCTCTACCTCCACAAAATTAACTGTTGCGAGTTCAAATTTACCATTAACTATTACCTAAATATGTCAATTTTGTTACTACTTTTGGTAATTTAAAAAAATTAAGTTAAAGGATACGGTAATATGGCCAATTTTAGAAACCGCATTAAATCCTAAAAAATTGATACTAATATCATCATATTCCGCAAGATGCTAGAAATTTATAATGTGATTCAATTTGATTTAAACAAACCAAACACATTCGGAGGTTTTAGCCTGATGTTTATATGAATGGCGTGTGACGTCATTGCAGGAATCGGTATAGGCGGTCAACATTGAAAATATACTATTTATTCCTGCAATGACGTCAATTTCGGACTATAACCTAAGATGTCAAAAAAATTGATTTCATTCATAAAAACTCTCCAATTGAATCACCTCATAAATTCTATCAGCTTGCATATTCCGGTATTTTTTGTTTTATTAAGCTTATTGTCTGACGTATGATCAACTTTTTTCGTAAATACAAGAAATAAATATTTTTATTTAAATTCTATAATTCATTATGTCCAACAATAGTGTGATGAAAAATTACTGATATTAGTTTCAATTTTTCAAGAATTTAATGTGATATATAGAGTAGGCAATATTACGGTATCTTATAACTTAACTTATCAAAGTTACCAAAAATAGTAACAAAATTACCATATTTGGGTAATAGATACCACACTAATAATCATAAATTAGAAGTTTGATCTCTACAAGTATTTTAAGCGTGACAAATTTCATTATTAGGTTAGGAGGCTATTTTTTGCACTGCTCCGCAGAATAGAGGACGTAAGTATTTAATTTTTCCTGCCGGGGGGTTTCCAGCTTGATTCAGGGAATTACCCTTCCCCCTTGAAAGAAACTGATTTTCCGCATGTAAGCGAAAGTAGACGAGTCTCTTACCCAATTTCTGACATCCTTGAACATCATTTAAACATTCCAATCGTAATCAAATTCAAATTCTAATTGCAAAAAATAACACATAGTAAGTATGATAATTTTTTTATTTACAATTTAAGATGTGTTCTATTTTAATATTATTACAATGTTGGATTCTTTATTACTGATTCATTGTAAGGAAGGGGTAGAGAGAGATGTTTAGTTGAATCTGAAAATCAAATTGCCATTCACTGATTGGATTGCCATCACTATAACAATGTCTTCTCAAAATATAATGATAATACAAGAAAAAATTATACAAAGGCACGCACATTTTTGCACAATAAATTGTATACATTTGAAATTATCTTGAGAAATATGTCAACAACAGATGTGGTCAAATGTGTAATTGGACTCAGCACTAGAAATACTTTTTTTGCATAAAATAATTTTCTTCAAACGTTCTTCATTTATGTGTTACCTCATTTGTATGTTCTTCATTTTAAAATAGTCATGATGGCCATTTTAAAAATCATCATGTATCTCCTCATGATTTTTTAAAAAATAGAGTTGGATTTTTCCAAAATGTTATCGGTTATTTCTTTCATAGTGCTTGATTTTTGTACTATGTTTTGTTTAAATTTGTTTAGCAATTATATGTTCAGACCTACATAGTGCATCAGCCATCCATTAATCCACACTTCCATGTACACATCTATCTACACATTTATCCACATTTCTATCTACACATCTATCCACACTTCCATCTACACTTCTAATTACACATCTATCCACACTTCCATGTACACATCTATCTACACATCTACCTAAACATCTATCCACACTTCCATCTACACATCTATCCTTATTTCAATCCACACTTCCATGTACACATCTATCCACGCTTCTATCTACACATTTATGCACATTTCTATCTATACATCTATTTACATTTCCATCCACACATCTATCCACACTTCCATGTGCATATCTATCAATACATCTATCCACACTTCCATGTACACATGTATATACACATCTATCTACTTTCCATCCTCACTTTCATGTAGTCATCTACCAACACATCCATCCATTCACACATCTAACCACACATTCATCCATTAATACAAACAAACACAGACTTCCTTCGATATTTTGAACTGTAGAAGCTGATACATGATTAATTTTATATTACACTGCTTCCCTTTCTTCCTAAGGGTATAGAAAAGTAAATTTTTGTATTATGGCAATTTGTTAATAGAAATTTCAGTAGTTAAAATCCCCTGAATACCAACCATTGGTTAAAAGCGTTTATCATTGTACAGACATTAAATTTAACTGAATTTGGTTTATTCTTGAGGGGGAGGATCGTCTTCTTGCAGTGCTGCTTCCGATGCTCCAGCTTCTTCTCTACTCTCACTATCCTCCTGACCAACCTGTCCAATAAATTATTAAATTTTACAATCAGTACATTTGGACGGTGGTTTGAAAATGGAACTTGTTTAAAACACGTTTTAAAACTTGCTTAAATAAAGGGGATACAAAATCCTAACCCAAGTGGGATTTGATCAACTTCGCTTAGGATGTTGAAACCAAGGATCATGAATTAAGGAGATGATACAATAAGGGAACTTCCCTTATCGAGCTAATGAACTTTATATGAGATGAGAAAAATATAGGAGCAAACTTATCTACCACTCACTGACTTAGCTAAACCGAGATAGATTCAATACTAACCATTGTAATTTCGGAAGTAGGAGCACTCCTCTGTATGTACTGGCCGTCTTCTGTTACTTGAATGAAGTCATCAGGTTCTGTACCGTCTGGGTACCTACAAAATACATAGACCAACAGTTCAGGTTTGTAGAAGAGTTAACAACATCAGGGGCACAGAGGAAGGATTATGTGTGTAAATGTAACATGTAGAATGTATCGGGACCGTCCTATCGAAATCGGGACGCTTAGCAACCCTTCACAAGGTTAGTATAAAGACATTTTAGAATTTACCTGTATAACCGCCTTATAAGAGCTGATTCCCCATCAATCTCCAAGAACTGTTCAACGTATTGATTACCGAACACGTCAACCTGCACACCCTCTGGTAGAGCTTCATCATCAGGAATAGCCCAGTGATCTGGCTCCACTTCTATATCCACCTTCAATTAAATATAAGCATTTTCATTGACAATCCGATGAAACAAATGTAAAACCATCCCGAATTCTTGTATGGTAAGTAACTGAGGATCTCCTCAGCCTAAGCACAAGCGACCTTAGAACAGTAACTGTACTACTGACTGGTTACTGTCACCTCTGAAAACGCCTCCATACCATTGGTATCTTTTAAAGGTAACCCAGTGTGTAGACTTTTGAATCGCAAACCGAAACTGCCTCTCACATACTTCTGAGATGTGAAGCCCTAGCCTTTCAAAGGTTCTCCAACTTTGGTAGCAGCACTCTCACTGAGTTTGACTCTACCAATGAATCACTGGTCAAGAAGATCCTAGACCTAGTCCGGGAAAAGGATTATTCCGACCTGGACCAATTAAGAGGCTTGTACACTAGACTTCCAGTCGCAGTGCAAATTGGGTCTATCCTCGACTCCAACCCCAATCATTAATTCTAATATACTAATTATATGGAATTTATTACTAATAATTGCAAGACAAGTGATAAATTAAGCTTTATTTATGACTTTGTTATTATGCTTAATAACTTTATTAATCACTTTTGCTGTAACACACACACACACACGCATATATTCTTAGAAGCAGATCTTACCTTAGGTGGAAACCACAACTCTAACTCCTTAGTTCCAGTCACAGTGTCATGACTGATGTAAACGGGTCCGTGTTGTGCTAGAGCTAGCATTGGATCGCTTCGTACTTTCTTAATCGCCATTACCATCTTTGTATCCCTGAAAAGTCATATGGTGAAATAATCAGTAGGTATACTAGATATCACTGGATTCCCAGCTGCTTCAACACTGGTGCATTAGTAATTTTTATCACGATAAAAACGCTAATTGGTGTCTGTACAAGACTGAGAGACTGCAAGTGTTACCAACTGTTTTTTTTAAACAAGTATTTATTTTTTGCCTTTAGTCTAAGTCTGTTATAACCCTTTGCACCTATAGCATCAGTATTATACTGATGCTGATACAGTCTTGACTATAATAGTATTCTAGAGTCTTGGATTTGAACTCATCATCAGTATTGATTGACCTAATCAACACTGGAATCCCAGCACTGATTAAAGTGGGGTAAGGGATGTTAAATGTTCTTCTTTTTGTTTCTTCAATGGCTTTGTACTGATGATGGCCTCTAGTATAGTTGGAAGCGCTATGCCAAGAAAGTTTTATTCAGAGGAAAGACTTTTCTTTTAACGATTTGTAATGAACGCCTTCCACACATCCTCGAGATGCATATGTAATATATTGGGTATGTAAGTGGTTTCTGTTTCGTTCTCCCGTCAATGTACAGCTGGTCTTGGATGTGAGAGTAGCTGTTACACGTGCAAGCAGTGAAAGTTTGTTTAAAACAGTGAAAAATTTGTAATAGGAGAATAGAAAATGCTAAGAGCTCACACTCATAGTAATTATATACTAATTAATTGTTTTCATAGATGACCAATTAAATAATATTTCATTTACAATAAGGATAAAACCATGATAAGTTTATTTTATAAAATATTAATATTAATATCCCTAATAAGAGCTCTGCTATATTATTTATATGAAAATGGGGCCCCATGCCTCATTGAAGTTTAGTATAGTCTATCTTAATGTCATCAGTTGCGGGGCCCCCAATCAGTGTTGTGCTGCATCTATTACCTACAAATGGAGCTCCATTAGAGCTTTGTATGCATAGAGATATATTACTAAAGGGGCTCTATTGGTTGAATTTTGAAACATCGAAAAAATCATCTGACCACCTTCGACTATCAATATAATCGAATAAACAAAAAAAATACACTGACTTATATATTAGAACTCTGAAAATATAAATCAAAACACAAACAATGTGCAGGAAGCCAAAAACAATTGATTTATTATAACCACAGAGATATGTATATTAGAGGAGGGCATAGCCTATCTCATTACATTAAGAGGCCTGAAACATCTTTTTGGGGCTCTCAGGGGCTCTGTGTAACCTCATTGAAACCTCTTCCAAGAGCAAGTAAAGGTTATTATAAATAATTTGTTTTCAGCTTTCCGCATATTGCTTTTATTTTGATTTGTATTTTTAACGTTCTACTATATAAGTTACAGTAACTTTATGCTGATTATTTGATGATGTGATGGTGGTCAGGTTACTTTTTCCATGTCTCAAAATTTAACCTATAGGGCCTCTCTAGTAATAATATCTCTATGTTTATAACATTAACTCACTCTTAGAAGAGGTTTCAATAAGGTTACGCAGAGCCCCAAAAAGATGTTTCAGGCCTGGCAATCAGGTCCTTCTAACATCATAAGTCGCGGGGTCCCCAGTCAGAATTGTGCTACATCTTTTACCTACAAATGGGGAGCATATTACATCGTTTCTTGACATTATCAAATCGACGAAACCGTAGTTAAATCCCGGTTTAATTCATCCCAGAGCCCCAGATATATCAAAAGGACATGCTACTAGATATTTTTTTACCAAAACTAAATAAATATTGTAGTTTCCCACAGAAGTTAGTACAATTTGATTTGAATATTGGCGGTAATTTTTCCCGGTATTATTTCAACCAATCAGGTTTTGTTTTTATAATCAAATGTTTTCGAATTACCTTTCTTTTACTCAATCTATTTACATTTAATAACAACCTTGTTTTCTTTTATTATTAATTATATTTCAGATTTTTAGCCATTTTATATCAAATTTGTCAATTTAAATAAATATAATACAAATTTTTATCGTAGCTTCACAGTTTTACCAATCTTGTGTAAGCTTACGCCATCTGGTTTCTTATTGGTCGGTTAGGAACTTTACGTCAGGTTTTTGGTTACGTAGTATTTTGCTAGATTTTTATTGGTTGTGTTCATTTGCGCTGACCTTCTAGAATTTTCGGTTTTCGTAAAAAGGCGTAGATAGGTCAGGTGTGTAAGAGCTTCGGTAAGAGTCACTTCGCGTCGTCATCTTTTGGTTAACTATTTGTAGTAATATGTTAGTATATATCCAAAAATCCCTGAATAGGGATTTTTGGACTCAGTTAATACGTAAGTTTATTTGATTCATTTTGAAACAAATATACAACAAAATATACAAATAAAAAACATATTTTTCTGACGAGGCGTTCCACGTGTGTAACTACCTCACCGGTTTCTTTTATGCGTTTCTAATACTTTTTTCTACTTTTTAGGCTTGATTTTGGCTGTTTTTTCTTTGCTGATTTTTTGAAGATGTTAGATTAGCTGAAATATAGACGTAAGTGAAACTTTTACGTATTTTAAGGCCCCGGGTTTATGTTAGATGCCTTGTACTCCCATGTGATGAGTTCAATTACTTCCGTACTTTTAAGTTTTTGGTACAATTGTTTTAAGTATACCTTTCTTTCTTTGGCTAGGTTTTCCTCTGACTAACTACCTGCTTAATATGAATTTTAAGTGGAAAAAAGACTTGTCACTGTAAGATCTCTTTATAAAAATTTAGACTTTGTCACGTGTTCTCGCCACCGGGGGTTAAGACCATAGAGATATATACTAGAGGGAGCATAGCCTATCTCAATGCATTGAAAGACCTTAAACATCCTTTTGGGGCTCTCAGGGGCTCTGTGTAACCTCATTAAAACCTTCTTCATGAGTGAGTTAAGGTTATAATAATTCAATTTTTTCCGGCTTCCCGCACATTGTTTGTGTTTTAATTTGTATTTTTAACTCCTACTACATAAGTTATTGTAATTTTATACTGATTATTTTAGTATATTTATGAGCGAAGGAGGTCAGGTTACTTTGTCGATGTTTCACAATTTAAGTTATAGGGCCCCTCTAGTAATAATATCTCTATGGAAAGAACCTTCTTCATTAAAGAAAAATCTTTATTTGGGGAACGACGCCATAACCGACCTTTATTATTTTTAATACAAATATCAAGAGACAACGTGCTAACAAGCAAAGTAAAGTCTACTACTTTTTACTATTTGTTTATAACCTACAAAAGTAAACCATCAGTAGGAAGGTAAATTTGTCTCAAGGATCTTGAATAAAGGTATGACGCGCTAAGTTGATTTGCCATTTGACAAAGTGACCCCATTCAGGAAAAAAGAGAAGTATCTATCACAAAACATATGCCAAAAAATCGAACAAAAAAGTTATTTATTTAAATGTTTTATTTGCCGTATAGTGTTTTTTACGCTTAAACCCTAAGGGTCATATTAGCGTTTTCCCCTCACTCAAATCTCACCTAAGGGTCATATTATCGTTTTCCGCTCACTAAAATCTCACCTAAGGGTCATATTAGCGTTTTCCGCTCACTCAAATCTCACCTAAGGGTCATATTAGCGTTTTCCCCTCACTCAAATCTCGCCTAAGGGTCATATTAGCGTTTTTCCCTCACTCAAATCTCACCTAAGGGTCATATTAGCGTTTTTCCCTCACTCAAATCTCACCTAAGGGTCATAAGCGGCTCACTCAATCTCACTAAGGGTTATTAGCGTTTTTCCTCACTCAAATCTCACCTAAGGGTCATATTAGCGTTTTTCCCTCACTCAAATCTCACCTAAGGGTCATATTAGCGTTTTCCCTCACTCAAATCTCACCTAAGGGTCATATTAGCGTTTTTCCCTCACTCAAATCTCACCTAAGGGTCTTTTTCTCAAATCTCACTCAATTAGCGCATTTTTTCCCTCACTCAAATCTCACCTAAGGGTCATATTAGCGTTTTCCCCTCTCTCAAATCTCACTTAACTAATCCACCTCAGAGTTTGTGCACACCTAATCATCTAGTAAGCACACCCTGCGTACATGGCGGCACAGATGACTAGTCAACAGTGTGCTCAGTTCATTTAGCCCAACCAGACGCTATCCAAACTCACCGCTCTGGCTACTGTCGCGACTAGTTTATCTAGACCAGCTAGACTCTAGCTAGGCTCACTGTTCTGGCTAGCGCCGACTACTAGTTCACTGTGTGCTTAGTTCATCGAGTCTTACTAGCTCCTCTGATCACATTAGTCTCACTTGGCCTGCCCTTGTTCAAACAGTCTCACCAATCTCATTAGCTCCTCTAGCTAGGCTCACTGCTCTGGCTAATCGAGCGCCACCCGACAAAAAACTCCGGCAACCCCGATCCATTCTTTAGCCCTGACATGAAAGTCAAAGTTTCTTAGGACTACTAGGAGACGTCTGTCTTCAAAAACCAAACACTTCGTTCCTAGTTACTAACGTTATTCATGTCACTGCCTTCACTTTCACTAACTAAGTTTTCGGAAATACGAAGGCTCTTTCACTGATGTGATCTTTCCGACCTTGATCTTGCCCGGCCAGCAGAACCTCAACTTATCGTGAGCTGGAGGCAACGGAAACGTGGATCCTGACTTGTGTTAGACGAAACAGGAATCAACCCCGCATTTGTGTATTAGCAGCCAAGGAAACCACGTAAAACCCTGGCTGGGTTGGCCGGCCTTGAATTTAAGACTTTCCGAGTGTACGGTACAAGAAATAACCTCATATTAACATTTTTTTTTCAAGCCGCAAAAGCTTGAGCTTGTTCGCTGCTTAAGTCTTCTTTTTATATTGTCTATTTTTTAAATAGTTTAGTTTATATCCTTAAAAAATACTGATAAAAGTCGTCTATTTTATGTATTGTAACCTCAACATTTCAAAATGCCACCAACTTTAGCGACTTAATTATCCCCAATCTAGATTAGTACTTACATGACTTTAGCCTGCCCCATTTTCTCAAGTTGATAAACTGTTTTGGCGACTTTCCTAGCTGATTCAGGGTCAGTGCTGTCGAAGTAAGCAATGTGAAGGATGTCTTCCATGAAAGGCTCCGATGCTTCCAGAATCTCTTTAGCTTTAGACGCCTCAAATATCATCACGTACTGAAAAGAAAATGACAAATATCGTCACGCAATGGAAAGAAAATTACAAATATCATCAATTAATGGATAGAAAATGACAAATATCATCACGCAATGGAAAGAAAATTACAAATATCATCAATTAATGGATAGAAAATGACAAATATCATCACGTATACTGGAGAGAAAATTAATATATATATATATATATATATATATATATATATATATATATATATATATATATATATATATATATATATATATAATCACGTGTTAGAAAGGAAATTACAAGTATCACGTACTAGAGAGAAAATTACAAATACCATGATGTACTAGAAATAAAATTACAAACATCATTTATGAGAAGAAAATTACAAATATCAGATTTTCACAGGTTGTAAAAAATATAATAAATTTAAAATAAAATATTATAAGGTTCGGTGTATAGAGTTGTGAACCATTTTTAGGGAATTTGTATGTATATACATATATATCCATTAACACGAAGAAAGTTAAGTATTATACAGTACAATAATCAGCTACCGATAAGCACTTAAAAACGGAGATTTAATTTTTACTTAAATCAAGTGTTTCAACATAGGCCTTACATTTTTCTACAATAGTTGATCTTGTCTTCTTGAATCTTCAAGAGTTAACCGTTACAGACAATCTTTGGCGAGATGATAGTTGTGGCGCCACTCGACACCAAGGATCTTCTACAACTTTGCTGAAACGATACTTTAACCCTCCACGCCCGGTCAAAAGTCCGTGGGTTAGAGCGTAGCATCTCTCACTGTCTGCAGCTTCACATTCATTTTTCAACTTTAGTTTCCACATGCCTTAAGCTCTCTGTTTTATATTCCTTTCTGGTTGCTCATCATATATTGTCCAATTATTTTTTTTCGTGTTTATGTACATTTTAATCTCTATATGTATAGAGTTATATGTGTACAAACTTTGTAAAAATATATTCTTGGATTCAAAAAGCCAATATGAATCGATATTCCCCCTCCATCCCCCACTACCGTCATCCCTAAATCTCATAAACGTAATTTTCACGATATAAATTTGCTAATATATAAATATGTACACAAAAGGCGGTAAAATAATGTTCAAAATAAGAATATATATATATTAGAAAATCCTGAAAAAATAACTTACACTAGGTGGGGGCAGCGAATCTTCAGGAATATGAAAGTCATCGACGAAACTCGGAAATAGAATTTTCAAAGCGGCAACTTTGGATATGAAAGAAATTGGTGTCCAGAGTGGTGGTATCACTTCTCCGTCCGGTCCTTCCCTCGTGTATGTTCGACAAACTCTGAGACAATACGAAAATAGAAGTAATTACTCAAGTAATGCGTGCATACCTGCAAGTAATCCGTTCATACCTGCAAGTAATCCAAGCATAACAGCAAATATTGCGCGCATACCTGCAAGTAATCCGTGTATACCTCATAATACCGTCGACACACTTCTGGGCGCCACCCCACCACACGATTTTTTGTTCCACCCCATCTCATCAGCGAATTTTTTTTTGTTCATGAAAATTTGCTAAGAGCAAGGTTTCATTAATTACCCAACTAGCGGACCTGCGTGCCAGAATTTTAAATCATTTACGACAGAGAACACTTACGTGTCAGGTAAAGGGTTCCAAGGATCCATGTGGCCGTAAACGATTTCAGCTAAATTTTGTTCAACTCCACCCAATTTAAGTACTGGATCGGGTTCGGCGAAAGGGTCGACCTCTTCGTCTTCAGGTGGTGAAGGGTTGTATACAAGAAGTGTGGCCATACAGGCGGTCTTAGTGATAGACTTTAAGAAACTCTCAGATAAGTGCTTCAGCATGTCCGTGTCGTAAAATAGCTGAAAAACGACATTTAACGTAAAATTGTGAGTCTTCCCAGGAGGCTTATAGCCAGGGAAAAGCCTGAGGCCTAGCCTATCCCCTTATGAAACAATGTCGCCATCTCTAGGATTGACCCCTCCCCCTACAAATCTTGCTGGTAGCACCGCTCATCTTTGGTAAATACTTTATATTACATTCTTCGAGATTTTAATTACAGGTCAGAGTGAGTTCAGGCTCTGTCGTTGCCCTAATGTTAGACGTCATTGATTGGCCATCAATGTTGCCCTTGATGTAGCATTGCATTTTCCTGGAGGTCACTTTATTAAACGGCAAATCGACATAGTGTCTCCTCCCCTTTATTAAATATCCTTGGTTTAAATGAACGATGCGTTCGTAAACACATCAAACTGAACAAACACTCACTTCCTGGAGCTGATGATATTCAAGATTAACATCCATCTGATCGACAATAGACAAATGAATGGTATCATATAAAACCATTAGTTTGTAGGCAGCGGGACACTGTCTCTTTTTAACTTGTTCGGTCGGTTCGATGATGATATGAGGAAAGTACAGAACTACGCTGTAGCGCACCAATTCCTTTGCTATCCGTTCGAACGTCCGCCGTTTAATTTTATCCATCCTTTCCACTAAAATAGAGGAATTGTCATTAATAATAAAATATGTTTAATTATAACATACAACATATATTTTTACTTTTCCTCATTTATACCGTAGGTATATAGAGAATGTATTGTGTTTGCAAAAAAATCCGATAAAGGGATAAAAACGGAATTTTATCCCTTTTTAGGGATAAAATTTAGCCCTTCAGGCTCCTGAGTGGCTTTTGCAAAGTTATCTGTCTGTGTGGGTGTGTTATTATGTGTTGTAGCGCCCAGTGTATTTATGCTAGAGAGTTGAAATTTTGTACAAAAATCTGTCTACTGCTGTAGTTGTGCTTCTCAAAAAATATTTTTTATGACGTCATTAACCCGCAAGATTTATTATAACAATAACTCCTCCTCCTCCTCATTGAGGTGGTTGCAATGAGGTTACAGAGCCCCTGAGAGCCCCAAAACGATGTTTGAAGCCTTTCAATGTATTGAGATAGGCTATGCCCTCTCTAGTATATATCTCTATGCCTTTGAGCGAGTGTAGCACTACTGTCAAGCCATATTCTTTAAATTTAATTTGCTATTTAAAATTCTTTAAGTAAAGCCTAAGTTATGAATGCGAAGAAAATAAAAATTTAAAAGGACTTTTAAATTTTGATAAAAAATATTTTCACTCTTGCAAATTCTTTTATATTTCAATATTTGAGTTTCAATTTTGAGTTAAAATGTCCAATTTGTACACTTCGAGTACTTATTACCGCCAAAATAGTGGGTTTAGACAAATATAAGGAGCAGCATATTCTCCATTAATCCCTAAAACCCAAAATGCCCAATAAAACATATCTTCCTATTTAATTTTTTTTCGCAAAATTCAATCTTGCATGAGACACTCGAAGTTGATTACAGCACAAATGAAGTTCCCTTTATACAATAAAATTCAGGTACGGGGTATCTCGTAACTTTTCTTTCTCGCATCGGATTCGCTACACTCATCCTTTCTGCTTCGCTCAACCTTAGAATATTCAACTCAATAAATTTATACTGCGACGCGTCTTCCGACGACTAGCTTCGCTCGTCCTCACATAGTAAATACAATCTAAAAGTAATAAGGTGAAGGAATGTAAAAAATGAAAATTGGAAAAGTAAAAATACCCCAAGAATTATTAATGTATGTTTAATTGTTCAACATTTAAGTGAGGGGGACTTTTTGTCCCCCTAGTATATAATTTTAAGGGTAAAAGTATAGCATTCTACAAAAACTAATGTTTCGGATTAGAGAGAGATTAGAGAGTGCTTTGAAACTACCATGAAGCCATTATCAGTGCCTGTACGATTAAGTCTTCAAATATAAAACTAAAACAATTTAATGGCATAAAACCATCTCCTATAAAATAAAATAAATAATAAATTAAACATACCCAGCTCATTTTCAGCATGTTTCTTTTCTCTCAATGCTTTTTCAGCTTTTAAAGCATTCCTTTCAATTTCATATTCGGTTAGTTCGAGAAAGCCGTACTAAAACAACACAAAGGACTTTAATCGACCAATTCTAATCAAGACCATCCATATTAAGCACAAAGTTCTTAATACGGACAACCTTTGCAGATTGTGGCAAAGGTTTTTAGCGAAATTTTCATAATGAAAATGACGCTTATGAGGTTGTTCGGATGACGGGAAATTGAGGGTGGGGTGAGTGGAATCGGTTTCCTATTGGCTTCCTGATAACAAAAATATATGTCCGAAAAAGTTTTATATATATATATGTATATTTATTATATATATATATATATATATATATATATATATATATATAATATATATATATATATATATATATATATATATATATATATATATATATATATGTAAGTAAGAGTTTCTACCCTTTCGTATGGCGAACGATAACTGCAATCGCGAGATGTTGAGGAGGTTACGAGGCCTATTGTTTATAAAAACATTATGACGTCATCAACCAAAGTTATGACGTCATGAAAAAAATTTTTTTTTTGAAACTTAAAATGGCTTTAAAACAAGGTATCTAGTATTTAGGTAGACGGCTAGCTGAATCGATTAAGACCAATTTCAGCTCAATCGAACCATCACAAATGGCGCAATCGGTATACATATATATATAATCTTGTATATATGTATACGTCTAGGTCAAAGACTCGTACGATATCTGTTGGGTTCAGTAGTGTTAGAGGGGGGGGTATAGTATAAAAGAGAGACCTCTACCTCTTGCTCCATCATGGTAAGCCTACTGTCCCAGAGAGACAGGGCAAAGATGGCTTCCACTGAACCACGCCGAGCTAAGCAGACCCGTAAAGAGGAAGAACATCGAAGTAGTCTTTATATGGTCGAAGTTATTCCTAAAACGAATGCGACCATTTAGCTCAATCAGACAATCCTAAGTGACGCAAACGGTATTTTTATTTTGAATAATCATGAATATATTTTTTTCAAAACTTAAGATTTTTACTCAAATAAACAATTTGTTACAAAACAAAATTTTGACATTTTTCTTTAAATTCTATAA
Source organism: Microvelia longipes (assembly GCA_018340805.1). Lineage (NCBI taxonomy): Eukaryota > Metazoa > Arthropoda > Insecta > Hemiptera > Veliidae > Microvelia > Microvelia longipes. The sequence goes on from JACMZG010001859.1 coordinate 20,294,894, forward strand.
ACAATCATAAACGTAAGTTAAAGTTTATACCCTTTTGTATAGTGGACGAAACTAAAGCTGATGAAAGATGAAACTATAATCTTTTTCTTACCCTATATACAAGGTTACTTTAACAAGTTGCAACGTGTAGATTTTTTCCTCACAAAATCAAATTTGTGAGAAAGCCTCTCAGGCCCGCGAAGCGGCCTGTGAAACGAGTTTGTGAAAATTTCGCTAAATACGTGGCAAAATGCCATGTAACAAGAAACGATAGTGAAACCATACATTAATACAAAACAACAACAATGTGGCCGCGAAGCGGCCACTGGAAGGCCCCCGGGCCGCGATGCGGCCCGGCGGGCCGACGCCGCGGAGCGGACGAGCGCGAAGCGCCGAGTCCCGCGTAGCGGCTACGGGGCCGAAGGCCCGTATTTAATAATACGATTTAAATTGGAGTCAATTTACTGCTTTAAACAACTTTTTTTGACCTGAAACGGATTTTGACCCAATTTTTTTTGATCGGGTTTTCATAATAAATTATGAGGATGCTACCCTCCAAACAAGTTAAAAGAAAATATTGCTCTAAAAATTCTTTTGGCCTGAAACGGATTTTGGGTCATGCAATTATTGAGTCCCCCTTATAAATTTTAAGGGGGCTGTCCCTGGAAAAGTGTTAAGAAATGATAGGTCCTGCTTATAAATTTAGAGGATACTTTTTCCCAATACCACGTCCTGTAAAATTTGAGGGCTCTTACCCTAATTATATTATTGGTTGTTTACAGTTTTAGTAATTTTTACAACGTTTTACGTAGGTAAAATTATTTAAACAAAATAAATCAACAAATAATTAAATATAAGTGACAAATCCTAAGGACAAAAAGAACAATAAAAATCTGACGATTCATAAACAGCTGGTAAAAAGTTAAAACAAGTCATAAATATCAGTGTTGCCAATATTTTATGTGAAATTATATTTATTAGGTATTTTTTAAAAATGTTTAATTCTTAATAATATATCGTATTTTAAGTAATAATATGTATAGAAAATGTTATTATAAACAATAATCGTTTTTACCAGACGAAAAACACTGAAATTAACTCAATAACCTGCAACATAATAACCTCAACTTATTCATTTCTCCTCCTACGTTGTTTTGACCATAGAGATATATAATTAGAGGGGCCCTATTGGTTGAATTTTGAAACAACGGAAAAGTAACCTGACCACATTCGATTATTAAAATAATCAAATAAACAGAACAAAAGTACAGTAACTTATATAGTAGAACACTATCAATTCAAAACACAAAATATGTGCGGAAAGCCGAAATCAATGGATATATTAAAACCTTAACTGGCTCTTGGAGGAGGTTTCAATGAGGTTATACAGAGCCCCTGGGAGCCCCAAAAGATGTTTAAGGTCTTTCAATGCATTGAGATAGGCTATGCTCCCTCTAGTATATATCTCTATGGTTTTCACCTGGTTACTATTATATTTGAATGTATTATAACTCCCTATAGAAGGTAGGGTATTACCAAGGAAATTTCCCGTGCTGTTTTTAAGTATTTTGTCGACAGTGTTGGTTAAATGACATTTTGCAGCTTAAAAACAGTTCGGTGATGACTAATTTTAAGTAGATAAATGAATTTGCTAAAATAATAACTGCATTACCCCTTTCCGTTCAATCTCTCCGGCTTTCGCTTTGACTTCGTTCTTCAGCTCCTGTTCTATGGCTCTCATTAACTGGGGAGCATTTGTGCCGAATATGACTTTCAACATCAAACCGCTCTGGAGAAAAGAAAAAAACTTTGTATCACAAATAATAATAAAACAAAGTCGGCTACAGACAAGGAACTTATACAAAGGGGAGGGGACATATCAGGCCTTCCCGATGTACTCGTAAAATAGTGTGACCAACTACCACCGCTACTCCCTCGTGCACTCGTAGCACTACTATATCCTTGCAATCATCAGGTTATGAACATGTCCAGTAAAGTTTTATTTTATTATTATTGTATACTTCTAAATATTTAATGATGTACTTACCTTGTTTAAGATTATAAAGTTATGAATCCTAAGAAAATTAAAAAATCGGGTACGGGGTACTTCGGAACTTTTCCTCATTACATCAGATTTGCTACGCTCATCCTCCCAGCTTCGGACTCGCTTCGCTCATCCTCAGAATGTAGAAGTTGTTAAATTTTTACTGCAACACGTCTTCGGTCTCGCAACTGTAATGACTATACAATACAACTGACTATCGAATAAACTCGCTTGAGTTTATTAGAAGCTATAGCTTTCGCTATAGCTTCAAGTTTAACAAACTAGCTCTGCCCAACCAATGATATTGAATAAAGGGGATGACGCATTAAAGAACTTACCTGACCCCATGGATGTTGTATGAGATCGGACTAGGAGCAATCGTACCACGAAACGCTGCATATGTACCTAGGATAAATCGAGTTTGCTCCTCATTTTCGAATTAACTTTTAGTTTCCTTTGGTGCTAATTAAGTCAATTCAAATAAAACAGTTGAAAAAAGAATATTACTGCGTACAATTTGTTTATAACCTATTCAATAAACAAAAGAATAGGAAACCATCGGGAGGTAAGTTTGCCTCTAACTTTAGAACCTGCGCAGTTGTAAACGATTATAAGCATGTGAAATTCGTACCAAGCATTTGCAGTTTGTTATTGACATAGGTTTTGTGATGAATACTTCTCTATTTTATTATCCTCGGTGGGTTCACTTTATTATTTGGCAAATGGACGTCACCCCCTTTATTCAAGATCCTTGCAGTACAGACCTTCAATGTGTTTTAGCGCATTGCCCTAAACAGTTAGTTTAACTTACCGCAATAAACATCCAAGTTGGTTCACTTTTCTCTCTAAATCTTTCCAAGACAGTTATTGTATCTGATTTCGCCTGCCAAAAAAGAAGAAAATCAATATGCGATAGTAAAAGCTCCAAAGCAGGGCTTGAAAAGCTTCTAGAGACAAATGTTTTTAGAGTACTCTAATGTTTTTATAAAATATTCTCAATTTGTTACCTAAAGTTAGGTACTTTAAGACCTCAATTCTTTATACTTAGGCCTTTAAAGGTCTCAAATGAAAGACTAAGGCCTCAAGGGGTCCTTAACATACTTGATCAGGGCCCTTAGGATTAAAATAGTTTAGTTAAAAATTTTGTTTAAATGAATAAACTTATGCTTTAATTAGGTTTATTTTAATCTTATTTATTTATTTTACTTAAGTTTATTTTAATCTTATTTATTTATTTTATTTTCTTAAGTTTATTTTAATTTCTTTAAATAAAATATGTGACCATACATCACAGACACTCCTAGACCCTTATCACATATTCCCTCATCCCTCCTTATTATCTGTGCCTCCCACCTGACTCACCAATCATCCTAGCTTCCTAACCCTTTTATTCCCCTCAGTCTTGTCTTGGTTTTAGTGTTAATTTCTTATACATAATTATATCTATCTATATCTACAATATAGCACATCAAAATGGCTTGGTTTTGTTACATGAGATCCTCTATTCCACACTTTTGAGACAATTTGGTTACAAATAATATAATTTGATTTAATTTTATTGAAAATGAAATGAAAGTTAAATAAATTAAATTAAGCTTAAGCTAGTTAAAAGTAGACCCCTCTGAGAAGCAAAATAGGAACTCCCCCCTCCTATTGAGCCACTTGATATGTAGGTTTGGGCCCTTTTTGGCCGAACCCTCCTCGGGTCTTTTTGGTTCTGTCCCCAACTATATCTGCTGGTCTCTAGCGGCAGTTATGACATTAACCCTTCTCACCATAACATTTTTCCACTTTTTTAAGTTAGTGTTATGAAATTATCTCGTCCTTTGTTACCATTTTAACAACACGTGTGTCTACTTTAGATAAGTCATTATTGTATAACGAAACTATTTGGATAAATATGATTGGCTCCGGGAGTTGTTTGCTAAAAATAAGACGACAGTGGAGCATTCTCGTTATTAACATGTGGGAAGTACCAAATTACACACTAGCGCTCCTTTTAACTGGCTCCGGAACTTACCTTTTCTTGTCCCAAATTATGAATCCCAGTACCATCTTTCTTTATCTATATATTATTTGACAAATATTAACTGAAATATACACACCACAGCCAGATGTAAATTATCACCACCGATTTCAAGCTTCAATTTCTTCAGATTACCAACCATTCCCAGACATGGTCCGCACCATTCACTATATACGTCTACCACTGAATTAAAAAAAATCATCAGTATTAAGAGTGAAATACCACATCCAATTCCTTATTTAATGGAAGTGGAATTTATGTGTGTGAGCTACCGATTCCAAGTAATATTCAAGCATTAATGGGATTGAATTCTAGGTTAATTAATGAAGACTTCAGTCCTATAGAAATTTTATTTAAATAAACATTAATTACAGACGTTTCGCATGGCGAAGCCATGCGTGTAAACAAAAAACCAAAAACAAACAACCAACACCAAAATATTTAGTAAAGCATACCAAAACCAAAAGAACATCAACAAAAACTTTACCACAGTTAAACAAATACATTTGAAATAGAAGGAAAAACACAATAGCAAGTTAAAAACCACAAAAACTAAAGGTAAATGAACAAAATCAAATAAACAGATGAGGTATTAATGTAATAAGGTTAGGTAAGAAAGGTGGTAAAGTTTTTGTTGATGTTCTTTTGGTTTTGGTATGCTTTACTAAATATTTTGGTGTTGGTTGTTTGTTTTAGTTTTTGTTTACTCTGAAGAAGCCTGGCTTCGCCATGCGAAACGTCTGTAATTAATGTTTATTTAAATAAAATTCTATAGGACTGAAAGTCTTCATTAATTAACCTTGAATTTAATTCTTAACAGTCCAATAACTATTTTGTTAATTAATGGAATTGGTTTTCGAAAAATTCTAGTTCAATTCCTTAATAAAATAGATTGTATTTTAGTTTTTGAGGTTGATAAAAAGTCTGCAGCTTATAATCTCTTACATCCTAAAATTTGCATAGATACTCGCTATGTAGTATTTAGTTCTCTTTCCCTCCAAAATCATTCCTCAAATTATGTATAACCCAATAAATCACCTAATAACCTTGTGGACATAATTTATTCTTTTCAAAATTACCAACCATCTAAAAAAAAGTTAAGGCCCGTCTACAATCTTAAGTTAAGTTAGGAAGAATTGAAGAAGTGAAGAATTTTTCAAAATCTCTTTTTCTTCTTAAATAATTCTTTTTCCCGCTCTTTTGACTTAAGAAAACCATAAAAATGGTTTTTTATAAGTTACTTAAAGAAGAATGTACAACGTTATCTGTTTTTGAATGATTACAATATTTTGTAAACCGATGTGATGTGATTGTTTTGATTGTTGTTGTTTGAATATGTGATTTTTATTGTTTGAATATTTTTTATAAAATATATATTTTATTTTTGATGATATAGTTTTTGAAATGGATGAGGTTCCTACGTCTGTAGACATATAAACTAGAGATAAGGAAAATAACGCTCCCAACAATTACCTCATCCATTTTGATTTTATTTATTAATAAAAATAAATAAAACACGGTTGATTTTAGAAGTAAAGTAAAAAATATTTGCAAAAAGTCTTTAAAAAATGAAGGAAAGACCATTAAAAGCAATGTTTATTCAAATTGTATTAAAATTGTTATTGAGCTCTGCTCGTTGTTTCCATAAATAAAATGTGTGTAGACGGTAGAAAGAAAAGTAGTTTATTATTTAGTTTATTAGAAGTTTGTGTTTATTTAAATTGTATTAAAATTGTTATTGAGCTCTGCTCGTTGTTACAATAAATAAAATGTGTGTAGACGGTAGGAAGAAAAGTAGTCTAAATACAGCTATATGTGTAATTGTAACTTTAAAACTTGAACTTAACAACTCAGAGGTTGTAGACGTGTTTACGGATCTCTTAAGTCTAAAGAGCGGGAATTCAAATTAGTTTGTTCTAAGTGAGAAATTCTTCACTTCTTTCGATTCTTCCTGAGGATTCTTCACTTCTTCAATTCTTCCTAACTTAACTTAAGGTTGTAGACGGGCCTTTACAGGCACGTATTAAATTGAAGAAGGTTATAAAAACGACCGACAACCAAATCCTGTTTCACCGATAGTCGAATTTGATCATGAACACTTAAGACCTTTTACGCTGAAAATGGTATCATCGGAAGTACCAACCTCTGATAATTTGTTAACTTAAAAGAGTCTTGGAAGTAAGAGTAAAATTCTAATTCGGTATCCAGTGGATCCTATGGATTGATTACAGTAAAAACGTTTGGATTACCTTTGTCTTTCATCCTCTAACACTTTTTATATGGACGACTTCACTCAAAACTCACTAGAAATGTTATAGAAGGTACTTATTTTTTAGGTAGGTTTTGCAGTAATTAATCAATGGGATTCACAGGATATCGTAATAAGTATTTTACATATATTGCTCTACTCATTGCTGTTCTGAATACCTGCCATTAAGGCCATCTTTCTCTGAAACTGATTATAAATTAAGCATTCCCTACCAATAAGGCCATCCTTCTCTAGCATTTGATGCCAATCTTCGTCGTTATTTATCTCCTGCTGTAAGGCTTGAACTCCTCCTTTCTTCCCGGCCATCCTTCGACCGAATCCCTACCAAGATAAACAATAGATTACTCAAATTTGACATGTTATTATTAGGTGGGGCTCCGTAGATGTAAACAGTCCGAAAACCCCTTGAACATATCTTCCCATTCAAAAGTTAAGTCTTAGTTGAGAGTAAGTCACTAATTACTTATGCTTCCTCATCCCATTTAATAAAAAAAATGCACGAGAAACCGGGAGGCGCGCATTGTAAAGTAAAATACCTCGATAACTCTGCTAGCCACCAAAATGGTTGATATCTTTTTGAAATCTGCATTCTACAAACTAGTACTAGTTTATAAAAAAATCGCCTAAAATTGTTTCTTCTTTGGGGACATCCCTCCACTTTTTAATGATATTCATCTCCGGGGACATTCATCACTAACGTACAAAGATGATCATCTCCAGGGACATCCCACACCAACGTTCTAAAGATGATCATCTCCAGGGACATCCCACACCAACGTACTAAAGATGATCATCTCCAGGGACATCCCACACCAACGTCCTATAGATGATCATCTCCAGGGACATCCCACACCAACGTCCTAAAGATGATCATCTCAAGGGACAGACTATGCTTTCCCTTCATAATTTAAGGTAAATTTTCATAAAAATTTGGTTTGAAGTGGTACAAAATGAGTCACATTTTTAGACCTGGCTCTTGGACTAAATGAGATTTTAATTTTTGTTATTTTATGCTGGACAAATTAAAATAGCTAAAACTTATCCCATTACTGAACATGAGAGCTTTAATGATTTTTCATTTTTTTGATTGGATGAGTTAAAGATTCTATCCCACCTCGCCTTCAGCTTAAAGTGTCATCTAGAATACTAGGAGTGTTATACATTTTATTTTATATATGTTGCTGTTTGCTGTGTTTATGATATCTCATTCTATTTTCGTGATAAATTGTATATGCTATTTTCTACTTTTATTATGTTTTATCTAAATTGATATGTTTATTACATGTTATCTAATAAGCTATGTTTGCTGTATTGTATGCTATTTATTTATTAGTTTTGTTATGTTTATCTAAAGTGCTATATTTATTATATGTATTAAATGAGCTATCCGTATGATGTTTTATGCTATTTTATATGTTTTTATCTAAAGTGCTATGTTTGTAATATGTTATTATCTAAAGAGCTATGTTTATTGAATTGTATGCTATTTTCTATGTTTATTATGTTTTATCTAAAGTGCTTTGTTTGTAATGTGTTATTATCTAAAGAGCTATGCTTATTGAATTGTATGCTATTTCTTATGTTTATTATGTTTTATCTAAAGAGCTATGTCAAATATGTATTATCTTATGAGCTGTGTTTATCAAATGTTATGCTATTTTCTATGTTTATTACGTTTTATCTAAAGTGATATGTTTGTTATCTGTTATCCAATGAGCTATGTATATTAAAGTGTATGTTATTTTCAAAATGATTTCTATAGTGTCACAATAGGGAACTGTTTCATCCTTAAACATGTCAATCCATCAATATTGATGGACCATGTCGATCTATTAATATTGATTAACCATATCGATCCATCAATATTGATGAACCATGTTGATCCATCAATATTGACGAATATCATATTATGTTTATGAAGCAATCCACAGATGTAGCTTGGCATTTTGCTATACACTATTTTTCTTACATTCCTAAGTGTCTCTCGCACATTCCTTGCAAAACTCGGCAGTAAAAACATAACTAGCACTATTTTTAATTAGTATATACTTATCTTAATGATAATTAAGCCTGAAGATTGTAACAAGGTTTACCTAAATGGTTATCTATTACCTTATAATTATTTCGGCTGGTCTTTTATTCATCTCAAGCAAACCTGTAGGTGGAGTTACGTCACACCGTCTTTTAATCTAGCGGTGGATTTCATGCCAGCCTTTAAATTCATAGGTAAATTTGATGACTGCCTTTTATTTCAACGGTGGATTTTATGTCTACCTTTCAATTTTATGTCTGTCTTTTAATTCAACGGTGGATTTCATGTCTGCCTTTTAATTCAACGGTGGATTTTATGTCTACCTTTCAATTTTACGGTGGATTTTATATCTGCCTTTGAATTCAAAAATGGATTTCATGTCTGCCTTTTAATTCAACCGTGGATATTATGTCTGTCTTTTAATTTAACGGTGGATTTCATGTCTGAGACCGGTTTCCTACAATTGACTAAAAATCAATGGCCTAACCTCGAAAAGTATGTTTTTTTCTTACGTCGCTTTAAACAATAAGTAGCCTTTGGGCTACTTAGGCAATAGTGGCTCTGCTAGGCAAGATAGAATCTGCTTTTTTGGCCAGATTCTATTATTTGGCTGCTAAGAAGTTCACATGATGGCAAATACATAGAAAAATGCCGCGTAACAACAAATAATACAAAGCAACCAAGGAAGAAGTAACCATTACATAAGGACTTCTTTTGGTTTATTTTAACCTCCACTTTATCAAGGGAAACGCATAAACCAATAGAATTTATGTTTTTGCCTGGCTGCTAACTGATCAAGACCGCAGCTATTGCAAAACTGTAGATTCTTCGGAAGACAATACGTTTAGCAACTTCCTGATTTTCTGAACGTATTGTCAATCCGGAGAATCTACCGGTTGGTTGAACTTAGGTGAGTCTGTGATTAGTAAAAATGGAGGAGAAAAGGAGATAATCCCCGTGAAGTAAGTTTCATGTCTGTAGCGTAGACAGACATGAAAACCACCGTTAAATTAACAGGCAGACATGAAATCCTCCTTGAAATTAAAAGGCAGACATGAAATCCACATTTAAATGAAAAGGCAGACATGAAATACTCCTTAAAATTAAAAAGGCAGGCATTTGAATAAGGCAGACATATATCCACATTTAAATTAAAAGGCAGACATGAGACATAATATTGAATTAAAAGGCAGACATAATATCCACATTTAAAAAGGGAGACATGATATCCACATTTGAATTAAAAGCAGACATAATCCACATTAAATTAAAAGGCAGGCATGAAATCCACCGCGTGACGTAATTCTACCCACCTGTTGAATTAAAAAACAAGTCGAAAATAATTAGTGTGTGTGATATTGACTAACAAATACAGTCATCCAGCAAACTGGTCAGGTGGAATCAACCTGTGATTGTTTTATCCACTAAATCCAATTTCTGATGCAAAATAGAGAGTGGAATATTGAGAAAAGATCAGAGAAGAATGGCGTGAAACAGTAGCTTTTTAGTCACTGTTTGCTAAAGAGACTAATACTTAGAGGAAGGATACAGCAGCTCTTATTATTCCTTGGGTAGCTAGGTGCCGCAACTGTACGGTGACGTCGTTTCTTGACTTTTCATAATTACAATATCGCGTAGTTATCACATTATTTTTCGACTATTTTGTCTTAAATTAAGTAAAATAAATTAAAAATAAGTTTTAATTATTATTCATTGCATGTATTCTTTAAATGTCTGTATTGCTCGCCGATTTTAGAGTGCGTGCTACGATAGGGGTTGTAGAGGGATGAGAAGTCTCTAGTCTCCTATTAGAAAGACTCTAGTAGAAGTAAGTACAGTTATGGCACCTTACGGAAACTGGGGTCTCACTTCCAGACCCCTTATCACTGTGTTATTCGGGCTATCTCCCTCTAAGTATTAGTCTCTTTGCTGTTTACAAAACTGCTTATCATAAAGCCCAGATGGTTTTACTCTCATCCTTATTTATTTATTTGAAATCCACGGATCACACGATCCTTATAAAGGTTATACTTACAAAAAACAAATACAAAAGGATGAAGAATTGTAACATGACAAACATTTTTAAGAATTTTTGAAGAAGAATTAAAGAAAATAAAGAAGAATTTATAAGAAGAAAACATTATTCATATTCTTATAAAACAACAAAACACTCGGTAAATGGTAAGCACTATGGAATTTCATAGATGTTTATTGACAGAAATTGGTTATAACTGACTTATAGCTTTTATCGGCTTTTCAGTATCCTTTTTCCATCGGGGAAAACACCAAGTTAGTTTCACCACACCAGTTTGCTGGAAATACACTAACATGGATGTCTTACGCTAAATATAAATGTTATACGTGTTGGCTAGTAATATGTTAAACTATGGTTATTGTTCTGTTACCTCTGCGATCTTCCGTTATCAATTAATTAATTAAATAAACAAAAAAAGAAAAATTAAACATGAAAAAATGAAATATTTTCGTACAAATAAAATATATTTTTCTATAAAAGTGAAATAATGCTGATAATAAAATTTGATTTTGTTTAGGGTCTATAACTTCACATAGTATATATTGAAATTATAAGCGCTAGTGGATTTTATATCATAAGGATGTAAATAAAAGTCTATCCAAAAATAAATTGCAACCAATGTAATGATGACAAAACTGGCTTTCAACCTAATACAGGTCATCCTCAGTGCCGGTGTGAAGAAGCTAATTTTTCCTCTTGAGTCTATTTACGAGATTTGAGACTGAATGAAATCTGCATCCAGTCTCAAATCTCGTAAATAGACTTAGGAAAAATTAGCTTCTTCTCACCGGCACTGAGGATGACCGTATTAGGTTGAAAGCCGGTTTTATCATCATTACATTAGTTAAAATTTATTTGTGGATTTGTAGGATTTTCATCCTTACATAGTATAGTGTGTGCGTGTTGTATTTGTATCAGCCCAATCCAAAAACTTTTGTGTTAAAGAAAATTGTTGAAGTTTTTCGCTTAGATCGTCCTCAGATTACATTCGTTTTATCATTAGTGGTCGCTCATACAGCACTGACCACGCTTAATGCTTCTTAACAAATATGATCCTACAAAAATCATAGATATACTTGTCATATTGAAACGAAACTCAGTGTACTTATTTATTTCGTAATGGTATTCACTTGTACTGAATTTCAATTTAATTGCATTTTTTTTAAAAAAACACGCTAGACATTTGATAAAAATTAAACTAATACTTATAACGTGATGAATTGTAGTACATATATCGCTCTTATAGCACATATGTCGGTCTTATAGCACATTTGTCGGTCTTATATCATATATGTTGGTCTTATAGCACGTATGTTGGTCTTATAGCACACATGTCGGTCTTATAAATAACTACATAGGTGCCAAATCTCAAAACGGTCAACAATGTTTTCCGGGTTATATGAATTTTCGGAATTTTCGCTGAGTAATTATTCAGGGTTAATGACGTTTTTAAAAAAAATATATTACGGATGGCAAAACTGTACCTAAAGATTGATTCTTGTACCAAGTTTGAATTATCTAAAATAAATACACTGAGGGACACGATGATAACAGACACACACACATACATACTGACAGACAACTTTGTGAAAACAAAACACATGAAACGGATAATTCCGGTGACAATTCGGTTTCGGATTTTTATGCAAACACAATACTTTACTCATATACCTACGGTATTAACTAAGAACATTAAAATTAACTCAAGTATTTAAGTATAAAATTTTAAAATACCTTTGGTGGCATTGTGATTGAAAATTTAAGTTCAACTTCCAATAAAAACGTTCAGAAACTTACAAGTTGACCACTAAACTACTTATAAACTGACTTTATTTCAATACTTATATTTTTTTGTCTTAGAACTATTTTCTTACTGAATTAATTCTATAAAATTTACTTTCTTCAAAAATTCACAAAATTTTTAAGCTTATTCTATAGGCTAGTCTAAGCTAGACATAAAATTTAAGCCATTTTAAAAAGCAAAATCTAAGCGAGGTATAATTGTTAAGCTTATTTTAAAGCAAAGTCTAAGCTTTGAAGAAAACTTCACGTTTAACTATCTTTTTAAGCAGCAGGTAGAATTTATACTCATGAAAGGTTTAAGAGAGAAGATAATAAAGTTTTAAATGTTTTAAACTACTTATCTAGGTTTAGCTATAAATTATTTCAATTTCCCCCGGCTTAACATCACGTAAAAATTTGTATAATGTTTTTACTGCAGATAAAAAACTTTAATGTTATTTTGACTTTCCCTGTGCTTTAGTTGGGTAGGGGGGGGGGAATTAAATTAATAGATGAAAAGTCATGCGCTGGTATAATTTCGGAGGTCCCTCCCCCTTAACCAATTATGTTATGTTATGACGTTTATTACTTAGTTGCTTTTTTCAGTCACATACATCATTTCAGGTACGAATATGAAGTTAAAGGTATTTCGGTAGTGACCGCGTCGATGTATATGAATGAAAAATATTTTCGCTTCTACTGTACTGTGAAGTAAGGCCTGTAAGGATCAGGCGGAAGATCAGTTTAAAAACTGAGTCATGCCCCTTTTATTTTCTATTTTTGTTTTTACCAATTTTCATATTTTGATTCCTTTGTAAAAGAAAATGATAAATGTGTTATTTATTTATAAGTACAGTGGAAGCGACGTCCCTCTTAAGCATCTTAAGAAGGACGTAAAACATTAAAAATGATCATACAACGCTCTGAAAAATAAAACCGTCTTTTCAGTTTTGTAGAGCGTTGTGGTCATAAAGAGACTAATGCTTAAAGGAAGGATACAACAGCTCTTATTACTGGTAGCTAGGAACAACAGCCCAGGGTAGCTTGGTACCATAACAGCATAACAGTACATCAGTGACGTCACATTTGATTTTTTCGTAAGTTTTACAATTTCACGTTTTTACTACTCAACTATTTTGTCATAAATTAAGTAAAACGAATTTAAAATTAGAGTCTATCGTTTAGTTTAAAAATCCCCAAGGTCATAAGTATTTTGGGGATTGACCAATCAGAGAAGCCGCTGCCAACTTCTCACTTAAAAAGAGAAAAAAAATCCCTACCACAATAACCGCTGTAGGGAAAAAACCTTCTTCCCGGCAATCGTTCACTTTGTTTGTGGTTCTTCTTTTGATTACATCGTTTTAAAAACTACTTTCAAATTAATCTTTACAATTATATTTTAAAATAAAACTACACAAAAGAAATGTAAAAAAAATACGGGTAAAATAACCTGATTTGTTTACATAGTTTTTTCCCGCTCCCTTCTTGCAGGGATTTTTTGTGTTAAGAACCAGTGGTGTCTAATCTGACCTGTCAAGATTTTTAAACTAAACGATAGACTGTAGTTGTGATTATTATCTATCGCATATTATATTCTTTTATTATCTGTATGGGTGAAAGAAAAGAGTCCCTCCACAAAAATATTTTATTGGCAAAGCGCTATCAGCCTAGCATGAGGCCATCATCAAGAAGAAGAAGTAGTTTTTTGTGGTTTTTTAATTTTATTTGTCTCGTGATTTATTAATTTCATCTTTAGTCTAAGGTATTTTTTTATTGTTTATTTAATTATTTATTTGTTGTTTATTTAATTATCTGTTTAATCTTTATTCGTATTATTTCCCTATATTTTTTGTTCTGTTATTATCTATTTATTTATTTTGTTGCTATCTTTTTATTTAGTTTTGTATTTATGTTACTTTTTTTGTTTTATTTGGTTGATTAGTTTTAGTATTTTGACTTGTTTGTACAGGCACTGATGATGGCCTCATGCTAGGCTGAAAGCGCTTTGCCAATAAAATATTTTTTGGAGAGACTTTTCTTTCACCCATAATGAACGACTCCACTGGTGCTCAATATCATCTAAATTTATTATCTGTATTGTATTAAAGTGACATCACTGGAAAATCCCCGCCGATTGTTAGGTGCATTATAAATATGTGCTCTGATAGGAGTTGCAGAATGGCTGGGAGTCCCTAATCTCCCTTTAGGGGGTCGAGAGGCTCTAGTAGACGCAAAGAGACTAATACTTAGAGGGAGGATACAACAGCCCTTATCATTCCTTGGGTAGCTAGGTGCCGTAACTGTACATTGGTGACAAAGAGTTTCGGAGGGATGGGAAGCCTCTAGTCTCCTTCTAGGAAGACTCTAGTAGAATTAAGTACAGTTATGTCACCTAATGTAAACTGTCACTCTTCCAGACCTCTTATCACTGTGTTATTTTACCTAAGTTCATTCTCTAAGTGCAAGCCTTATTGTGTGGTCATCAATCATAAATTATCATACAAAGCCCTACATATCTATGTCAGTTCAGTTACGTAGAGTGCCGTGTGTTCATCTATCAAACATGACCACACAACGCTCTACAAAACTAAACTGACAGTTCAGTGTCTGTTATCATCGTAGTTCCCAGCCTATTTATGCTAGGGAGGAATATTTCGAAAATTCATACAACACGAAAAAATGTTGCGATGAATTTGGGATTTGGCACGCATGTAGCCATGTATAAGGCTAACATATGTGCTAAGTTTCATCTTAGTTTTAGCATTAGTTCAATTTTTATCGAATGACTTGTATACGTTTTTTAAAAAAAAATAAATGAGCGTAGCGAATCCGATGTAATGAGGAAAAGTTTCGAGATACCCCGTACTCAATTTTTTTATCTACACTGCTAAATTTTAAAACACAACCCATCAAAATATCTTCTAACCTCTGCTCTCTCTCAACTATCTCTCATTCACTGTCTCTCATTATATTTTTACTTTTCTTATTATATATTGTTAGATATAAAAGGATTAGTCATGGAAGCATCACTAGTATTAAGATGAAGCTCTCTTATTAAGTAGATTAAGTTGATTGTAATAATAAGATATAATGAGATCCGAGTTACTGTTTTATTAGATAGCGTTATTATTTATGCCTAGTCTGAGGACCCTTTCTTACAGATGTGAGACTGTTAGGGCTAGGCCCGTGTACTTGGAAGAAGGAGTACTCGTAGGCAGTCTCGGTCTGGATACGAGAGTGTTAGTCGTCAGACAGTTAACTATTATGAATCGACTGCCCTTTGGCCCATGTCAGAAAGGGCCTATCTCAAACGAGTTTCTACTATCAGAAGTGGGATCTGTAGCCCGAGAGCTCACTGATAAGTACTTCACGTGCGGTTTTGTTTTGTAATTAATCAATAATTTTTTTTGTGCGTTAAAAAAAAATTCCTTCGCCTATTTCGAGTTTCTAATAATATATATTTTTTTTATTATATTTTATATTTTTTTATTATATTTACCATAGGTATATAACTGAAGTATTGTGCTTGCAAAAAAATCAGAAAAACCAGCATGTCACCGAAATGATCAGTTTAAGGTGTTTTCAAGCCCTCATAAATGGTTTTCACGAAGTTGTCTGTCTATATATGTGTGTATGTGTATTATTATCGTGGTTCCCAGTGAATTTATACTAGAGAGTTGAAACTTTGTACAAAAATCAATCTATCTGTGTAGTTAATAAAATATATTTTATGTATTTTATTTACAAACACAATGTAAATCCACTGATAACACGAAAGCCGGTTGACTGGAGGTCTTAGGTAGGGGTACCACCCTAACAACAAAATTTTATTTTAAATATGTGCCATAAATATCCGCTAATGAAGAAAGATTGTAAAGAACAAATATAATAACTTAAAAAATGTACTAAGTATTTAATAAAATCGGTCTTAGATGGCAAAAAGGGGGCGGAATACAAATCTACATTTAGTTGACGAGGACTACTTTTAATATAATTTAAATTAAAAACGTTAAAATACAATTTAAAATGGTTAAAATATATTGTAATGCACCGATATTTAATATTTAGAATTTTATGAATAATCAATCATTAATTTGTAATAGAAATAATAATTCCCACCTGGAAGTAATTGCCAACTTGTTATAAGAAAATTTGTAATATTGTTTAGGTGCAAGCATTTACTTAAGATCACCAAGAACTGGCTTTGTTATCAGATATGCTCCTTCTATATATATAGTATTATTTTAAGTTTCTAACCAAAGTTTTAAACACACTCAATCATCTAGGAAGCACACCCTACGTACATTTAGGAAGTACACCTTCCGTCATATGTACGGGGGTACATATGACTAGTTCACAGTGTGCCTATAATCATCTAGCGCTACCAGACTATCTAAACTCACCGTTCTCTTAGTATAGTAATAAGTGCGTAGCTTTTATAATTTTTTATTAACAAAATCGACTCTAATTTTTAATAATTTCTCCCTCCTCCCCTTTATTGTCTCAGATTCTCATCGAATCAAACTTCCCTCGGAAAAAATGTTATTTGTACATGTCACGAATATTATAGATGCTTCCACTCTATTAGTCATGATATAGTGGAATAATTTAGACAATTATTAACATATTTAAAGCCGTCCAGGTATTGAAGTTAACAATTGAAGCTATTAAAGTACACTGCTTATTAGACTTTAAATAGATTTATATAAGGTTTTATCACATTTATTAGGCTATTATTAGTCTATTATTAGATTTATTAAACTATTTAAGTAAACAATAAGCCTTAAACTCTGCTTAGCGAATTTCCTTTGGAAAAATAATGCTTATAGCAACATTGCATTCATAGCAGGCACAAAGTTTAAGAATTAACAG
>JACMZG010001859.1:20312016-20322016 GCA_018340805.1 Microvelia longipes
TATATATATATACACCCAACGGACGGACGCATCGCTACCGGATTTTGAATCCACCTTAATAAATATAAAACATGGAAACATTGTAGCTAAATTAATCACAGTTTTAAACATTCTATATGAATTAAACAAACATTGTCAACATCCCCCCTAGCCGCTATTACTCGTGCAAGCCGCAATGTCATGCTCGACTCGATTAAACATGTTTTATAGAAATAACAATCTGTCACGAACAATAAAATCTAACAACCAACGATTATAAATAAGAGTCACATAACCTTTGTAATATTTACGTAATAAATTACCTACTCGCAATAATATCCAAGACCGTAGAAACTAACCATCAATTATAAATTCCGGGTTGTTGCCCAGAAAATTATATAATTTATCACCAACGGAAATAAGAAGGGTCATTCCATATCAAATCAACACAGGTAAAAAACCTGATATCTTCAATTTTAATATAATTTGGCTGACAGGTAGGCACCATAGAAGAAAGGAAAACCCCAGATATTTGGTGCAGCCAAATATCTGGATTTTTTTCTTCTATCGTGCCTATCTGTCTGCCAAATTATATTAAAATCAGTGATATCGAGTCCAAAAATGTACTTTTTTGTGTTGATTTGACATGGAATGACCCAAAAGGTATTATACCCCGAGGAGTAGCTAAAAATAATAATTATTAAGAGGAGAAAGAGCAGTTCACTCCTGTCTTGTGATGCATAAGATAAAATGCATGCATTTTATCTCCAAAAGAAAGTATACTTTTTTATGAAAGTTTCAACTTATTTTACCCAATTTGGCCCATAAAATATTTTTATCTACTTCTCAAGACCACCTCCATTCTCCTTATTATCTATGGCAGAATTTTCGAATTGATCTGAACTTGATTCATAATCCATGCCAATATTCTAATAAAAAAAATCAGGATATTCGGATAATCTCCTCACCACATCAACTTATTGTCTCTCTTCGCTAAAAACAATAAATATTTTTTTTTTTTATTTAACGGAGTTTTTTATGAAGGTAAGGCAGGTCTAGCCATGGCGCGCCATGTCAAGTAAAATGTGCAGAAATATTTATGCATTTACTTTTATGGAGAGTTTGTTGCAACGTACAACAACCTTACCGTAAATATAATATTAACCTGGAAACGGTTACCGTTAGAGGACATTTTTTGTGATTTGGACAGGTGGCAAAAAGGAAACTAGAATAACTTTTTAGAAATACTTAATAACTGTTACTCGGTATATCTTTTACTCATGGAAAATCGAGGAGGATATTCTTTTGAACTACTTAGACCTGTACCGTACTAGAAACGAAGAATATTACTTTCGTATTTACGGGAACCTACTACTACTGATACGTCATCCTAGAGATTCTGTCACCCTTGTCTCATTAATGGCGGCATTTCATCACTTGTTAATCGACTTTCACCATTCCATTAAATCAGGAGCCAGTACCTACAAGAACTTTGCACACTATAAACACTAGCTGCCACCAAACGGATACAATCAGGATACATAGATGTTATTGTCAGACGTCACTAAGAGGAAAGCTGTTTTGCTCACATTACCGAGGAGTACTGTAGGGACAGAGCACACCTCAGCCCGACAGCCTTTGGTATTCTATCCCTTACCAGGCAAGTTTCTGATAGATTAGGTAAAATCATGAAACATCATGGGGATTAAATTAGCTGTCAGAAACACTAGCACTCTTCGCACACCTTTTCATGCTAAAGGTAAAGTTCTCTCGCTGACAAGAGTGGCATTACTCTATTTTGCAACTGCGGGACCTGTAAATTCAACTTATGTTGGGCCAAAACGGGAGACCATACCGTGTAGAATTCTGGAGACTTAAAGGGCCAAGAGATTTTACCAGCACACAATTGCTGAAGAATCACAGCAATAAGCACAGGAACACAAGGTTGCGTTTTGCATTTGATTTCTAAGGAAACATATTGAACTACCTAGAAAATGTTGAAATACATAGAAAATTAAAGAGCATGGCTGATAGACCCTTATGTCCTAGGAGAGAGTGGGGGCTGTCTCTCTACTGCCAAGAGACTCTAGCCAATCACCCAGGCATGCACTTCAGTCAGTACAGACTCTGTCCTCTATAATATAAAGCTTCCTGACAAGATTTGATAGTCTAACTTCCTTCTCTTTTCACCGGTAACTCTCTCCTTCTAGTTATTATTTAATTCACCGAACCTTTGCATTAAGTATGTATTTGCGTGTTTACTTCTTTACTTTCTTTATATATATATATTTTCTTTCGTCTTGTCTTTTAACTTTGTTGTTTCAGACACTGATGATGGTCTGTAAGACCGAGAGCGGCATTGGTTTATTATAAGAATTATTGTGGAGAGGGACTGTTTTTTTCAATTCCTAATAAATAAATTGTTTTATTCCCACTTGTCACCCTCAATTTCTATGTTCCCACGCTCAAATTCTAACAAAGTCGATTTTTGTAACCAAGTTTCATTTCGATTTGAGAAACCGTTCAAGGTTTATCGTATTAAGCCTTACATAAAGATCTCGTAGTGTTATATATATGCACATATATATATATATATATATATATATATATATATATATATATATATCCACATACTGGGTGTTTGACAAGAAAGTCCCTCCATATTTTCGGAACTAGCAAAAATATCGAGATGCTGTCTCTGGGGATGGTTTTAGACAAAAAAACACTTTTCGGGAAAATCCATATTATATATATATATATAATATATATATATATATATATATATATTATATATATATAGTTATTAGGGTGGCCCCTTAGCTATTTTAGGGTGAAAAAAAAATGTTAGAAATGTTGTGCTCCCACCCCATAATTTTGTTTGAATGTATGAAAAAAAAAAAATCCATAAAAATTTCAGCCGATCGGGGCGTGATTAACAGGTGCCCCCGGGCCTTTGAAGTTTTATAGTGTCAAAATTCGTCAAAATTGTGATTTTCGTGACAATTTTTTTCTGTGATTTTTTAACATTATTTCTAGTAAAAACAATACCTAACCCACTAATAAGACACGTATGAACTTATCATTATGACCTGAATTATCTTAGTTTTACTTACTCTGATATTTAATGGTGGACATATATATTTCTTTTCTGAAAAAATTCATCAAAATATTTTTTTTCTACACTACAAGTATAACTCATATAATATGTTTTTTGTTATCAATTCCATTATATATATGTTTTTGTATACTGTCTTTCTATAAATACCAATATATTTGGTTATTTATACCAAAATTAGCAGACCTAATGGTTTAACATACAAAACACTGCCATCCTATCTCGCAGTAGGTGAAAAGCTAAGTAATGAGTATAATAGTCCAATTCAGTTTCAAGAATTTTCAATTAGTTTTTTGGTTTGAATTTATTTTTCAAAACAAGCCATTATTTGCGACATTTGA
The DNA here is from genome assembly GCA_018340805.1 of Microvelia longipes. Lineage (NCBI taxonomy): Eukaryota > Metazoa > Arthropoda > Insecta > Hemiptera > Veliidae > Microvelia > Microvelia longipes. The sequence continues at coordinate 20,315,452 of JACMZG010001859.1, forward strand.
AACTTTGTGTGTTACCCCCCCCCCCCTTCCTCCTCTTTGCCTGACCCTCTCTTCCCTTACCAAATTTATTAATCATTAACAAATGGTTAATACTTTATTTTTAGTATAGCATTGCTAATTTTTGAATCTATAGCCTCGTAATTGACTAATGACTGAATAAAATGCAAGTCAGACTTTACTCGCACTTGTGTCACCATACCATGCTCTTAAATACACTCTAATAAGAAAAATGTTAATTTTTCTCATCGAAGATTTTTCTTTGGTAGACAACTTGAAGGTCACTTCTAAATACATAAATTTTTGAACAATAGATCGCCTGACATCCAATTGCATGGCTAATAGCACCTGGCTTTGCAAATGACACCTCGAGGCGGGTCTCTCCTAGAAAAATCACTGCCAGCTCCATTAGCTCCCTGTTATCTTCTCTTAATTGTTTTTTTTTTTGAAACTTTTTACGAAGAAGTCACGCATATCTCTTATTAAACTTCTGAGATCAGAAGACTATATTTTAGAGTCTATCTGACCCCATGAATTTCTGAACCTAGAAAACAGTGGAACATCTGACCCAAAAGTCGGTCCCACTACTTCATTGAATACACCCTTTAATACACTTCAAATACGTTGTGCCTACAAGGCAGGTATAGAAAATCCTTTTCTAAGAGGTTCTCAATATTTCTGCAAGCTCCATTGTTCTTACTGGTGTCTATGCCGTGGTGTAAAAACACAATCGCTTGAACTGAATCAAAAGAAGTCACCATTCTTCAAGACATCTATAGACTGCGGCGGCTTATTCTGCTCAAGTAGCCTGTGGTGTGCTCGGAGCTCCATGGTCCATCAACTTGTCTTTTCCGCCATATGAAATAAGAACTGCCAACCTTTCTATCTTACTGTCTTTTGTAATATTAGAAAGAAGCTTCCCATCCCAATGCACAACAGCACACTGAATTCTATCAATACGAAAGGTTTGTAACAATTCATTGTATCTAAAAATCTAAAACTGGGATCGTTTATGGCTTATTGAATTTCTGTTAATTACCAAGTTCTTTGCATTATGGCCTAACGCTTCTGCTGTGGCAACTAATATATGAAAGCTCTCTGTCTCTAAACTTTGCACCTATCTAACTTTGCGTTGCTAGGCGATCATTAAAAAAATCAAACAGTTCCTCTAAAACCCTGACGATGAAGGAAAAAAATTGCATCCAGAGACAAGCTCATCTGAAAACTCCCTCATTGTCGTCTGTGCTACTACTGCTGCTGGTGCTTGGGTAGCCAATTCCGCAAACAAACTAGATCGATCAATATCCTCCATGCATCGAGTCTTCAACGGACCTCTTCCTCCTTCCGTTCGTGCAATTCTCTATTCTGCCCTGTGTGACTTAATATCAACTCCCAGCATAACACCAGGTCGCCCTTTCATCCTCTTGCATCCGCAAAAAACTCTATGTCCCCTGAATTTTATTATTTTTCGGCGTCACTATGGGCAATATCAAATAAATCATCCAAGCCTGTCTGTAAACGCCTAAACTACTACTGTATAGCAAACTCATCGTTTTAGAAGAATTTTTCTGAAGACAACTCCAATCGTTTTATAATTTGATTAAAATCTCACTGCAGTGGTCCTTTCTTTTTGTAGGGATTCTTGCTTATTCCCAAAAGATGCTAACCTCCTTTATCATCATTCAGCACTATGTTTTAAATCTAACTTGATTATTTTGAGATTATAAAAACACACTTGTCTGTTAGAAGGTAGTTTGCCCCCCAGTAATCTGGGGAACAGGACCTACTAAAAAAGGACGAAATCAGAACAAGAAAAAAAATTCTTTCACTTGTATTTTATAACTAACAAACAACTGAAACCAAACACTTGATTTTAAAAAAAAAATTTAAACAGATTGATGGTAACAGTTTGTTTACCTGAACCAAGACTGGAACTTTTTTTTAAGTAAAGTCAAAGGGATTAAAATGATTCATTCATAGTACCCTGCTTAGATCACTTGCATCTTGATGGTATTTTCCTTCACTCATCTTTAATCCTTAAGTGGACACTAGGTTGTATTTTACCTGAAAGTATTTTTGGTAAACAAGTATTAAAAAGTATTCAAAGTTATAACCTATCTTGCCTTTCTTTATTCAATTAATTTTTTGTGAAAAGTTTTTTAAAAATTTCATATTTCATAATAGGTAAGAGGGGAGGGATCGGCAAAGGGGGGGGTAACACACAAAGTTTCAAATGTTCGCAAATAATGGCTTGTTTGAAAATAAATTCAAACCAAAAAACTAATTGAAAATTCTTGAAACTGAATGGACTATTATACCATTACTTAGCTTTCACCTACTGCGAGATAGGATGGCAAGTGTTTTGTATGTTTACACATTAGGTCTGCTAATTTTGGTATAAATAACCAATATTGGTCTTAAATTATAGAAGACAGTATACAAAAACATAATATACCAATGAATTGATAACAAAAAACATATTATATGAGTTATACTTTGTAGTGTAGAGAAAAAAAAATATTTTTTGATAATTTTTTCAGAAAAAATATATATGTCCACCATTAAATATCAGAGTAAGTACAAACTAAGATAATTTCAGGTCATAATGATAAGTTCATAGTGTCTTATTAGTGGGTTAGGTATTGTTTTTACCTAGAAAATAATGTAAAAAATCACAGAAAAAAAATTGTCACGAAAATCACAATTTTGACGAATTTTGACACCTATAAAACTTCAAAGGCCCGGCGGCACCTGTTAATCACCCCCGATCGGCCTGAAATTTTTATGGAATTTTTTTTTCATACATTCAAACAAAATTAGGGGTTGGGAGCAAAGAAAAAAGAAAGTTGATTTTTAAGGGCCACCCTAATATATATATATATGGCGTTTCACATAACCTATTTTTCGTCATCAGGGACCTCTGAAAACGATTTTTGTCATGTTCCGAGGTTCGAATCCCACCATGACGCCTATCCCATTAGCGATTTTTTTAAAGGAAATCCGCTAAAAGTATACTTTCTTTTGGTAGTAAAATGATATATTTATCACAGAACATCGGGAAATAATGACTATTGTTTCCGTCGGTGATAAAATATATAATTTTCTCGGCAACAACCTGGAATTTATAATTCTTGATTGGTTTTACGGCCTTTCTTTGGATATTATACCGAGCAAGTAGTCTTAATTTTCCTCTTAGGACTGGTTCAGATCACCCAATGGTATGAGAAGACACTGTCACCTTTATATACTAATATCTCAATACACTCAGGCAAGTTAGGTTTCAAATAGTTCTAGTAAGGTTCCACGACCATGTTATAAACCTCTTATGTATGCTCCGTATCACCCAATTGTTTCAAACGGAACAGTTTATCTATGATCTAATGTATGTCTATACCAACCTTATGCGTGTTATATGTAGTGTCAGATATAGGTTGAATTTCATGTTTAGATTTATGATACAAATCAAAGAAAAACATGTCTGCGACGCCACGGACTTTACCGCGACGGTTCCTTCTAATCAGCATGTTGACTTTCTCTTTAAACCTATTAGCCACAAGTAGACATATTTGATTCGAACATATCCTTGTTAAATTCGACAAGCATTTTCCTTATCCTTAATTTTTTGCACTCTTATACTTCACTTGATCTAATAGGAACCGCACACGATCAGACCCGTAAGGGCTTTGGAGGGTTAAAGATCTTTTAAGACACTTTAAAATTTCCCTCTAACAGAAAGAGTCTTTTACTCAAGCAGAGCAGTAGGCTTCTTCTGTTAGAGGGGAAAGTCAAGGCATCTAGATCGATCTTCATCCCTGCGAAGCCCTTACGAGTAAGGCCAGGTTTCGATCCTAACACCAGATGAAGATTGATATTGCCTTTTCATAAATGACACCTTTGAGATATAATGTTGTCGCCGTTTGGCATTGATATCAGAAATAACACAATTTAAGCTCTAATTATGCTGTTTCTTTAAAAAAATACTTCATGTGCAGAAGTAAAGTCGAAAGTGGAAATCATCAATTATAAATGAAATAATAAGTTGTCTCTTTCTTTGAGCAAGCTCTCTTCACTAAACACAGAACGACCAACTTCTGTGTGGTTTAAGCTTCACGATGACCTGTATTGGTTGACTGTTTCTAAGCTTTGATTTCCTCCTAGTCCTGAGGGCCAGCTATCTTTATTGTATTCTGTCCTTCATTGTCTAGTTCTGTTTAGGTTGGACTTCACAATGACCTGTATAGATTATAAGTTGCAATGCTTTGTTATTTATTTCAATCTTGGGACCAGAGCCAGTTTTTTCGTGGGCTACTGATCTACTTTGGCTTCACAATGACCTCTATAGGTTGACTGTTGCGATACCTTTGTTATTTTTTCCAATTTTTGTACCAAACCCAGCACTCTTCCTTGTCTGCTGTTCTATTTGACGTAGGCTTCACAATGATCTGTATAGATAGTCTGTTGCAACGCCAAAATATTTCTCTCAATCCTGGGACCAAAGTTAGCCCTCTATTACTTCGTTCACACGAAGAGTTTAGCAGGGGGTTTAACCCTCCCGGCAGTTGTCATGTGAAACTCATTTTGCCATGTGAAAAGTACCGTGTAATCGGTTGGGGTTGAACCCCCAAGGTGGTTGCACACGCGAGTGAACAAAGTATATATTGTCTTCTGTTCTGTATTAGGTCAGACTTCACAATGATCTGTATAGATTGACTGTTGGCAATGCCTAGATATTTCTCCCAATCCAGGAACCCGAGCCACCTCTTTATTGTCTTCTGTTCTGGTTTAGGTTTCACAATAATCTGTATAGATTGATTGTTGTAATGCCTTGATATTTCTCCCAATTCTGGGACAAGAGTTTTAAACAATATAAAAGCTATCATTATAGTGTTCTGTTTTTTATTGGCTTACGCGACCTGTAAAGATTGACTTTTGCAATGCCTTGATGTTTTTAATTTTTGGACCAGAGCCAGCTCTCTTCATTGTCAGCTCTCTTCTGTTTGTCTTAGACTTCACAACGACCTGTATAAATTAACTTATGCTATGCCTCAATATTTCTTCCAATCTTAGCACCAGCGCTAGCTCACTTATTATCTGCTGTTCTTATTGGCTTTGCTTCACATCAACCTGTTGCAGTATTTTGACTGTTGCTAAGCCACTTTTTATTCGTGGAGAGACTTATCATTCATTTATTTTTAATTGATGATCTCCATTCTCGATTTAATCTTTTTATAAAAATAAATTTTAATTTTTCGCGAAATAATAAGTGGTAAAAAGTACTACTAAAGTAAAAACTATTGTTACGTGCATTTTTGCAAGTGTATTAGTATTTTTCGGATCTGTCGACTCCTTAAATGTCCCCATAGTCCTCAATACTTTGGAAATCCCCTTAATAGATAACTCTTTGGAATTTTCCTTACAGGTAATTTTTTCCAAAAGCCCTTTATCAGTATTGTCTTTCGAATTTTCTCTTAAACCTTTAACTTCAATTGAACTGGATTCGATTTCTTTTGACTGTTTTAAATCGATTGACTTTTTAATTTCTTTTGAAATGCCTTTTTCAAATGATTCTTTAAGAATTTCTCTTTCGAAAACTTTTTGGGAATTTCTTAATTCTTTTAAATTTATTGTTTCATCCGATTCTTTTGAATTTCCCATCGCTGAAACATCTTTGGAATTTTCTTTCTCTTTTTCATCCTCGGATAAATCCGAAGGGGGTCCTTTTAAACTCGTTTCAAAAGGAAAATCTAATGAGCTAATTGATCCACTCGAATTTCCAGAAATCATTCCTATGGCTAATCCTTTTTTAAATCCCTTTGTATTCCTTGTTTTGTTTGTTTCCCTTGAATTTTCCATTTTCATAAATTCTTTAAAATTCCCTCCTAGACCAAACTCTTCTGAAAATTCGTGATCCAACAAGTCCTTAGAATTTTCCCTTATGCTTTTGTCTTTAAAATCCGAAGTCGTTCCGATTTCGAACAATCTTTTTTCTAAACCGGTCAAAACTAAAAAACACGATTTTCAAGAACCGGTTGGGAAAACAGCAAAGCAAAAACTAAATCATATCATTGATTTCAGGTTTTTCAAACAATATATCTCTATGTTTTTATATATCATCAGTATAAGTATGTTATTTATTTCATGTTATATTACATAAATATTTCCCAAGTCAAATAGTCAAGGGTAAACATGAGTGTACCAAAAAATCAGAGACTCGTCATAAAGACTAATAATAAACTACAAACTAGACTTAATGATCTTATAAAATTTGACCATCATAATCCGGTATTCAACACAGATCTAACTAACTAAAACAGAACTATTAAAATTGTCTTTTTTATATTAAAGACTGTCATATATAAAACATAAAACGCTTCATCGTATGATGCAAACATTTTTTTCCCAAATCACTCAAAGTCACTAAACGTATTAAGTTTTGACTTCTATTCTTAAAAATATTACTGTTTACAGTTGATTTTCAGAAATCAAATTGACTTTTATATATGTCAATTGATGGGTTCAATGCACAAAGATTTTGGAACATGTTTCAGTACAGTACGAATAATTAATA
>JACMZG010001859.1:20327016-20344478 GCA_018340805.1 Microvelia longipes
GAGTAAAATAATTGTTTTTACTCCAGGAATGGAGTTTTACTAGAGATTGCTGAAGTATGATGGCATCAGCTATGGACTTAATGATGTAAAATAACTTAAGGACATCTGCAAAGAGCAGGTGAAATACATATAGTAGATCTGTTATGTATCTTGTCAGGATGATTAGAATGGGCCCAAAGTGAGACCCTTGGGGGACTCCTAGTTTTGTGACAAATATCTTAGACCTAGAATTGCCAATTTCCACAACATATTTTCTATTAAATAGATGATTTATTAGCCAAAGTAATATAATACCACTAAATCCTAATTCTTTTAATTTGTGAATAAGTTTAGGAATATTTAGAGAATCAAAAGCTTTTAAGAAATCGGTATACACACAGTCTATTTGGAGGTTTTGTTCAAAAGCTTTCAGCATTTCTGATTGGTAACACATGAGGTTTGTTAGTGTGGAACAGTGAGACAAAAAGCCATACTGAGGAGGAAATATTACTGACTTAACTTGTGGAATAATGTGGTCTAAGACCAAACTATCAAGTATTTTGGAGATACTACATAATATTGATACTGGCCTGTAGTTTCTAATGTCAGCTTTATTCCAACTTTAAAAATTGGTGTAATTTTAGTTAACTTCCAGATTTTTGGAAATTGGCCAGTAGAAAGGAAAAAATGAAATAAGATTGTAAGTGGTTCGGCAAAGACCTCTACACTGTTTTTTATTAACACAGGAGGAATTTTGTCAGGACCTGCACCTATGCCATTGGTCACTTAAATAAATTACATTTAATTATAAATAATTTATTTATCATTTTAATTTAATATTTATTAATATTCATTTAATTTTAATAAATTATCATATTAATTATAAAGCAATTTATGTAAATCATTCTTTACAAAATTTTATCATAAAAATTATGTGTAAAAACAGGTTGGATTCGCCTGATCTAATATATCCAACTTAAGACATAATGCCAGAGACTATTCTAAGTACTCCGTGATAATACCTTTAAGAAAATCTAATCAACTATAACATGATCTTATGTTTACGAAATATATAAATAAATTCACCAGGTTGTCTCATGGGTGGTGGGAGGGATGTTCCAGGTATCTTATGTCCACTGGACAATGATCCTGGAAGAACAGGGCTCCCTCTATCTACAACTCTCTCCCCCTCACATGAGACAGATCACTTTACTCTGATTATTGATCATTTTAAGGAAATATTAAAATATTTTTTCATTCCAAAAAGTTAATCACAAAAAATAAATGAAAGTGCCATAGAGAAAAAAGGGCATAGATTAAATATTTATTATATATCTTAACAAATACAAGTAAATATTTTATTATAAACAATATAGATAATATACATACAACGGGACCTTTAATCTTTAAAAAGTTTAGAGACCTGCTAACTCTGGCACTCTGCACGGGCTTCCATAGAGTGCCGTATTTCAGTAAAGTATTTTTTTCTTTATAACATTAATTAATTATCCTTTTTTGTACATGCTACATTTATAATTTGTATTTAATTTTTTTTTAAATAAATATATTTAAAAAAAATAATGTTGGATACCTCTGGCATTCCAAGATAAAATCCTAGTAGGCATTGCTACTGCTGATATAGTCTGATACAGCTTCATGTACCTTACACAGTGCATGTACCTTATCTTCTTAATAATAAAGTCAATCAATTCAACTAAAAACGATACACGAAATCTGCATTTTTTAAATTTTTTCTTAGGTGTAAATAAATCAAATCCTTTTTACAATATATCATACAATCTATCACAAGCCGTGTTTACGTTATCACAATCAAGTAACTTTTCCCAATTAAAATTTGACAAGTATTTAGATAAATTATCAAAGTCAGACTTTTTAAAGTCGAATTCAGTACATTGTTAATTCATAAATTTGTATTCTAAAGGAAGCCAGAAGTTTATGTCTAAAGAGGGATGGAAAACCTCTGATTTATCAACAAGACTGAAGTATGTCTCAGTAATTTAATATTATTTAAATCAGAGAAAACTAAATCCAATATATTACCTCTACTGTTGACAGCAGAGTTATGTTGATCAATATTATGGAAAGTAAGATTATCAATTAAATTCTTACCAGGAGTAATATTATTGGATAAAGGATTTATTGATTCTATAATTAATTTGTTGTTAATGTCATGTGTTGTAATCCATTGCAACTCTGGAAGACTAAAATCACCTGCACATAGCATTTGAGAATCAGGATAAGTCCTCCTTAATTTTTTAATTGTATCTGCAAATTAATTAGCTGGACTGTTTAGTGGTATATATATAGTTACTAAGATAAGAGTTTTCTTTCCAGCTTTAATCTCAACTAATTTTTGTTTTAATATTTTGGGTTCCACTGATATTATTGTTATCTATGATATTATATCTCCGCCATGTTACCTGTGGTGTTGGTCATACAGAAATTAGAATAAATCAAAAGAATCAATTAAAAAGAATTTTATTTTAATAAAAAAATTTAAACATTAAAAAAGAATTTTAATACAACTTTCACTTCTAATCAAAAGAAAATATATACTTCATTCACACGTGAGGTTTGACCCAGGGTTCAACCACCCGGCAGGTGTCGTGTAAATGGGATTGCATATGGGGTTCAACTCTGAAACTCTAAACTATAGGTTAAAAAAAGGTGGGGGTTACACCCTGCATGTGAATGAAGTATATATCATCATGAAGGATGTGACTGATGCCCTTGAGGTCTTCGGTCCCAATGTACTTGATTTTCTTGACATGGGCATAGCTTCGCAGCTGTAAAGTTGAAACAGTCAAGGCGTTTAGACTTTAAATAATCCTCTTGTAAGCAGAATTTGAACATAATAACTTTGAATACTAGCAGTTCTGATATATGCACCAAGTTCATCCAACTATTGCCAATTTCTGAATGCATACGTCATCAGGTAAAAAAGTTGTAGGATACAAGTCTTACAGTTGATAAAATTAAATTAAAGATATTGATATTTCACATTAATCGTCTATTGCAGCAAAGCACAGAAGTGACTTGAGCAACTTATCCACAAAGTAGCAGATATTCCACTCCCCAAAAGCTGATGTACATACTTCTTTAATTATACACACCTCTTTGATGTTGACTGCAAATAATAACAATTTGTACGAACTTTCATTATAATACATTCAAACTTTGTACACAAATCAAGTAGATAACATTGACGTCTAAGAGTAGTTATGTATGTACCAAGTTAGATTAAAAACAAATCGTTAAATGAATGTAAATACTCCTCGAAATTAACTAAAAGGGCGTGTAGATTAATAAAATAATGATAACTCGAACCAATCACCCGTAATAAGTGAAATATTCGAACGGAACTAAAGTAAATAAACAGTCCTTTAAACCACAGTTTTCACCCAACTTAAACACCTGTAAACTTTAATAATACGAAGTTAAAACTTAAACCCTGATGTCGTAGTGAGCCTCAACATTATAGATTACGGAAATAAGCTTCATTTATCACAAATCCGGCTAATCACTGAAAAATTCGAAAAAAGCTAACGCACCTAAAAAATTTACTATAAGGAAATGTTTGTTGGTTATCCGATGTCCATTTCAACAGAAGGAATCTAGGAGGCTGTGGATAATTCGACCGCGCCTTATACAACACAATTAAGTAAAGAATATATGCGATAGAAAATAATTATAATTCATTTTAATTGATTTGAGACAATATAATCGAAAAATAGTGTAATATTTACGTGAAATTGTAATTATTTTGAAAAATCAAAAAATGACGTCACCAAGCCACCCAAGATTTTGATCTAAAATAAATAAATAATTATCACTTATTAGATGTTAATAGCAGATAAATATTTGTTAAAACTATCAATAAATATTAATAGAAATAAAATTTAATATTTAGTAAATATTAATTGTTGTGACCAGGATACGATGGTAATCAAGGTGGCGGTGGGTGTAGTTTATAAAATGAAGGCCGTCTCCATTCAGTCCACCTTTAGTCTTCATGCAGTGAGGGTTTCCAGATGAAGAGAAGTAAGTGTTTCCTTAATTTATATTGTTCTATTTTAACTTTAAAAGAATTTGTTTAATAATTGATTAGGATTATAAAATAGTTCGTAAATTGTTTACAATAACTGTTCGACGATCTTTTTTACTTCTGAATCTTCAGCCATTTTGAATATTTATATTTCTTGAGGTATATTACTATTTTATTTATATTATTTACTACGTACATACAGCATATTTAACAGGCGATCGTATTGGATACGTATGCAATACGGTCAATTAACTTCACTGTTCTTACAGCGTCTTATGTGAGGGGCTCTATTAGTTGAATGTTGAAACATCGAAAAACTATCAAATAAACAATCGACTATCAATATAATCAAATAAATCGAACAAAAATCCAGTATGTATTGTAAAATGTTTAAAGTTCAAATCAAAACAATAATTATTTATTATAACCTTAACTTCCTTTGATGAAGGTTAGAAAGAACCAAAAATGATGTTTCAGCATCGAGATATATTACTAGAGGGCCCTATTGGTGGAATTTCGAAACATCGAAAAAATAACCTGACTACCTTCGACTTTCAATATAATCAAATAAAGAGAACAAAATTACAGTAACATTAACATATCAGAACATTTAAAATACATATTAAAACACAGATAATGTTCGGGAAGCCAAAAACAAATTATTTATTATAACCTTAACTCAATCCTGAAGGAGGTTTCAATGAGGTTACGCAGAGCTCCTGAGAGACCCAAAAATATGTTTCAGGCCTCTCAATGTATTAACATATGCTATGCCCCTCTGGTATATAGCTCTATGGTTTCAAGCCTCTCAATGGATTAAGATATGCTATGCCCCCTCTAGTAATTTATCTCTATGGTTTCAGGCCTCTCAATGCATTGAGACAGGCTATGCCCTCTAGTAATTTATCTCTATAATTTCTTTTATTATCATTTTACTACTAGTCTACTATAACTATTACATATTTCACTTAAATTATTTTGTTTCCATAAATATATTACTTCTGTAAGTATTACTATTTATATTACTGTTAGCTATATAACTATTATAATATAACACACTGTTAAAATCTGTTTACAGCCTTGGAAAATTGTGTAGAGGAACCAATGAGATTGGCCTCACAATATGAAATTGTGGGCGTACAACTTTGAGTAATCTCATTGGCTCCCTCCCAGTATTGTCCCTCGCTGTGAATTGATTTTAACGGTGTGTTATACTTTAATACTATTTAAACTATATAGTAACTGCTGTAGTAAATAACAACTAGGTATAATTTGATACCTCCAAGTTTTGCCATACATCTCACTATTATATTGTGTCATCTAATAAATCGTATTACACTTAGTACTATGACTGAACTCTCACACGGTTATATTCAGTTGATAGCGTTATCAAGTTGGCCTGATATTTGATATTTGGGTGTGGTTTAACATCCATGGCTGACCTCATTGGCTCCCTCGTATTATTTTCCCAAGCTGTCGACTGATTATAACCGTGTGTTATACTATAATAGTACTATTTTTATTCCTATTATGACAGCAATCTATTAATCCTATTATACTCCTCGTGCTATATCTTTCTACACGAAAAGATCAGCTGTTTTAATAGAAGCAACAGGGGGTCCAACTTTGGAAAGAAGAAATACCTACAGGTAGTTGGGTGATGTCACTGGATAACCATAATACACTTATTTTAATACCCTTTCCTTGTTCTAAATGCATTGATACTAAACTGCTATGCAGTTAGTACATACGCACGCAGTAACTAACGCTTTATATTATGCGTGTAAAACTGTATTTAATTTTTATCTATTTTTTTTTATATTTTTTTATCTATGTCTTATGTATGGCATAGTCCAAGACCACTGCGAGGATACTGCCTTTTTTTGTATTTTTTATATGTAACACGTTAGTTTAATGTGTGCATGTCACACGTTATATGCTTACATAATTTTCTTCTTGAAATGTTCCTGCCATTTTCATTTATTGAAAGATTGTATTTTTGGGCAGTTAAAGATTGGATTTCTGTTTGAATGTTTTTAAAGACTTATTATAGTATAACACATGGCTAAAATCAGTTGGGAAATTAGTGTTGAGGAACCAATGAGATTGGTCTGATTTGTAATGATGGGTGTGGTTTAACATCCTGGAATAACCTCTCCCTGGTATTATTTCCCATGCTAAAATGGGTATCTGATTGTTGTCTATTCTTCTATAGAAGAAAATGTAAGCTAACCTGCCTCTATGCTTAATTTTGGTTTAGTTGTTAATGTCCCTGGTTTTCATTAACGATTCTCTAAACACCTCCTCCCTTCCCCTGCCCTCAAAATGACTTAACAAATGTTTTTCCCTGGAGTTACTATCCCAACTTAACACAAAGTTTTAACCATCATAACGCTTTATACTATGCGTGTAAAACTGTATTTAGATTTTTAGACCCTGGTATTTAAGCTATTAGATTTCCTTATAATAAATTAACAATATTTATATTGAATGTATACATTTAAAACTTCTTGCCTGCTATTTTCTAATAATAAAATTGTCTTCTGTTGCAGCTAAATTTAAGCAGCCCCTGTGAATGTCACAACAGTAAGCTGGGTGTGTTCAGAATATTTTACAAGATAACCGAGGCACACATTAATTGTATCAAAGCCAGAAGCAGAATGAAAATTGCACCTGGCACACAAATTCTAAGCCCTACAATGGCAGGCTATATTTTGACACAAGTCTGGTCAAACAGGTAAATAGATTTTCCTTACGTAGCTTAATGTTTCCATTTTGGTTCTTAATAAAATAATTAAACTTAAGCTCATTTTTCTAATGGCTTATTGACACAATTTAATTGATGAAAATTTAACCCTAGATCTCTCATCTAAGTCAATATGACTTTCGTGTTTTTTAAGAATTGGGGGTATCGTCTATACAAATAGTTTTGTTCTCCCACCCCCCATATTTCAGGTAATATTTCACCAGTAAGTTCCCTTATGACTTCTGAAGACATTGCATTTGAGTATTGTTATATTCTATTGCATATAAATTTTTTTCCAAAAGTTGCAGTGACAATTTGACCTACGATAAGTAATAAACGTTAATTTTAAGTCATTTGGATGTATGATAAGCAGTAAAGAGTATCTAAGTATTGTAGGACCAATGACCTAGGGTCAGTTTATGCTCATGCAACACATCTTAATCCATGTTTTAACTTTTACATCTTCAATAGTTTTAAAAATGAAAACTTTCTCTAAAATATTTTATATTTTAGTTAAGAGTCTTAATTATTAAAATTTACAAAAAAATGTAGAAGAATACTCTGGTACTAAAGTGATTAATTATACAGTGTTAATTCTATAATACTTTTCTATATTGGTATTAGTGATTTAAAAACAATAATACTTGATTATAATTAAATATATTAATATATGCCAGTCATTATATAATTATACAGTGTTAATTCTATAATACTTTTCTATATTGGTATTAGTGATTTAAAATTAATAATAATACTTGAGTATAATTAATATATTATATACCATCATTATATAATTATACAGTGTTAATTCTATAATACTTTTCTATATTGGTATTAGTGATTTAAAATTAATAATAATATTGAGTATAATAAATATATTAATATATGCCAGTCATTAATATAAGAATATTTAGTTACTATGTGACTGCAATGTCAGACTAATTTGTTTAAAAAATACTTTATGGCAATCGAAGTTTATGCTTTGTAACAATGTTTGACATAAGAATTGGTTTGTCATAAAACATTGGTTTCTAACATAAGAATTTCTCTTTTTCTTGTGTTTAAATATTTTAAACACAAAAATAAAATTAACTTTATAACATTTTTAGATGTAGATTAAAATTGACATATGATGAGCAATAAAGGGTGTTGATATAGATGAGTATTGTAGGGTTAATGACAATCTATTATTTAAATGTGGTCTGATTGTTATTTTCCTTTGCTTCCTGCAATAACTCTGAAATTTTACACTGAAATTTACTTTTAGTACCACAACTTGGTCATTTACCTTTTTGCAATGAATAAACAAGTATTCGTTAGAATTGTTTGACAAATTTCTCCCTTGACTTTAAAAATAATATTACTCTATTTAACTGAAATTATTCGCGATTCAGAGTCCATGAGAGTGTGACCATGGCTTATAAGAAATTGATCAACAGAAGGGTGATCAAAATTGTAATTTGTACAGGTTTTTCTTAGTTTTTCTTTATTTCTGAAGATTTATCTTCAAATTATTCCTCAAATTTATTTTAGGGTGCTTAAACTCCCCGTTTAAATTGGTTTTTACAAGTTTTTGAATAAACTAATATAAAGGTGAAAATCACACTATTAAATTTTATTTTATTTATAGTTAATTAATTTTAGTTTGCCCAAATTCACTCCTTTATTGCATTTAAACGTTTAAATTAGTCGTAAATGATATTTAAATTAACTCATACAAGCTGATTTTCATAATTATTGTGTTCTTATTTATTAATTGTATTTTTACTTGCTAAAATAATTAATGACTCACATATCACCATATTTTATATTTTTTGTTTAAATTGGTTATTGCCAGTATTTGAATTAAATGATAATAAACTGATAAGATAATAGTTTTAACAGTTGTGTTTTATTATTGTTTTGAAGTGTTGATTTGTGGCAATAAAAATTTTGTGTTTCCTTTTAGTTATTTATAGCTGTCTTTTATATTATAATAAATATAACCTGGTTATCAGTATACACCTTAAAAAACAAAAAAATAACTCTCTAATTCAACTTAGATATGGTTAATCTCTTGATAACCATCTATAGCATCCTCTAATACTTATGATCTTGTTTCAGGTTGATCTTGAAAAGTTTGTTGGTTGAGGATAACCTCAGGGACTTCATCCTGTATTTGCAGTGGTTCGAGGAAAACTATTTTGTTTTAGAAACTCTGCTAAAGGTAATTATTTTTTTTGTAGTTTAATATTATTAGGGCACTCTTATTAGTTTAGGTGACCCTAAGATTTTGTGTTTATTTACCTTTGTCATTGATTGATTGTGTTGATTATTATGTTGTGATTTATTAATATAAAACAAAGGGGTCATCTGATCTCAAGATGATAGAAATGTATAAGGTGATTGATTCACTTCAATGTAAATAAACCAAACTCAGTCAGAGGTTTTAACCTGACTTTTTTATGAATAGCGAGTGAAGTCATTACAGGACTCGGTATAGGCAGCTTACATTGGTATATTGTTTATTCCTGCAATGACGTCACTGACAGACTATAACCTAACATGATAAAAATTGTTGGTTTCAATTATAAAAACCCTCCAGTTGAATCAACTTATAAACTCTATCAGCTTGATCTAATTTAAAGAAGTACCATTATTAGTATTAAGAGAAAAGGTTTTGCCCTAATGCATTACCATTTGAAGTCTTTTGTACAATTCCTTGGCACATCTAAATTATTTATGTAGATCTTAGTAAAATACTGAATCTGCAATTGACTACTGTGTGTAAATGAGATGAAACACTGCATCAAATGGTCATTTTTAGGCCACCCTAGGGTCCCTTGCTTTGGGACTACATTGTTTAGATTAAGCACTGCAAAACACTTTTATGTCGTTTTTAAGACAACTTAAAAAAATAGTTTCACCTACCTTTATAACGTTTTGTGCACTCATTCTAAGCTTATTTTAATTCCATTTTATAAATTGTTTAACGCATTACCCTTAAAAATCCCCTTAAATTTTAAGCGATTAATTGCAAAAAAATAAAGCTCCCAAATTAGATTTTTGGGATACAACAAAATTTTTGTTACAATAACATTTCAAAAACAAAATTGGATCTTTAGATTACACTATTAATTTGTGTTAATTAACATTATTAATTTATTGTAACAAGCAGTATGGTTTGTTTTCATGCTCATATAGTAAGGTTGATTGTCCTTAGACTCTATCCAAGGACCTGAACCTGAAAATGTGACTCATTTTGTACTTCTTTTAACCAATGTTGTTTTAATTATACCTTAAACAATAAAAGGTAGTCTGTCCATCTAGAGTTTTTTTGAGAGCTTCCATATGACTGCGCAAGCTCAAAATGGAAGAAACTTACAAAAATTGTAGGTTTCTTGAAATAAGTGGTTCCTTGGTGTTGTGCAAAACTTGAATTGAACATTTTAAAAAGCTGATAAAAATTCCAATATATCGAGTGTTTATTGACCAAAATCTGATAACTGCAGCCATAATGGGATTGGCAAAACTAAAAAACATTATTATATAATTTATATGATGATTAATTTGTAAGTACGTCTTGTCAGTTCAATGTGTTAAGAAAGGGTAAAAGCTATTTTGCCCTTTTTCTAGATTTTGTTAATAAATAAATAAAAATTCTGGTGCGTTGGTCCACATGTCAAGCGAATTTCCTTTGGAATGCGTGTTTCCGTCCTTAACAACCCATTTCTTGCTTAAGGTTACGGTTTATCCTTTATAACCTAAGCAGTTACTCAGTGATTATGATCACTGCTTGTAATTCATTTTGCTTCATAACATAAGCAGTTAGTCAACGATCAAGCACTGCTTGTAACTCATTTTGTCTGTATTTTTCAAAGGAAATGCGCATAATTATCCAGTTGGTTGTTAAAAAAACGATGCCTATAAAATTGGCTTTGGTAACTGAGTAACTGTTTTGTTTATAACGCATAACCCGGGACCTTAAGCAAGAAATAAGTTGTTACATTCCACATTCCAAAGAAAATTGGTTTGACATGCGGACCACCGCACCAGAATTCTTTTGTTCCCTCCCTTCTAGTACTTTGAGTGCTCGTATCGACTCTGGACCCTATTTATTCAACTCACATGCCAAAAAAAAAAATTTAAAACATGTAATTTCAAAAACACGTGAAATGTGTAGTTTACTGGCCGTATTTTAATTTTTCCAAAATTAACTAACATTTTTTCAACTTTATGGTCATTTTAAGTGGTCGTATCAACTTTAAACCGGTTTCTTTTGATTCAGCTTTCCAAAAAAACATAAATAAGTAATAAAAAGCATCAGTCTCTCCACAAAATATATTTAAATAAGCAAACCGGCTTTCAACCCACAAAGGTCTTCTTCAGGCCTAAATAAAACAAACAATAAATAGGACTTAGCGAATCTAAAAAGATTAAAACAAAATAAAAAAAAACAAAAAAAACATTAAAATAAAATTAATATAAATGAATGAATTAGACTGACCGTGAGAAGAGAATCATTGAATCTGTGAGTCCTTGCTAGTTATGACTGCGACTGAAGAGAGATTCATTTTATCAGTCCGCAGAGGGGTAGGAGCGCTTGCAAGCGTCCTTATCAGTATAGAACCCGTCCCTCTAGCATTTAGACTCAAATTTCGACTCTCAGAGACCTTAAAAACCTTAAAAACAGCCCTTTAGCGCAAAATTATCAAGGAAATCCTTTTTTGTAGCTATAATTAATTGAATTGTCCGTTTTATCATTTATAAAATACTATTTAATATTTTTAATTAAATATGCTAATTAATAGTTTCAACCCTGTTAAACCACCCCTTATCTCAGTTCATTTTTATTGTAGAGAAATTTTAAAAAAAGGAATATTTTCAGGACAAAATTTACTACATTTTTCCATTCTTACATATTTTTTATATTTGCATTAGTTTTTGAGTTATTTTGAAAAAATCGAAAAATTTTATAAAAAAAATAATATAATAAAAACATTTTTTTTAAATCTAAAATATTAAAAAGCATTTTAAATAGCTGAAAACCTCAGGATCCATTGTCAGTACATAAATAAATATAATTGTGCTACAGTGAAGATTAATTTTCATTTTTGTGGAAAAGACATGCGTTTAAGACCTCATTTTTTTAAAAAAAAGAGTCTTATCTTGTTTTTGTTATCACAAAATTATTTTTCATCTAAATCACTTTCAGCATAGCTAATTTTAAAGGTCTTTTTAAACACTTAAAAACTACTCCTTTTGAAGTTATTTCATGATGAAAAGTTTGATTTAAATAAATCCTTACCTTCATCAGCCTGTAACTCGGGATGTATTACTGCGATATATATTTTTTCATAAAATGTACAGTCTTTGGGCTATTTTTTAAAAAAACACTCAAAAACATGCATTTTTAGGTACAAAAGTATCAATTTCAATCGTGAATAACTCGGAAAGTATTAACTTAACAAGAAAAGTCTATAGAACATTTTTTAATTAAAATTGAACACTTCAACATCAAATCCCGGGGTTATTTTAAGCTGAAATATTTTCACCCCCGAAAGGCTGACACTCACCCAGGGTAAAAGCAAACATTGGCTCTATATAACTTTTTTCCTTGACATTTTTTAGTCTATTTCAAATTTCAAGGATTCCAAGCGGTTCTTTAAAATTTAGACCTAAAACCGCTGATGAATGGCCTTTTTTTTTTTTTTTTTAATAAATCTTTTATTTTTCAATTTTTACATTTTTTTTTACAAAATTAAACTATTTATATAACAGAAATTATTAATACAATAAAAATATCTAAATAAAATTGAAAAAATCCCACAAATCCTAGGATTGAGTTGGGGGAAACAATTATAATAAATACAATTTTGAAAATTAAGATGAAATTATTATTATAAATTATAATATATTTATAATGTATATATACATTATATTTATTGTCATTACATTTTAAAGTATTTTAAATGATTATTATCCAAGTTATTTATTAAAGACACATTTAGATATTATATTATTAAATTATCTTATTTATTTTTATTTAGTTATTAATATTTTTATATAATATTAAAAACAGAAAATGTATTTAGTATATATGCAAAGTTAAAAGAAAACAAAAGAAATTCGCTAAAAGAAGAAAAAAAATTTTTTTCAAAAGAAAAAAAATATACAAAAATAAAAAGTATAAATTAGTAATTAAAACATAAATAAACTATCAACTAAAAACATGAAACAATAAAATAAATAAATACAAAAAAGATTATTTTTTATTTATTTAAACAAATAAAACCAAATAAACTAAAAAATAATCACAACTTGTAGAAGTTTTATTTATTCTTTTAATTCTTAATAATTACTCAGGTTTTTCTGAAAATTGAATAAAATAAAAATTTTCTGAGAAATTTGTTTTCTCATTGAAAACATAATAAATTCAACAAAAATAAAACAAAATTAAAATATAATAATAAATATAAAATACTAATAACAATTAAATAAACATAATGTTATATGTAATACACATAATCTTAATAATAGTTATCAATATAATATAACACAAATAAATAAAATATACAATACTAAAATAAAATATAATTTTATCTATAGTAATTTACTATGTGATCAGTCTTACATTTTTGATATAAAGTCTTTAATCTCACTTAGGTATATAGAGAACAGCCAATTAACAAGATTCTTTGAACATATTTTCATACAATATTTTTATTTCAGATGGTACTTTATTGTAAATACAAGTTCCAAACATAGTATATCGACTTTTGTTAAGAGTGTAGAGCAAACCTATATTACCTCAAGATTGATATCCCTACCTCCTCACCTACTTATATTAATTAGTTGGATGTAAAAGAACTCATTGCATCGATTTATCATCCTACTCTCACTTTTATTTATTTTGATTATTTAAAGTCAAGGAACTGATGCAATAGATTCATCCCTTACACCCAATTTGTTTTATGTTTATTTAATGGGGTTGAGGGAACTGAAAGAGCATAATTTTCTAGAATTGTTGAATTTAATTATGATAATTTGGGGCCATAGTTGATATGGCCATTTAAGTGACCAAAAAGTTAAAAAAAAAACTGTGGATAGTGACTGAAACCAAAATACGGTGGATGAACAATAATTTCGTTTTTTGGGGTGGTGGAATTGAATTAAAACTTAGTCTGAAGTCCAAATGACTACCTTAAATTAACTAAAAAGTCAGAACTGAGGTAAATTACCGGGTACTCTTAATATGGTTGGTAAAACAACATATGGTATAAGTAGAGTTCATTTTCAATGTTTTTTGGGTCTTAATCTAATAAAATGGTTCGAGACACTTATGAGTGTATTTATTATGTTTATGATATATACTTAATTTAAATAATTCTGGTGTGGAGGTCAGAGTCTGCATTTCCTTGCTTATTAATTCAATTTTGCTGAAATTCGGGATATATTTGATAAGCCAAACAGCAGCCTAACAATTTTATATTTTATGAACTTTCAAAGATAATGCACTAAAAAGTAGCATAATCTGAGCTTCAAATGAGTGCAAATGTTCTTGCCGGTAGTGTATAATTAATTATAATTATTATATTTTATTAATACAATGATGTCACGGCCTATGGCCAAACATTTATCAAGTAATTTTGTTTGTGTCTTTGTAATCTTAAATCTATAGTGTATAACCTTTTATAATAAATGGCTTATTATTATTATATATTAATATAAAAATTAATCATAATATAATTATAAACAATGCGCAATAAATATGCACATTTTCTTTGAAAAATTTAATATCAAGTTGTGACGCTGCTGCATAGGTTATTAATAAATCACAAAAACTTCAGCAAAAATTGCATTTTAATAAAAATTCGCCTGGTTTGCGGACCTCCCTCTTCACAAGTTTTTTTTTATGTTAATTAAAAGTTGTACTGAATAAACTGATTGCTATAATAAACTGCATAGACTTCCGTGGTTATTGTCATAAAGATTTAGGTCTTCTGGTGGTGACCACGTCAGTGTAAATGAAAGAATCCGATGTTTCAGTTCAGTTTTGTAGAGCATTGTGTTTCTATCCATGTCCTAAACATCCCTGAAGATGCCTTCCCCAGTGGAAGCGAAAATGTCAGATTTTTGAAGTGGTCAACACCGAAAGACCTAAATCTTCATGATTGCTAAAAGATATATTTTCCTCTACCCTACTTTTCTTTTCTTTAATGTTAAATAAACTTTTTGATTTAATGGGATGTTAAAGAAACTTATTGCAGTCAGATTTATCTCCTTACCCCTACCTTTTTCTTTTGCAGTTCAGATTTTATCTCTTTACACCCCTACTTTTCTTTATGTTGATTTAATGGGATGTTAAAGAAACCTTATTGCAGTCAGATTTATCTCCTTACCCTACTTTTCTTTATGTTGATTTAATGGGATGTTAAAGAAACTTATTGCAGTCAGATTTATCTCCTTACTCCTACTTTTCTTTATGTTGATTTAATGGGATGTTAAAGAAACTTATTGCAGTCAGATTTATCTCCTACCCCTACTTTTCTTTATGTTGATTTAATGGGATGTTAAATAAATTATTGCAGGTCAGATTTATCTCCTTACCCCTACTTTTCTTTATGTTTTGATTTAATGGTGTTAAAAAAAATTATTGCAGTCAGATTATCTCCTACTCCTACTTTTCTTTATGTTGATTTAATAGGATGTTAAAGAAACTTATTGCAGTCAGATTTATCTCCTTACCCCTACTTTTCTTTATGTTGATTTAATGGGACGTTAAAGAAACTTATTGCAGTAGATTTTCTCCTTACCCCTACTTTTCTTTATGTGATTTAATGGGATGTTAAAGAAAACTTATTGCAGTCAAGATTTATCTCCCCTTACTTTGGTTTAATGGATGTTAAACCTACTCACCATTTATCTCCTTATGTTGATTTAATGGGATGTTAAAGAAACTTATTGGTTGATTTAATGGAATGTTAAAGAAACAGTCAGATTTAATGGGATGTAAAGAAACTTATTTCTTACCCCTACTTTTCTTTATGTTGATTTAATGGGATGTTAAAGAAACTTATTGCAGTCAGATTTATCTCCTTACCCCTACTTTTCTTTATGTTGATTTAATGGGATGTTAAAGAAACTTATTGCAGTCAGATTTATCTCCTTACCCCTACTTTTCTTTATGTTGATTTAATGGGATGTTAAAGAAACTTATGCAGTCAGATTTATCTCCTTACCCCTACTTTTCATTACTTTGATTTTAAAATGGGATGTTAAGAAACTTTTGCAGTCAGATTTATCTCCTACTCCTACTTTTCTTTATTGTTGATTTAATGGGGATGTTAAAGAAACTTATTGCAGAGTCAGATTTCATCTCCATCTCATTTTAAATTAACATTTTAATTTGATTTTTATAATCATATTTTTTTTTATTCTTTCAGGACTATGATGTCATGAAATTCGCTGAAGTTGTCAAGTATTCATTAAATGAAACTCTGTATAGAACTCATCGTCAAGTCAAGAATCCGAACACAACTCGTATGTTTTGTAAAATACTAGAATAGTGAAATGAGTTGGAAACACTTCACTTACTTTTCGTAAAAACTCTGCAAAGTTAATTTCTTAGAATATTAGTTTTATAATATATGGACAAATTTGAGACCAATATTAGATTGTCTCACTCCCAAATTCCAGTGTGAAGGAATTTCATTTATCTTTTCTAATATTAAAATTTTTTAATTTTACTCATTTTTGCTTCGTATGTTTG
Source organism: Microvelia longipes (assembly GCA_018340805.1). Lineage (NCBI taxonomy): Eukaryota > Metazoa > Arthropoda > Insecta > Hemiptera > Veliidae > Microvelia > Microvelia longipes. The sequence goes on from JACMZG010001859.1 coordinate 20,343,559, forward strand.
TATTTAAATAGCGTTTGAGTAAGTCAATTTCTTGAGGGGTTCTTTCCACACAAACCATATTAATAAGTTGCTCTCTCAACTTTCTATTTAATTTTAATCAATTTACTACTTTTTTATATTTCTAAAAGTTTATGCTTCTTCCTTACCTCGGGACACTGCGTCCTTTCTTCTTTTATTAATATAATATAATAAAATCTTTGTGAATCAGTAGATTTTGTGTTCTAAGAATACGATAATCTCTTGACTCACTTAATATTACTTATAAATCTACATTATTGATATAATGTTCATAAAGAAACTCTCAAGTTATTTATAAACAGTACTAATGAGCATTGGTGGGTTTAACGATCTATTTACCTCACAAGGTGTATCGTGGTCTTTTGGATCACAAACCAAAATAGCTGTGTGTCAAAAAAATGTGTTGTTTGGTTGGTAGTATTTATTTTATTTTAGCAAATTCATTATGAAATGACGCTTTGAGGTTGTTTGGATGATGGGGAAGTTGAGGGTGTTTATTGTGTGATTGGCGTAATCAAAAAAATTAATTTGAAGTTATTCATACTAATTGGTAGTTTACTTAAATTATCTTTAGGGGTCTCTTTCTTCAAGTCTTTCAAAAGATATTTGTAACTTGATATAATCTAGTCTATATTAGTGATTATTAGTGATTTATTTTCTTTTTATCACTAAATATCCCATTGCAGTCTGTAAAAGCTATCGCTAAGATACTTCACATTTTCAAATGTATTTATTGTTAAATTTATAATAATTATTAGAGAGAAATTGCTTCTTTATAATTTGACACACGGCTAAAATCAGTTGACAGTGTAGGAAAATTATGTGAGGGAGTTAATGAGGTTAGTTCCTGGTTGTTAAACCACAAAATTTCAAATCAGGCCGACCTTATTGGTTCCTCAACA
>JACMZG010001859.1:20345412-20357313 GCA_018340805.1 Microvelia longipes
AAACTTATGAATTCTAATCAAACCATATGTGTTGCATGAGCATAGGCTCGTGAGCAACACAGAATTTTTTTTAGATGCAATATAATAGAATTAAAAAAAAAGTTTTACTTGAGAAAGATTCAGCTAGATTTAGTCAGACTGAAAGAGGGTCATTATTATCTCCAATTGCAATGCACCAAACACGAAAACCACTTACTATGAAACAGTAATTGTTATTTGTTGTTTGTGATCAGTCAAGTTGGTTAAAAAGACCTAAGGAAGGATTGGCCGAAAAGGACCAAACCTACATCTCATAGGGGTTCTATATATATTGTTTTCCAAGTAGTCTACTTTTTAACTAGAGTAATATTAATGATTATAGCTAGCTTAAATAAATTTATTTAATTTTAATGTAGCATTTAATAAAATTATTTTATCTCCAGACAGTGTATAATGTAAAGTTTATTGACTAGTTTTTAGAGAGTAAAAAGTAACTTTGAGAATAAAAATGTTTCTATTATTGGTTATTTTAGCCAATTATAACAATTTTTTAGGGGAGTGGTACTCTCTAAATTTATACAGGTGACCGATAAGTTTTTGTAATTTTTACGGGGGATGGCACCCCTAAACTTTATTAGGGGGACTCACCAATAATTTTTTTTATTGGCTCAAAACTGTTTCAGTCAAAAAAAGTTGTTTGGAACAATAAAAAAATTTGAAGGCAGCACCCCCTAAATTTATAAGGGTCCGACCAAAAAAAATTATCAGAATAGTGTAGAAAGAGCCTACTTGTAAAAGAATAACCATAGTATGGGTGCTGATATTTGAGCATTATAACAACAAAAACAAAGCATTTTGATCAATGAAACTAACAATAAATTATTCTTCAATAGTGATTGATGATTGTTTCTAGTTAGGCATACAAGATATTTTATAAAGAGTTAAGAGTATTCAATTGACATGATGAGGAAGTACATAATAATTTAACAGACTTAATATATAATAATGAAAATGAACTTTAACAGCAGTTGCTATAAAAGCAGTCAGTCAAATGGTAGGAAACCGCTAATTAATTAGAATTTACTAGTTTTATAATATAAAATCAATTAATTATTACAGGAAATGTAGCACTCTACTTATTTATCCAAATATAACTAAAATTAATATAATTTTAAATTATAAAATACTTTTTAAAAATAGGGGTAATGTTAGGAATATTTAGAAAGCCCTTTACCATGATTTAATTTTTATATGGTAGGCCTATGTATTTATTTGAACAAGAGTGTGTTTTTAGGCTTGCTAATGTTAAATAACTAGTACATCTTATAGCATTAAATCATGTTTGGCATACTGTCAGTATTATAAAAACTATGGACATAACAAATCAAAGTATAAAATAAAAAGTATGCACTGCAATAAATTAGTTTTGACATAATAAAAAATATTAAAACAACTTGAGATTTAACCAGTCCTTAAATAATACAAGTTTCTAAAATAACAAAAAAGCTATTGAAGAGTTAAGTTTAAACAATTAAAAATTTTGTTTTAAAGCTAGATAATTGCACTTTTTTACATATTGCTACTTAAAATTCTATGTTTAAATTATTGACATTACATGCAGAGACAATATTCTGTGCTAAACTGTTCCATTTATTAATAACTCACTGTGAAAAAAGTAGGCTCTAACTGATAAATTAACATTTATATAGAGATAGTGAATCCTCACAAATATTATTCTGTTTAAGTGTTAATAAGTGAAGAGGAGTTGAGTAGTAATTTGTCAGGATTTTGTAAGTTTCTGAGACAAAATAACATCAAATGAGATATAACTATCATACCACAAGGTCCATTTCTTTAAGCATGAGAGTACATTAGTAACAACTGATTTTTTAGGTATGAGTCCATGTTGATTAGGTGGAATAACAGAACTGGAAATAAAAAATTGTTATAGTGCTCAAGAATATTGATTGCTTGTAAGTGCAAATTTGAAAAGTTAAGTTATTCGATACAGTAGTATTGCCTCTTCTGGAAAATGTGTTAAATCCTAGGAAGATTGAATAAAATAACAGTAGGGGATTAGTGTAAAATTATTTTGTTGAGTTCTTACAGCTCGAAATTTAATTGTTAGATCTTGTCTAAACTTGAAACTTAAAATACTTAAATAGGTCTAAGTGCACATTTTAAGTCTCATTGGGATCTGTTGGAAAATAATATGGGTTTAGTGCAACACTATATTTTAAGTGCTTAGAGATTAGAATCTAATCCATGGATCTTGACTAAACTCTACACTTAGACAGTCAATATGACATAGGTTATATTGACCACATTATTTGTTTCAACGAAATTCCTCCACAAATAACTATATGGGATTAGTGTAAAAAATAATTTTTAGATGCTTAAACATTAGAATGATGCATGTGAACTTTAAACTTAGACTACTAATGGGTCAGAATGAACATATTTTATGACTCATCGAAAACTGTTGTCAAATAAAAATAGGGAGTTAGTGTAAGGAAATCAAATTTGAGTCTTATATGTTGGAATTTAATCGATTGGGCTTGACTAAACTTTAAGCTTAGAATCCTCATAGGTCAGAATGAACACATTTTATGAGTCATCCAGATCTTTTCTAAAACAGTTATAGGGGTAAGTGTAAAAATGTTCAAAGCTAACACATTGAATCTAAACAATAGATCTTGATTTAACTTTCAATTATACCACTGACTTATCACAATGAACAAACACAATTTATGTCTAAAATAATTTTGATAGAAATAATTATATATCTAAAATAATACTGTTTTGCAGTTTAAACAAAATTTTGAGTGCTTAGAGGTCAGAATCTAATTGACAGATCATGACTAAACCACTGGACTAAACTTTAAACAACTATTCATATGTCAGAATAGACACGTTATATGCTTATCGAGATTTGTTCCTAAATAGTATTATATGGTATAGAGTTAAATAAAATTTTTATTACAAGACTTATTGATTACAGCTTGGAATCTACTTGATGAATCATGACTATATAGATATTATTTTACTTAAAGCACTTAAGTTTCAATGCTTTAAGTTGCAATCAATTTTAAGTTTTATTGAGAAAGCGGGTATAATGATAATATAATGATTCATAAATAATTGATTTAATGTTTATGATAAAAAAATAAGTAACTTTGTTTAAAATTGGTTTAATTTACTTAAGGATCAGTTTTTTTGCATGACATATAATTGTTTTATTGAAACAATTATATCTTGAAAAATAATAAAGGAATCTAAGATAAAGATAAAGATTTTATTTATTTACATTAAGTACAATTTTTCATACATTGTAAATACGTCGTGACATTTAATATTTCATATAAAATTGGACCTTCTGATAATACTTGACAAATAAAATGAAAACATTTGCATTCGTTTTCATTTATAATCCTTACACATTCGTAAATAAATAATTGAAAATAAACACAATAACTTAACATACCACATGAATAACTAAAATAATTTCATAAAATCGCTAATTCTATACAACGGACTAGACAGTAACAAATCTTTACATTGTTTTACAAACACATCAAAATCACTCTCTTTTTTAATGTAATCAGGTAACTTGTTATAAAACATTATGCCATTATAATGACTGCTTTTTTTATAAAAATTAGTTCTATGTTTGTTAATTTTTAAAAGATGTTTATTTCTAGTACAATAGTTATGACTATCTCAAACTTTTTGGTACATTGCTAAATTTTTTTTTACAAATTTTAAATTTTCCAAAACATACAAAGCAGGTAATGTTAAAATCTGTAATTTCTTAAACAAAGGTTTGCATGATTTTTTTGAGCTCACTTTGCATATAGCTCTTATTATTTTCTTTTGAATCAACAGTGTTTCCTTCGCTGGAGGAGAATTGGCCCACAAAACCACACCATACAATCTAGATTGTACACAGCCGAAGTATATATTCTTTAGCTGTTCTTCATTCAGGTAATTACCCAAATATTTAATTAAGTAATAATTACTGTTTAATGTTTTATTTATATTTTTTACTTGATTATTCCATTTTAGATTTTTTTCTAGATTAAGACCTAATAATTTAGCATTTTTAGTTTCATTTAATTAAATAGCTATGCAAATATATTTGCATGCTATTAATCAATAAATATTTGTTATATATTGATATGTAGGAAAGAATATTTCTATAATTCACGGTGTTGATATGAGCTGAAGTAAGGCCTGCATATATGCTAATTCATGGCCATTTTTTTAAGAATATTATTGTATTATCATATTTTTGCAATCTTTCTCACCATCATAAATACACATTTATCATTATTGCTTTGATGTTATAGCTGTTTTTTCATTTACTTTCCTCCTCTATGTATGTAATATTTTTGTAATTTTTCTCACCATCATAAATACACATTTATCACTATTACTTTGATGTTATAGCTGTTTTTTCCATTTACTTTCCTCCTCTATGTATGTGATATTTTTGCAATCTTTCTCACCATCATAAATACACATTTATCACTATTACTTTGATGTTATAGCTGTTTTTTTATTTAATTTCCTCCTCTATGTATGTGATATTTTTGCAATCTTTCTCACCATCATAAATACACATTTATCACTATTACTTTGATGTTATAGCTGTTTTTTCCATTTACTTTCCTCCTCTATGTATGTGATATTTTTGCAATCTTTCTCACCATCATAAATACACATTATCACTATTACTTTGATGTTATAGCTGTTTTTTTATTTAATTTCCTCCTCTATGTATGTGATATTTTTGCAATCTTTCTCACCATCATAAATACACATTTATCACTATTACTTTGATGTTATAGCTGTTTTTTTAATTTAATTTCCTCCTCTGTGTATGTGATATTTTGCAATCTTTTCTCACCATCATAAATACACATTTATCACTATTACTTTGATGTTATAGCTGTTTTTTCCATTTACTTTCCTCCTCTATGTATGTGATATTTTTGCAATCTTTCTCACCATCATAAATACACATTTATCACTATTACTTTGATGTTATAGCTGTTTTTTTAATTTAATTTCCTCCTCTATGTATGTGATATTTTTGCAATCTTTCTCACCATCATAAATACACATTTATCACTATTACTTTGATGTTATAGCTGTTTTTTTTTTTCATTTACTTTCCTCCTCTATGTATGATATTTTTGCAATCTTTCTCACCATCATAAATACACATTTATCACTATTACTTTGATGTTATAGCTGTTTTTTTTATTTAATTTCCTCCTCTATGTATGTGATATTTTTGCAATCTTTCTCACCATCATAAATACACATTTATCACTATTACTTTGATGTTATAGCTGTTTTTTTTTATTTAATTTCCTCCTCTATGTATGTGATATTTTATTTTGTCAATTTTTCCATCTTGATATATTATATTAATTTATACTGTAACTTATTTTTTTTATCTTAATTTTGTAAAGTTTTGAAAACACAAGATGGGGTAAAATAACTTGTGGTACTTGAAGGCTTAAATAGAAGTAATAAAATAACACTATATCTATAATAAAATTCTTGTATCTTTGCATAAACCACTTGATATTTTGCCTTATCTTGTGATTAATTGTTTAATTTTTCTTTCAGATGCAGGAGCACAGTACCTTTGGAAGACTGACTTGTAACCGAGCTCAATCATTTGAAGAGACATCAAGAGAAGAGTCCTGGATTCTGTTATTCAGTAAGTATCATCTTACACTTTATTAATTTTAGAATTAAGGATAGGCTTTTATGACTTTATAAATGCCAAAGAAAGAGGCTAGGAGTAAAAGGGTTTAGGGGGATATTAAATCTGATAATGTAATATGATGCCAAAAAATTGCTAAATATTATAAAACATGGGTTTTGGGGGCTGTTGAAGCTAATATAATGTTATGGCTTTAATTGCCAAAAATTAGGGACCAAGGGTTTGGGGCTGATGTTATATTATTGCTTTAATTGCCAAAAATTAGGGACTAGGGGTTTAGGGGGCTGATGTTATATTATTGCTTTAATTGCCAAAAATTAGGGACTAGGGGTTTAGGGGGCTGATGTTATATTATTGCTTAATTGCCAAAAATTAGGACTAGGGTTTAGGGGGCTGATGTTATATTATTGCTTTAACTGCCAAAAATTAGGGACTAGGGTTTAGGGGGCTGATGTTATATTATTGCTTTAATTGCCAAAAATTAGGGACCAGGGGTTTAGGGGGCTGTTGTTATATTATTACTTTAACTGCCAAAAATTAGGGACCAGGGGTTTAGGGGACTCTTGAAGCTAATATAATGTTATGGCTTTAATTGCCAAAAGTTAGGGACCAGTGGTTTAGGGGGCTGATGTTATATTATTGCTTTAACTGCCAAAATTAGGGACCAGGGGTTTAGGGGGCTGTTGAAGCTGATATAGTTGGCTCAAAAACAACCAGTAATACTCATTATCTTGTTTTAGATTGCCGAAGAAGCTCAAGAATTGTGAGGTGGGGGTCTATTGTAGTGGATGACATCAGACATGATCCTGAAAATACCTGTTTTCTTATCAGCCTGTATTTGGAGGGTTTGGGGAAAACTACTTTGTTTTGGAAACTGATAAAGGTGATTATTTGTTTTTAGTAGTAACATTAAATTTATATAAATAAAAATTTATACAGTAGGGGTGGGGGTGTTCTAACTCACCTGGAAAAATCTGTTTTAGACAGACATGTTTTTTTAGTTCGCCGTCAGTCCACTGCAGCGGGCGGGTCAGCTCACTTTGTGCCACATATATAAAATTATTATTTCTTAATTTCTAAAGTTCAAATTATTGAAAGGACTTTTTAAAAATGTTAAAATTTGTATTAATTATTTTAGATGTAGAAATTTAAAATATATAATATAATTGGTGACGGGGCACTAATGAGACATTACAAAATCTTTCCAGTTTACTTCATATTCTAACTATATTTCTTATCTACCCTCGATACATATTCATGTTATATTGGCATTATTGCCTCATCATAAATTATATTGCAATCATGGAGACTACACACCAATTCAAACAAAGAGATACAACACCAATAGTAATAATAAAAATCTACATATATTTTGTGTTATTTTTAACTAGACCTGATATCATGATCATGTCGTGCAGTTTGTTGCGTTTATGTTTGTATATTTATGGGGAAAATGCAAAAATTGATCCAATTTTCTAAACAAATAATTTTATAAACGACTAAAAAATGCAAAATGTTTATAAATAAGTTGCAAATTGTCTTGTTTACATTGTTTAAACTTAAATAGACGATTCCATTTAAAACTGATAACAAACAATATTTGTAAAGGCGGCTCAAAGTGAAAACTAGCTAGTTCATGCAAATAGATCCTGTTTTAGGACCACCTCAAACCCCACTGAGGGAGTTGGACCACTGAGTTCTCTGTCTCTTTAGAATGACACATTGTTAAAATCAATTGACAGCGAAAATAGTGTTGAAAAACTAGTAAGGTTGGCCTGATTTGAAATCGTGAGCGTGGTTTAACATCCTCATTGGCTCCCTCACATTATTTTCCACGCTGTCAACTGATTATAACCATGTGTTATACTATAACTCTACTGTATAAATGTTTACTTCACTTTAATTAATATTATTATAATGGGAAGGAGCTTATTAGTCCTAATACACTACCTCTTAAAGTCTTTTGTACATTCCCTTTGTGCATTTACATTATTTATGCAATTCTTGGTTAGTTGTTTAAACTATTCTATATTATGTTTTTTATCGTTGGTTACTTCTCAGTGGTCAATTTGCCACTAAATTTCCTGTTTTACAACTGTGAGGCAATCTGTTCTTTGCGTTAATGCTGTTTAGTATGATTTTTGCATGAGGCCCAGTCATAGGGTTCAACTCATAGTCAAGACTAGGGAATACAAATATTTCCTACTTTAAATAACTCTTGTTTTAATAAAAAGTCGAGTCTAAACTACGTGTAAGTCAAATTACATGTGGATGCGGGGATTATGAATTATGCATTTAAAGCAAATACAAAAGATTTAATTACACTCTAATATAAAATACCTCCACTATTTATAACATGTATAATGCATTATACAGACATTTAATAATTTGTACTCTCTGGATTTTTCAAAATCAATAAGATTTGTTAAAATTAAATGTAGATTCATCATAATTTCAGCTCTGCCCCCTATTATATTAGAGGAGAATGCTCAAACAATAATTTTCTTTGAGAAACACTGAAACAATTTTTCCCCTATGCTTCAAACTACATGGTTCCCTCATTTATTAAATTGCTTAATAAACCCATTGGCTATTCCTCTTAGTTAAACATTAAAGCTCCTTTGGGTAATGACTGTGTCTCCTTACTCAGTGTGAAAATATGTATAGTCTTGGGTAGAACCTTTCAATTATCTATTATAATAGTTTTTTATTTGCTTTCAGGTTGTTCTTGCTGCCATCACGAGTTAATTGAGGTATTCTGTAAATCACTGGAGTGAGGCCATCCTGATGTTACTTACCCCTTAAGTACAATTATAATATGTTGACATTAGAATAACTTGTTCAAAACAATATTTGTTAATGAAATAAAAAATCAATAATAAGCTTTATTGATTTGCAAGATGTTAGGAATTAATAAGGTGATTAAATTTGATGAGAACAAAACTAACGCATTCAGAGGTTATAACCTGACTTTTTATGAGTGACGTCATTGCAGGAATTGGTATAGGCGGTATACATTGAATATTCTATATTTTATTCCTGCAATGACGTCAATAACTTTACATGAAAATAAAACTTTGAATTCATTCATAAAAACCCTCCAATTGAAACACCTTATAACTCCATCTATCAGCTTGATTGATTTGTAGAGAGTCTTTTTTGCTTCTATTCATATCTCATGTATTGTGATTATTATACATTGTAAAATAAGTATTTGTGTTCAAGCCAGGAGGACTAAACAAAAATAATATTAATTTATTTGATGAAAGCAGTGTTTTATTTTTATTCTTGTGTTGTTGGTGTTTTTATTTTTATTCTTGTGTTTGTTGGTGTTTTTACTTTTATTCTTGTGTTTTTTATTATTTCTTGTGATTTTATTTTTATTGTGTTTTATCTTTATTCTCGTGTTAATTTTTATTCTTGTGTTTGTTGGTGTTTTTACTTTTATTCTTGTGTTTTTATTTTTATTGTGTTTTTATTTTTATTGTGTTTTTATCTTTATTCTTGTGTTTATTTTTATTCTTGTGTTTTTGTTGTTTTTTATTTTTATTCTTGTGTTTTTATTATTATTCTTGTGTTTTTATTTTATTCTTGTGTTTTTTTAGAATGTTTTTTTTTTTAAAAACTTAAATAGACGTTTCCATTTAAAACTGATAACAAACAATATTTGTAAAGGCGGCTCAAAGTGAAAACTAGCTAGTTCATGCAAATAGATCCTGTTTTAGGACCACCTCAAACCCCACTGAGGGAGTTGGACCACTGAGTCCCCCGTCTCTTTAGAATGACACATTGTTAAAATCAATTGACAGCGAAAATAGTGTTGAAAAACTAGTAAGGTTGGCCTGATTTGAAATCGTGAGCGTGGTTTAACATCCTCATTGGCTCCCTCACATTATTTTCCATGCTGTCAACTGATTATAACCATGAGTTATACTATAACTCTACTGTATAAATGTTTACATCTCATTAATTAATATTATTATAATGGGAAGGAGCTTATTAGTCCTAATACACTACCTCTTAAAGTCTTTTGTACACTCCCTTTGTGCATTTACATTATTTATGCAATTCTTGGTTAGTTGTTTAAACTATTCTATATTATGTTTTTTATCGTTGGTTACTTCTCAGTGGTCAATTTGCCACTAAATTTCCTGTTTTACAACTGTGAGGCAATCTGTTCTTTGCGTTAATGCTGTTTAGTATGATTTTTGCATGAGGCCCAGTCATAGGGTTCAACTCATAGTCGACTAGGAATACAAATATTTCCTACTTTAAATATCTCTTGTTTTAATAAAAAGTCGAGTCTTCACTACGTGTAAGTCAAATTAAACGTGGATGCGGGGATATGAATTATGCATTTAAAGTAAATACAAAAGATTTAATTACACTCTTATATAAATACCTCCACTATTTTTAACATGTATAATGCATTATACAGACATTTAATAATTTGTACTCTCTGGATTTTTCAAAATCAATAAGATTTGTTAAAATTAAATGTAGATTCATCATAATTTCAGCTCTGCCCCCTATTATATTAGAGGAGCATGCTCAAACAAAAATTTTTTTGAGAAACTCTGAAACAATTTTTCCCCTATGCTTCAAACTACATGGTTCCCTCATTTATTAAATTGCTTAATAAACCATTGGCTATTCCTCTTAGTTAAACATTAAAGCTCCTTTGGTAATGACTGTGTCTCCTTTCTCAGTGTGAAAATATGTATAGGCTTGTGTAGAACCTTTCAATTTCTATATAATAGTTTTTTATTTGCTTTCAGGTTGTTCTTGCTGCCATCACGAGTAATTGATTCTGTAAATCACTGGAGTGAGGCCATCCTGATGTTACTTACCACTTAAGTACAATTATAATATGTTGACATTAGAAACTTGTTCAAAACAATATTTGTTAATGAAATAAAAAATCAATAATAAGCTTTCTTGATTTGCAAGATGTTAGGAATTAATTAGGTGATTCAATTTGATGCAAACAAAACTAACACATTCAGAGGTTATAACCTGACTTTTTTATGAGTGACGTCATTGCAGGAATTGGTATAGGCGGTATACATTGAATATTCTATATTTTATTCCTGCAATGACGTCAATAACTTTACATGAAAATAAACTTTGAATTCATTCAAAACCCTCCAATTGAAACACCTTATAACTCCATCTATCAGCTTGATTGATTTGTAGAGAGTCTTTTTGTGCTTCTATTCATATCTCATGTATTGTGATTATTATACATTGTAAAATAAGTATTTGTGTTCAAGCCAGGAGGACTAAACAAAAAATAATATTAATTTATTTGATGAAAGCAGTGTTTTTATTTTTATTCTTGTGTTTGTTGGTGTTTTTATTTTTATTTGTGTTTGTTGGTGTTTTTACTTTTATTCTTGTGTTTTTATTATTATTCTTGTGTTTTTATTTTTATTGTGTTTTTATCTTTATTCTCATGTTAATTTTTATTCATGTGTTGTTGTGTTTTTTACTTTTATTCTTGTGTTTTTATTTTTATTGTGTTTTTATTTTTATTGTGTTTTTATCTTTATTCTTGTGTTTAATTTTTATTTTTGTATTTTTTGTGTTTTTATTATTATTCTTGTGTTTTTTATTTTATTCTTGCGTTTTTTTAGTTTTTGTTTTTATTTTTATTCTTGTGTTTTTATTTCTAAATTTGGATTCTTGTTTTTATTTTATTATGTTTTTATTTTTATCTTGTGTTTTATTTCTAAATTTGAATTCTTGTTTTTATTTTTATTATGTTTCTATTTTTATCTTGTGTTTTGTTGTGTATTTTTCTTTGTGTTTTAATTTTAATTCTTGATTTCATTTTTATTCTTGTGTTTATATGATAAACACAAGAATAAAAATTAGAACACAAGTAAAACACAAGATTAAAAATTAAAACACAAAAAAATACACAACAAAACACAAATAAAACACAAAAAAACAGAATAAAAATTGAAACAAAATAAAATTAAAAAACAAGAAAAACACAAGAATAAAATTAAAACACAAGAAAAAAAACAAAACACAAGAATAAAAATTAAACACAAGAATAAAAAATTAAAACACAAGAAAAAACACAAGAATAAAAATTAAAACACAAGAATTAAAACACAAAAAAATTAAAACACAAAAAAAACACAAGAATAAAAATTAAAAACACAAGAATAAAA
>JACMZG010001859.1:20358915-20456755 GCA_018340805.1 Microvelia longipes
AACCTCTCAGGCATTGTTATCCTGATATATAGGTGTTAAGACATTGATGCACTACCAAATCCTAACACTTCAGAGACGACTACAAACAGTCATCGACTGAAACCTCTACACTCTACAAGCCATTTCACTTCTCTAGTCCTTATACCAGAGAAAATTATATGCATTTAAATATGACCTACCATACTGAACTTTAAAACTAAATAAAAAATATTTCATTAATACAAGTAAACATTTTTAAAAATACAAATTTGAGGAAGGAAAGGGGGAAGAAAAACACACCAGAATTAAACATTTTATTACAAAATAATGTGGGTTGAGATTTTTTACAATATTTAATACATTTTTTAAGAATAAAGTAAATAATAGAAGAATAGTCATAGTCATGCCTTACAGTAAAGTGAATATTAGAGAGGAATTGTAAATATCAAATAAGTTAAATAAAAATAAAATTAAGATGGATAAATTTCAGATAAAGAACAAAAGTGTGGACACCCATAACAGATTTATTTTATTATCACTTTGAATAAATATCTAATAAAAGATTAGAGGGAATCAACCCTAAAACCTCATGATTGTATTTCAGATTTGATTGATCATCCAGTTACTAAAGTACGACACTTGGCTAAAATCAGTTGAAAACGCAGGAAAATAATGTTGAGGAACCAATAAGGTCGGCCCTGATGTTGAAATTAGTGGTGGTTTACACATCAGACTAACCTCATTAACTCCCTCACATAAATTTCCCACGCTGTCGATTGATTTTAGCCGTGTGCCGTATTATAAAGAATCATTTTTTCTCAAGCAATTTCTCTCTAATAATTATTATAAATTAATAACAATAAATACATTAAGAAAATGTGAAGTGTTTTAGCGATAGCTTATACAGACTGCAAAGGGATACATAGTGATAAAAAGAAAAAAAATCACTAATATAGACTAGATTAGATCAAATTACAAATATCTTTCAAAAGAATTTAAGGAAGAGACACCTAAAAAGATAATTTTAAGTAAACTATCAATTGGTATAATTATTTCAAATTGACTAGCAATCACCCAATAAAAAAGAATAAATACTACCGAATCAAACCACACATTTTTTTGACACACAGCTATTTTGGATTGTGAACCAAAAGACTACTTCTTGTGAGGTAAAAGAGATCATTAGACCCACCAATGCTCATTAGTACTGTTTATAAATATCTTGAGAGTAGTTCTTTACGAACATTATATCAATAATGTAGATTTAAGTAAGTAATGTTGAGTGAGTCAAGAGATTATAGTATTCTTAAGAACACTAAAATCTACTGATTCATTAGATTAGATTTTATTATATTATATTAATAAAAAAAGAAAGGACGCAGTGTCCTAAAGTGAGGAAGAAGCGAAAACTTTTAGAAATAAAAAAAATATAAAAAAGTAGGAAATAGATTAAAAACTGTTTAAAATTAAATAGAAAGTTGAGAGAACTCCTTATTAATATGGTAAGGTTTGTGTGGAAAGTACAAGAGAAACCTGATCGAGGTTTCTCAACAGACAAATGTACATTCGTCTGTTGAGAACATACAATTAAGTCAACCATTCAAGCTAATGAAGCTGTAGTTTATAAGTTAAAAGGGAGAAAAGATTTTTACTTAAAATTAAAATATAGAGGAAATTAAATATGATAATTAAGGAGACATTTTTTTCACTTTACTAATAGAACAAGAAGACAGGGTGTTTGTACATAAAAGTGTAATGGCTGGAAACGGTCCTCAATTTGTTTGTAAATACCTTCCTTAACAAGGAATCTGCAATCGCCTGACTTGTATCGGATGGGTGTTCGCAGAAGCACTTAGGGGTCAAATTTACCACCTGAAGTTGATAATCAATGTAATGGCTCGGAACGGATTTAATTTTTCGTAAAATATTTTCTGAACAAGTTGCAATTCTGCAGAGTTGTATCCATGGGCAGTCCTAGGCAGAACGCACTTTACAGGTAAATTTAGCACCCAGTTAACAACATGTAATGGCTGGAACCAGTCTCACTTTTCGTAAATCACCTTCCTGAACAGGATCTGCATTCTGTCCACTCGTATCGGAGGTGTTCCCAGGCAGAACGCACTTTACAGGCAAATTCTACCACAAGTTAACAAAACGTGTAAGCTGAACGTCTCAACTAATTTTGTAAATTACTTCCTGAAAAGGATCTGCCAATTCTCGCCAACATCGTATCGGATGGGTGTCCCAGGCAAACCTATACCTCTAACAGTGCGTTCTTGCTGGACAACATCCGATAGAGTGGCAAGAATTGCAGAATCTTGTTCAGGAGGTATTCAAAAATTAGACAGTTTCAGCCAATACACTTTATTACAAAAACACCTGGGCTCTTGGTCTTATATCATTGCAAACATATTTTACTTTACACTCAAATGAATTAAGATTCCTATATAAACTCATAATCACGTAAAATCTTACAATACTTAAATAAATAAAGATTATTAATTGACTGGCATGATTATGAGAAACACTTCATTTACTTAAATTATCTTAAAAGCTCTGGATTTTTTTAAAAAGATACCTAAATTTTAATATGAATATTGAATCACAAGCGAAACACCCATAAGATAACCTCAAAAATTGACTTACATCACCATTAAAATACAAACATAACCAAAGCAAATGAGTGATTAAAAAATCGGATCATTAGAAAAGTGACCTCAAATGAAATTCCTCCACACTGATATTTTTGAGTGAGACCAAATATAATATGTCTAAATTTGTTCCATAAATATTATAAAATGATATTAAGAAATATACCTGCAGTTTTTACTACAAAAGTAAGTGAAGTGTTTTCAACTCATTTGACTATTCTAGTATTTTACAAAACATACGAGTTGAGTTCGGATTCTTGACTTGATGATGAGCTCTACTCAAAGTTTCATTTGATGAATCCACGACAACTTCAGCAAATTCCATGATATCATAGTCCTGAAAGAATAAAAAAAAATATGATTATAAAAACAAATTAAAATGTTAATTTAAAAATGAGATGGAGATAAATCTCATTAAATCGACATAAAGAAAAGCAGTGGTAAGGAGATAAATCTGACTGCAATAAGTTTCTTTAACACCCCTTTAAAATAACATAAGGAAAAGTGGGGATAGGAAAATAAATCTTGTAGCAATCCTGAAGATTTAGGTCTTTCGGTGTTGACCACTTTAAAAATCCGACGTTTCGCTTCCACTGTGGAAGGTATCTTCAGGGATGTAGGAAATCAAGGATAGAAACACAATGCTCTACAAAACTGAACTGAAACATCGGATTCTTCAATTACACTGACGGTCACCACCAGAAGACCTAAATCTTGACAATAA
The DNA here is from genome assembly GCA_018340805.1 of Microvelia longipes. NCBI lineage: Eukaryota > Metazoa > Arthropoda > Insecta > Hemiptera > Veliidae > Microvelia > Microvelia longipes. The sequence continues at coordinate 20,362,270 of JACMZG010001859.1, forward strand.
CCACGGAAGCCTACGCAGTTTATTATAGCAATCAGTTTATTCAGTACGACTTTTAATTAACATAAAAAAAAATCTTGTGAAGAGGGAGGTCCGCAAACCAGGTAAATTTTTATTAAAATGCAATTTTTGCTGAATTTTTTGTGATTTATTAATAACCTATGCAGCAGCTCACACTTGATATTATAATTTTTCAAAGAAAATGCGCATATTCATTGTTTATAATTATAAAATAATTATAATTTTATGCATTTCTGTGCATTTATTGCGCAGAAATGTGCATTGTTTATAATTATATTATGATTAATTTTTACATTAATATATAATAATAAGCCATTTATCATAAATTTATTTATCATAGGTTATACACTATAGATTTAAGATTACAAAGACACAATCAAAATTACCTTGATAAATGTTTGGCCATAGGCCGTGGCATCATTATAATAATAAAATATAATAATTATAATTAATTATACACTACACGGCACAGCATTATTTGCACTCATTTTGAAGCTCAGTTTTTGCTACTTTTTTTTAGTGCATTTATCTTGTGAAAAGTTTCATCATAAAATATCAAATTGTTAGGCTGGCTTTTGCTTATAATATATCCCGAAATTTAGCAAAAATGCATTAATAAGCAAGAAAATGCGACTCTGGACCGTCCACACCAGAATTAAATTTGAAATTAATACTAATATTTATACAACCTAATAAATACAGCTAATAGTGTCTCTGAACCGTTTATTAGATTAGCCCCAAAAAACATCACAATTGACACCCTACTTGATACCATACATTGTTTACCAACCATATTTAAGAGTACCCGGTAATTTACTACAGTTTTTGACTTTTTAGTAATATATGGTAGTCTTTTGGACTTCAGACCAGTTTTATTCAATTCACCACCCCAAAAAACAAAATTATTGTTCACACCTTGCACAAAATTATTATTCACCAACCGTTATTTTGGTTTCCCGTCAAAATCCACAGTTTTTTCTAACTTTTTGGTCACTTAAAGTGGCCGTATCAACTATGGACCAGGTTAATATAATTTGAAGTCATAATTAACACAATTAAATTTCAATAATTCTTAGAAAAGTATGCTCTTTCAGTTCCCTCAACCCCCCATTTCAGCATAAACCATTAAAACCCCATTAAATACCATAAAACAAATTGGGTGTAGTGAATCTTAATTGCAATCAGTTTTTTTATCACCCCATTAAATAAATAAACAAATTGGTGTAGAGGGATAAATCTATGCAAATCAGTTTTTTTAATCAATCCATTAAATAACATAAAACAAAATTTGGGTGTAGTGTATGAATCTTCTCGCCATCATTTTTCTATCACCCATAAATAAAACATAAAAAAATTGGTGTCAGAGGGATGAAATCTTATATGGCAATTCAAGTTTTTTCTATCACCCCATTAAATAAACATAAAACAAATTGGGTTGTAAGAGGGATGATCTATTGCAATCAGTGGTTTTCAACTCACACCCATTAATAAACATAAAACAAATTGGGTTAGAGGGGAATGAATTCTTATTGCAATCAGTTTTCAATCACCCCATAAATAAACATAAAACAATATTGGTGTGACGGCATGATCTTATTGCAATCAGTGTTTTTTCAATCACCCATTAAATAACATAAAAATACAAATTGGGTGTAGAGGGATTGAATCTATTGCAGATCAGTTCTTTTCTATACCTCATTAAATAACCATAAAACAATTGGGTTAAGGGAATGATTCTATTTGCATCAGTTTTCAATCACCCCATTAAATAAACTAAACAAATTGGGTGTAGAGGGATGAATCTGTATTGCAATCAGTTTTTCAATCACCCCATTACATAAACATAAACAAATTGGGTTTGAGGATGAAATCTATGCAATTAGTTTTTTTTTATCACCCCATTGAATAAACATAAAACATATTGGCTGTATAGGGATGACTCTTAATGCAATAAGTTTCTTAACTCCTAAATAAATCAAAATAAATAAAAGTGAGGATAGGATGATAAATCATATTGCAATGAGTTTCATTTACACCCAACTAAATTAATATATATTAGATGAGGAGGTAGGGATATCAATCTTGAGGTAATATAGTGTAATTTAATTTGTTCAAGAAATTTGTGCAAGTTTATTCAATTTTGAGCGTGTGCAATCATATGGAAGCTTTAACTCTGGATGGACAGACTACTTTTCATCGTTTAAGGTATAATTAAAACAACATTGGTTAAAAGAAGTACAAAATGAGTCCTATTTTTAGGTTCAGGTCCTAGAATATAGTCTACGGACAATCAGCCTTACAATGCCATAAATTAATAATGTTAATTAACACGAATTAATCGTGTAATCTAAAGATCCAAGTTTGTTTTTGAAATTTTATTGAAACAAAAATTTTGTTGTATCCCAAAAATCTAATTTGGGAGCTCTATATTTTTTGCTATTAATTGCTTAAAAATTTAAGGGGATTTTTAAGGGTAATGCGTTAAACAATTTATAAAATGGAATTATAATAAGCTTAGAATGAGTGCACAAAACCATATAAAGGTAGGTGAAACTATTTATTTTAAGTTGTCTTAAAAACGACATAAAAGTGTTTTGCAGTGCTTAATCTAAAAAATGTAGTCCCAAAGCAAGGGACCCTAGGGTGGCCTAAAAATGACCACTAGATGCAGTGTTTCATCTCACTTACACACAGTAGTCAATTGTAGATTCAGTATTTTACTAAGATCTACATAAATAATTTAGATGTGCCAAGGGATTGTACAAAAGACTTCAAATGGTAATGCATTAGGGCTAAACCTTTTCTCTTAATACTAATAATGGTACTTCTTTAGATTAGATCAAGCTGATAGAGTTTATAAGGTGATTCAACTGGAGGCTTTTTATAAATGAAACCAACAATTTTTATCATGTGTTGCTCATATTGATGTAGCTCTTATCGATGTAGCTCTTATAGATTTAGAGCAACCTAGATTAGAAGTTATAATAAAAGATCTTTTCTCGTGAGTTCGCTTTTTATTAATTATTAATCCTTTTACATGGTGACAGCGGTGAAAGTAGTTAATTCGGGTAAAATTATAAATGTATTCGCCCTAAACACCGTAAAAAATCAAACATGCCTCCAAAGGAAGATAAAACGGAAGAAAAATCCGGCGGGTCAAAGACAACGTGGACGGCATCAATTTCACCATTAAATTTTAATGGAACTGATCCATTGGCGGACGCATGGAAAAATTGGTATCTACTATTTCGTTTATTTTTAATTGCGTCGGGACAGGATAAAATACCGGACGTATAAAAGAACACAATGCTGTTGCACTATTTAGGGGCATCGGCCATTCCAATTTTTAACTCTTTTCAACTTGAATTAGAAGAAATTGCTCACAAAACTCTCGTGGAAAAGTTTACAGCGTACTGCACCCCTAAAAAGAACTTGGCCATCGAAAGAAATAACTTTTTCTCTCGTAAGCAGAAGGAAAACGAAACCATAGAAGAATTCATAACCTCTCTTAAAAACTTAACCCTATCGTGTGAATTCGGGACTTTGCAATCAAGTTTAATTAATTCAGCACTGATTGCTGGCCTAAATAAAGAAGCTACTTTCATAAAAGAAAAGCTGCTACAAGAAAATACAACAGACTTGGAACTAGGTTTTGAGTTGGCAAAATCTCTAGAGTCAGCAAGAGGACAAACGCTTCAATTGGAACAGCCTGGCTTTGTAGGGGCAATAAATAAGAAGAAAAACGACAAACAGGCTTCTTCAGATTTTCCAACTGGTCTTAAAATTGTGGCCTGTTGTTTTAGAATGTTGATTAAGACTCTATTTTGAGATCTTTCTTTTAGAAGTATTATTTTAGTTTATCAAATTAAAAATGTATTACTAAGTTTCTATTTAATTTAAATTTTTTATAAAAAAGGAAAGATGTTGCGCATATTGATGTAGCTCTTATAGATTTAGAGCAACCTAGATTAGAGGTTATAATAAAAGATGTTTTCTCGTGAGTTCGCTTTTTATTAATTATTAATCCTTTTACATCATGTTAGGTTATAGTCTGGCAGTGACGTCATTGCAGGAATAAACAATATACCAATGTAAGCTGCCTATACCGAGTCCTGCAATGACTTCACTCGCTATTCATAAAAAAGTCAGATTATGACCTCTGACTGAGTTTGGTTTATTTACATTGAATTGAATCACCTTATAAATGTCTATCATCTTGAGATCAGATGACCCCTTTGTTTTATATTTATAAATCACAACATAATAACACAATCAATCAATGACAAAGGTAAATAAACACAAAAATCTTAGGGGTCACCTAAACTAATAAGAAGTGCCCTAATAATATTAAACTACAAAACAAATAATTACCTTTAGCACAGTTTCTAAAACAAAATAGTTTTCCTCGAACCACTGCAAATACAGGCTAAGTTCTTGAGGTCATCCTCAACCAAAAAACTTTTCTTTGACCAATGAACTCTCTCGTAATACTTCTTAGACAACCTGAAACAAGATCATAAGTATTAGAGGATGCTGTAGTTGATTATCAAGAAATTAACCATATCTAAGTTGAATTAGAGAGTTACTTTTTGTTTTTTTTTAAGGTGGTATTACTGATAACAACATTTTTACTGACCACAAATCAACACTTTAAAACCACAAATAAATAAAATAAAACACAACTGTTAAAACATTATCTAACAGTTAATTTAATTTAAATACAAGGAATAACCAATTTAAACAAAAAAAATACAAAAGATGGTGATTTAAGTGAGTTATTAATTATTTTAGCAAGTAAAAAAAATTACAATTAATAAAATAAGAACACAATAATTATGAAAATCAGCTTGTTTTGAGTTAATTTAAGTAGCATTTACAACTAATTTACATGATTAAATGCAATAAAAAAGTGAATTTGTGCAAACTAAAATTAATTAACTATAAATAAAATATAAATTCAATTGAGTGATTTTCACCTTTATATTAGTTTATTTAAAAACTTGTAAGAACCGATTTAAAAGGGGTTTCCAATTAAATAGTGAGTTTAAGCACCCTAAAATAAATTTGAGGAAAAATTTGAAAATAAATCTTCAGAAACAAAGAAAAACTAAGAAAAACCTGTACAAATTACAATTTTGATCACCCATCAATTTCTTATTAGCAATGGTCGCACTCTCATGGACTCTGAGTTGTGAATAATTGCAAATTAATGGAGTAATATTATTTTAAAAGTCAAGAGGGAGAAATTTTTCAAACAATTCATACAAATACTTGTTTATTTAGTGCAAAAGGTAAATAATTACCAAGTTGTGGTACTAAAAGTGAATTTCAGAGTACAATTTTGGAGATATTGCAGGAGAAAAAGGAAAAACAATCAGACCACATTTAAAGAATACATTGCCATTAACCCTAGAATACTCATCTATATAAACACCATTTATTGCTCATCATAAGTCAATTTTAACCTACTTTTAAAAATTAACTTTATTTTTGCTAAAAATTAGTTAAGGTTTAAAAAGAAAATTATTAAAAATAAGAAAAAGATAAATTCTTATGCTAGAAACCAATGTTTTATGACAAACCAATTCCTATGTCAAACATTGTTACAAAGCATAAACTTCGAATGCCATAAAGTATATTTTTAAACAAATTAGTCTTACATTGCAGTCATATAGTAACTAAATATTCTTATATTAATGACTGGCATATAATATATTTAATAATTATGAAGTATTATTATTATTATTTTTAAATCACAAATATCAATATAAGTATTATAGAATTAACATTGTTTAATTAATCACTTCGGTACCAGAGTATTTTTTTACATTTTTTGGTCAGTTTTTGTAATTAAGACTCAACTAAAATATAGACTATTTTAGAGAAAGTTTTAATTTTTTAAATTATTAAAGATCTAAATGTTAAAACATGGATTAACATGTATTATGTGAGTATAAACTGACCACAAGTCATTAGACGTATAATACTTAAATACTCTTTATTGCTCATCATACATCCAAATGACTTAAAATTTACTTTTATTACTTATCGTAGGTCAAATTGTCACAGCAACTATGGGAAAAAATAATATACAATAGAATATAACAATACTTAAATGCTTTGTCTTCAAATATCATAAGGGCACTTACTGGTGAAATATTACCTGAAATAAAGGGGGTAGGTGAACAAAACTATTGGTATAGACCAGGCCTGGGCAAACTTTTCTAGGAAAGGGCCGCTTAGTCCTTTTACAGCCAGTCGCGGGCCGCATTCATTAAATTTTAAAGCATGCTAAACCCGTAACAAATTGCAGTTACGCTGGTGTTTTACTAAAGTCAAATTTATTCTCAAAGAATAAAAATTGGGGAACTTTAGCGGGAAACGGAAAAAACAAAACGGAGTATCTTCGTCAGATCTTGAAATATAACTGAAGACAAATTTTGCTAGAATACTATGTGTAAAAATAATTTTAAAAAGTATTCCTATGAAAAAAAAAAGATCAAAGGGATTGAATTTTATCAACTCTTTTCGGCAATTCACAGAAGGCAAAATAGCTTTTTTTACCTTATTATTGTAAAAATAAAAATTCGCTAAAATAATTAGATTTCGGCAAATCTGACAATGAGAATTGATATGAAAGGCGTCCGCTCTTTATGTAATTGTTCCTTATCTTACTAGTTTGTGTTTCTCCAAACTTAAAAGTTAAAGTAACAATCCATTATTTCTTATCTTGATATCTAACTTTTCATAATAATTTTGAATTAAAAACAATTTATTTATACCTAATATTTTTGTTATTTTTAATATATTTTATCTTTTTTCCAAACATTTTAACTTTGCCGCATAAAAATTGCTCCGCGGCCGCATGTGGCCCGCGCGCCTAGTTTGCCCAGGCCTGGTATAGACGATACCCCCCATTTTCAAAAAATGAAAGTCAAATCGACTTAGATGAGTGATCTAGGGTTAAATGCTTATCAATTACAGTGAGTCAATAAGACGTTAGAAAAATTAGAAACATTATTTATTTACATTAGAAACATTAAGTTAAGTAAGGAAAATCTTTTTACCTGTTTGACCAGACTTGTGTCAAAATAAGCCTGCCATTGTAGGGCTTAGAATTGGTATGCCAGGTTGCAATTTTCATTCTGCTTCTTGCTTTGATACGATTAATGTGTGCCTCGGTTATCTTGTAAAATATTCTGAACACACCCAGCTTACTGTTGTGACATTCACAGGTGCTGCTTAAATTTGCTGCAACAGAAGACAATTTTTTATTAGAAAATAGCAGGCTAAAGAAGTTTTAAATGTATACATTCAATATAAATATTGTTAATTTATTCAAAGAAAATCTAAGAGCTTAAATACAGGGTCTTAAATATTTGATAAAAATTAATACAGTTTTACACACATAATATAAAGCGTTATGATGGTTAATACTTCATGTTAAGTTGGAATAGTAACTCCAGGGACAAATCATTAGTCAAGTAATTTTGAGAGCAGGCGTAGGGAGGAGGTGTTTAGAGAAGAGGAAGACTAATTGTTATTGAAAAACAGGGACATAAACTACTTAACCAAATTAGCATAGAGGCATGTTTAGCTTACATTTTCTTCTATAGAAAATAGACAACAATCAGATACCCATTGTTAACTATTAATAAATCTTTATAAAACCAATTAAACAGAAATCCAATCTTTAACTGTCAAAAATACAATTTTTTCAGTCAATGAAATGGCGGGAAAAATTCAAGGAGAAACGGGATGCATATAACGTGTGACTTAAAAACTAAAGTGTGACATGTAGGTATATAAAAAAAAATACAATATAGGCAGTATATCCTCAACTGTGGTCTTGGACTATGCCATACATAAGAGTTATAGGCCGGTCGAAAATTCTATAGAACGTTTGGATACCAACAAACTTTTTTTATAATTTTTTTTCAAAATTTTCAGTAATTAGCCGGATTTGTGATAAATGAAGCCTATTTCCGTAATCTCACGCTTTTTTGGTTAATCTCAAAGAGTATTTACATTCACTCAACGATTTATTTTTAATCTAACTTGATACATACATAACTACTGTTTGACGTCAATGTTGACAAATATAACACAAAATATTGACGTCTAACAGTAGTTATGTATGTACCCAAGTTAGATTAAAAATAAATCGTTGAGTGATGTAAATACTCTTTGAGATTAACCAAAGAGCGGTGCAGATTACAGAAATAGGCTTATTTATCACAAATGGGCTTTACTGAAATTTTTGAAAAAAAATATAAAAAAGTTTGTGATCCAACGTTCTAGATATTCGACCGCGCCTTATAGCAGTTTAGTATCAATGCATTCGGAACAAGGAAAAGCCAGATTTTACATAACAAAAAACAACACTAAAAACATAACAAACTTGTGTATAATACTACACCAAGGCAATATCAGTATTGAATCTATAAAAAATTAACTAATGCTGATGCTGATAACGTATAACTATACTCCTCCCGTTATATCTTTCTACATGGCCATGTGACTAAAAATCAGCTGGTAGGGAGGAAATGCAACGCTTGTAACACAGTAAAAAGAAAAGAAAAAAGTGCCTACACGTGCAAGGCAGGTGATGTGTAGGGTGGGGATGAGTCAGGTTATTTACCCACCAGCACTTCTCATATAATCTCTTTTATTCAAAACAAACTATTTTTTAATAGACTTTTATTATTTTTATTGTATTTATTATTTCTTTAAACGGTGTCTCTTCTAATATTTTTATTTCATACTCAATCTGAATTTATTATTATTATTTATCTTCTACCCGGAAAAACTATATAAGTAATAAAAATGATAACATAACAATAAATGTATTGACAGAGACGAGAAAGTCTGATATCAATTCTAAAAATTGATGGCAGTCCTTCAATAAATTTCATACTGGTTCCAAGATGAATTTTAATGACTGACAATGAATGAAAGACATTTATCTTTTTGTGACGTAATATAAAAAAAATATAAAAAAAGAGTAGGTATTATAGAAAACCACATCTCAAATTCAAAAATAAATTGTAACAATATCGTTATATCATAGCACAGCTGTGCTCCTTTCCTAATACATTTAATAACTAAGGAGATTTCGTCTTGATTTTGATATTAATTTGTAACTGCTTCTATGTAACCTCTTTTACTATGTTAGATTTTAAATGTATTACAACATGTGTTTACAGCATGCCCAAGGGGGGGGGGTTGTATTATGGTTATCCAGTGACACCACCCAACAACCTGTAGATATTTTTTTCTTTCCGAAGTTGGACCGCCTGTTGCTTCTATTAAACCAGCTGATCTTTTTGAGTAGAAATATATAGCGAGAGGAATATAATAGGAGTAATTGGTTGCAGTCATAATAGGAATAAAAATAGTACTATTATAGTATAACACACAGTTATAATCAGTCGACAGCTTGGGAAAATAATACGAGGGAGCCAATGAGGATAGCCATGGATGTTAAACCAAACACAAATATCAATTAATATCAGGCCAACCTGATAAACCTATCAACTGATTATAACTGTGTGAGAGTTCAGTCATAGTACAAAGTTTAAGACTATATATTAGTTCACACAATATAATAGTGAGATGTTTGGCAAAACATGGAGGTATCAAATTATACCTAGTAATTATTTACTACAGCAGTTACTATACAGTTTAAATAGTATAGCACATGGTTAAAATCGGTTGACAGAGTAGGAAAATAATGGAAGGGAGCCAATGAGATTACTCCAAGTTGTTAAAACACACCCACAATTTCATTTCAGGCTAATCTCATTGGTTCCTCAACACTAATTTCCAACGCTTTAAACTGATTTCAACAATGTATTATACTATAATAGTTATATAGCTAACAGTAATATAAATAGTAATACTTACAGAAGTAATATATTTATGGAAACAAAATAATTTAAGTGAGAGACGTAATAGTTGTAGTAGACATACTGATAAGAAAAATAATAGTCTTTCTTCTTCTTTCTTTATTTCACTTTTAAATGTCCTGACTAAACATTTTGGACTGCCTCTTTCTTTCATTTATTAGTTTGGTTATTATGTTGAATTGTATAATAATAATAATAAAGTGATAATAAAAGAAACCATAGAGATATATACTAGAGGGGCATAGCATATCTTAATACATTAATCGGCCTGAAACATCTTTGTGGAGCTCTCAGGGGCTCTGTGTAACCTCCTTCAGGATTGCGTTAGGGTTATAATAAATCATTTGATTTTGGCTTCCCGAACATTATCTGTGCTTTAATATGTATTTTAAACGTTCTTTAATCTATGTTACTGTAATTTTGTTCTCTTTATTTGATTATATTGAATGTTGAAGGTAGTCAGGTTATTTTTTCGATGTTTCAAAATTCAACCAATAGGGCCCCTCTAGTAATAATATCTTGATGCCTGAAACATAATTTTGGGGCTTTTTGTAACCTCCTTCAAGAGGAAGTTAAAGTTATAATAAATCAATTACGTTTTGATTTGAATTTTAAACATTTTACTATATATGATGGATTTTTGTTCTGTTTATTTGATTATATTGATAGTCGAAGGTGGTAAGGTTTTCCGATGATTCAAAATTCAATTAAGAAAGCCCCTCTAATAATATATCTCAATGAAAGAAATATAAATATCCAAAATGGCTGAAGATTCAGAAGTAAAAAAGATCGTCGAAGAGTTATTGTAAATAATGTGTTCAATCAACTTATAATAAATTTACGAACTATTTTATAATCCTAGTCAAATATTAAACAATTTCTTTTAAAGTTAAAATAGAACAATATAAATTGAGGTTATTCACTTACTTCACTTCATCTTGCAACCCGCACTGCATGAAGACTGAAGGTAGACTAAATGGAGACGGCCTCGCCTTCTTTTTATGTATTAAACCCACCGCCATCTTGATTACCGTCGTATCCTGGTCACAAAAATTAATTACTAAACATTTAATTTTATTTCTATTAATATTTATTGATAGTTTAACAAATATTTATCGGCAATTAACATAAAATAATTTATAATTATTTATTTATTTTAGATCGAAATCTTGGGTAGCTTGGTGACGTCATATTTTGATTTTTCAAAATAATTACAATTTCACGTAAATATTACATTATTTTTCGTCTATATTGTCTCAAATCAATTAAAATTAACAACAATTATTTTCTATCGCATATATTCTTTAATTATTTGTGTTGTATAAGACGCGGTTGAATTATTCACGGCCTCCTAGATTCCTTCAGTTAGAATGGGCATCAGATCACAACAAACATTTCCTTATAATTGTTTCTTATGGGAAATTTTTAAGGTGCGCTAGTTTTTTTCGAATTTTTCAGTAATTAGCCGGATTTGTGATAAATGAAGCTTATTTCCGTAATCTAAAATGTTGAAGGCTCACTACGAGCCATCAGAGTTAGTTTTACGTTCGTATTATTAAAGTTACAGGTATTTTAAGTTGGGTGAAAAAACTGTGGTTTTAAAGGACTGTTTGTTTACTTTAGTTCCGTTCAAATATTTCACTTATTATGGGTAATTGATTCGAGTTATCATTCATTAATCTGCACGCCCTTTTGGTTAATTTCAAGGAGTATTTACATTCATTTAACGATTTGTTTTTAATCTAACTTGGTACATACCTACATAACTACTGTTAGACGTCAATGTTATCTACTTGATTTGTGTTCAAATGTTGAATGTATATATTATGAAAATTAGTACAAATTGTTATTATTTGCAGTCAACAACACAGAAGGGATTTGTTTATAATTAAAGAAGTATGTACATCAGCTTTGGGGTGTGGAATATCTGCTACTTTGTGAAATAAGTTGCTCAAGTCACTCTGTGCTTTGCTGCAATAGATGATTAATGTGAAATATCAATATCTTCTATTCAATTTTATCAACTGTAAAAACTGAAACTTGTATCCTAGAACTTTTTTACCTGATGAAGTATGCATTCAGAAATTGGCAATACTTGGATGAACTTGGTGCATATATAAGAACTGCTAGTATTCAAAGTTATTTACTTAACTTATGTTCAAATTTTATTTTCAAGAGTATTATTTAAAGTCAAAACGGCTTGACTGTTTCAACTTCACAGCTGCGAAGCTATGCCCATCTCAAGAAAATCAAGTTCATCAGGGGCGAAGACCTGAAGGGCATCAGTCACATCCTTCATGATGATATATACTTCATTCACATGCAGGGTGTAACCCCCCACCTTTTTTAACCTCTAGTTTAGAGTTTCAGAGTTGAACCCCATATGCAATCCCATTTACACGACACCTGCCGGGTGGTTGAACCCTGGGTCAAACCTCACGTGTGAATGAAGTATATATTTTCTTTTGATTAGAAGTGAAACTTGTATTAAAATTCTCTTTAAAATAAAATACTTTTCAATTGATTCTTTTGTTTTATTCTAATTTCTGTATAACACCATGGGCAACACGGCGGAGAGGGGCGGAGGAGTTTTAATTTGTGTCAAAAAACAATAACAACCACAGAAATATCAGTGGAATCCAAAAGATTAGAACAAAAATTTGTTGAGATTAAAGCTAGAAAGACAACTCTTATCTTAGTAACTATATATATACCACCAAACAGTCCAGCTAATATCTACGATGAATTTGCAGATACAATTAAAAATTTAAGGAGGACTTATCCTGATTCTCAATTGCTGTGTGCAGGTGATTTTAATCTTCCAGAGCTGCGATGGATTACAACACAATGACATTTAACAACAAATTAATTATAGTATCAATAAATCCTTTATCCAATAATATCCTCCTGGTAAGAATTTAATTGATAATCTACTTTCCATAATATTGATCAACATAACTCGCTGTCAACAGTAGAGGTAATATATTGGATTTAGTTTTCTCTGATTTAGATAATATTAAAGTTACTGAGACAGACTTTAGTCTTGTTGATAAATCAGAGGTTTTCCATCCCTCTTAAGAAAGAAACTTCTGGCTTCCTTTAGAATACAAATTTATGAATTACCAATATACCGAATTCAATTTTAAAAAGTCTGACTTTGACAATTTATCTAAATACTTGTCGAATTTTAATTGGGAAAAATTACTTGATTGTGATAATGCAAACACGGCTTGTGATAGATTCTATGATATATTGTATATATCAATACACAATATATATTTATATTATTTATTTACACCTAAGAAAAAATTTAAAAAATGTAGATTTCCTGTATGGTTTTCAGTTGAATTGATTGACTTTATTATTAAGAAGAAAAGGTACATGCACTGTGTAAGATACATGAAGCTGTATCTGACTATATCAGCAGTAGCAATGCCTACTAGGATTTTATCTTGGAACGCCAGAGGTATCTGACATTATTTTTTTAAATATATTTATTTAAAAAAAATACAAATTATAAATGTAGCTTGTACAAAAAATGAAAATTTGAAAAAAGTGAATTTGCTAGGTTGGCAATACAAAAGGCTAGAGTGGCTATATAACATATACAGGCTCTCTACAAAAGGCTGACGTTTTGTACGGCTCCTGTTTTATGTAAAATAGAATTAACAAGATACGTGTTGGTGATAAAGCTGTAAATAGTGCTTAGGTATTCTATTCACCACTCTTAAGCTCTGTTTTTTGCGGCGCGTTCAGTATAGGAATTATGAATTTGGGATGTATTGACACAAGCATGTTAGCAGGAATCAGACAAATCCAAAAGTCTTCAAACACCAAAATTCATTTATTAGTAAAGAGTGCTCAATTTATATAAAAGTAGCGTTCATTAGCTTAGTTTCTACCTCCGTGTTTAGCATAGAAATGTCGAATTCGAGATTTTAATTAGTAGGAATGCACACGAGCATAAGACGAATCTAAAAAGTCCTCATACGTCAAAATCCGTTCAGTAGTTTAGGTTGTTCACACGCTACAGGCCCTCAAAAACCCCACTTTGTTGTTGCGTTCACTATAATATACACTGGCAGCTTTAATAGAGTTTGATTTTTTTACTGACTAAACGGGGTATTTTAACGTTTCTTCTTGACTTAGCGGGGCGGAACGCTGCTACGTTCCTAAAGAAAAAAGAAATCTTATATCACAGCTGCGAACTATGCCCATCTCAAAAAATCAAGTTCATCAGGGGCGAAGACCTGAAGGGCATCAGTCACATCCTTCATGATGATATATACTTCATTCACATGCAGGGTGTAACCCCCACCTTTCCTATTTAAAATTAAAAAGGTTATATTTACCGCAAGTTGAAGAAGCAATCGAAGAATCAGCTACCCGTCGATACTTGCTGTTGATATAAATATCCCTGGACCGGTTTCGGCTTAACGCCATCATCAGCAGGCGGGGCAACACCGAGCTCTCAAGTAATAAAGTTAAATCAGTGATTAACTTCTAGTCTCAATGAGCACGACGAGCCCTCTGAGATCATCTTCAAGGGGCTCGTCGTGCTCATTGAGACTAGAAGTTAATCACTGATTTAACTTTATTAGTTGAGAGCTCGAGTGTTGCCCCGCCTGCTGATGATGGCGTTAAGCCGAAACCGGTCCAGGGATATTTATATCCAACAGCAAGTATCGACGGTAGCTGATTCTTCGATTGTTCCTATTTAAGTTTTTCTTACATACACAGGAATTCTGGAGTTTGCAACCAATGTTACGCTCTCAGTTTATAAAATGTTTAAAATGATGATCACTAACTTTAGATAACACTTAGAGCGAAACTGCTAATCACAGAATATATATATATATATATACATATATATATATATATATATATAAATATAATATATAATATATATATATATATATATATATATATATATATATATTATATATATATATATATATACACTTCGTCTGTGTGTTTTATGAACTTTTTTATGTGATAAGAAAGCTCTGAAACGGATTTAGGGCTCTCTTTCGGTGAGAAGAAATGAAGAAACGTTCTTTGGCACCCTGTACCCGTGTTTTAATAATAAGGGGAATGTATTTAGCGATACAATCTTCAACAAAGATGAACCAATTAATATTTGCTGGTAACAACTCGTTTTACTGAACTAACAATCATATAACTTATAAATAATAATTCAGTCAGGTAATGAATATCTAAATTATATCATTGATAGTATACCATAAATAAAACATCTGAAAATATTGTAAAGAAAGAAATAAGTTAAAAAAAACTCTAATAGTAAAGGATGGTAACAAAAGAAGTAAATAACAAAATATTAGAAAAGGGGTAAATAATGAATAACAAATAATGCGAAATACAACAGTAAAATACAAAAAAAAAATTATAACGGATAGGTGTTTAACTCAACTAGGTTTACAATGGAAATAACACTTCTATTCTTAATTTTACTCTATGATAATATTTAGTATCAATTATATGTAGCAATCAAGATTTACCAGAAATGTAAAAACAAATGGGATGAAATCAAACCCAATAAATAATACTTGTATACAATTAATACTTATATTTTTTAAATTATGTAAAATTATTCAAACTAATGATTGACATAACTAAAAAGTACCCGGTCTGCGTAATGAACTGTTATACTTTTATTCACTCATTTTTGTCAATAAATGAAAAAAAAAATATAATAGGACATTTATAATTAAATAAAAAATAAATAAAATTTTTTATATTTTCACTAACAAAATAACAAAAATTATTACATTTATAGTAAAAATTAATAAAATTATACACAATTTTTACATAATAATGATAAACAATGAACAGAAATGTGTGGTGAATAAAATTAATTTAGTGATATAAATGGTCATATATATTTGGTGCGCGGTTACATAAGTTTGGTACAAAGGATAAAAAATAGGGTGTTTCATTTATAGCTATTGAAATGATAATCCCTCCTCTTAGATGTAGATCCAATGGAGATGTTAATGGACTACTTACCGGGGTAATGGGGTTTGAACTGATCACTAATTTAGATTTACAAATAGACCTGGAAACGGGTTTTTGTAGCGTTAGCTGGGTAGACAACAAGGAGGCACTGTAAATATTTTTTCTTATGTAGGTTAGGAGTCCGTTTTTGAGGCAATCATTCCGTAAGAAGTAAATTATTTTTCTTTCACTCAGTTATATAAGTAACAATTTAAGCACGTTTACAATTTAGGCACGTCAGTTACGTAAAAATTTCAACACACATACATGGGCGTAACCAGGGCTGTCTTTAGGGGGGGCATCATATATATATATAATTTTATTATATATATATAATATATATATATATATATATATATATATATATTATATATATATATATATATATGTATATATATATATATATATATATATATATAATTATATATATATATATATATATATAATTAATATAATATATATATATATATATTATATATATATATTATAATTATATATATACATAATATATGTATTATATGTTATTATTATGTTGTTTACATATTAGTACATTCATCAGCGGTAAAATATCGCAAAACCTCTAAATTTTAAAGAACCGCAGCGACTTTGATGAATTTTTGCAAGTAAGATCATTTTATCTCCCTCTTCAAAAGTTATATGATGAAAAACTACCCTTTTATAAAAAAATTAAAAATATATATATGTTAATACGTTTAAATATGTCGAATTAAGATTTACTTTTTATATTAAAATTAATTTTATAATATATAAGCATTTTCAACCCTTAAAATCTACCCTATAGTGCCAAATTTCCAAAAAAAAAATTTAAGCTTTAAATTATTTATTGATGCATTTTACGGAGTATTAGAATATATTTAATATACACAGTGAAACTTCGTTCGTAAATATGTCGAACAAAGATTTACTTTTTTTAAAATAAAATATATTAATATGTATAATAATATATTAAAGTTAATACATTATTAAATGTTTTTTGAAAGATAAATTTATCTAATGATGCATATTACGGAGTATTACAATTTTTTTAATGCACATAGTTAAATTTTGTTACTATTTAATAGTTTCAACCCTTAAAAACCAACCCTTGTGATGAAATTATATAAAAAAATGTTTTTCCACGTATATAAACTTTAAATGATGTATATATAGTAAATACCATTAATTTTGCTAAGTAAGTGTAAAGTACATAAATAAAGATAATTGTGCCACTTTGAAGATTAATTTTTATTTTTGTGGAAAAGACATACGTTTAATCCCTCATTTCTTTGTTTAAAAAGAGACTTTTATCTTCTTTTTGTAATCACGCAATTATTTGTCATCCAAATCACTTTTACCATAGCTCATTTTAAAGGTCTTTTTAAACATTTATAAATCATTTATGCATTTTTTTAAAACTACTTCTTTTGAAGTTATTTAATGATAAAAGGTTCAATTTCAAGTCGATTCGAATAAATCTCCACCTTCATCAGGCTGTAACTCAGGGTGTATTACTGCGATAAATATTTTTAAAAAACCTTTCGATTTGATATTTTAAAAGGCTTCTTCTTTATTTTAATTTTTTTTTCATAAAATGTACAGTTTTCGAGTTATTTCTAAAAATCATGTATCTTTTAGGTACAAAAGTAGCAATTTCAATCGTGAATAACTCGGATAAAGTATTAACATAACAAGAAAAGTCTATAGAACATGTTTACTGAAAATTGAACACTCTATCGAACCTGGGGTTATTTTAAGGTTAAATATTTTCACCCCTATTTTAAATAGTTTTTAGCTATTTAAAATGCTTAGATTAAAAAAATGATTTTATTGTATTATTTTTTTTTATAAAATTCTTCGATTTTTTTTAAAAAAAACTACTCCTTCTGAAGTTATTTCATGATAAAAAGTTTGATTTAAATAAATCCTTACTTTCATCAGCCTGTAACTCGGGATGTATTACTGTGATATATATTTTTAAAAAACCATTCAATTTGATATTTCATAAGGCTTCTTTATTACCCTAATATTTTTTTCATAAAATGTACAGTTTTCGGGTTATTTAAAAAAAACATGCATTTTTACAAAAGTATCAATTTTAATTGTGAATAACTCGGAAAGTATTAACTTAACAAGAAAAGTCTATAGAATATTTTTTAATTAAAATTGAACACTTTATCAAATCCCGGGGTTATTTTAAGCTGAAATATTTTTACCCCCGAGAAGGGGTGGCACTCACCCCCAGGGTAAAAACACACATCGGCACCATATAACTTTTTTTCCTTGACATTTTTTCCAAGTGTGTGTTCAAATTTTAAGGCAATGCAAGCGGTTCTTTAAATTTTAAACTTAAAACCGCAAAAGCGATGCCAAGCATCGCTTTTGCCAAGCATATCTCTCTGTTATCATTATTCAGTTGTTGGTATGAATTTAATTGCATTTATCGGACTGCTGTCTTCTTTTTCTCATATTCTTTATTAATAATGGCAATAGTTTTTGCCCTTGCACAAAAAAACGGGAAAAAGTCACAAGTAGTATTGCTGCTGCGATCTGATAATAAAGCATAAACCGGAAATTTATACAAATAATAAACTGAGGAAAAAAGCTTGCCCTTAAAAAAATGAACACGGTTTGTCGAACCTCCGCGCCAGAAATACTTTTGTAATATGGACCTAATTTAAATTTTTATTTTCCTGTTTGTACGTAGGTGCGATCTACCAAGCTTAAACTATCCTTACTCAACAAGTATTGATAATCTTAAAATTCATCAAATTTTAAGAATGATCAAAACATCAAGTAACGAATTCAAACGCTTTTTATTTCACAAGTATTCGTTCATTTTTAACATTTTAATAATTATTTTTTCTCAGTCCATCCTTAATTACGAACTTAAGTCATCTTTCTTTCTTTCAATTTATTGTTTTATGGAGTTATCACTTTACACAATAAGTGCTGTAATATCATCATTCAAATTACAATACATCGTCCAATTTGAATCTACCATTCATTTAGCGTTTAATAAAATTCGTTTGTTATTGATGATATTAACAATTTTGATTGGATTCATAGAACCAATCATAAAAAGAGATAAACTTAATCAATTGTTTCATAATTTAGAAAATATTTATTGTAACTTTAAATTTGAATTGGATAAAAATTTAAACAAAAATAAATACTATCTATCTTATTTAATTGTTATTTTTATTTCATCAATTTATAGTTTTTGTTTGGAATCCATTGTTTACAATACGTTATCACTAGATCAAATAATAATATCTCTTTGTTATCATTATTCAGTTGTTGGTATGAATTTAATAGCTTTTAAAATAAGCTTTAAATTAAATATTATAAGTTCCTTTTTATTAACAGCTTGTTATAAAATTAATAAAGCGGCTGACAAAAGTAATAAAACAAATGTTAATTTTATAAAATCAGCTGAAAAAAAGAATACAACGTTCGACAACACTGCTAAATCTACTGATAAATCATATGAGCACATCTTCCACAAAAATGTAATCGAAAATATTAATATCAAAGAAAAAAGATTAATTAATTTAATAATTATTCAAAATAAATTGATTAAATCGATAGAATTGATCAATGAAACTTACAAGTATCAATTGTTGTTGTTAATTTTGACCAGTTTTCTTCAAATCACAGGTTTAGTTTTCAGTAGAATCAGAACAAGCATGGAACCTGTCAATGAAGCGGTTCAGCAGCAGCTGCAACATGGAACTCATTCTTATTGGAATTGGTTTCATTTTAATAAATCATTTAAAATAATCATTGATTTATCTGTGACAGCATTTAACGTTATGTTTATCGTTAGATCAGCAGATCAGCTACAAGATAAGGTGAAACATATTAATTATTAACTTCTTAATTACTTTAATTAGAACCTAAATTCCATTTTTAAGTATACAACATATATTATATTATATATATATATTAATATATATATATATATATATATATCGTATATATGGAAATAAAGATATATTATTATTATTATATTAGAATAGATGTTTTTTGAGTGCTTACAGCTCGGAATCTAATTGATAGATCTTGACTAAACTTTAAATGCTCATAGGTCTGACTAATCTGTTACCTTTAAAATCTTATTGGGATCCGTCTGAAAATAATATGGGTTTAGTGCATGACAAAATGTTAAGTGCTAACAGATTGGAATTTAATTGATGAATCTAGAATAAACTTTAAACATAGAATGCTCATAGGTCGGAGTAGTCAGTCACCTTTTATGTCTTATCGGAACCCGTTCGAAAATAATATGGGTTTAGTGCAACACTAAATTTTAAGTGCTTACAGATTGGAATCTAATTGATGGATCTTGACTAAACTCTACACCTAAACGACACATAGGTCATATTGACCACATTGTATGTCTCAACGAAATTCCTTCACAAATAACAATAGGGGAGTAGTGTAAATAAATAAGTTTTAGATGCTTAAAGAACGGAATCTAATCGATGCATCTTAACTAAACTTTATACTTAGACTACTCATGGGTCAGAATGAACATATTTTATGACTTATCGAAATCTGTTCTTAAATAACAAGAAGGAGTTAGTGTAATGTAAACAAATTTGAGTCTTATATCCCAGAATTCCACAGAACTTGACTAATCTTTAAACTTAGAATACTCATAGGTTATAATAAACACACTTTAAGCACCATCGAGATCATTTCTAAAATAATTAATGGGGTAAGTGTAAAAATTATCAAAGCTAACAGATTGAATCTGAACGATTATACCACTGACTGATCACAATAAACATTATTTGAGTTTAAAATAATATAAAAAATAATATTCATATACCTCAAATAATACTATTCTGTGTTCAAAAATAATAATCGTTTGTTCTACTGTTCAATTCATGGTCTATTTTGTTGTCAATATTATTGTATTCTAATTTAAAAGTTAAAACACACTATTTAAAAATTCCATCTCTGATCGTCAACTCATCAAAACAAGGAACTTACTAAGCAATCATAAAGCACGGCCTGAAAATCGTCAGATAGACAAAAACATCTTAAAAAAGAATTTTCTTGCTGCTACAGCCGTTGGCAACTTTTATTTTCTGTATTCCTCAAAGGAATAGTTAACAATTGAAAAAAAAAATTGTTGTTTGAAAAATAAAATATTTTAAAATATTTGCCGAGCGTAGCTCGCTATCACTGCTAGTAATATCATAAAATATATTTCTCTTACGAAGACAAATTAGACATGGTATTAATGGGTAATGAAGAGATTTAAACGATTGGTGTTCTTTTGAGAAACCGTAATTTTCTTGATTAAAATTTTTAATATATATAATATATATATATATATATATATTATATATATTATATATATATATATATATATATATATATATATATTTATTATTTACACAATATAATTGTGCGGGGGACACCCGAGGAAATCTGTGAACCATTCGACATTCGTCATTATTTATGGCTCGTCTTGACGCCATGTCCTACTCATTATCATTTCTAACAGGCGCCGAGAGAGCTTTAACTTTCAATGAATATGAAGTTTAGGGTTTACGAGCGACGAGCGGTGCTTTGTTATCATTATGCTTGGCAAGCAAAACATAATATCGTTTGGTACTACCGGATTTTGGAAAACATATCGCCAAATCATCGATAATGTTTTTACAAAAATAAGTTAAAATAAATAACAAATTTCAAATATACAGTTCAAAATCAAAAATCAGTTTGATTATTTGAAGTTGATTAATGTAGTGGTTGGAATGTCGAAATAATAATCATGACAATAAGATGCTCACAAGGACCTGCCTCAAGGTAGGCAAGTATTCAAGGAGTAAAGACATTAGTAAGTTCATTCACTCCCCTATATGACCCCAATTAACCCAAATAAAATATAACCCAATTTAAAGATTGAGGTATAATACCGTATAAACCAAAAGCATAGGAATAACTATTGCTGATTATATTTCGTCTAAGAGTTCTTAGATTGATAGCTTCTGGTGAGAAATCAATTACTTATCACCCAAATACATGGGTTCCTTTACATGTAATGCTTAAAAGTGTAGTACTAAAGTGGAACACACACTTAAATAAAATAATAAATAAAAAATAACATTTTTGTAGCAGAGCACAACAATCGCGATTTAATAAATCTATAAGGAGATATATACTAGAGGGGCTATTGGTTAATTTTTGAAACATCGAAAAAATAACCTGACTACCTTCGACTTTCAATAATCAAATGAACTGAACAAAATTACAGTGGATTATTTAGTAGAACCTGAAAATACAAAAAAACACTAACAATGTGCTGGAAGCCGAAAACAATTGATTTATAACCTTAACTCTCTTAGAAAAGGTTTCATTGAGGTTACACAGGGCTCTGAGAGCCCCAAAATATGTTTCAGGACTCTCAATGTATTGAGATAGGCTATGCCCTCTCTAGTATATATCTCTATGGTAATACGTACCACTAGGGGAGCGGAGGAAGAGAGTCTAGACTACAGAACTACTGAACAGAGCTATCCAGTGCATATCAGTGCTTATATCAGTCTATATCAGTGTTTTAGGCAGTCCGTGTTTAAATGGGTTGTAAACAACTGAACAGGAACTACTGAGGAGCTACTGACAGCATATGATATCATGCTTCCATATCAGTGTTTTAGGCAGTCCGGTGTTAAAATGTGTTGTAAACACTTGTTCATTTATATCCATTTATTTATTTGCTTAATTTACATATAAAGTTGTTTTTTTTAACAATATTAGGGTATTACAATAATTTATATAATATGTTAAGTATTAATTTTATTAATATATACAGTAGATTATAAATATATAATATATATATATATATTATATATATATATATATATATTATATATATATATATATATATATATATATATATATATATACATACACACATACGCACTCATACACACACATATACATAAATATACATACAAACACTGACACATACATATATAAGCATTACACACATATACAAACATACCCCTATATTCATATTAAACCATTATTCATTCACATTTATTATGATTACAATTCTTCAATTCTTTTATTTTTAATCACTTATTAAGTCAACACTTGTTAACCGTAAGAATTCATATTAAATAGTAAATTGAATTTGAATCATTCATGGTTTTTCAGATTCACTTAACTCAATTCATTGAATTAAATCCAAGAATAAAATTCACTGCTTGTAATTTGTTTGTAATGGATTATGCATTAATCATGGACGTAAGTGTCATTTATTATACAGTTGATTTTCGTTTTAACAGTAACATATTTTTAAAAACATTGTAAGCAAAATTTAAAGTAAAAAAACTCATTTTTCAGGGCCACCTTTAAATTGATTATTTATACAGAGTTATAAAGTTAAATCATATCATACATTATGCTCATATTAAAAAAATTTTAGCCCATTTAAAAAAAATCGAAGAGAATCGACAAACAAGTAAGTGCTGCGGTAAAAACTGAGCAAGAACTGGCTTCTAAAAAAAAAAATTCGCCCGTCTTGCAGACCTTTATGCTACAATTATTTCTTGTAAATAAAACGATAATAAATTATCTCCGAAACCAAGATTCGAACCCGCGCCTCTGGGTTTAAATCTATGAACAACATCAGACTAGTTTTATTCTATTCAGAGTTCCAAAAAAGATACCTACTCGACATTTGTTGATAATCGATCGTAATTTAAACTTTCCGGTCATATACTACGATTATTATGGCTTTTTCGTCATTTAAAATAGTTATATAGTCTCCGAACTGTTTTATTCGATTCAGCGTTAAACATCGGATATGACACCCCTCTTTAAATTAATTTAATACCGACATCTATAGAGAATTTCGGTTATGTAACATAGTTTCTTAGACTTTTTGGTCTCGTCTCTATGAGTGTTCCTATTGACTTTGGACCAATTTCATTCAATATAGCGCCCCACAAACAAAAGTAATAATTATTTACTCATTGAAAACCGTGTTTACGAGATTTGTCAGTGCCTGATTTTTTTCAACCACGACGTCTATTTAAGCAGTTTTTCAAAAATAATTTGCTATAACCTTTGAGGCAGCAGAACAATTAAAACAATTAAGTCTTAAGTTATGTGTTTGGCGCTTAAGAGACAAAATGAAGCTTTAGATTTATAATTTAAACAACAATATTTCATCACACAAAAAAGCATTTTCAAGTTATTAAAATTAAATATTAACTATAACTAACTAAGTCGAAAATTAAAGAAAAGATCAGGTCCAAAAACTGAGGTAAATGAAATCGAAATGCATATCAATAATTTCTATACATTTCTTGTAAAGATCAAAAGAAAGACAAATGAGCGCATCCAAAAATAATAAAACAAGATTTCAAGAGAGTTAATTAATAACTCCGATTTCTATAACTTATAACTCTAATAACTTCGATTTCATTTACCTCAGTTTTTGGACCTGATTCTTTTTAATTTTCGACTTAGTTAGTTAATATAGCCTAACTTTAATTTAATAACTTTAAAATGCTCTGTGTGATGAAGAGCGAAATATTGTTGTTAAATATAACATCTAAAGCTTCATTTGTCTCTTAAGCGCCCAAACACATAACTTATACTAATTATGGAGACAATACTGTTGATAATGTACAATTAAGTCTTGTTTTTTCCTTGTTGTCAAATATAGAGGGTCATCATTAGTGGCTACAAAATAGTAATAGCATCGTATTTCTTTACAGATGGTGGCAGCAGCAGCTACGTATGTAGTAGTTTTACTTCAATTTTCAGTGTCAAACAGATGCTAGTAATAAGTTGCTAAAAGAGAACTTCTAAGTAAGATGAAGGCGATTTTAATGGCTCATATCAATGTATGCAATTTCAAAACTCATAGAATTTTAAGAAAAATGAAACCGCAGATTAATGAATCATTTTATAAACAAAGTAACAAAAATTATCAATAAATTTATTTTTAGAAAACTACAATTGTTAATGAATTAATCAAATATGGATATGGAACACCTGTTACAATAAAACATCTGACTAAGTAAACTTCACATAAATATTTACCATTATATGTTATTATAAGAGAATACAATGATAAAAATATAGCACAGAATCTATACTGTAAGCTAAAAGACTATACAATGCTTTGTTTTATATATATATATATATATATATATATATATATATATATATTATATATATATATATATATATATATATAAATGGCTAATTTATTACTGACACAAAGCTCAAAAAATTGAAAAAAAATTGGTTAATCTTATAAGAGAGCCTAATTTTAAATCGATCAGATTATTTCAAGACTTAATTTCGTGTTCAATGATTTTTATAAATTAATTTTGCTGAGTCATTATTGATAATCACTTGAGAGCCGTAGCTCTCACTGTCTGGATCGTAATCCAGACCTATAGCCAAAACTTGTAGGGGGGGGGGGGCAATTCCTACTGGGGGCGAAATTCACCACATCTACAAGGATTTTCACTAAATCCCTCGTCAGAGGGAGCGAAATTTTTTCTAGGAGAGGCGATGCCTCCCTCTGGCCCCTACCGGGCTACGGGCCTGCTTCGATCTTAACACACACACACAGAATACATACAAGCAACTCAGGAGTTTCCAGAAACATTTAAAACGGATAGTTTAGATGAAATCTCAGTTTTAGATTATTAGTACCAACTTAAAACTTTTCCCGCAAACTAGGGTATAAACGAGAAAAGTAAAACTAGGGCTATAATATAATAGCATATTGCTAACCGAGTCCGATAGATCAGTGGTAGAGCGCTTGCCTTTCGACCTGGAGGTGAGGGCTCAAATCCGGGGAGGACCTCAATATGAGGTAATCCTTGTACCGTACACTCGGGAGGTCTTGAATTCAAGGCAGGATAACTCAGTCAGGGTTTACGTGGTTTCCTTGGCTACTAAAGGCAAATGCGGGTTGGATCTAGTCTCATCTAGACAAGTCTGGATCCACGTTTCTAGCTCACGAAAGTTCTGCGGGCTGAGCAGATGAAGGTCGGAAAGATATCTGAGCCTTTGTATGCCCGAAACGTAGTCAGTAAATGTGAAGGTGGTTACACGAATAACGTTAGTGGCTAGGAACGAAGTGCTCGGTTTTTGAAGACAGATGTCTCCTAATAGCACTGCGGAGCTTTGACTTTCAGGTCAGGGCTATAGAATGAGTTTGTGCACGCTGACATCTAGGTGGTAGAGTTCTCTGCTGGGTGACACTGGACTGGCCAGAGCGGTGAGCCTAGCTAGAGTATGGTGATGCTAGAGGAGCTGATAAGATTGGTGGGACAGGTTGAAAGACAGGGCCAAGAGAGACCAATGTGATCATAGGAGCTAGTAAGCTAGTAATAAACCAAGCACACAGTGAACTTAAAGCCGTCGCTAGCAAGAGTGGTGAGCCTAACCAGAGTCTAATTGGTCTAGATGAACTAGGCACACTTTGAACTAGTCGTAGACACATTTTTTTTAATTCTAGAGAGTTTTTTTTATTGAACATCATGGTGAGTCTATACCACAAAATCTCCGTCAAAACAACTAATGACTAAAGATTATGATATGGTTCTAAATATAGATTTTAATCCAGTATTAAAAATCATCAAGGTTTGCATTAATGCTCTATTGAGATTTCATTCAGATTAATAGTCCTTAGATAAACAATGATGCTATGACACCAGCCATATAATGGTTGTAATACAAGACTATTAATAATATATTAAATATATAAATCGAGTGAGATAGAGAGTAGTTTAGAAAGTGGTGACTAAAGTAACTTTATCTCGAAAAGACACTAATATCATCTTTTTGACTATAGTTTTACGGGACCAAAGTAGTGCTTCTTATAAAGTGCCTCATAATGTAAGATGAAAAGTGTAAAAAGTGGGATGAGAAGTAAATTCAGCCAGAGATGCCAACTTAATCATTGCGAACATAGAGATATATTACTAGATAATTACTATTGGTTGAATTTTGAAACATCGAAAAAGTAACCTGACCACACAGCATTTTCATCAAATAAACGGAACGAAAAAACAGTAAATTACATAGTTGAATATTTAAAATACAAACACAACACAAACAATCTGCGGGAAAAAACAATTGATTAATATAACCTTAACTCCCTCTTGGAGGAGGTTTCAATGAGGTTACACAGAGCCTGAGAGCCCACTAAAAATGTTTCAGGCCTCAATGTATTAAGATAGGCTATGCTCCCTCTAGTATATATCTCTATGATTGCGAGGGTGGTGTTTCTAAAATGATTGTTGGTTGTAAAAAATTATTGCAACTAAACACAGAGTTTAAGAGAATTGAAGTATTCTTTACTGTTTTGTGTTTTACTCATTTACTCTTGACAAAACTAAACTTATCTAATTTTTTTAAAAAAAATATGAGTAATAAAAATTTAAAATTTTCTGTTCTTCTTTAACACAACAGACATTTTTTGGAGATGTTTTTTGGTTTTAGTAAGGTTTACTAATTTTCTGGTGATTGTTGTTTCTTAGGTGTATTTTTTTTTACTATAACTTTAAGAATATTTTTGTTATGATTTTTGAGTTTTAATTTTTAGCTAAGGTGCCCAAGAAGGGCTATCGCCTTTGCCCTCAATGACCAGTCCGCCCCTGAAGCCTATTCATTAACAGACTGTACTAAACCTTTGTAAATCCTCTTTATTAACTCGACGTTGCAAAAATCTCTTAACACACGAAAATAAAAACCCTTTTGCCCTTCTAGGTGGATTAATGAAGACTTCAGTCCTTTACATTACATTTTATTTGTTATTATTATATTATTATTACATTTATTTGTTGTTTATTTACATTGACATTAACAACAGATATTAGTATGTATATGTATGCGTGTTTATGCATCTATGTATATGAGTATTTGGGCATGCTTGTGTACCTGTATATTTTTATGATATTGTAATTATTTAAATAGATATGATGTTTGTAAAAGTTTTCACATGTTATTATTAATAAATATGTTAATTCGTAGATTTAAGTGAACACCTACTTTTTTTTAATTTATTTTATAGTTACACTACATTCTATCACATTCATAGATGCTACAAGTAACAGAGATGATAAGGTTGTTGTAGCTTGTTGGTCTTGACGGAGAGACTACTCATTGGTAGAACTGCAGCGCAAAGCGCAAGCTTTATAGCGGAGAGGTAGCCTTGTTTTTAATACATCATGTATGTCATATAAATGTTGTAAAACCAAATATTATTTAATAAAGGCATTTAAAAAAAAACCTTGGAGTGATTTTTTTCCTTCCCTTCACATGGTGCCTCACTGTCTGTTTACAGAGGGCATTGCTATATTTTATTGGTCGCCAAGGAGGTCTCTAGGCCAGCGCCTTCTGAGTCTTCTGGGTGGGTTATCAGGGATGTGGCAGGATTGTACGAGTGGATTGGAGTGGATTTTTAAGTGAATTGAGAAAGGTTAAGTCTGGTCGTGAACAAAAGGGAAATTAAGTGGGTTAAGTAGTTAAGTAAAGGTCATTAAGTATACCTACATAAAATAAAGATACTTATGAAAACAATTAATAAATAGAATATTGGTAGGAGACAATGTAATAAGAAAATCTATCATGACTGGAATCCTACTAAAGGCCTAATAATTTAATCATCGGGTCGTCAAGGAATAGTTAGGGAAACAGGAAAATACAATATGGTTTTCATGATTTTCAGAGAAGACAGATTTTAATAGATATGAACAGTTGCTGCTATGTTTTTAAAATTTGTTCAACTTCATTGAATTTGAATAAGTTTTTGTTAAGTATAAACAAAAACTTAATATGGTGTGAAGAAGTCATTTTCTTTCGTAGCCTTATTTTCAACGTACTACTTCAGGAAAGATTTAAGATTTAGGGAGGTAAACCAAAAAAAGAAACTATAATTTAATCAATTATCACTTAATGCATAATGTGTTAATCAATTACAGGCTTAGTTAATGGTAATGGAACAAGCAGTGCATAACATTAAAATAATTCTCGCACCACTGACTAATGTAATGTTTGTCATTAATGTAGCGTTAGTTAGTATTTAGAAGATGCCTCAAGGTCTTTCACTTTACGCCACTGACACTGGCGCTGCAAAAATAGTGGGAGAAAGTGGAAGAGCGAGACAGTAATACAAAACTAGAAAATACCTCAGTTATGTTTTGGTATTCGGCAGTTCCTCGAGAAGTTGTTTTTAATTTTTATATTAAAAAGATCGCGATCGGAAAAAGTGTCGTTTTAATTACAGAAATGTGATATAAAAAATAAATAAATGTAAAACAGTTTGATTTTTGAACAGAAAACATTACTATTAATGTATGAGCAATAAAAGAAGAAAATAATTAATATTAATAAAAAAAATTAAATTTATTATATACATAACAACATCTATGCATAAAAAGTATAGATAAGTAAACACAAGGGTTACTTAGTAAAAAAATAAATAATCAGTATTAACAATGTATAGTTTAAATACATAATAAAGTTCAATTGGTATAAAAATACAAAAATACAAAAAAAGCTAACTAAAAATAAAAATGAATAAAAACATAAATACACCAAGTGCCATAGAAATGAAATAAAGAAAATGGAAAATAGTGTAAGCAAAGAAACAGTGACAGTAAAAACTCAAGAAAATCAAGCAGCAAAAAGTGTCAACTTTAAATTTGATACAATTGATGAAACTTGTGATAAGAAATTAGATGATGATGACTCTTCGTTAAGTTTTGTTGAAACCATGTCTTCACTTGATTGTGTAAGTCAAAATGAAGAATATTATTCAGCAAAAGATTTTAATATTGGTAATACGGACGATGAGATAAAGGAGAAGAAGACAAATGAAAACAAAAAGAACGACTTATGTAGTGAAAATGGTGGAATAACTCACGAAAGTACATCAATTGAAACAGCAAAGAATGATTCAGTGAATAATATCGTAAGCTCAGAAAATATCGTAAATGAAACAACAACAAAAAATTATTCATCAAAAGACAATGGAATAAATAGAATGAAAGATATAGGTTCAGTAAATGAAAAGATGAATGAAACGACAAAGAAAAATAGATTATCAAGTAACAAAGAACCGCAGAGAAATGAATATTGTTACACGTTATCATTAGACAAAGAAGAGTTCCAAATAAAAGATTTAAACTTAGACAACTTAATATTAGGTTTAAAAACAGATAAAGATCCTTTTGAACGGCCTAAAAACATGGCATCAAATGATATCGAAAGCAAAGTTGACAGTAAAAATATTGAATATACTACACAATTAGAAAACAGACTTAATGAAACAACAAAAAAGAGAAATACATCAAATGAAAAGTTAGGTGAATACACAAAGAAAAGTAATTTAACCAATGATTCGACAAGGAATGATGATTCAGCAAATGAGAAGTTAACTGAATCGACAAAAAAAGATGATTCCACAAATGACAAGTTAACTGAACCAATAAAAAAGGATGATTCCACAAATGACAAGTTAACTGAATCAACAAAAAAGGATGATTCCACAAATGACAAGTTAACTGAATTGACAAAAAAGGATGGTTACGCAAATGACAAGTTAACTGAAGCAACAAATGACAATATAAGCGAAAAAGATTGCCATATATTGGATTCTCATTTATCAACATTAACCAGAAATAAAAAGACGAATGAGACAATAAAAGGAACTGAAAAAGCTCGTGATACAAAAGAAATAGAAAGAGAAACAAACACGAATAATGAAACTAAAATTTCAATTATTAAAAAAGAGAGAAATCCACCATCAATGGCTGATGTAGGAGATTTAAAAAAAGAGCAAAATGGAAAATCATTCATTAAATGGAATCCATTTTCAACAGATAACCCTAAAACGTTGTTGCCGACAATTATCGAAAACAACAATGATATTTGGATGAATACTGAGATTAATGAAGAAACATTGCCAACAGCGCCTAAAAGAAAACTGAGCAATAAAGACAGCCGAGATATATGGTTGGATGGTCTATTACAGAGTAGTGATGTGATGAATGGTAAGTTAGGTAGTGTAACTCCAAATATAAACAAAAGTCAGCAAAATTTGGAAACAAAATTAGATATGGGAAGGCTGCCAGGCAGCGATGAAACACCTCATAAAACTCTACAAAAGAATGTTAAGATTCAAGGTAACGATTTTGGAAAATTGCAAACTAATGATAAAACACTAGATTTAGAAGATGTAACACAGCAAATGAACGATAAAACACTAAAAAGTAATGACAAAATGCAACGAAAAAGAAGTAAAATGCAAGATAATAACGATACTACACAACAAAAGAATGATAAAACATCAGATAAGAATGACGAAATACTGCAAAAGAATTATAAATATAAAACAGGTGAAACCCAGCAAAATTGCAGTAAAACACAGGAAATTGTAAACAAAAAGCACCATAAAGACAAAATCAATCAACTTGATGAAAAGACGCAACAAAATAATATTGCACAAGAAATTACCAATACTACACAACAAAAGTTGAAGGACAAACCAATAAAGGAATTGCATATTAAAGAACTTTCTAATAATGATTTAAAAGAGAAAAATTGTAGTAATACTTTAAACAATATAGAACCGAAACAAGAAAATAGCGAATTTTCACAAATAAAAGAAGAACTGATTAATCCTAAGAGAAAAACACCAAAAGATAGATCGCATTATCAAAGGGCTTCGTCAGACGATCATAATTTTAAAACTATGGATAATAATTCGTTTAGAACAAAAGATCAGATAAGATCTGATAAATATAGTTTAATAAAAATATCAAAATCTGATAATAAATTAAACATTAAACAATTAAAATCAAACGATCAAATTGATCAAATAAATGAGAAATTTTTCAGAAGTAAATCTAATTCAAACATTAGCGATTCTAAAAATTACGAACAGATTGAATCGGATTTCAAAATCATTCGAAGCGATAAATAACGAAAGCTTATCAGTAGCTAGTATTACTACTAGTGTTATCAATGAACAATTTGTAGTTGGGGAAACATTGGATGGTATTGAACACGATTCTTTGGATTCGCATAGTTATTTATCAGACTCGAATAACAGCATAGATAAGTTAGGGGATACTGGTAAGAAAGATGTATTGAAAGACGAATACGACAGAGCAATAGAAAAAAGTCAAAAATACAAGTATAACGACGAAATTAAAAATGTCAACGAGACGGTGCCATTCTCGAATAAAATTCAAACTTGTGGCAAATGCAGCGATAATTTGACGCGGATCATTTATCGCGATAATGAACTTGTTTTAAAAAATTCTGATGACAGATTTAAAAAGGATAAATATGAGTTTAAAAGTGATAAATTGGATGAATATTACGAGGCTACTCCGCGAGGCTCGGAGCAGCTGGATGATAAACCAACTTTGACAGAGATCAGTGTTGAAAAACGGTCGTCTTTGTTTAGAAAAATGTCTACTTTAACATTGAATGGTGACAAGGACGGAGGCAGTGGTAATAATAAGTAAGTACATAATTTTTTTAATTTTTAATTAAAAGCACATAATATAATTTAATTAAGCACACAATCAAGAACCATGAAAACCACTCAGAACGCTATATTACATATAAGTAGGAAACAATTATTATGATTTCCTGTTTGCTATGGATTTTCGACTCTTTGGTCTCTTGGAGTAATCTTATCGATACTAGTAGAATGAGCATGAATGGCGTCCATCGTAAATAATAAAAGAAAAGAAATCCCTCCACAAAACAAAACTTTATTGGCAAACTAGAGGCCATCATCACTGGAAAACCGTTGAGATGTTAAAGAAGAAGAGAAGTGAGTCTATGTTTTCTTACAAGGAATTAGTCAGAATCACATTGAAAACATAGACTCCCTTCTCTTCTTCTTTAACATCTCAACGGTTTGGCTCGACGGATGATGGCTTCTAGTTTGGTTAAAAGCGCTTTGCCAATAAAGTTTTGTTTTTTGGAGAGACTTTTATTATTTAAATCTTATCGACTTCTGACCTATTTAAGAAGTAGTTCGATTCCAACCTGTTTACGATAAATACGTAAAAAATTAAGTACTGCTTTTCCTTAAATCAATAAAAAATTCGAAAAATATTCGCTACGGTCATCTTCCCTACTTTTTCCCGAGTTTTCTGAGTCTTTACTTCTAGTAAATGACAAAAGAATTCTAACCGGATAGCACGACTAGACCTAAATATAAAATTTCGTACCAAATTTCAACTCACTCACAGACAAAAAGCATTGAGATAACTACTTAGAAGGTCTTAAAAACACCTGAAACGGATAATTTCGGTGACATCCCGTTTTCCGTTTTTTTTAACGAATTTTCCTATACAACTGCGGTATAAATGAGGAAAAGTGAAAAGCAAGCGTTTCAAAGAAATTCTGGTCGTCTTGAGGACCACCGTTGCTGAGTTTTTACTCATACTCTGTTTACAGTTATGATGTATTTAGGCAGTGGCGGACTGAGCTAAAAAGGCCCGAGGAGGGGTTGTCTTAAGAGGGCCCAAACCTACATCTCAAAGGGCCCAATAGGGGGAGGGGATGCCCAATATTACTTCCCAAATGGTGTCTATTTTTAACTAAAGTAGTGTTGATGATTATAGCAAGCTTAATTTAATAAAAGTTAATCAAAGTAAACATTTTTATTTAAACAAATTAAAGTAAACTTAAGTAAAATATAAATGAACTTAAATAAAACTTAATTTATTACTCTAAATGTGATTTAATGAAATTATTTTATGTTTGATCTCTAGGGCCCATTTCTGCTTCTTAAGGGCCCTGAGTAAGCTTCATCAGAGCTGTGAGGCACAAATATACAGAGTCCTTTTATACAGATTTAGGGCCCTGATCGAGGGTGCTAGGACCCTTTTTGGCCCTAGTTTTCCACATGGGGCCTTTAAAGACTTCTAAAGGTCCCATGCGGCCCCTAGTCTTCTTCCAGTTTTCTAGTCATAAAATTGTTGGCCCTAGTCTTCCGCATAGAGCCTTAAAGAACCTAGATCCAGATAATAATATCAAATTAAGAAAATTTGTCATACATTAGAGTATTGGGCCCCTTTGACACCCTTTGAGTGTTATGAAAATATTACATAATTATAATATATAATAATATATCTATTTAAATATCAAAAGCTGAAAAGTATATAACCATTATATTTTTTTTCCGTCGGTTTTTCCTTAAGGTTATTTTCGACCAAGAGGCCCAAATTATCGCAAAATTATGAGACTAAATTGAGCAAAATCAGTTGATGGTGCACTACAGCGTTAACTTGGAGTGCAACTTTAAGATGTGATTAATCGCGATTCGAATTGCGTCGCAAAATTTAATTTTTGCGTAACAAAATGCAGCAAAATTATGAGACTACATTGATCAAAATCGGTTGATGGTGCACTCTAATTTAACGCGCATCAAGGCGGGCTGCCGCCCTCGTTCTCACTGGCCAGTCCGCCCTTGTATTTAGGAGCATGAAGAGTTGTAGTTAACCTGTTACATTAATTAAATTTGTCTAGCAAATAATACCTATAACAATACAAACTAACATAAATTGAAAAATTCTACGATACCACTAGTTGTTATTGATAGTTCTGATCGGAAATATAGAATAAAATTAACATCCGATTTAATAAAACTCTTTTAATGAGTGTCAACAATAATAATTAATTATATGAATTAATTATTAATATAAAAAACTTTCCCTGTGAGCGATATTTCACGAAACATACGCACAACTTCTTACACCTGTATTATTATAATGACCTTGAAAATAGATAACAAGTATGTTTAGCTGTGCAACAGTTTGAAAATCGAAAGTGACCAAGATAATCACTAAATAATTGCCGTATTATGATATAAGGATAATTAAGGAGTAAACTTCAATATAAAGATGCGTCGCTTCCGCGAAGAAGATTAAAACGGAATGTTAATGAGGAATATTTAAACATTTCGTTGTTGTAAAATCGTCCTTATCAGGTGGTAAAGTTAAATAATTCTGGCACGGACGCCCGTAAGCCGCTAGAAAATGCGTGCTTTCTAGCTTATCAATCCAATTTTTGGTTAATTTTTCAATACATATTAAATAACCTGAGAAGTAGCATCAACTTGTTATTTTTTTATTTATTTTTTTTTTTTTTCGAATTTTTCAAAGAAAATTCGTATTTATATCCCATAGATCATACAGAGCACAGGACCGTAAACACAATGTAATTCTACTGACAACACGAAAGCCGATTGACTGGTGGTCTTAAGCAGGCGTACCACCCTAACAACAAAACATTATTTTAAATATGTGTCATAAATATCCACTAATGAAGAAAGATCGTAAAGAACAAATATAATAACTTAAAACACCTGCTGAGTATTTAGTAAAACCGGTCATAGATGGCAAAAGGGTGGCGGAATTCAACAATCTACATTTAGTTGACGAGGACTACTATTAATATAATTTTAATCAAAAACGTTAAACTACAATTTAAAATGCTTAAAATATTGTAATGCACCGATATTTATATTAGTATTATATGAATAATCAACCATTAATTAATAATAGAACATAATGATTCAGCAACCGGAAGTATTGCCAATTTTTTTATAAGATAATCTTATATTGTTAGGGTGGCAGCATTACTTAAGACCACCAGTGAACCGCCTTTCGTGTTATCAGTAGGGCTCCTTCTTTATAAAGTATTATGCTAAGACTGCACAGCAAAATTTAGACTTATTTGCTCAGTTTATGCTAATTTGTAGCGCATTTTCTTGCGTACTTACTCCATTTTGCTCCGGGTACAATCGGCCCACATCAGAAATATAAGAAAATTATTAATTCAACCCAATATTTTTAAATTTGAAATGAAAACTGCAAAATAGCAAAATATTGAGTTACTTTTTTCCGCATAATCCTTACATCTAAGAAGAAGCCAGCTAAGGATTACAGATCATTTAAAAAAATAATATTAGCATAACTTTCATTCTCTTAATTAAAACAAATGTTGGCAACACTTCTTAGCTAATATAGCGGTCAGGTGTAGCAAGACTTTTTTTGTAAAATCCTTTTTAGTTTAGAAGAGTTACTATGAACGCATCCAGTTATGTGAGAAGTTATGTGTAGTGTGCAGCTCCCTTGAAGATGATCACATGGCATATTTAATTTCGTTATTATTAAATAACAGGTGAATAATATACTTCTCATATTCTAGAGTAAATAATGTAAATACCATATATTTATTTGGTACTTTCGATATATTTGAGTCGTAAAAATGAAAATAAATAGAGTTGGCGATTAATTGATTTTATCTACTCACGGCTTCCAAATTAGTCATTATTTAACTGTTTTTAAGCTGCAAAATGCCATTTTACCAACACTGTCGACAAAATATAAAAAAATACCCTAGGAGGAGAGATAAATGAGTTGAGGTTATTATATGGCAGGCTACTGAGTTCATGTAGGTGTTCTTCGTCTGGTAAACATGATTACTGTTTATAATAATATTTTCTATATATTATTACTAAAAATATGATATATTATTAAATATAAAACGCTTTAATAAAAAAAACATAATAAATACAATTTTACATAAAATATTGGCAACACTGGTATTCATGGCTTTTTTAAATTTTATACCAGCTGTTTATTAATCATCAGATTTCATAGGGATATTACTAGAGGGGCCCTATTGGTTGAATTTTGAAACGAACTCGATGGTACATTCCCCGTGTACCAACGTGCCGAACAAACTTTTTATATATCTTTCTATTTACATTGACTTAAAATAGTATTGTAAATGCTTCAAGCCAGAAACATGGTATTTGCAGACGAGTTTTACAAATTAGCCCCCAGCCGAAGGCGAGAGCAGGCTATTATAATTTCCAGCCGAGGCGTAAACCGAGGCTGATGATTAACCCATTTGACTGACGAGGCGAATCCGAGTCAGCAAACATTAATATTACAATAAATTATTAAATTAAGAGAAACGTATGACAAATTAACTTAAAATAAAAAATAATAAATAAATAAATAAGGAGGACTTCGCTCTCTTTGCGCCTACGCAGCATCGGCTCTAGGGGGCCGCTTCGCAGCCCCCTCGCGGCCACATGATTGTTGTACTATATCTTTTCGTCATATTACTGGTTTATATAAGAGGCATACTCCGATATGAGCGAATTTTCAAATGTATTAGTCGAAAAACTTGATTTTTTTACATTATGTCAATTATAATACGACACACGGCTAAAATCAATTGACAGCGCGCCAAAAATCTGTGAGGGAAAGAATTCTATTGGTTTAGACCGACCACGCTCTTTCCCCCTCCACTTTATGCCAACCTCGGTATAAAAAATACCTTTTTCGTAAATAAAATCATAAAAAGGCAACACTGGTTGTAAATATTTGTAACCTCGCGTCGCTTTTATTTCCCTCATTGTGCATATTTATCTGTTTGAGTTCGTTTCGTTTCATTCCAATCTATGTTTAATTCATCCAATTATTGCAGAGTTGTATTATGATCTAAGTGCCTATATGGACATTGATGTATTCTTCAAGCATTTCTTGCTATTTGAGTACAGCGCAGGGTCTGTGGTCTGTCAACCAAAAGACAGCATTTTTTTCGAAAATGCCATGTCTTTCAATAGATGACAGTCTTGACTTTTTTAAGTCTTGAATGCATATTGTGTGCATATTATTTTTATAATATGAAACAATACGCATTCAATTATACAAACTTGACTCAAAAAAGCAGTTTGTTTTGGAAAAAAGTAATTATAGCTGACAATTTATTTAAATCGTCAAACTTTTATCAAAGAACTATTATGATCCATTGCATTACGTAATTAACAACTTTAACTCCACTTAATTCATACTTCCCGAACAAATTTAAAGCAACACTTAGTTGGATTTTTATAAGATACATTAATATTCCTTCTTAAAAAGTAAATTAATAATTTTTAAAAATAAAAAAATACGATGTCAAATAATAAAAACATATAATAAAAGTCAAAACATAACCTGACTTTCAGTGTTGCCAGAGTAGGGATTTTTTTTGTTACATAAAAGAAGGGATTTTTTTTATTAAAAAAAGAGGGTTGAAAGCATTGAGATTTTGGCGGGCTGTCAATTGATTTTAGCCGTGTGTCCTATTATAATGACATATTGTTTTGTTTGACATATATATGTCAATCAATAAAATCAAAACTAATCCTGATAATAAAATGCAACTTCGAGTTTTTGTGAATCATTTATAGCAGTATATGTGAAAACATTTCAGCCCAATCTAAACACTATATGAACATTTCTGAGTTCTTGAAATGTTTTTGAGGGTTATTGACATTGATGTATAAACAAAATATATCAACAAATAATGAAATAAGTGACAAAAAAAACAATGAATATCTGTTCTTAAAAAATATTGACGGCAGTGTTAATAAAATGAAATTTTGCAGCTTGAAATAGTTCAGTAATGAGTACCATATTTGGATAAAAGTTACCAAACAATAAGGAAAACTTGAACTAGTTCGAGTCAACCTACTCAACATAGGGGTAGAGTCTATTTCTAAAAGTCTAGTCTAGACCCATTTTAAAGAATTAAATTTGTTACATAAGAAATGTTTTACCCTCTATATATTCATACATATTACACAATATATATAATATATATATATATAGCATTAGCATTGAGTAACGAAAAAACCATATATATATATATATATATATATATATATATATATATATATATATATATATATATATATATATAAACCATTTTATATTTTGTTGGAATTTGTATATTGAATATTCTTAGCTTTTAAAAGATTATATCTAAACGAAACCTCTGAATAGATTACACCTTCAGTCGTAATATAATTACTAATTTGATTACTCTTTATATAGAATTTGTCGACGCGTCATAGAGGTTAATTTTTGTCGATTAGAGTAGAAATAAGACACAACGTTAACACTTCAAATGGGAATATTAAAAGTAGTATTAAACTAACTCTTAAGAAAAACATTTATTTAGCGAGCAGACGCTATCATATACTAAAGAAATTAAATACACCATGGTATTAGTCTAGTCTAATATTAAATATGTTTATCTAAGGATTATACCGAAATCAAGGACAATTAAAATTTCCTTAATACAGCAAAATGTCATGTAAAAATAAATAATAATCTATCAGCAACAACAATATGGCACGTAAGGAGCCTTGTTGGTCCACCCAAGTAGCGGGCGTACTAGGCGAGATGATGGTCAAATCCTAAGTAATATCAAATAATACTAATACAATTACTACGTACACACAGCGTATGTAACAAGGGGTCGTATTGGATACGTATGCAATACGTAGTACGTTCACACACACTTTAGATCCGCGTATCGTATAGAGTACGATTTCTCAATACGGTAATTTAAGCTGTATGAACCATGCGGAGGGGATCCGATACGCTAGAATTAGGGAGATGGAATCTAAATGGATCCCCCGATACGCTGTCTTTTTGTGTGTGTACCTTAAGAGACGATCGTATTTAACGGATAACCTTCTCGTCGAAATTTTATTTCACTTCTATATAACCGTTTTTGATCAAATAACTTTTGGAATATTATTTTTTTTTTAGTGTAACTTTATTATTATGCAAAGAAATCACAATTTAATTAAATATATTTTTTGTTTTAAACTTCCTTATAACCAAAAGTGAAGCTTCACTATACAAGACGCCATGTTTTGGCGGGATCAGTTATCACTCGATCGACTAAACAAATACGCTGCAAGAACCGTGAAGTTAGTTGACCGTATTGTATACGTATTCTATACGATCTGCAGATCTAGAGTGTGTGTGAACGTACTAACGGTCAACTAACTTCACAGCGTATTTGTTTAGTCGATCGAGTGAGATTACGTGATAACTGATCCCGCCAAAACATGGGGTGTCTTATAGTGAAGGTTCACTTTTGGTTATAAGAAAATTTTAAAACAAAAAATATAATTAATTAAATAGTGATTTATTTGCATAATAATAAAGTTACACTAAAAAAATAATATCCCAAAAGTTATTTAATCAAAAACGGTAATATAGAAGTGAAATAAAGTGAAATAAAAGTTTGGCGAGAAGGTTATCCGTTAAATACGATCGTCTCTAAAGGTACATACAGCGTATCGGGGGATCCATTTTGATTCTGTCTTCCTAGTTCTAGCGTATGCGATCGGAACCCCTCCACATGGTTCATACAACTAATATTACCGTATTGAGAGATCGTATTCTATACGATCCGCGGATCTAGAATCTTGTGTACATAATATTAGTTAATAATACGATTTTGGGGTTGCGCAGCGAATTTTACCTACTTGCTGAGAATAATTTCTTGTTTTAAGGGTAAAGGAAGTTTCTCTTATATATCAATTGATACTACTGAGTTTAGTAAAACATGAATAGTTGACACAATATAATTGTGCGAGAGACACCTAG
This sequence comes from Microvelia longipes, assembly GCA_018340805.1. Classification (NCBI taxonomy): domain Eukaryota; kingdom Metazoa; phylum Arthropoda; class Insecta; order Hemiptera; family Veliidae; genus Microvelia; species Microvelia longipes. The sequence continues at coordinate 20,402,705 of JACMZG010001859.1, forward strand.
GAAATGTAACAAGCAAAATGCTATTGCATTTTGTCATGTCCCACTCTGTTTTGTTACGACTAACTTATCACTCATGAGGGTGCCGATAGAGCCTGAACTCGAAACTCAGACCTTTAATTAAAATTCCGAAGAATATAATGTGCCTCCCAACTCGCTGCATTACCTACATTGTAGAGTTTTGAGTTCAGGCTCTGTCGGCACCCTGATGAGTTAGACGTAACGAAACAGAGTGGGACATGAAATTATGTCGAGCCATCAATGATGAAGGACGAATGATGAAACGGACGAATGATGGAACAGTTCCCAGATGTAGCATTGCATTTTGCTTGTTACATTTCCTAGGTGTCTCTCGCACAATTATATATGTTTTGCAAAACTCGGTAGTATCAATTGATAATAGTTTTTCTTTTCTCGTTTGTGTCCAAATCCTAAAATTGTATAGACAATGTTTTCCCACAAATACTATCACAAGCACCTAAAATATATTTCACATAGTTTATGCTCTAATTCAATAGACTGATCGCTTCATTAACTAATGAATTGATAATATTCCCTATTAATATTATCTCTTCCTACTAATAAATAGTAAAAAATAATTATTTTTATGATAATATTCAGTGAAAGTAGGAAACTGTAATACCAACAAATAGCACATTGAACCGTCAATATCGAACAACATCTGTAGTCATTATAGAATTGAAAATTTTGTTGAAGTAAAAGGCGACAGATGGCCTATATTATATTTATTCAATGATACAATTGGAAATATAATGTATATTATAAAATTAAAAATAGTGATAATTTAGTTAAGTTTAAGAAATAATGTAGCTTATGAGATCAAACTTATCAAATAATGTAACTTATGAGGTCAAAATTGACAAATAATGTAACTTATGAGGTCAAACTTGACGAATAATGTAGCTTATGAGATCAAACTTAACAAATAATGTAACTTATGAGGTCAAACTTGACGAATAATGTAGCTTATAAGGTCAAACTTGTTACCCTAAGGTAGTATTAGAGTGTTTTATGTTAAACACGACAAACAGAAATTAATGACATGGACATTAATTAATGGACAAACCTTGGGGTAGCAAATAAATAAATAAATAATAATTATTATTATAATAATATTATTATAATATAATTTATTATATTTATATTAATAAATATAATAAATTAACTATGCCTCCTCTAGTATATATCTCTATGTTTGCAATGAATTATTTACATTTTTCACGACTCAGCAAAATCGGTTATCCGAGTCTAAAAAATGGAATCTTTTGGACAGCACAACGAGACCTAAAGCCTGATTTTAGTGCCAAGTTTAAACTCTCTGGCATAAACAAAACGAAGTTATGCGCGACACAAACACACATAGACAGCATGAAAACCATTTAGAACGTTTTGAAAATGCCTAAAACGGATAATTATGGTGAAACCACGGTTTTGAGCTTTTAGGGCGAACGCAATATATTTCTTATACCTATACTAAAGTAGGTCTGGAAAAGCAACTAGTTTTTTTTAAATTATACAGATGTATCTATTTAATATACAAGCGGATCTATAAGCATTGTTATGTAATTGTAGTTTTATCTCATGTTTACATTGATAATTACCCGGTACTTCTTACCCCGGATTTACCAAGTAATTCAAGGGTAGATGTAATCATGTAGAATAATAAATTTTTAATTGTTACATAATATATTATCTTATTCTTTCCTTAATTTTTTTAATTATTTCTTTTATTTTAACATAAAGTTAATTCTACTAAAATATATGTCATTGAGATCATAACTTGATTTTTCAGGAATAAACATACTTAAAAATCGAAAACAAATCAAGAAATAATGCATTTGATTTGCAATAAGCAGGTATAATTTATTTCAGAATCTCTTTATGCAATAAATAAGTATACTAAGTTTAGTATACTTATAGTATTCTTACACTAAAATACAGCAAGTATACCAGTTTAAACTATTTACACTAGAACTGTCAATATCTGAAAGTAATATCAATATTAGTAAATTATTCTGGTTGGTTTAAAATAATAAATAATCTTACATTATTTTAATATTATTAGTATTCGTCACCATTGTATAAAATTTATTTAAGTATTTAATATAATTTATTTTTAATTTTTTAAAGACACAGGATGGGACTGAAATAACAAGTTCTTACTTCTTTAAATGACTATATTTTGCCTGACCCCAGGCATACTCATGTCTACAAACCTAAAATACAAATGATATTATTAACAAAAATAATTTATTAACATTAAATAATAAAAAATATATTTAAGGGACTGAAGTCTTCATTAATCAACCTAGAACAAATTATATTAATTAATGGACGACTTATATTATAACATCACAATTAAAATGAATATAAGAGGCTAAAGTAAATAAATAAGTTACTTACAGAATAATTTAAATAACTAAGTTAGACTAAGATAGATTATCCTAACGTTATTTAAATTATTTATTTTAAGTACCTTATTTATTTTTTAGCCTCTTATATTTATTTTGATTGTGATGTTATATATAAGTAGTCCATGAATTAATACTTTCATTTGTATTTTAGGTTTGTAGACATGAGTATGCCTGGGGTCAGGTGAAATATAGTCATTTAAAGAAGTAACAAGTTGTTATTTCAGTCCCATCCAGTGTCTTTAAATAAATTAAAAATTACATTATACTATTTACCTCTCATCATTTAGTACGTTCACACACACTTTCAGATTCGCGGATCGTATAGAATACGATCTCTCTATACGGTAATATTAGCTGTATGAACTATGCGAAGGGATCCGATCGCATACGCTAGAACTAGGAAGACAGAATCTAAATGGATCCCCCGATACGCTGTATGTGCCTTTAGAGACGATCGTATTTAACGGATAACCTTCTCGTCCAACTTTTATATTCACTTTATTTCACTTCTATATTACCGTTTTGATCAAATAACTTTAAAAATATTATTTTTTAGTGTAACTTTATTATTATGCAAATAAATCACTATTTAATTAATTATATTTTTTGTTTTAAAATTCCTTACAACCAAAAGTGAACCTTCACTATAAAAGACACGATGTTTTGGCGGGATCAGTAATCACGTAATCTCACTCGATTGACTAAACGAGACGTTATAATAAACTGCGTAGGCTTCCGCGGTTGTTGTCATGGAGATTTAGGTCTCCCGGTGGTGACCGCGTCGATGTAGGATTCTTCATCTACATCGACGCGGTCACCACCGGAAGACCTAAATCTCCGAGACGTTATAAGATCTGTAAACTTAGTTGACCGTATTGCATACGTATCCAATACGATCGCCGGTTAAATACGCTATGTGTACGTAGTAATTTATATAATAACTCGTTCTACTCAAGTATTGAGAGATGGTGCGAGCGAAGCACAGTCATTCCTTTGCCTGTTCTTCTTTAACCTAGGTTACTGTATTTACACGAAAAATTATATCTATGTTGAAAACTTCTATTATTTGAAATAAGAAGTTACAATGACAGGAGTAATATTCTCATATTCCAAGTCCAATTCAACCAGTTCTAACCTTTATAAGATTCCAATAGTTTTTAAGAAACAACAAACCCTGACCATAATTTTGTTTTTCAAAAATAATGTCAAGTTTACAGGTCGATATCTATTTAAAACTAAGACATGTGAGTTAGATATGAAAGTTTAACTCATAACCTTATCAGTATATTTAGGCACCATTTAACTCCTTTATAATCACAAGGCCGAGTAACTATACAAACATAAACGAAGTTGGAAAATTTATATCATATACTTAGTATTATAAAATAATGGGCAATCAAATCGTTTTTCCGAATAAAAATTTTACTTTTTGAGAAGGCAGGCCAAATTTAAAGGGTTATAGCCAAAAATAATAGCGAAAACTTAAATATAAATCATGATAGCATGATTATCTAGTAAACATTCTCAAACATTAAGTACATATTATTTCTCTCAGAGAAGACCTATTTATAATTATCTAAAAGCTTATACTCCTATTTTAACCAAGCATCTTGAATAAAAGGGATGATGCATTAAGGAACTTTTCTGACCCCATGGTTGTATGATATAGGAGCAAACTTACCTTCCCATGGTTATGATGAAAAAAAGGCGCCAAACGCAGGTTATGTAGCAAGGTTGTCGAGTTTGCTCTTAGTTTGTTTCTCAACTTTTTTCTGTGCTTCTCGTGATTGTTACATTTGTGGTGCTTGTTAAGTCATTTGTGCTAACAAAATTTTAAATTTTGGACTATACTTAGCCACTTTAGTGAGTGATCATTTAAGCGTGTTTATAACCTTCTCAAACAATAAACAATAGGAAACCCTTAAGAGGTAAGCATGCGAAGTTTGTACCAAGCATGCGCAGTTGGTTTTTGACGTGTGTTTTGTGTAGAATTCTCTCTTTTTTTGGTTTCCAAAACCAAAATCGAACCCGAGCCTCTAGGTTTAAGTAATATAAGCACTTAGATCGACTTTGGACTAATTTAATTCTAATTAGAGCCTTAAAACATATTGAAAAGACCCCTTCGGCATTTATCGTTCACCTACCGTATTTTTAAATTGTCGGTTGTTTACCACCGTTTTTTGGATTTTTGGGTCAGTTCTAGAAGTTGTATCGACTCCGGATTGTCCAATTCCCGTCATAACGCCGTACCTAGCAAATATTTTCCAAAGGAAATACGCTAAAACGGACCTAAATTTAAAGCAGCTATATCTAAACCCGGTTATTGAAATTCAATCCAAACTAGGTGGTAGATAATAATACAGAAAATCCATGGCACTTCTAAACGTCTACGATAAATATCGTTCGTGAACCGTGATTTTTCTTTACAGACTTATGAGAATTTGTTGTACCCTAGGAATGCGTAGTATAAACTAATTTATACCGTTTTATTTTTCAGGCGATTAATAAAAGAATCAACAAGATGTAAATTTGACTGGAAAAGACTGTTAGCTCAGGTAAGTGCGACGTAAATCAATAGTACTCTAAAAAAAAATCTATTTAAATCAGTGGAATCCTCTTGATACAAGAGTTAACATAGCTCTTAACATAGACTCGAATATAGCTTGTATAGAGCAGTTTATGAATAACAGGCTCGCGGGTAATAAAGATCAAGTTAATTTTCAATTAAATTCATATTAAAGTTGTAAAGAGGATATAATATTAATATAAAATTACAGTTATTTGATATTGATATATCAATATGTAAAATATAAATATAGATCAATAAATATAATCCAAATAAATAAATCATATATAATATAATTAATAAATGATAATAATATGATGAATAAATGATCATGAATAAATCCAATAAATATAATATAGATCAATACAACAATAACATCAATTAATAAGATCAGATCAATAAATATAGTCTTTTGATTCACTTGATATTTTTGTGCGGTGTAATTTAAAGATATTCTTAGTAACAGATTATCCAGAGTTTCTTACCCTGGATAAGAAAAAAGATTATCCAGGGGTGACATACCCCTTAGAGTAACCAGAATACACCCTCCCCGGGAGGATAAATTAAATTTAACCCTTCTCTGGGATGAAAATAGCCCTCTAATAGAAAAAATGTGCCTTTTGCCAAACAAATCTTGTTGAGATCGAAATTTTATTTTACTATTATTATTCTGGTAAATATTACCCAAATATGTTAAGTTTTTATCATACTATAGTTTGACATATATAATAGATTTTTGTTTAAAATATTCCTTTCCTGTAGCTTTTAAAGCTGATAAAATTTCCTATAAAACGAGTGTTTTTCGTCAAAATCAGATAACTACGACTAAAGTTATGATATTTGTTAATTGGCCAAAAAATATACAAAAAGCCAATATTTTTCCAAAGAAATTCGCTATTTTACGTAAATTAACCATTTTTGTAGTGTTTTTGAAAGAGCCATAACTTTGGTTGAAGTTATCCGATTTTGATGATTAAACATTCGTTTTATAAAGCATTTTATCACCTTTAAAAAATGTTCGTTTATGCTTTGCACACAATCCACAGGGGACCACTTATTTCATAAAAACTGAAATTGGTGCGATTTTATAAAATGTTGAGCATGCGCAGTCATAAGAAGTGCTCAACTCTGAATAGGCAGACTATGCTTTTCCTTCATAATTAAAGGTATATTTTCATAAAAATTTGGTTTGAAGTAGTACAGAATGAGTCACATTTTTCAGGTCCGGCTCTTGGACTAAACGGAATGTTGCTAACAAGCTTTCTTTATCATCAATATTCATAAAAACAGATAATAAAGCATAATTGCATAATTATTTGACTCTAACTTAAGGTTTTAAGGTGTCATGTATGCAAGTGCCGTACTGTGTAAGACACAAAAATCTCTGTGACCTTCGAAAAAATATCGATTAAAATTTAACCGTCTTCAATGTATCATCTGAAAATCGCAAATAATGTTGAAGAGATGTTTCAATTGCTGCCCTGAATCATATTCTACTCTAATAAAAACCGTTAATGTTACAGATTCTAGCTGTTAGCGCGAAGAACACTCTAGCCCTAAACTTTGGTATGAGTATTGGATTTCAAACTATAGCCATACCGGCTTTACAGAAACCTGATTCTGATTTGCACCTTGATCTGGAGCAAATTTCACTATATGGTAGAATAATATTTTGTACCTAGTAATTATCATATCTATATTTAAATAAATTCAATTATAATTATATAAGTTTGTTGTATTTCAGGAGAAGGTTTTGTTTGGGTCGTCTACGACCAAGAACTGGAAACAATACACGAAGTATAATATCAATAATAGTAATAGGGTGGGGAAGCAAAGCCAGGCAAAAAGGCCAGGTTGTTGGGCCCTTCTTGCCAGTAGTATAATACCAAATACATTGAACTAACCATGGAGATATTAGAGGAGGCATACTCTATCATATCTATATATGCTTGACCCATTATATTGGGGCTTTTAGTGGCTTTGTGTAACCTCTTTGTATCCTACCCCAAGAGTGTGGTAGGTTATAATCAATCAATCATTGTGGGGCTTCCGAACAATGTTTGTGTTTTGATTTGTAATAAAACAATCCATTATAAAAAGTCTTTTGTTTATTACTTGTAATATTAATGGAAAAATGCATATTATTTTTTTAAGATGTTTTAAAACTTAACCAATAGGACCTCTCTAGAAATAATATTTCTATGGTAGCAGCATACTATCATAAATGCTCCCAACAACAAAATTCCGGCAAAATTACTTAATTCATTTTGTCTTCCATAAAGCCAATAATTATTTAAATTTAAATTAAATCGTTTAGTAAAATAAGATAAAAGTAAACAAAGATCTATGGTATGCTGTAGTATTCGCGATGTATTTTTGTTTTTCAAAACTTGGGGGCCTCATCACGCGAAGCAGCACCATCGTTTTCTTAAAAAAATAACAATAATTCATTTTTAGTGTTTTAGACTTAACATTTAAATTTGCTATCTCGGGTTGGCGCAAACAGATAAGTAAAGGAAACAAACAAAAATTGAAACTCTGACATTAGAGGTTCAAATCCAAGGGAGGACGACAGAATGGGTGAAGTAAGAGTGAGAAATTATTTTTTTTCGCGTTTTACCAATTTATACGAAATTCTTATAGAGCTTTCTAGGGATCACTCATCCATCGACTCCTCATCATTCTAGCGCTGAAAACGGATGGAAAGACTTGATTACCCTCAACAGCTCGTTGTTTGGTTGAATAAAAATAAATAAATAAAAATGTCAGAAATAAAAATCTCTGACAGATTCACGCTGTCACCACTAGACTGTACTACTTGAGCCTCCTGCATCCCATCAACTATTTTTTTTTAAATCATTGAGTGAGCCATCTATGTTAATATTGTTTATCCATGGCTAACACTTTAAAATCAACAAATTTAATATAATTTTATTTTGACTGACATCCGTCATCCTGGCAGCCAGAATACGCAGCCAATTCAGACCTCAACCATCATCAACAATGTAAGTGAGAAGATTCTAGGGCCCGTATTGAAAGACATTTCCCTTAAAGAGAATGTTAGGAAAATGTTTTGAAGCCACGAAAACCTTGTTTTTCCCACTTTTAAACAAGGGAACGATCATTTAAATTTCGTGGCTTAAAAACATTTTCCTCACCTAAACCTAACATTATCCTTAAGGAGACCTAACATTTTCCTTACATTCTCCTGAAGGAACCCTTAAGGAGAATGTTAAGAAAATGTCTTTGAATATGGGCCTAGGTCTTCTTGCTTGGTTCCTTAGCACACAGACTGGGTCTGAGGGAGACAGTCTGCTACAAACTGTGAGCTAATACAATACAACATAATGGCAACAACCTTTATGTGCCAGCAATAAAAACAATACAATATATATATATATATATATTATATATATATAATATAATATATATATATATATATATATTAATATATATATATATAATATATAGACTGGGTGGCAGGCTATAGTTACTTTACCGGATACCTGAATTGCCGGTTAATTTGATATGAATTACCTGAATTTGTTATTTTTGATTTATAATCAATTATTTAATGTACTTAGACTTGTAGATGAGTTTATCAATATATTTATCAGATTAATTACACAAAAGTCCTATATTTTTTTAATATATATTATATATTAAAATTATTAGGACGTTTGCGTAATTAATCTGTTTTTATTTATATTCTTATAAGTCCACAAAAAAGAAACTTTTAAATATATTTATCTAAAAATATAAATACTTTAAATAGCGCATTACCCTAAATCCATTAATTAAACAGCCTTAGCAATAAGTTGTTCATCACTACTGGCTGTTTTAATTTTCAGGTAGTTTATTTTTCACTGTGATACCAATAGGATGTCTGCTAAGTGGACCGACAATTCATGGATGGGGTAGAAAGCCAGCTATGCTTATATTCTGTTTACCACTGTTCGTAGCATGGTGGGTTTATTACTTCGCTATGTCACCGCCTGTCTTGTATTTGGCCATTCTACTAATGGGCTTGGTTAATGGACTTCTCGAAGCTCCGGTAAGTTTATTTTTCATATTTTGGGGGAAAAGTAAGTTTATTAAAGTTTTGTAGTTGGGGAAATTGATATTGTAAACTAAACTATGCGAGTAAAGGAATTGTATGGTATATTCTAACCTGACACCTTTAGAGTATTAGAGACTAGAACACATAGTTCTTGTACAATATCATTCGTCCTATATAAGGCCTCTTAATTCATCAAGATAGGACATGCATTTTCTAGTAACATATCTCTAGGTTAATTTCTCTCAAAGCATCGAAATAGAGCATGCATTTGTTATTGGACTGTTAAGAATAAAATTCTAGGTGGATTAACGAAGACTTACTTTAAAATTTACTGTTCATTTACATTAACAACAGACAACGCCTGGCGAAGCCAGGAGTCTTCAGTGTTAAACAATAAGATATTACACAAAAACAAACAACCATCACCAAAAAACTAGTAAACTGTACCAAAACAAAAGAACATCACCACAAGTTAGAAAAAAGCTAAAATAGAAGTTAAAAACAAATTAAAAAAGAAAACAAAAAAGTTAAAACGTTAATTACAAATAAACAAAATAAAAATAAACAGACACAGACAAGGTATTGATACAAAAGTCTAGCCCGCAATAATTGTGCACGGAGAAAAATATTAAGAAACGAGTCGCCTCATTTTGCGACTGCGTATCCCCACGTTAAGAAACTATGTGGTTATGACCCAGGTTTATTTTAAATATTTTCATACATTTAATTATAGTTATGGTATTAGTTAAAATGCATTCACTATGTAGTACTTGAACATAAGCCAGGCGAAACGTCTGTTGTAAATGTTAATGTAAATCAAGGATCTTGAATAAAGGGTATGATGTATTAAGGAACATTTCTGACCCCATGGAAGTGTATGTGATAGAGAAATAGGAGCAAGCTTACTTCCCCATGATGGTTATAATAAAAAAAGGCGCCAAACGCAGCTTATGTAGCAAGGTTGTCGAGTTCGCTTCTCAACTTTCTTCTGTTTTTCTCGTGATTGTTACATTTGTGGGGCTCGTTAAGTCATTTGTGCTTATTTAATTTTAAATTTTGGACTATAATTAGCCACTTTAGTGAGTGATAATTTAAGCGTGTTTATAACCTTTTCAAGCAATAAACAATGGGAAACCCTTGAGAGGTAAGTTTAAGAGGTAAGCATGCGCAGTTTGTACCAAGCATGCGCAGTTGGTTTTTGGTGTTTTTGGTGCAGTTGGTTGTTTTGTGTAGAATTCTCTCTATGTTTGGTTTTCGATGGAGTGGGTCACTTTTTTGTATGACAAATCGACTTAGTGCGTCATCTTTTTTATTCAAGATCCTTGATGTAAATAAACAGAAAATTTTAAACGACTGAAGTCTTGTTAATCCACCTAGAATTCATGTTCAAGTCTTTCAATGTATTGAGATAAGGGATAACCTCTTTAGAAATAGATCTCTAAGAGGCTGAGACTGGATCAGCGACTAACTGTATTGTTTATACAGATATTGACATACGTGGCAGAAATAACAGAAGCAAGATGGAGAGGAATGCTTGCCTCTTCATCAATAGTAGCCGCTCTCTTTGGTGTGTTTCTACAACTACTATTTGGCACTATAATGAACTGGAGGACTGCGGCAGCTGTCAATTCAGCGTTTCCAATCTTATCATTTCTTTGTATATGCTTCGTTCCAGAGAGCCCACATTGGCTAGCAAGTAAGTTACACAATTTAAGCACTCAATGGTCTTGCTCAAGAACTAGTTTACTAATAAGAGACAAGCTTAAAAACTATGTTTATAAAGAGAATCTATACATGAATAAGTACAGAGAATAAAATCATGTTTAAGCAGTCCGGCCGGCATTTTGTTTTGAGAATAACTAATAGGAAAATATGTATTTACCATTAATCTCATAGAGATATTACTACTAGAGGGGCCCTATTGGTAGAGTTTTGTAACACAGATAAAATAACCTGACTACCTTCGCTTATAATGTAATGAAATAATCAGTACAAAATTACAATAACTTATATAGTAGAACATTGAAAATACAAATCAAAACACAAACAAGGTATAGGAAGCCGAAAACAATAGATTTATTATTGCCTTAACTCACTTTTCAAAGAGGTTTCAATGAGGTTACACAGAGCCCCCAATACGATGTTTCAGGCCTTTCAATGTATTGAGATAGGCTATGCCCCCTCTAGTATATATCTCTATGATTAATCTATATTTAGACTTTACTGTTTCATATTCATAGAGATATTATTATAAGAGGACCTTATAGGTTAAATTTTGAAACATCGAAAAAGTAACCTGACCACATTCGATTATCATATAATCAAATAATGAGTAATAGATTACAGAAAATTATATAGTAGAATGTTAAAAATACAAATCAAAACACAAACAATTTACGGGAAGCCAAAATCAATTGATTAATTATAACCTCACCTTACTCGTGAAGGAGGTTTCAAAGAGCCCCTGAGAGCATAAAGATATTATTACTAGCATAGAGATATATTACTAGAGGGGCCCTATTGGTTGAATTTTGAAACATCGAAAAAGTAAACCTGACCACATTCGATTATCATTATCATCAAATAAACAGAACAAAAAAAACAGTAAATTATATAGTAGAATGTTTAAAATACAAATCACAACACAAACAATCTTTGGGAAGCCAAAATCAATTGATTAATTATAACCTCAACTCCTCTTGGAGGAGGTTTCAATGAGCTTACACAGAGCCCCTGAGAGCCCACTAAAAATGTTTCAGGCCTCTCAATGTATTAAGATAGGCTATGCCCCTTCTAGTATATTATTAGAGGGGCTCTATAGGTTAAAATTTTGAAACATCGAAAAAGTAACCTGAACACTTCACTTAGATATAAAATATATAATCAGTACAAAATTATACAATAACTTGTATAATAGAACGATAAAAATACAATTCAAAACACAATCTATGTGCGGGAAGCCGAAATCAAATAATTTATTTAACAAATTTATAAATAAATAACCTTTACTTATTCTTGAGACGGTTTCATTGAGGTTACACAAAGCCCCTGAGAGCCCCAAAATGATGATCAAGGCCTCTCAACGTATTGAGTAAAGTAATATATAAACCAAGTAGGGAAACAAACACGATTTCTGTCAGACCTGGTATGTAGTTCACATTTTTTCCACCAGGGATTTGGCTCAAATTTTCTTATGGGCGTAAATGTAAACAACTATTTACGGCTTTCAAAATTTGTGTTTTTATTGCATTTATTTGTACAATTTAGAATACAATGTTAACAATTGGTTGTTAGAAATACGTTTTGTCACATCCAATAGAGGTTTAAGTGCGAATCTTAAATACTAGGTTTGTTTAAATAACTTAAAATGACCGGGTAATAAAACTTTTTTTTCGAGTGCACTATTTAACAGTACATTTTTGCGAGTCATATTTGTTTTCCCCTTCAAATATTAATTTTAATTAGTAATTTAACAACTTAAACTAAACATTTTTGAATATAATAAAAGCAATCGTGATTTTAAGTAATATTTAAGGCAATACATTGTCGTCTGTATGTTCTTCAAAATCTTAATAAAAAAATATAGTTTACCTTTACAATAGTTTCTCTTTTTCTTTAAGTAATTTAATGTAACATTTATTTCACAGAATTTAATGCAACATCATTAAACTTTCACGTACATATTAAAGTAAGAAAACACGATTAAACGTAAATCTCACCTAATGTTATCAGGGTTGCCAATAACACTAAGTAAAAAACGCAGGGTTGCCCCCGAGGTCTTGACACTGCGTAACGTCGACACATACATAGAGATAATACTAGAGGGAGCATAGCCTATCTTAATACATTGAGAGGCCTGAAACATTTTATTGGGGCTCTGTGTAACCTCATTGAAACCTCCTCCAGAGGGAGTTGAGGTTATAATTAATCAATTGTTTTGGGCTTACCGCAGATTGTTTGTGTTGTGATTTGTATTTTTAAACATTCTACTATATAATTTACTGTTTTTTTTTGTTCTGTTTATTTGATGATAATGATAATCGAATGTGGTCAGGTTACTTTTTCGATGTTTCAAAATTCAACCAATAGGGCCCCTCTAGGAATATCTCTATGGACACATATGTCGATCTTACGCAAAATCAGGAGGTGTCACGTGACTAATTTTAGTCCTGTACAAAGTCGTCTTTATATTTACACATGGCATCATAGAGATATTATTACTAGAGGGGCCCTATAGGTTAACTTTTGAAACATCGAAAAAGTAACCTGACCACCTTCGCTTATAAATATAATCAAATAATCAGTAATAGATTACAATAACTTTTATAGTAGAACGTTAATAATACAAATCAAGGCACCAAAAATGTACGTGAAGCCAAAATTAATTGATTATTTATAATCTCAACTCACTCGTTAATGAGGTTTCATTGAGGTTACACAGTCCCAAAAAATATTTCAGGCATCTTTATGTATTGAGATAGGCTAGGGGCCCTCTAGTATATATCTCTATGTTCAAATTCATTAGTAATCGATACACAAGTTAAAGTATTGTAAATCGATTGTTGTACGGTTGGCAATATCAGTGGCGGGAAAACAAGAGAATGATCAAAACAATTTTATCATAGGAGTAGCAAGGGATCTGATCGAAACTAATTTATTTTACTTAATTTGTGATAAAAGAGTTAAAAATTAATAGAACAGCCATCGGTGCAAAACAAATTGTCAATAGATAAATGCTTCGATTATTCAAGGATTTTAAATAATGAATCAGGCTCTTATCGCTACAGACTTGGTTATGTTCGTTTTTTAAGCTGGTATTTACCGATATAATACCACGGTTTTATATGACATATAAAATGTATTTTTAACATTAAAATATAATATTAAATAAAAATGTTGGCGCAGTGGTCCGCATATCAGGCGAATTTCCTTCGAAATGCGTGTTTCCGTACTTAACAACCCATTTCTTGCTTAAGGATCCGGTTCATGCTTTATAACTTGAGCAGTTACTCAATTATCAAACACCACACGTAACTTATTGTTTCTATATTTTACAAAGGAAATGCGCATAATTATTCTGTTGGTCAAACAAAACTATGCCTTAAAAATTTGCAGTGTACAACTATTATTTGCACTATTTTCATGCTCAGTTGGTTTTATGGTTGGTATCTTTAAAGGTCTTTCGCTATAGATTGCATCATCTGTGCTTAATTCTTGTCGAAACAAGATCCTAATATTATTTATTATATTATTTACGAGTTTAGTATTCGTTCTGTAACAGTATAAAAGTAATAGTTCTATATTAGTACAATAGTACAGCTAGTAATGCTGCAATGGTGCACTAGTCGAATATTATAATATCATGATAGTATATTAGTCGGTGTATTGGATTTTATACAATTATTTTGTTTTGAGTTCAAATTATTAATTTATACTATTTTTCCCCCTTTTTACAAATTAATAAGTTCAGATACATTTATTTATGGCATTAGATATAAGAAGTACCTTCAAATTCACGCATTTAGATGGAAATAAATAAGATTAATTAATATATTTATTTATGAAACAGATTCCAGACATACTCTTAATAGTCCAAGACAGTTTTTATCTTATTCATTGACTTTTTTCTTTTTTAGTTGTTTATAAGATATTTTTTTTTAGAAAATAGGATAACGTGTGTTATAATGAGACAACGAAGACGTAAATTAAATTTATAATGTCCCGGTTTGATGTTTGTTTACAAATTTTTGATGTTTGTCTACAAATCATGGTTATCACGATATCAGGTCTAGTTAAAATTAACACAGCGTTTATATTTTTTAACATTTTATAAAAATTATATCTTTAAATTTAATTACAATTTTTAACATTGTTAAAGACCCTTTAAATAATTTTAACCTTAGAATTGAAGAAATAATTTATTTATTATATAGGGACAAAGGTCAACTGACCCGCCACTAGCGGAGAAAGGGTGAACTCAGGGCAGGTCCATCTAAAGTAGCTAAACCGGGGGAGTTAGACCACTGTGTCCCGCGCCCCCACCCCTACTGTATGAATTTCTACATCACTTTAGTGGCTTATTTTGTACTACTTCAAACCAAATTTTTCTGAAAGTATACCTTTAATTATGAAGGAAAAGCATAGTCTGCCTATCCAGAGTAAAGCCCTTCATATAAACGCGCTCGCCCAAAATGTTAGAAAATGGCACATATTCAATTTTTCTTGCAATAAGTGGTTCCCTGTGGGTCGTGTATGAAACATGAAGAGAATATTTTTGTAAAGTTGATAAAATTTCCTATAAAACGAGTGTTTTCCGGTCAAAATCGGATAACTGCAACTAAAGTTAAAAAATTTGTTAAATGCCCAAAAAGTCAATATTTTTTTAAAAATAAATCCGCTGACTTTGCACAAATCAACCATTTTTTGTGTTTTGAATGAGCCATATCTTTGGTCCGATTTTGATGATCAATCACTCGTTTTATAGGAAATTGTATCAGCTTTAAAAAATGTTACCTTCATGTTTTGCACACGACCAGTGGCGGCGATAACGCCGGGGCAGCCGGGGCGCCGCCCCGGCAGTTTGGGGCATCAACATCGACGAGGGGCATCATAACAAAGGTTATATCCCCTCCCAAAAAAGTATACTAGAAAACAATTATAATATCCATAATCCATAAAAAAGAGCAGTAGAAGGCGTACTAATAAAGACAACAAGAAAAAAAAACTGTATCACGCCAAAGTCGATCCCAAGCCCGATAAGTGAGAGGGACGTTTTTTTTTAGAAGGGCACAAAAACGCCCCCTCCCCTTAAAGAAGTGGGGGGGGGGTAAACTGATTGAATAGGGGGCATCATTTTAGTTGTCTGCCCTGGCAGGGCATCATGCTTATCGCCGCCACTGCAACAACCTACAGGGACCACTTATAGCAAGAAACAATAATTTGTGCTATTTTTCTAAAATTTTAATTATGAATTAAAATATGAAGGGCTCCACTCTGGATAAGCAGACTATTTTTTTCTTTATAATTTACGGTTATATTTTCATAAAATTTTGGTTTAAAGAAGTGAAAAATAAGTCACATTTTTCCAGGTTCGGCTCTTCGATTATAACCGTCTTTTTATGTGTGTAAACCATACATTTTTTATATTAAATGCATATATTGATTTTTTAGGCAAAAATAGAGTTACTGATGTTGAGAAATCTTTAATGTGGTTAAGAGGGTGGACAGACAGAGAATCCGTTGCATCTGAAGTAGACGAGTTGATCGCAGTCCACAATCAGCCAAGAGTTGCTAAGACTCCGCTATCATGGAAAGCATACAGATCCAGAACTTTTATCGAACCTTTTTTGATAGTTATAGGAGCTTTCGCAATCGGACATTTCTCAGGAATGGCTACAGTGCAAACTTATTCGGTAAGTAAATAAATAAATCTTACCAAAAATCACAAGCGAGGTAAAAAATCTTCCGCCAAGTCTTTGGTCCAAAACTTTTTGACTGTTTTGACATAAACTTTTCTGTCCCGTCAAGTAATGTCTGTTTTGTTGGAAACGGTCATGGCGTTTCAAAGTGAAATTGTTAGGTTATTGGCATTAGTAAAAGGCTTTATTTAAACTGAGAAGAAATCATCAGCTTCTTCTCCTTGGCGGTGTGCTTGCAGTGTGAACAAGTTTAAGAGCTCTTTCTGCTATTTTATGAGATATTATACAATCCAGAAGTGTTCAATATTGACTTAGCATAAACTTCCAAAGCAGGGAGGATCATCCTCCCTACTACATATATAGTATAAAAGTTACTATATTATTTAATAAGTAAACACGCACACTTTTGCGTACACTTGCATTAAATTCAAACTCAATTGAACCATTTTGTACAATTTTTTAAAAAACGTACACAAGTCATTTGATAAATATTGAACTAATGCTGATAATGGCACATATGTTAGTCTTATACAAAGCCACATGCGTGATGTAGAGTTATTATTCCGAGTTAATGACGTCATAATTTTTTTCCGAATAGCACAACTATACCTAAAGACTGATTTTTGTACAAAGTTTTAACTCTCTAACATAAATGAACTGGGAGACATACAGAACATACAGACAACCAACTTTGAGAAAACTACTCAGGAGGTCTTAAAAATACCTGAAATGGATAATTCCGGTGTCATCTCGGTTTCGGATTTTTTCGTAAACATAATACTCGTCCCTATACGGTAGAAATGAGGAAAAGTAATACTGCAGTGATTGTACTAAGGCGAGAGAAGTTATATTAATTTTGACCAACCAGAATAATTGACTAAATTTATATTGCTTTCAGGTGATGATATTTGACAGTTTTGGAGTCAATGGTTTAAAATGGACAGCAGGTATGGGAGCCACTCAAGTTTTAGGAGCACTCACTTGTGTCGTAGCATTACCAATTTTAGGTAATTCTTAATAATAATGGTGAAAAAACCAGATTTCAACCTACAGCTCATTCTCAGGGCCAGTGAGAAGAACAAATAACTTTTCACCGGCACTGAAGATGACCTATAGGTTGAAAGGAATTGTTATCATTATATTAGTTAAAACTAATTTGTGGATAGTCATTTTTTTTAATTTTTTATTAATACATTTTTTAATATAACAAGTATTAGTGAAGGGGGGGTGTAATAGCGCGAGTTGTCGGAAAGGAGAAGATATCCAATGATATCACTCCAGCGTGTGAGGGGAAGAGAGGTTAATTAATTATTAATCTAGCAGGTCTCTAGGCCACTGTCGCTTTAGACATCGAGGAGGATTATCAGGGATAGATTTGTAGGAAAATATTTTGATTAAGGGATTAAAGTGATCTGTTAAGGATTCATGGAAGGATTTATAACGAGATTTACAATAGTCGTGGACAAATGGAACATTAAGGTCTGAGTGAAGGATGAGGTTTGAAACGAAGAAGGGAGTGTTTGTGATGGTTCTTAGGACTCTGTACTGGAGGATTTGGAGGTGGTTAGAATTGGAAGGTTTGGTTCTACCCCAAACTTCTGAACCGTATGCCCTAACTGCCTTGAGAATGGTGTTGTACATTCCATGTTAGTCTTCTGTCTAGGTGTAACCCAAGGTAACGGACAGTGGAATGATTCCTTGGTTGAGGGTGAGAGGAGGACAAGTACTATTTGTCATCAACAAAGGTAGCTAGGATTGTATTTGGATGTTGTGAGTGTAAATGGAGTACAAGAATGCTTCCTAGAGGCACCCCAGCTCTCACTGGATAAATTAAAGAAAGGAAGAGTGAAGGTTTATTTGGAAGTATCTATTGCTGAGGAAAGATTGAAGGATAAAATAGTAAGTGAAAGTAGGATGATATTGAGCTTCCAGAGCAGCCCAGTATGCCATACCCTGTCGAAGGCTTGTTCATTATCTAGGAAGATAGCCAATACTTTTTATTCTCAAGACAGGAGGAGATTGGGTTGACTATTTGATGAGATTGTGGAATGGTGGGAGCGAAACTCGAGTTAGTGGTTAGGAAGGTAGCGATAGAGCAATGGGTAAATTCATCACTGAAGAAGCTTCTCAAGAATTTTGCTTCTTCAGAATTAAGATGAACTCCACCAACACTCGCCTTAAGTATTTAAATAATTTGCAATATTACATTATTAGTTCTATAACAATTGTTGTAAAATTTGTATGACGATTTAGGCAAGAGACCAATATCAGTTCTATCAATGATTGGAGTTGGTGTTGGGATGATAGGTGCGGCCACAGCCCAAGGTACACTGGCAGCATCTTCCCTTCTGTTGGCTAATTTTTGTACTAATGCTTGCTCAAGAGTCGTACCGTGGGTTCTGATAGGAGAAGTAAGTCATACTCTGAATTAACATTTAGTTACTAATTACGATGTATCTGGTAGTTTTCTATACCCGGCACCTTATTTGAGTACAGGAAAATGACAGAAATACCAATACCTTTCTACAGACAGAATGTTTCTTTCTCCACTTGGAAACAATAAATAGTCACTGTAAGGAATAAAAATAAATCAATAAAAGCAAATATTTATTTAAAAAAGTGCTTTTAGTTACCTAGAAGTTTTGCCAAGATAGTAATATGATGATTCTTTTGATGCATGTAGGTTACTGTTAAGTTCACTGGCAAATTGAATAAAAATAAATTTAAGTCATCTGATCTTACATTTACTCTCACGCATTTTTTAGTCAGTCCAGTTTCATTTTTAATTAAAGAGTAATTTTTTAGGATTTTGTTTTCCTGAACATATTGTGATGCTGCATATTTTTTTTAAGTTTACATCTATGGAAATTTTTTAAGTTAACTGTTTTTTCACCTGTCTGAGGAAGTTTAACATCTTTTTTTAATGAACTCAAATCAATAAATCCATTTTTTAAGGCTGCAAGCCTTAAAAAATGGCTGAAAATGGAATATTATACACATCCATAATTCTCACAGGTTTAACTGAATAAATCTTTTTTTAACTGAGAAAGCTAAGTCAATAATATTGATTAGTTTTGCCAATCTTTTCTGTCAATTGCCGTGGTTTGAAGGTTATTAAGATTGAAGTAAAGGTTATTATAGATCTTACTAGTAAGTTTTACGTAAGTATTACGTTAATGAGGTTACTTATTGCATGCATTTCATAATAAATATTCAAAGAAAAGATTTTTTTCGAAAAGCAAAATTTAATTGGCAAAGTAACAGTAATGTGGCATGTCTTTTAGTTTTTGACACTCCAATGGAGAGATTTTTGGGCTCTAATTGGTGGCAGGAAAACTCTGTTACCAGCTATGACAAAACTATTGGCCATGATAATGTGTTATACATCACCTCAACTAGCTAGTTAAGATGATGTCATAGAGGTGTGAACATTAAAGGGCGTTACCTTTCACTCACAAAGTTAATCAATTCTAACGATTTAACAAACTTTTAGCAGATTATAAGCACTTTTTAAATAAATATTTGTTTCAGCTTGATTTAGTTTTTACAAAAGAGTGACTATTTATTGTAGCCAAGTTGAAAAGGAAATATTTAGTCTGTAGAAAGAGGTTGGCAATCCTGTTACAACAAATAATTTTTATTTTCTGTAATCGTTCCATAAAACAATCACATTTATTGAGAGCAGCTTTAAAAAAACAATATAAAAAGTTGCAAAACTGTCAATAAAAAAAGGTTTTTATTGATATGCCAAAACTGATTTTATTTAAACAGTTAGACCCTGGAAACACTGAGTTTAACTTTAAGCCCTTCAGAGTACAAATGCATTACAATCACTTTGCTACACTGGCAAATAAATAGTTTTTACAGCAATAAAACACAACTTATAGATAAGCAGCATAATCTAATATTAAACTATGTACCTGTCATTATTTTTTAAAAATAAATAATTATATTGATTATTATTTCCAGGTTTTTACAAATGAAATGAGAGCAGTTGCAAGTGGATTAAGTTCAAGTATCTGTTACTTGATGGGATTTATACTTAGTTACACTTATTTGAGACTTGAAGCTACAATAACTTTAAAAGTATTATTAGGGATTTACGGAGGAGTGGGGTTATTAGGAGCAATCGGTTATTATTTCTTCTTACCCGAAACAGAAGGTAAATCATTGTCAGAAGTGCAAGAATATTTTGCAAGCAGGAAGTCAAATGGAAAAGGCATAGAAAATTTAGCTTTTGAGAAAGATAAACCATAATAAATATTGGGCATTTTTTTAGGTTTAAGAGAAAATATTTTTCTCTAAAAGATTTATGTGCAAATATTTTAAAATAAAATGCCACTAATATGAAAGAAATAAATTTACTAAAATAAAAATAAGGTACACATCAGTACAAGGTAATACTTTAAAATTTAAGATGGATTTTATTTACTAATTAGTTAATCAGCTTAGTATCTAATACCTCCCTCATCTAGGAACCAGAGCATTTAACTTATACCAATAATATAAGCTATTATCTCGGTTATTTATCAAAATTGTAAACTACAACCAAGTTGTGTTTTAAAATTACTTAAAAATTAAGAAAACATAATTTCTTTCGATGAAATTTGCGAGCAATTTTATGCTGGTTTTACCATAATCTTGGTTGTGTTTATACCATTTCAATGAATAAACACTCGATAAATTGGAACTTTATCAGCTTTAAAAATGTTCCTTTCAAGTTTTACACAACCAACAGGGACATAATTCTTTAACAAGGAGCCAATTCAATTGAAACTGTCACTATTTTCATTCAATATCCATAAAATTAAAGTTACAGAACAAAATTTAAATTTTAATAATATGTATGTCATAGAATAAATGTTAAATTTTAAATAAATAATAAATATATATTTATAATATATATATATATATATATATATATATATATATATATATATATATATATATATATATATATATATATTATATATATATATAATAATTATATATTTATATACTTTAGGATGAATAATCAAAAATGTATTGTATTTTAAATGTATACTATCTTGTTTATAATTAATTATACTTAATTCTTAAAGCGTTCATAATTTTTCTAATAGTGAGTCAGTCATACATTTAAATATTTATAATATTATTACTTATACGTGTGAAACATTCCTTTTTTTATTTAAATTCCGGAGGAAATAATTTCCTAGGTACTTATACCTCGTGTGAAACATTCCTTTTTTTATTTAAATTCCGGAGGAAATAATTTCCTAGGTACTTATACCTCGTGTGAACATTCATTTATTCCTTTTAGGAGGAAATAAATTCCGGAAATTCCTAGGCACTTAGACCTCGTGTGAAACATTCCTTTTTTTATTATTTAAATTCCGGATTCAATCAGATCAATTCAGATTCAAATCAGGCTAACCTTATTGGTTCCTCAACACTATTTCCCCGAGCTGTCAGTCATTTATTGGCACTGTTTTTTGGGTAATATAATTACCGAAACTACAATATATTACTAATTAACAAATATATTACTAAAATTATTAATTAGATTACGATTTTACATAACTGGCCTTTAAACGCGTTCACATTATTTACATTTTTTAAATTATTAATTTTGGTAATATATGATGGTACCGGTAATTAAATTATTATCAGCTGGATTGACATAATTTTCAGATATTACAAAAAAACATACTTATACAATTGCTCACAGTAGAGGGCTAAGCTCTAAACCCCATAAAAAGAAAAAAAATTCTGGCTACAAAATCCCATTTATTTATAAAATATATACAAATATTAATACATTTTTGAATAAATGTTTCTTTTTGTATTGAATAGTTGACCATATTAAAAGGAATAAATATGAAAATATTGTAACAGGCAAAAATAAACAATTATAGACAAAAAATAATAGTTAGAAATTTCCCAAATGGACAAGTGATTTTATTTTAGAATTATTATTATATTTAATAAATTAATATGGTTTAATTCATGAATTCTGGTTGGTTCCATCGAGACTGTAAAAAGAAAACAATATATATATTAATTTTTTAGGAGAATTCATCAATAAGAAATAACCATTAAAAATCTATAAAACATAGCCACCTTAGCTGGGATGTTAACTCAAGACCATTTGATTATTAGGCTAGCTAACTGGCAGCTTAGTCAGCCTAAGTAGTTAAATTATTATTATTCGATTGTGAGGGTAGGTATAAAACCCATGCAATGCAACTTCCAACACTTTTGTACAAATACCCTCGTGTTAACTCTTTACAGGAGATCGTTTCCTGTGATAAATACTAGAATTTTTTCTAGAAGTCCTCATTAGGGTCTTCAACTTTGTGCAAATTAAGTTTTCCAAACAACATAATGCAAATCCAAATGCAAATCCAAATCTTTTTAATGCAATGGCTTCACAAAAGAGTTAAGTTATTGGTAGGTACGTCTGATCCTTTTCCAAAATGAGCCAGAGCATTGGAAGCATGCTTGGCTTGGCAGAGCATTGGAAGGCCAGTATTATATTAACCAAAAATGCACTTTAAATTATCAGATGAAAATATAAAAAACAATATCAATAGATGGCATAGAGGTCTGCAAAAGAAGCCAATTTTCTTTTAAATGCGTCCGTCCTTCAATACTCAACAATTCATTTCTTACTTAAGTTTCCAGTTTATGGTTTATAACCCGAGCAGTAGGGACACAGCTTGTAATTTGATTTTTCTAAATTTTTGAAAGAAAATGCACATATTAACCTCATAGATTATACAAAACTATAATAATAATAATAATACCCATTTATAGCCTTGCGGCCCATCAGGGATAACCCCTGCGGGAACCACCTCTAGTGGTTGTTGCAACCGTTACGCTCAAAGTGTAATCTAAAGTTGGCGATAAGTTATTTGGACAATAATCTTACATTAACTGAGAGTGTAACCTGGGATGCGAACCCCAGACCTCAGTTTATTAAACCACAGTTTAATAACTGACGTCTTAACAACCTCGACCACGGAGGTGGCTGTACAAAACTAAAGTCAGAATTAAAAAATCAGCTCTCTACAGCATTCTTTGGACTCCTTTTAAACTTATTTCATGCTAATTTTTAGCATATTTTCCTTGAATAATCCAGACAAATTAAATAACAACTTGTGAAGCAACTGCTCAGGTTGTAAAACATAAACAGGATACTTAAGCAAGATATGGATAATTGACCTCCATATCAGAATTGAAGATTTAGGTCTTCCGGTGGTGACTGCGTCAATGTAGATGAAGAATCCGACGTTTCGCTTCCACTGTGGGAAGCATCTTCAAGGATATAGGACATCATGGAATGCTCCACAAAACTGAATTGAACAAAACTCAGTTTGGTTTTGTAGAGCATTCCATGATGTCCTACACCCCTGAAGATGCTCCCCATAGTGGAAGTGAAACGTCGGATTCTTCATCTACATCGACGCAGTCACCACCAGAAGACCTTACGCAGTTTATTATCAAATCAGAAGTATTTTGTAGTTTTAAAATGGATTTTGGTTACACTCCCAGATCCACCTTTTGCCATACCACTTCTTGCTTATGGCGTCATATTATGGGTCATACAAATCTAGAAAGTCTACTGTTAAATCAAAAGAAAATAGTAAGAATCATGATAAACTCTACTCATAAGGCTAATTGTTAGCCTCTTTTCAAAAAACTTGAAATTACGACTATCGCAAATCTGTATATTTATAATGTTTTACTGTTAGTTAAAAATAATATTTCAAGATTTAAAACAAACAACTTTCATCATCAATATAATACAAGGAAAAAGAGAGAACTTACCTTACCTGGTCATAGGCTAAAGAAAGCAGAAGTTGGTCACACTGTCTTGGGCATTAAATTCTTTAATAAGTTGCCAAATAATATTACATTTCTGGATTTAAATGAGTTTAAATCGGATATCAAACAGTCATTGTTGGAAAATCCAATTTATAAAGTAGAAGAGTATTTCAGATTATTTGTTATACTTATTTAATATTTATTTATTTGTTAACTTATTGTTTTTGTTCATTATCTGATTCATCCAATTATTATGTTAATAATTTAATGGAGTTAAAGAATTTATTTATTTATACAGTTCACTTCATTATTTTTTTAAAGAAAATTTGCAAAAATGACATTGTCATCATCTGAATCACACCTGGGTCACCACACCACCTCAACACAACTGTTACTCAGACTGACCACCTCAGATTTAAATGACTTCGGTACATATGAGGTAAGTGACAAGATATTAACAAGCCGTATATTTTATCACGACATCTCAAAATAGTGCTATTTACAGCTTGTGGAATCGTGATCTCCCAAATTTAAACAGTCACAGCAGGTCCTTAACAAATAATAGGGAGGCAAGTTTATGATTAGTTAAGTTCCAGAGGTTTTGAGGCAACAGCTAGGGTGATTAAGACTTTCTTTAGGAGCTAAGTTAGGAGCATGATTCCCATATGTGACATTTATTATTTATTTATTGTGGAGCTTAATTAGACATTATTAGCTCTACAACTATAATTAACATTGGTTAAACAAGAAAAACAACATAGAGGTAAAGATGTTATGGATTTGAACTGTTTTTTGTATTGATTTTGATTATTGTTCTTTATTTTGATTGGGACAATTTTTGATAGACAGTATAAGAAAAATTACTAATTTGATTAGTTAACTAATTAATTATTAAGGATCAATTATAAGGAGGGATAAACTCTTGAAACGAGAGAATGGTTGTTTTTAAAAATACTGGTGGTAAATAAAAGGCAGGTAAATAAAATGTGACATTTATTTATGTCAACATAAAATACTTACAGTTTCTTGACTTCGTGCTTTAAGTTTTCTATCAATGACAGCTTGAAGTGCTTCGGACCTGAGTGACAGCGAATCAACCTTCTCTAACAGCTGTTGGTAAGGGCTCAGAGGCTGTGTTCCCATAACAACATGACCTAGTTTGGAATCTATCTTGGCATCCAGTCGTGCATTACGAATCAGATTGACAATCCAGCATTCGGCTTCAGCAGGATTCATGTTTAATTTCTCAGCAAGCATTCTAGAAACAATTTTTTTTAAATTAATCGTCAGTCGCACAGTTGTTATATTTTTTATCTGAAAAATCATTTTTATAGTGAAAGAAATTACAAGAAAATAAATCTTATACATGGTACCACTATAATCCCCCCCCCCAAACAAGATTATGCAGAATCTGACAGCAGGAGAGAATAGAAGCAACAAGTGAGCTCCTTGTTCAACTTTCTGTATTGTTGTAAGAGGCTGTAGAAACATTAAAAAAGTTTATAACTATTTTGAGGAATGAACTATTATAAGGAGCATATATCCTTGTTTTCAACTCCATAGCTTAAGGTGATTAATTGCAGCAGTTTTACCTCCATAGATCCAGGACCATACATTATAGTGGTCCGCCATATTGACAATATTGGCAGAACTTTAACCAAAAACTAAACAGCTCTGACAAGTTATTATTACTACTCGCTTACCAAGTTTTATCAAATTTACAGCAGTTATAACCTAAGATACTGAGTAATGGAGTTAACTCATAAAGCCATACAAAACACCAAAATCTCTCCACAAAATGTTTATTCTTTTACATAAACAGAGCCGGCTTTCGATCGCTCGATATCATCAGTGCCTAACCCAAACAAACATAGAAGAAAAGAATAATCAACCACAGTACTACAATAAAGCAAACTAAAAGAAATACTAGAATAATAACATAATAAAAAAAAAAATAAATTAATAAATAAAAGTTAAAAGAAATAAACGTTAAGAAGTTAAAAAAGGTAAATTCTTATTTATCTATTAAAATAAATAAAATAAAATTACCGGTGAGATGCCATAAAACGCCTCAATCAGACTTCTACGACAGTCATTGTACGGACTGGTGGGGAGGGCAAACACAACGCCGCACTATTACCGGACGATCCCCCACTTTCACCTTTCTTTATTAGGATTTCTCGCCATTTTCCTCCACATTACGTATAAAATCTCAAATTCTCAAGAATGACATAGATCACATGCTTAGATCCACATGATGAACATAGATCCACGTGCTTGAAATGTGTGCCTGTGGCTGCACCTACGTAGGCCAGACAGTAGAGCGTTCCGTACCAGAATTGCCGAGCACGAAATCACTACCATCGAGTAGGTTACCTCCAGCATGTGGATTAGTGAACCATGGTAGCTTGACCATGAAGTTGCTTTCCTTCACTTCGCTTGCTAAGGTGATCCTATGTCATCTTGAGAATCTTGAGATTTTACGTAATGTGGAGGAAAATGGCGAGAATCCCTTAATAGAAATGGTGAAGTGGGGATCGTCGGTAATAGTGCGGCCGTTGGTGTTTTTGCCCTCGCCACCAGTCCGCTACTGACTCTGTCTAGAAGGTCTGATTGAGGCGTTTATATACATCTCACCAGTAATTTATTTTATTTATTAATAGATAAATAAGAATTACCTTTTTAACTTCTTAACTTTATATTCTTTTAACTTTTTATTTATTAATTTTTTTTTATTATTATTTTATTTATTCTAGTATTTCTTTTAGTTTGTGCTTTAATTGTAGTACTGTGTTGATTATTCTTTTCTTGTATGTTTGTTGGTTAGGCACTGAGATGATCGAGCGTCGAAACGGCTCCTGTTTATGTAAAGAATAAACATTTTGTGGAGAGATTTTGGTGTTTTGTATGGCTTTACAGCAGTTATTACAACACGTATAAACAAATTACAAACTGACAGTCGATAAACAAGCCAATTAGCCGTCTAATGAAAAACTCACTAATGTACCTTCAAGACTACAACAATAATATATTAGTAAGGAAAGATGAAAAATAAAGTACAGACCCAATACTAATACACTGGTGAATTCTACAGAAAGTTTCAAAGATCATTAGCCTGGCGTTTTCAACAAACTCGTCTAGACAAGCGATTAAGAAGAAATCGTTGAACACCACCATCTCGCACTCTTGCAGCTTCTGCCTGGCTCCCTCAAAGTCAAAATTTACATAAAGATGCTCTAAGAACTCTGTTATGGGATCTTTGTAAGTGTATGATTCCTTAACACAGAAAAAAGATGATGGAACCAGTTTATTTAATAAAATCAAAAAATGTTTAAGGAAATTTTTTTTAACAATTTGAAATTTGGCAGGCATGTAGGTAATAAGTCCCAATATGTGCCAAGGTGTTTCCGATACCATAATATAGTATATATATATAATATATATATATAGTATGATATTATTTATTATATATAATATAATATATATTATAATAATATATACATATAATATACATAGTTAGTATTTATTATTACTTATAGATTTAGCCAATGTAAGCTTTATTTTATACTTAAAATCCTATGACTCTCCAAATTTATCAAATTTGTAAAAAATTTCCTAATAAACATTTTTTGATTATTTTTATTTAATTAAAACTGTTATCCATCATCTTTACTGTTAAGGAATCATACACTTACAAAGATCTAACAGATTTGGAAGATCTTTATAAATTTATAGTTCATATTTTTATTTTGATTATTTTTTATTATTAATTAGTAAATTATTATATTAATTCTAAGTTTTGCCTTAAATATTATTATCGAATCATACCAAAGTCCAAAATCAGTCAATTAATATTAATATTTATTAATTACTGTTGTAAAATGTTAATATTCCAATTTAACATTAATCTAACGAATTTTCAAAAGGAAAAAGTTAAACTTATTATCGAGATGTTATCATAATAGGTTTGTAAGAGAGTAGTATTTATTTTTTAGAAGTAGGGCCTTCTTTTTTACTGATCAAAAAATTATCGTAGATTTTTTATATAGTAAATATTTTATATATAATAATTTATCTAATATATATTAAATATATTATATTATTATATAAATTATTTATGTTTATGAAATTACTTAATAATAAGTTTATAATAATTATTAACATATATATATTACTTATATATATATATGAATTAATTAAATATTATATATATAATATATATATATATTAATAATTTGATATATATGTTAGTATATATAATATTATTAATATATTTATAATTATTTACTTATTATTATTTATTTTATATTATTATTATAATTATATTTATTTAACTATGTATTTAATATAAGGAATTTATGTGATAAAAGGAATGTAATTAATGGATTTAATGGGAGTATAGTTTATCTGAAGGAAGTTTGTGAAATATGTTGTTTGATGTGAGATAGGGATGGGATGGGAGGAGTAGAGGGACAGAGAGGAGAGGGAGCGAGAGGGATGAAAGGAGTAAGGGAGGAGAGGAGGTGGGAGAGAAAAGGAGGGAGGGAGTAGGATGATAGGAGACGGGGAAGAAAGGGAGGGTAGAGGAGAGGGGAGAGGAGGAGGAGAAGGAGAGGGAAGGAGAGGGGAGAAGAAGGGGAAGAAGGAAGAGGCGGAGTGAGAGAGGGGAGAGATAGAGATGAGAAGAGGAAGGAGAGGGAGGAGGAAGAGGGATGAGTGGAAGAGGGAGAGGCAGTAGGGGGAAGAGTGAGGATAGGAGGGAGAGAGGGTGAGGGAATTGGAGAGAAGGGAGGGAGGGAGGAGTAGGAGGAGGGAAGGGAAATAGAATGGAGAGGAAGGAAGCGGGGGAGAGGGGAAAGGAGAAGGAGGGAGGGAGGGAGGAGAGAAGAAGGGAAGGAGAGAAAGAGAGGGAAGGGAGGAGGGACAGGGGAGGGAGGAGGGAGGGAGGGAGAGGAGGAGAAGGAGAGATGTTCACTCGTGGAAGAGAGAAAGAAGAGGATAGAGAAGAGGGAGAGGGAGAAGAGGGAGGGAAAAGGAGAGGGGACGAGGAGGGAAGTGAGGGAGGGGATAGTGATGGGGAAAACATGGAAGGACGAGACGTTGTAGGTGGAGAGGAGAGGATAGAGAGGGAGGAAGAACGGAAAGAAGAGATAGGAGAGGAGAAGGGAGATGAGGAGGAGCGGGAGAGGTGAGAGGGATTAAAGAGAGGGGGAAAACGGAGAATCGAGGGATTGAGGAGGGAGAGAGGAAGGATGGAGGGGAATGACAGGGGAAGGAGGAGAGGATGAGAGGAGATACAGTAGGAGGGAGACAGAAGGGGAGAGGAGAAAAGAGGAGGAGAAGAGGAGTAGAGGAAAGAGGAAGAAGAGGCGAGAGGAGACAGGAGCGATGACGGAGAGAGAGGAGAGACGAGGGAGAAGAGGATAGGAGACAGAAAGACGGAGCACGGACCGGAAAGGGAACGGAGAGAGAAGGAGGAGGGAAGGGAGAAGGAGAGAGGACACCAGTGAAGGATAAGAGGGAAGGAGGCAGAGCGGGAAGGAAGAGAGTAAGGGAAGGGAGAGAGAAGGAGAAGGGGGAGAGGATGGGAGAGAGAGGGAGAGAGGGGGAGAGGAGGAGGGGAGGAACAGAAGAAGAGAGGGAAGGAGGGAGGAGGGAGGAGGGAGAGGAGGATGACAAAGGAGGAAGAGGGAAAATGGGAGGGGGATATGAAGTTTTTTTTTTTTTTTTTTGTTTTTTCTGGTCTCCATCAGTCGGGTGGCCCCAGAAGATACACTATGATATGTTAATTTTACTATATTAATATAGTAATTTATTAATACCTATATTACTATTATCATATATATTCCTTACTACAAATCTAACGTAGATTTATTTTAAGTTAATTATTTATGTTTACTTATATTTAGATTTAATATATGTTTTAACATATAACATATACTATTATATTAACATACAATTACTTTTACTTATCAAAATTAATATTGTATTTATTATCGGAATTTTAGTATAATTTATAATCTATTTATGAATTAAAAATTATGTACTCTTTTACTTTAAGTACACCTGCAAACAATTACATGATGCTCTGCGCCGGCTTCGCATATATAACAACCCCGATTATTTTTTAACCTTTTTATAAATCTACAGTCTCTTTTTATTTTATTCATTTTTAAGCTTTCTTCTTATTAATAAATACATTTTACTTAAAACATACTTTATAATCATTTATAACTCTTATATTATATACAGTTATCCTAATTACCTTTGTTATACTATACTTATTTCTCTATTAGTACAGTTAATTTATTATTTAATTATTTAATTAATTACAATTCTATTTTATTTTTAACTATTCATCATTATAATATTTTTATTTATTTTTTTTATAAATATTATATTTATATTATTATATTTATTTTAAATCTAAATTTATTATGATAATTACTTACTTTAATAGTACCATAACTACCTTATATAAATTTACTAAAATTAATGATAATATATATAAATATTATATAATATACGCATTATATTCATATATTATCATATATATATATAGATTATTAATATAATAATATATTAAATATATATATATATATATATTATATATCATATATATTATTCTATACATATTTCTTGATGCAGGAAGGCCCCCTTCCAAAAAAATGCTACCTTCTCTCCTGTTATGACACAGAATCTCATAAGTTACTTTTTTCTTGAAAATTCGCTAAAATAAGTTGTTAAAATGGATCATTTAACATATTATATCATTTAATACTATCGAGTTTCGCCAAAACATGAATAATATAAATTACTTTATTTCATTTAGGCTGATTACAAAACTAGCATTAGGATACGTCACAAAAATAATTTCAAAATGAACAGCACTATAAAATTTACATCAAAGATGCTCCAAGAACTCTGTTATGGGATCTTTGTAAGTGTATGATTCCCTTAACACAGAAAAAAGATGATGAACACCAGTTTAATTTAATAAAATCAAAAAAATGTTTAAGGAAATTTTTTTAACAATTTGAAATTTGGCAGGCATGTAGTAATAAGTCTCATAATGTGCCAAGTTTTCATACCATATATTCATATATATATATATATATCATATATATATATAATATATATATATAATATATATATATATATATATATAATACATATATATATATATATATATATATATATAAATATATATAATATAATATACTTATATATTATTAATATATATATATATATATTATATATAATATATATATATATATATATATATTCTATACATATTCTTGATCAGGAAGGCCCCCTTCCAAAAAATCTACCTCTCTCCTTTATGACACAAATCTCATAAGTTAATTTTTTCTTTGAAAATTCGCTAAAATAAGTTGTTAAAATGGAATCATTTAACATATTATATCATTTAATACTATCGAGTTTCGCAAAACATGAATAAATAAATACTTTATTTCATTTAGGCTGATTACAAAACTAGCATTAGGATACGTCACAAAAATAATTTCAAAATGAAACAACTATTGCTTCAAAAAAATCCTCTATGGTGTAGAACGCCTTGAAGTAATGTGAATAACGGTTCTAGGCTAGGTTTAAGGGGTTTTGCGGAGTGAGTTTTAGTTGGTATGAGGCAGACCCTGAGTCCAACACTGTTGACAGACCGCTGTCTTCGTGCGTAAATGCATTTCTCTCTCTCTTTTGGTAACATTTTTCCCGCAAGAAAAATTTTGCCAGAAAAAAAATGGTGTAGAACAGGTTCTCCAACAAGAATTCTTTTTTTTTAAGAATTAAGTTTAATGGACTGTGAGTTTAATGAGGAAAAAAAATATGCTGTCTTAATTATTATTTTTCCTCAAGAATTCTTTTATGTGACTTGAGAATTGCTTTTCTGTCTTTTCTCTGAGGCTTTCGTCTATGTGATTGTACAGCTTGATTTCGAGTACTCCGACTCCAACTCTGGCCTTATTCAGTTGGTGTTCTGGGATGGATAGGAGGTTTTTACTTCTAGTTTGGTGGTCGTGTTAAAGTTTTTCATACATGGCTTGATTTGCTTTAACATGTATCAGGTTTACATAAATATACAAATTCACTATAGTCATTATGGTAAATTTGTATATTTATGTAAGCCTGATACATGTTAAATAGTAGACAATAGTAGAATAGTAGACACACAATAGTTATGAGTCTATGTATAGTTGTCTCTCGCACTATTATATTGTTGGAATGTTTTTACTTTTATACCCAATTTACCTGTTCAAATATTGACACAATGATTGCAAAAATAATCCTTACTTGCTGAATTACTTTGACTAAATCTTTGAGAGCACTTCTCCTGGATCTGTTAATTATAACAGCGGCAGCCAGGTACCTCAGTACGTGAGGACACATTGTTTGGATGGCATTCAAATAACTAAACAAGCAAAAATAAAATATTAATTTTGACCGATATAATCAGCTACTTAAGGGCAGCAGGGACATCAGAAAGAAGGGAACTAATCAGAAAGAAAGTTCAGCAGAGTCTGATGTCTGCAAAATGTGACCTTAGAGAACAGAATTTCAACAGCAGGAGTCCTATGTAACGCAATAATAAGTGCACAACACGCTCCCAAAATCAAAATGTAAACTGAAAAAACAAAATCTTATTCCAGTTAAGTATGATTTTACATTATTTACAAGTTATAAGTAAAAACAGAAGTTTTAAAGTTTGTCTCTCCACACATGATTATATTTATATAACAGAACCGGCTTTTAACTGTTAACGGTCATCATCAGTGCCTACATGACGAGCAATTAATCAATTAATATAAATAACAAAAATAGTAAAAATAAAATATTGAAATAAAAAAAATCCTAAAAATAAATACATCGTTTAAAACAACATAAAAACATACAAAGGTAAATAATAAATAAAATTTAACATATCGGTGAAAGTGAGGCTAGTGATCAACTAGTGTATTAAAAGTTGAGAACTTGATTGGGGGCAGAGTTGCCTCTACCCTCACTCCTAGCATTTAGACATTATGAACTATCCTTGGTGTCTAGGAATCACTGAATTTCTAACCTCTCAAGGAAAAGCAGTTTACTACCCTTCTTGTGTATTCAAGCGATGGCAAAGGTGACCTGTCTCCTGCCAAGTACTCAACTTTAAATACACTAGTTAATTACTAGCCTCACTATCACCCATACATTAAATTTTATTCATTATTTATTTTTGTACGTTATAAACTTTCTGATACCCTATTAGTCATGTTTATTTTTAGGATTTTTTTAATTTTATAATTTAATTTTTTATATTAATTGATTAAGCACTGATGATGATAGTTAACAGTTGAAAGCCGACTCTGTTATATAAATATAATAATGAGTGGAGAGACAAAAAATGTTCTGTTTTTATTTAATATCGAACTCCAAGGCCCAATTTACCACATTATTTATATGTTATATCAATACAATTTTATGCGGCTACATCTAACTTGAGAGTAAAAACAGTGAAAGTATTAAAAAGAAATATGTAATGAGATATTAACAGATAAGATAATATTATTTAATATTATAAGATTGTACAAATAAAATTGCAGCTTCAAATTTAAAACAATACTAAATCCTTGACATGACTTATCTGTCAAGTTTACCTTCAACAATCTACATGAAATAATACTACAATTTTACACACGATTGATATCATTTATTTTTTTAAATAATAAAATCAAATACAGAAGATATGACACAGATTATGGGTGGTTAAAGAATGACATGAGATATGAATGACATTATGAAAATAACAAGCATTCTCATAGGTCAGTTTATCATTTTAGTAGACATTTAGATAAAACAAACACTCAAAGAGACTAATACTACTAGTGGGAGGACACAACAGCTCTTATCATTCCTCAGGTAGTTGAATAAAGTGGTTTAATGTGGCATCACTGAAAAATGTCCGCCGTTAGTAGATTGAATGCTACAATAGGAGTTGCAGAGGGTGGGGGGTATCTAGTCTCTCTCTTGTAAGACTGTAGAAGGGGTAAGTACAGTTATCGCACCTATGGAAACTGCCTCACTTCAAGTCCCCTTATCACTGTGTTAATTAGGTTCTGTACTCCCTCTAATAGTATTAGTCTCTTTGCAAACACAGCTTTAAAACTAACAGGAGCACAGTTCAAAATTAGGTTTTTCGGCTTTAATTCAAATGAGACATGGCAGGGTTTGACTAAGCCAACACAATCATTACCTAATGATTGAGTTACTTAATTTTCAGATTGTGGCACTTAAGATTGAGGGATAAAATCCAGAAGCCTGTATTGAATGCAGCTTTAATATTTAAGCAGCTAAATCAAGTATTCTATGGTAACGACAACATGGGATGTGTTCATGTTTCCTAACATAGAATGATATAATATAATGTATGCTTCCATCCTTGGCTTTTTAATGGAACAAAATATATCTTTCTTTCAACACAGCTACAAGTAATTTTAACTAAGCTATTCTGCAGTAAGAGAATCAGCACTTACCCAAACACAGAAAAACTTAATTTTTGCATATTTACTCAAAAAATTTGTGGCCCCTAAGGCTGCAGCCTAATAGGTAAACGCAAACTGATATCAAGATTTTTTTATATTTAATTATCTATTTGTATAAATAAAATTTTCACCATTATAGATAAAAATAAACACGCCAATTCCTTTAAAACTATATTTTCCCACATCTCAGAGCACATAGTCATGTACATGTATATCTTAAAACCAAGGGTCTCATACATATCTTTAAAAACAGATTTTTTTAAAATCTTTAATTTTAGGTTGTTCAAAATTTGAATGATTAAAGAAAAAAAAGTGTTGCCATAAAAATAGAATACATACTTAGGTCTATAAAGGAAAATATCAATAATGCTATCTCTTCCTTTAATATGGTTAAAGAAAACGAAGAGACTCCAGTGTATAAGCCAAGCCCTCTGCTGAAGAAGCTGAAGGGGGGAGTTAAAAGTATTTCCATCTATGTACTCTCGTAATTTGTTCAAATCGTCTAGAGCTGTGTCCCAGTTCTGGACAAGGATTTCACTAGCTAGTTTACCCCATTGTGCACTCAGGTAATTCTATAATTATAAAACATAAAAATAATTATTAATGTACAAATTGTAGCAACGCCCATAAATAAAATAAAGCAAGGCTTCTCACGTCTCAGGCACGTAGTGGTTGTCCTATACCAGTTCATCATATTTCTAATTTATTTAAGTGGCATACTGCCATAGTATGTGCGAATGTTCAAATTTATTAGACAAAAAACAAGATTTGTTTACATTATGTTATGTATGTTAATCAAACCGAGAATATAACCGGAACTAACACTGAAGACTCTTCAGCTGCCCTTCATATGATTGTGATATAATTTTTTTTATAAAACGAGCGTATAATCAGCAAAATCAGATGTCTACAACCAAAGTAATGACTCTTTTAAAAACACCAAAAAAATGGTTAATTTATGCAAAGTCAGCAATTTTTTTTGAAAAAATATAGACTTTTTTGATCATTTAACAAATGTCATAACTTTGGACATAGACATCGATTTTGATGATTATACATTGTTTTATAGAACATACTATCAGCTGTAAAAAATTGTTCTCTTCATGTTTTGCACACGACCTACGGGGAACCACTTATTGCAAAAAAAACTATAATTTGTGATTTTTCTAATATTTTGAGCTAGCACATTCATATGAAGGATTCCACTCTCGATAGGCAGACTGTGCATTTCCATAATAATTTAAGGTGTATTTTTCATACAAATTTGATTTAAAGTAGTACAAAATGAGTCACATTTTTTAAGCCCGGCTCTTGGACTAAATACTCATCTGTGTTTCATGACATTGATTTTTTTCTTCTCAGAATAAAAAAATATTAATTACACATAAGTCCTATATTATTTATATATAATAATAACTAAGCCTTTGACTAAAATTAGTCATCATCCAGAGTTTAACAAAAATATAAAAATAAAAATACAATTTTACAAACTACTTCATATTGCACCTTGGTATGGTTTGGTAAGCAATGTTTAAAAAACCATTAAAAACTGTTACATTGAAGAATTTAAAAAGATCAGTGTTACCAATAACTCTGATGATGACTAATTTTAGTCGAAGCTTAGTTATTATTATATATTAAAAAATATAGGACTTTGTGAAATAATCTGTTTTTATTTATATATTTTTTTTTATAAGTCCACAAAAGAAAATTTTTAATAAAAAAAATATTACCTTATCAGAAGGAGGCATGACAAGAAGATAGAAGTAGAGGAAGTTGGGTGCTGGTCCATACATACCGCATTCATACTTCATCTTGGCTAGCTTAAATAAACTCTCCATATTATCCATCTCAATCTAAAAAAAAATAATAAATAAGTAAATATGCTTTAATAATAAATATTGGGTTGAGGAAAATTCATGAGCGTTTTTTCAAATTTTAAAAATGCACGCAGAAAATAAAATGCATCGGCAAAATGTTTTATGGTTGTTTGAAAGAGAATGTTTTGCTCTACAAGATAGTGTGTTTTGATTTGTATTTTTTTATTTTTGTGGTATTTTAGATCATTAAAAAATGGAAAGTCAAGTGGACAAAAACCGGCATTTTCCGACACCATTTGCTTTTTGCATTTATCGAGGTATTCAGGCTGGAAGCTGTTAGTGATATTTGTGCTTTGTATGGAGAAGGAGCAATGCCTGAAAGTAACGCCCACCGTTGATTTTCGACTTCAAAAATGGGAATTTGACCTCAAGGACGGATCACACACCGGTCGAACCAATTGAGTTCGACGAGAGCGATTGAATCATCTTCTTCACTAAATCAACGTCAAACGACCAGAGAATTGGCGGGAGCAGATGGATTGTGATAAAAAAACTGTGGTGACACCATTCACTCAATGGCAAGGTTCAGAAACTCGGCGCTGGTCGTTTCGTCGGATTTTCGTGAAGAAGATGAATTCGATTTCTCTTCGTCGAACTCAATTGGTCGACCAGTGTGTGATCCGTCCTTGAGGTCAAAATTCCCATTTTTGAAGTGCGAAAATCAACGGTGTGGGCATGGTACTTTCAGGCATTGCTCCTTCTCCATACAAAAGCACCAAATATCACTAACAGCTTCGGCAGCCTTAACACCTCGATTAAATGCAAAAAGCAAATGGTGTCGAAAATGCTCGGTTTTGTCCACTTGACTTTCCATTTTAATGATCTGAAAATACACAAAAATAAAAAAAAAATACAAATCA
Organism: Microvelia longipes; assembly: GCA_018340805.1. Lineage (NCBI taxonomy): Eukaryota > Metazoa > Arthropoda > Insecta > Hemiptera > Veliidae > Microvelia > Microvelia longipes. Next base: position 20,440,268 of record JACMZG010001859.1, read on the forward strand.
AAACACACTATCTTGTAGAGCAAAACATTCTCTTTCAAACAACATAAAAAATTTTTGCCGATGCATTATTTCTGCGTGCATTTTTAAATTTGAAAAAAACGCTCATGAATTATTCCTCAACCCAATATAAAAAGAGTTAAAGAGGAAGATTCATGATTAGGGTTCCCTCCTGTCAAAGGTAACTTGAGCTCAAGTACTTTTGGTTCGAAGCAAAATAATAATAATAAATTGAATATTTACACATCATTAGCAAATAATTAAGCAGCTATCTTCACAGAAAGTCTTTTACAACATAGTTTAGATTAAAAGACATTACCTTTGACTCTTTTAAGAAAGCAGTTAAGTTCTTGTGATCTCTCATATTCTGAAGTTTATTGATAAAGTCTTCATTACTTAACAGATTTAAAATGCCTTCGCTCTCGTTTTGTTTCTTCTGAAGATCGTCGACAACGTGATTCCTCTTAGACTGAAAATACTAACAACAAAATACCAAGTTAGCAACTTAATAACATTTCTAGAAAATAAATATTAAAAAACAAATCTTGAGTGAATGTCTGCAAACTGGGCGAATTTTCTTTGGAATGTGTGCTGATAATGCTGATAAATTGGTATTGCACAGCATCATGAGCACTCATTTTTATAGATTTAGATAAAATTTTCATTGTAGAGGACCCATAACAGGGTATGATAATAGTCAAAATAAAAAAAAAAAGAATAATAATTTAGAATTTAAAATCTTATCTCATGAGTAGAAACAATTTTCTTTTAATACTTTGCAAATGCATGCTTTAAACTTAAATATTTTAAGTTTAAAATATTTTAGGACATAACTATTAAAAAAGTTATGTCCTAAAAGATAACTATAAAAGTTATCTTTGTAATTCATATTGCATAAGTTTTTAATAGTAAAACCATTTAAATGGACAATTGCCTGTTTAATGAATAAATAAATAATCAACCAAAATATCATAAAGACTATGCCCAAACAGAACAGTAATCAATGAAAACAGCTGGTTATGGTCTAAGCTTTTTTAAGCTTGCATGGTATAGCTATAGTACAAGCTACCATATCTCATACAAGCCATGGTATAGCTTCATCAAGAACCATTCACAATTATGGCACTAGATATATTGCTAACATCAATACTTCCACTTGTAGTGGAACAATCACATCAGTCCAGAAATTTTAATGGAATAAGGTGCTTTAACAATTACCCCCTTCAATAGTTGAACTTCCACCCAAAACTTTCAAAAAAAGCATTAAAAAATTGTTTCTTGAGGAAGCCTACTATACATTTAGCTGATAACTTAGTATCCCACCCTCAATTGTTAGTGTGTGTCATAAAATGTTATGGATTTTATTTTTAATCAAGTTTATTATTCAAGTTTTGCTGCCTATGTTTATGTTAGTCTGTGTAATAATTAACAATATTTTTTTTTGGGTTTTTATTTCATTGTAAAATGTTGACCATTGAGAAACATAGTAAAAAAGTAACCAAGTATATATATATATATATATATAAATAAATAACAGGACCCATGCATAGTAAGTGCCCATCTAAAGTATAACTAAACATTTTCCAAAGTTGTACAGTCAATGATTGTTCATACATACCTCTGGAACTTCTTCATTAGGATGTAAAGTCTTATAAACATCAATAGTGTAATCCACCATGTTAGTTTTATTCAGTAATTCAAATTTACTTTTAATTAAGTCATTGGGATCATACATCTAAACAACAAAAGCACCAAATTGATAAAACAGTCACTACATTGTTAATCAATTCTTCAAATTGGTCAAAAGTGCATCATAAACAAATTCTAAGGATTGAAACAGGCCTATCTGTAGAATACATTACGTGAGCCATTTTTTTTATCTATGACCCAAAATTTAATAAAGTTATCTTAACAAAAAAAACACCAAAAATTAAATTAGTTTAGGTACCGCGATTTCTAAAGAAAAAAACCCCGGAAGAAGGGAGGAGGGAAGAACTATGTAAACAAATCAGGTTATTTTACCCGTATTTTCTACAATGTTTTTTTACATTTCTTTTGTGTAGTTTTATTTTAGAATATCATTTTTACGATTGATTTGAAAGTAGTTTTCAAAACAATGTAAACACAAGAAGAACCACATACAAAGTGAAAGGTTGCCGGGAAGAAGGTTATTTCCCAACACCAGTTATGGTGATAGAGATTTTTTTTCTCTTTTCAAGTGAGGGGTTGGCAGCGGCTTCTCTGATTGGTCAATCCCTAATATGATTATGACCTTGGGGATTTTTAAACTAAACGGTAGACTAACTCAGGTTATAAGTGAGTCCAAAACAACAAAAAATTAATACAATTTCGATTTATTTGCTGCTAATAATGAAGTTACACACAACAAAATTTACTTGAAAAGCAATTTAGTGAAAAGCAGCTTTATTAAAGTAAAATAATAGTTTGTAGTAAAGGTTATTACCTTTACTATGACATATTTAACTAATTAGTTAAACACTATCGCTTCTAAAGGTAAATACAGGTAAAGTAATATATAAGCCAAATAGAGAAACTCCAGTACTGACCCATATGCAAAAAATTCAGACACGCTTGATTACAGTCTATCGTTTAGTTTAAAAATCTTGACAGGTCAGTTTAGACACTATGTAAACAAATCTGGTTATTTTCCCCGTATTTTCTTGGCGATGTGTTTTTACATTTCTTTTGTGTAGTTTTATTTAAAAATATCATTTTTTAAGATAAATTTGAAAGTAGTTTTCAAAACGATATAATCAAAAGAAGAACCACAAACAAAGTGAATGATTGACGGGAAGAAGAAGGTTTTTCTCTACAGCTGTTATTGTGGTAGGGATTTTTTTATCTTTTTCAGTGAGAGGTTGGCAGCAGCTTCTCTGATTGGTCAAACCCCAAAATCCTTATGACCTTGGGGATTTTTAAACTAAACGATAGACTGTAGTTGATAGTTTGCTCAAAAATAAAAACTGCTAAAATTGGAATAATTTCATATGAACCCTCTAGGATTTATCTTTTTTATGTTTAATGTTATTGGCATGGAATAATTTGAGCCAACACCTTGGTGGACAAAATTTGAACTGCATGCCATGTCTAACAAAAATCACATTTGTTTCTGTCAGACAAATTTCTTCAGAGATCACATTTCTACATACATTACATAAGTATCACGGGATTGGACCAGACACTAGATTCCATCTCCTTGGTTCAAGAGTATACAACTGGATTCAAGTAGCAAGGTTCATACAGTTTTTTAACACTTAGTACGTTCACACACTCAACTAACTTCACGGTTCTAACAGCAAAAAAAAACTGCTGTAAGATTGTATTTAAAGGATAACCTTCTCGTCGAATTTTTTTTCACTTCAATATTACCGTTTTTAATCAAATAATTTTAGGAATATTATTTTTTTTTAGTGTAACTTTATTATTATGCAAGAAATCACAATGTAATTAAATACATTTTTTGTTCCTTATAACTATGGTTATAACTTCCTTATAACCAAAAGTGAACCTTCACTATAAATGTTGGCGGGATCAGTTATCACGTAATCTCACTCGATCGACTAAACAAATACGCTGTAAGAACCGTGAAGTTAGTTGACCGTATAGCATACATATCCAATATGATCGCCTGCTAAATACGCTGTGTGTACATAACTGTATATAACATAACTCCAGTCATGATCCGTGGTTTTGATATCATGAAGTAAGTACTTCAAAGTGAACAATAATACGATTTCCAAAAGGATATCGTGTTAACAAAAAGTGTCAGAGAGGGAGGGTCAACCTTTTAGCGTAACTATCCAATATTATTCAATTTATAAAATTCTTAAGTCGCTTACACAAACCCAATTACAAACTAATAAATCATACACATCAAAGTAGCTAGATATACATATCTAAGCCTAAAATAAAGTTTAATATCACTATATTTAACTAGAATCAATGTAAAAACGTCTAACTTACTTCCTTCGCTGCCAGAAATTCTAAAAGCGGAAACACTAAATGACGATCCAAATACGGCGCGATAACCGACGTTAAATCCCACTTAGCCATATTTTATTAATTTTCAACAATATTTTCAACTCAAATGATAAAAATTTGGTACAATACTGCTTAAAAAGCGTAAAACACGCGAGATAAAAGGTTATGGAGGGATAACCAAACTTTGAGGAGGGACTTTGACAATGACGTAATTTCAGTGTTGCCAACAAATTACTTTTGATTATAACAGGCACACAAAACCAGGGAGAATAGACTAAAAACACAAAACACGAGAGTGTTGCGTTAAGTTCCTTTGTTCAGACGCGGGGTTGGGAAGGGTGTTGAATCCGAAGATTCAACACTGTTCAATCCTGTTTTTAACCTTTAAAGGGGCCCAATCACTCTTTTTAAAAACTTAAAGTACATTTTTACGTATTTTTCGACGCAGAATCGAAATAATCCAACCGATTTATTCTAGCATGTATAGTTGTAGAGAAAAACATAATTGAACATTTTACTAGGTACCTCAAGAACGCATTATTGACGAAAACTGCTCTATATCATTTCCTTGAGAACTAACTTTTTGAGATGCGGTCTTTTGCGCTACTTATTAAGTATTAATACTAGCTTCACTTTTTTTAAAAAAAAACTTGAAGTATATTCTTACGTAGTTTTCGACGCTGAAACCAAATATACAAACCATTTCATTCTACCATGTATGAAAAAAAGTAATTAAACATTGCATTATCTTATTTTCAACAGTACTAACCTTTTTTTCAGATACTGTTATTCTGCAATTATCATTTAAGATAATTGTATTATATTATTTTCGACAGTTCGACAGTACTAACCTCAAGTACGTTTTATCCTCTGAATATTACGCTACTTTTAGTTTTGTCTAGCCATGTTTACGTGTTGAGAAAAGTCAATAACAAAATTTAATTACTCACGAAGAAAACGAAATTTCGATTAATACTAAGTTTCACCTATTTAAAAAAAACTCAAAGTATATTCTTACGTAGTTTTCGACGCTGAATCCAAATATTCATACCATTTTAACCTAGCATGTATTGCTGTCGAGAAAAAGTAATTAAACGCTTTACTACCTATGTCACGTGCACATTTTTGACGAAAATTGCATTATCCTATCATTGTCAGCGTTAACCTCTTTCCAGATGCGGTTCTGCGTTTCCTATTGCGTTGTATCCTCTGAATACAACGCTACATTTAGTTTTGTCTAGCCATGTTGAGAAAAGTCAATAACAAAATTTAATTACTCAAACCGAGAACGAAATTTCGATAGATACTAAATTTAACTCTTTTACAAACAGTACTTATAATCTTACGTAGTTTTTGACGCTGAATATAAATATACCAACCATTTTATCCTGGCATAAATAGTTGTCGAGAAAAACATAATTAAACATTTTATTACAAGAGAGAGTATTTTGGTCTCTTGGTAGAATAGTCGTTAAACCATTACCACCAGGAAGTCAAGAAAAAACTAAGGTCAGCACTAATAAAAATGTTGGCTCAGAACAAGGATCTACCACCAGTAGAGCTAACCAGCAATAGAGTATTTGCATAATATTTTTTATTGCATTATCTTTAAGTACGTCATATAAAAGAACACCCTGTAAAATATTAGAACGAAAAACTTATACTTTTGATGGTACAGCAAAGAAAACGAAAAATATATTTAAACACGTTCTTTTGGCAGAAAAACGACCTCGACTGCTTGTGTGACGTCAGACGTATGAAAACCGCCGTGTAGTACAATATTCACTGGAGCAACACTCATAAGAATTTATTCTATACTGTCAACAAGATGATACTGACAGCTGTAGTCATCACGTTCCTTAGGCATTGTATTACCTGGAACACGGATTTTTTTTGTTTCATTCTTCTTTACATTCTATTGTATTGTAAGCAACTGTTGACCTCACGATATTTCTAATTAAAATTCCCATCTGTACCTTAAACGACCCAACCTTTAGAACGTTTCGTTTTCACTTAACTCTCTCACCCATTCTCCCTCTCCTCTTCTTTAAATGCTTATTTCGACTATTTAAATTTAATTTTTTTTTTCACAGCTTAATATATTTTTAAACATATTTAATAATTTTATGAGCAACAAATTTTTTTTTGGAAAAATGCAAATACTCATTAGAGTATTTGCATTTTTCCAAAAAAAAAATTTGTTACTCATAAAATGATTAAATATGTTTAAAAATATACTATAATTTTATATATCAATATAAATCAATCATCAATGTTATCAAATATATTATAATTTATATATCAAAATATATATACCACTATTAAGTGGTATTGAAAGCATAGCAAGTTGTTAAAAAGAAGCATCTTTAAGGGATTCAAGGAAAATTCAAAAAGGGAAAAAATCAATACAAAAACCAAATATTAGATAAATTAAGTGGTTTGCCCTTCATTCGAAAACCCTTCACTTTTTAATTTTTTCCCCTTAATTTTTTATTTTAATTATTCATTCCTTATGGAGGATAATGATTTATTCATAAAATATCAAAAAATTGCCTCCAATACTGTGGAATTCAATAACTTATGTAAGAACCTGAGCAGGAAAAGTGTCTTGTATGCTAACTAATATTAAAGGCATGCAAAGAAAATTTGATGAATTTCTTACAACTTTGTCCAAGTGTAATCAATAAGCCAGACATCATATTTTTGGCCGAGGTTAGACTTAAAGATTCTTTATCTTTAGCTATATTTCATATTGATAATTACAAAAGTTATTTTACTAAATTAAACTTCAAAACAGTGGTATAGCTCTTTTTATAAGAAATTATATTAACTAAATGGTTAACGTAACAGAAATTCCTATTAAACTATTTTCATGTCAGTATAAAATTTAGTAAAACAGTTGAACATAATATTTTATCTTTTTACAGATCACTATCAGCCACAATAAATGATAAAAATAATTTCATTGACTCTCTGGACAAACTTGTAAGAAAGTACAATATTAATAATAATCTAGCATGTTTAGGCAACATACATATTTGTCGTTTGGCAAATACCAACCCACTTCAAGAACAATACTTAGATAAAATTTATTTAAATAAAATAATTCCTCTGCTAAACCCCCTGACTTGAGCTTGTCCAAATTCATTAACTCTAATCGACCACCTATTTATTAACATCAAAATGGAACATTTTATTGAAGCCATTGTATCGGAGACCACTACAACAGATAATTTCTCATTATTTTATTACTTTCACACCAAAAACAATGTAAAATGTGATTCTAACCTAAATAAACCCTATATTAGAATTGATCATGAGAAATTTAGCTCTGTGCTTAAAAATATCGACTGGGAACCTATTCATTCTGAGACCAATGTAGATAAATGTGCAAATGAGCTCATAACCACAATAACATATTTGATGAACAAGTCTAGTGATACTATTAATGCTACTTCTTTACCCGGAAAATTCAACAAACTCAAACCATGGATTACTCATGATTTGATCGTCTCTTGTTGAAACAAAGAAAAAATTAGAAGTGTCACATAGTGAGGAAGGGGGGTAGCTGGAGTGAGGGAAATTTTAACCTCTTTCTCTTTCCCCTCCTACTAGAGCTGGTATTCTCTAACCAGACACAGAAGTGTTAACATGTCTGATTTATAAAATAATTAAAACTAACATTATAAGTACTTACAATTTTTTTCAATTATAATTTCTGTTAATTTTAATATGTGTTTTCTGCATTAAATAAACATTATTATTTGTGATCAATTTAGGTTTGAGTTTTTATTGACTTTAATAATTTAAGCAAACTCTCTCCTGACAGAAGTAAAATTAAAGAAAAATCCTTTTAATTCTTAAGTTTTAGATCACTGCAAAAAATTTGAACAAAAATATAAATTTTTGATTAAAACAAGGAAATAAGAGTATTATTGTAAAAACTAGCTAACTCTTGTGGTGACATAAAAAAACTGGAAAACCATAAATGAATTAACTAAAGGAACAATTAAAAAAACAGCCTAACAAAAGAAGTTATGGTGGATTGTAATATTATATCTGGTAGTAACAACTATGCTGCTGAATCCAACAAACATTTTGTAGATATGAGTAGAAACTATCTGAAAAACTTCATTATGAACCTCCTTCTATTAATGAAATAAATAAATTAAATAAATTCAAATAATTTAATATTGAAGATGTAATTAAGAAAATTTCTGAACTGAAAGGTGGTTCAGGCCCGGGCTGGGACGGCAGTAGAATTATCACCCACTTATGTAATATCAGTTGTAAGAGTGGAATCTTTCCATCTTGCTTAAAAGAACCCACTGTTGTGCCACAGTATAAAAAGGGGAAATCAGGGATATGTCCAATTACCGACCGATATCACTATTATCAAGTATAGGTAATATTTTAGAAAAACTTGCAAAAAAAGAATTATTCATTCATTTAAATTAACATTCAATCATACCTTCTAACCAATATGGTTTTAAATCAGGAGTTAGCACTCAAGATGCGGTATCGGCAGTAATTGGACAGATCTATGATGCCCTGGATTCTGATAAGAAGGCTTTAGCATTGTTCTTGGACATTGCTAAAGCCTTTGATTCAATTCCAAATTCTGCTCACATTAAATCCTTGTCTTGTGCAAGACTTGATAGCACAGTTCTCAACTGGTTTACATCTTACTTACATGAACGTAGCCAAAAATGTAAAGTAAATAATGAAATTAGCTTTCCTTTGTGGGAACGTTTTTTCAATACCACAAGGGACAGTTGGAGCCAATCATGTATTCAATTTACGTAAGAGAATTCTGTAATCTAAATATAAATGGGGATAACATTTATACTCATATGAGTATACATACAACATATGTATACTCGTTCACGGACGATATAATGTTATCATGTTTGTGGGTTCATCATGGAACAATGTTTATCACATTGCTTCACTAGGCGCATCCACTGCTCAAGAATGGCTGTCCTCTCACAGCCTTACATTAACCTTGGATAAGTGTAAGCACATAGTCTTCTCCCTCAATAGTTGGACACAACCAAACACTTCTGAAGTAATTGTACATGGGAGGACCTGTCCCCAACAACCACAATGCAGTTGTAAATCTATCAGTCGTATAAAGTATATTAACTACCTTGGAGTGACAATAGATGGTTGCATAAGATGGAATCAACATATTACTGAATTAACTAATAAATTAAAGAAAACTATTCATGTATTCCTCTCCCTCAAAAATATATGTAATCTAAAAACATTAAAAATGATTTATTATTTAGTGGTTCAATCTCTTTTACAGTATTGCATTGTGGCTTGGGGTGGGGCCTTTTCATATAATTTAGATGTAATCACTCGTTTACAAATTTAATCATAAAAATGATGTGTAAAAAACCAGGTTGGATTTGCCTGATCCAACATATCCAACTTTAGACAAAATGCTTTTAAGAAATCTAACCAGCTATAACATGATGCTTATGTTTAAAAAATATATAAATAAATTCACCAGGCTGTCTCATGGGAGGGTGACGAGGGAGGCAGACAGGGGGGATGTTCCAGGTGCCTCATGTCTACTGGACAAAGATCCTGGAAGAACAGAGCTCCCTCCATCTACAACTCTCTTTCCTTCACATGAGACAGTCACTTTACTCTGATTATGCTCATTTTAAGGATACATTAAAATATTTTAACATTTCAAAAAAAATCACAAAAAAATAAATGAAAGTGCCATAGAGAAAAACACACAATACCTGTTGTGTAGATAAAATATTTATTATAAGTTTTAATAAATACAAGTAAATATTGTATTTTAAACAATGTAGAAAATTACACTCAATGTGATCTTTAAGTGTAATATCATTCAAAATGATAATAAATAGTAGTCCTAATTGTATAGTAGTCCGTTTTGTATATTTTTACTTTTTATTTAATTTACTTATATATCATGTTATATTTATTTGTTTGTAAGGCACTGATGATGACCTTTTTGGGGTTGAAAGCCGGCTTTGTTTTTTAATAAAGTAATTAAGTAGAGAGACTCTTTTACTTATCATTATTCTTTAAGTGTGGTTCAAGTGTAAAGTGTTGTTTGTCAATTATTAATTAAACATAAATATATTTGTACAATATGTTTTTAAACAATCATTGTAAAAAATATTTCTGTAATTTGTATTTGTATTTTATTTTTGTGGAAATAAACAATTTTATTATTTTATTATTAATTAGAAGTTAAGGTTAAGAAATGCATTTCCCTGAATTCTAGCGGGTATTCTTTAAACTAAAAACATTCTTATGGCATCATTTCAATGCCAATCTTTTATTCATTCTCTACTTCTACAATATCCATTTATGTTATATACTCTTTGCGTTACTATTTATAATTCACACATTTAACAATAAATACTATTAAAATTAACTTTTTAACTGTAAAACTATTAACAAACTATTTCATTAAAATTATGAAGAAAATAAAGAATATAAATAAAAACTCATATGAAAAGAAAATAACAAGGTATACATATAAATAATTGTATTTAATAGTATAATTGTATTTGCTTTACTCAATCAAGGAGTTCTCTACCTCCTCAATCTTTAACTCTAGATACTGTAGAACCAGATCTCTTCCTCTCAAAAGAGTACTTTCAACTAAATTTTTAGGAATTCATATTGATTTTCAATTAAACTGGTCTCAACATGTAAAATTCTTAACAGATAAAATAAGATACTTAACATTTTTACTATCTAAGTTAAAAAATATTGTCAATGTAAACCAAATGAAAATTGTATATCATTCACTTGTGCAATCAATCTAAATGTATGGTATTATTGGGTGGGGAGGAGCCTCTCCAACCCACTTAAATCCTTTAATTATATCACATAAAAAGCTTCTTAAAATTATTTTCAAACTTCCCACTCAATTTTCTACTGAAGACTTGTACCAAACAGTAGGTCTGTTAAGCATTAAAGCACTTTATTAAAATGTGGTATTTTATAACTTTCTAAACACCAACTATGTACAACTAATCCTGTAAGTACTTCATATAACCTGAGAAATAGCTCTAAATATAATGTTCCTTATTGTAATAAAAGTATTGGCCAACATCACATTAATTTTATAGGACCTTTACTGTGTTTTCGTTGTTTCCCATAATTATTCTATAAATTCAGTTGTGACAGAATTTCAACAGCTTTCTTTTTAAATTTTAGGTAAATTTTATAATTATTACTGACTAAAGAGATGTTCTCTGGTTTTGTTATACTACCCATATTAGTAACTAAATACCTTTTATCACCATTCTTGTAAGTAGTGCATAACTAATTATTTCTATAATCTTCTTTTAGTTTATTATCTAGTTTTGTTTTCAAGTATTATTTATTTATTTTTTGTTTTTTTAGACATGATTATGACCAGAAGTGTGGTTGAAATATAGTTGGTAGATGAAGTAAAGTGTATTATTTTCCCTTAAGTGTCACAACAGAATTTATATTTTATAGGACCTGTTTCGCTAAATAAATTTCCATTTGATGTACAAGAAAAAGTAACTAAGTCCTTTAAAAAAAGTATACATAGTTGGCTAATCTCTTACTCTCAACAGGAGCTAAATCAGCTAGGTCACATTATAGAGCCTGAACAAAATTAGAAAAAAGTATATAAACAAAAAACTTTCAATGTTCAATAAAAAAAATAAAGAAGGGTATTTTTATACAACTAGAGTGATATATTTTAAGATATGTTTTAAAATACTAAAAATTAATGTTGTTATAAATGTGATATTTATGCAATAATGATAATATTATATTCTGGTAATAACTCTTATTAATATGCTCTAAAATGTAACTTAATTTCTTTTACCTCTCTAAGAATGTATTTTTACTATAAACACTGCCCCTTTCTATTTTTTTAAAAAATTTCATTCCTTAATAATTAGTAATGCTGTTAGCATTCCATTTTAAATTCTATTATTTAATGATCTCTAAATAAAGGTTTCACACCAAATTAAATTTTATTGTTTAACAATTCCTTAATTCTGTTCTTTGCCTATTTTTAAATTTATCGTTAGTTAATTTCTAAATACTGTATTTAGCTCTTAATTCTCTTTTTAGCTTATCTTAAAGTACTACTGACTGATAATTTCTAAATGTTGTTTCTTAATTCCTAAATAATGCTACTAGTCTTTAAGTGTTGTTGTTTGATAATTCTACATACTGTTAAGTCATTTTCTTAAATTTTATTGTATAATAATTTATATTCTTGATTTACTCTTTTGATACTTTTTAATGCTCCTCCACTCTCAGGCTTAGCCTTGTGGTGATGCACTCTTTTATTCTTAGTATTAAGACAATTTATATGTGTATTGTATTATAGTTAAAAAATGTATTATAAACCAAAATTTGAATTTATTATTTTTTAGTTATAAAATTAAAGTGACTATTTAATAATGTATAATTTAAATTTAAATGTATAAGTATTAAAGTTTAAACTATATAATTTTATGAGGAAATGGTCAGATAGGTAAAGAAAACACAAAATTTGAGCTTTCGGCCGTAATTTCCTCATAAAATTATATAGTTTAAATAGTTTGGTCAATAATTTTATATTAATTTTGTATTAAAGTTTATTTATTATATTCCAGTTTAAAATATTAGTAAGTTTAATATTAGTAAACTATTGCATTATTCATGAGAGCAATACTTACTCCAATACGTTTTCTTAGTCTAGGTCGATAACGTATCAATACACTATGTCAGTATTAATAATATGTAGAAATTAAATGTTAATATAAATTTAAAACAAAACATTAATGCAGATAAATGATTTACTTAAAATTGTACCTTTAGCGTATCGGTTGCCACTTGGCTATGGTGAAGTGGCATCAATACGGTATTGATAAGCCACTTGGCTTTAAATTGGTATTATGGTTTGTATTATTAACACAACAAACCACTCTCTCTTCTTTTGTATTCTTTTCTTAACATTTTTATGTAAAATTAGTTATTTGTTAATGGATAAATGAATAATTTGATATTAATTAATTTTAAATCTGTATTTTAAATTGTTCCTTAGTTGTGCCTGATGCCATTAAGACTGTTTCCGGTGAGCACGGTGAGTCTGAAAATAAGAGAAATATTCTGTTATTCAAATAGTTTAAATAATACAAGTTCACAGAGTAATCTGAACTGCAAGTTAGTGAAAGTTTGAGAGCAGGTATCTCTGAACTGCAAGTTAGTTAAAAGTCTGAGTATCTCTGAACTGTAAGTAGTAAAAAGTCTGAGAGTGAACTGTAGTAAAAGTCTGAGAGCAGGTATCTTGAACTGTAAGTTAGTGAAAAGTCTGAGAGCAGGTATCTCTGAACTGTAAGTTAGTAAAAAGTCTGAGAGCAGGTATCTCTGAACTGTAAGTTAGTGAAAAAAAGTCTGAGAGCAGGTATCTCTGAACTGTAATTAGTGAAAAGTCGAGAGAAGGTATCTCTGAGTAAGTTAGAAAAAAGTCTGAGAGCAGGTATTTCTGAACTGCAGTTAGTGAAAAGTCTGAGAGCAGGTATCTCTGAACTGTAAGTTAGTAAAAAGTCTGAGAGCAGGTATCTCTGTGTAGTAGTGAAAGTCTGAGAGCAGGTATCTCTGAACAGCAAGTTAGTGGAAAGTCTGAGAGCAGGTATCTCTGAACTCATTTTACCTGAGAGCCACCAAAAATAAAATATGTAAGTGGAATAAAACTTTGGGATGTGAAAGTTAAACTAAACCTAAACTCAAGTGAACCCTATCACTCCAATAAATAACCCAAATTGATACCAAATATAAAATAAGTAAATAAAATAATAAAAAAGAGGCACAAATTACTCCCAAACAAATAAATAAAATATAGCTCCGGTTTAGACAAAATAAATAAATATTGTATACTTTGGCCAATAAAAAACTTGTTTAAAAAAAGCTATGGAGAAGAAGCTTAAGATTACGTCTTAATTTAAGTAATCCCTTATGTATTGCCAACCTAACAACATAGATATGAAACCCCAATGGCCATCTCCAACCAAAACGTACATGGCTTGACGGGACAGGAAGGTTGATTTCCCAATTTTTTTAAAGCAAAGACTTGGCGGTGAGTTTTTAATACAGTCCATTTTTTTTATTAAACAATTGATAAATTCCATAAAAATATTTTTTTATGTTCTGTCAAAATTAAACTCTCGATATTCTTAGTTTTGGTGTTCTCTAATAGGTAGCGCTAGATGTCAAAAATTTTCTTTATATGTAAAATTGAGGTTAGGATTACCTTTCAACTAGAACATATTAAGTAGAAGAAATTGAAAATGTTACATTTTACAATTTTTCATTGATTTTCACATCAACATTTATCTATATACCAAATTCAAGTGTCTACGATTGCTGGAAGTGCCTTAGAACTTTGATGAGTGAGTGAGTGAATGAGTGTCAAAACTGCCTATCTTTGAGCCATTATATCTCAACACCCTTAAATGAGTAAAGATATGAAATTGAGTAGATTGGTCAGCTCAACAAGATCTTTTAGTTAATAATAAAATTATTCTTTTTAATGTCCTTAATAAAAAAGATAAGAGGGGGTGAAAATAGCCTTGGGATGCTTTGAGTATAGAATGGTACTCCAGTGACAACTAGATTTGGCGGGGGCACTATCGTGCCCTTAAATTTATATGATAATATATCAATAAATTCTATTATCTGCTTAATGTTTGATGACCAACCTATGGAAAACCATGTATCACTCATGCCTGAATCACTTCTAGCAGAGAATAAACCATATCTCATTGCGTTAATAAACGACACAGCCAAGGCTAAAGCTGGTTCACCAGTGGCTGAAACAGAAAAGGATAAATTTAACTTAAGAGAGAATAACAACTTAGAACAACTTTAGAAAAAATATAACAACTTTAGAAAAAAAATATAAAAAAATAATATAGATAGTTTTTATGATATAATAAACGGTAAATTTAATGATACAACCTACGTCTCTGGATTCAAGCAGCATTGCTTCTTGGAGACGTAGAAAATGAGCAGTATTTTCTTTTTTGTATATATAACTTTTAAATGTAAATTTGCAAAAGCAAATAAAGAAAAATTATACACCATAATTAAAAATGGTAAACAAATGTATTTTTTTTAATTGTAATAATTTAAATAAAATAAAGACTTTATTATTATTAGATTTGATTTGAGAGTCATATTTTTTAAAACATTTAACAAATATTATAACTTTTAAAAATGAGAGAAATGATGTCGCCTTTATGATAGGGATATCAATAGGGACTGCGTATTGATCAATTATGTTGAGATACATCCACATGCTATTAAATCAAATAAAAATGAATCTGCTTACAACTAGAGTTAAATGCCTATATGCATTGTATCTACACTTTTAGATAAGAATAGTCAACTAAAATATAATTAATAATAGCCTCACTTGGCTCGGTAGATAAGGCAGATAAATAGTTCAATAAAGATTGTCTTTACTGGCTTACTACCAAATTTATTAAAAGGGACACACTTCGCTCTCTGGATTACTGGTACTATGATACTATGTAATAAAGCTTTGCTTCGCAAGATACATCACTATTAAAAATATCAATGCAAGATATGTCACTATTATCAATGCAAGATATAAGAATTTTATTTATTTATTTACAATTAAAGGCTTACAAGCCTTTAAAGTACAAAAAAGTTTAACATGAATCATTTGGTAAAAAAGAGTAAATATATGGTTTAGAGTTATAATAACCTAACTTGTTTAAGTAAACAAAAAAAAATATTTAAAAGTAGTTAAATAACAATCAAGAGTTAAACTATAAAGCAAAAATAATAAAGATATTAAACATTTTTTTTTTTTAAAGTATAAACATGAATTTTGGTAAAATTACACAGTACAGAGTATAAAGTAACATGCATTAAAGAGAGAGAGAGAGAGAGAGAGAGAATAATGAATTAGTACTATTGTTTATTGTTACTTATTTATTGTTGTATATTATTATTTAAAAAATAACAAAATTTTAAATCATTATATCCTCTTAAAAAAGATATTTTATAAAAATACTGCTTAATATATTTAATTTTTATGAAATATTATTACACAGCATTAAAAATAATAATTCAATTAACATATAAAAAAAATTTAAGAAGAGAATAATTAAATAAAAAGTAACAAAATTAATTAACCATAGACTACCTTTTTTATAGATCTGGTTGAGCAAATCTGGGGGCACGGTAGTGCCCCAGCCAAGTCTTGCTTTATAAGGTACAAGTTTCATATCCAAGGCTGGCACTGACAAACACCCTTTTCTCGAAGCAATTTCTACCCCCTTATATATTTTGACCTGGTTATCCTAGAATCTTACAATTTGGCTTACGCAAAGATCATATCGGAACAATATTACTTTTGAAATTACAATCCTTTAGCTATTATGGAAACGAAAAATTTTCGCTTTGAAAATGACAAAATTTCGACCCTGACTG
>JACMZG010001859.1:20457755-20597755 GCA_018340805.1 Microvelia longipes
TAGTATATTTTTAAATAAAAATATATTTTTAAATAAAAATATATTTTTAAATAAAAATATATTTGGCAAACATGCATCTTCCTTATTGATAAAAAAATACAGAGTCATCGATGATAAAAATAATTGCAAATTAAAACGACTCAGGGCAGCTGATTTATATTAATTAGCGAATTTCCTTTGGAAATTCGGCTAATGGGATAGGCGTCATGGCGGAATTCGAACCTCGGACCACGACACAAATCCGTTTCAGAGGTCCCATATGACGAAAAAATACGTTTCGCGAGACTTTATATATATATATATATATATATATATATATATATATATATATATATATATATATATATATATATTATATATATATATATATATATATATATATTGTTGGCGCCAATGTTTACATTTCGCGCAGTTTCCTTTTTTCCTATAGGACCCGCCAATCATACTGGAGAGGGCGGAGTTTCCCCGCTAGAACACGCGTGGTGCGTGGTTTTCTAGTTAGTTGCTTCCGTGACCCTTGTCAAGCAGACTGTGTACTATGTTTTCTTCTCGCCACCGGCATTTACTTTCGTCTATTTTAATGAAGTTTTTTATAATTTTTTACCGAAATTTTGATACCAAAAATACCGTTGAACTCGTGTGCAATTTACGGGCAGTGCGAACAGGAAATCAGGAGCAGAGGGCCCTCTCAGCGCATCACGAACGCCATTTTCGGTAAGCGAAATTTTCATTTAATTTATCTATTGAACCACCTCCTTAATACGAGCTACCCGAAGTGGCTCGTACATAATTTTGGTCATTTCGAACCGGATATCTCAAATATACAGTCCGAAAACATTTTTCTAAAAGATTAATTTATGATTCGTTCATTCGTTCGTTATTTTAAAATTCGTTTATCTGTAGGGAAATTTCCCGCACTCTGGAAAATATCCCTCTTGTGAGCTGCGTAGTAAGGATAGCTGTAGGGAGATTTTCTTATATTTTCTATATTTTAGGTTGGCAGCCCTACATACCTCGATACCCCACTACAATTTTTCCACGCTCTATTGTATTATCCAGAAATTCTTTGTCTTCTCTGATAGATAACCTTCTGAACAGTTTTTCTTCGAATAAATACTCTACTTTTCACAAAATAAACACAACGAAGTTTATGTGAAAAAATAAAACGATTTTTTCTACGATTACTCCTGATTCACTGGATTTTTTGTTCAACATAAGAGTCATATTCTTGTTCAGCGTTTCGCCAGCTTTCATTAGAGACCTCACAAGGCATATAAGTTATTTTTAATTTTTTTAAGTTATTTTTCCCAGATAAACAATTATTTTTTTATCATTTTATAGGTGGTAACCTTAATTTTATTGTTTTATTTTTCTTGTGAGTATCGTGTTGGCATATATCATGGACAGCGATACCATTAAGGCGTTAAATATTAAAGTAGCGAAACGTAGTAAGTTGTTTGCCAGATTGCAAACCACTTACGATTACTCTAAGACGGCAACTGCCGACAATATCATGGCGTTTAAGCCTCGATATGAGCGAATTAGTGAAATCGAAAATGAATTCGAAACTGTTCAGGACGAAATAATTGAACTTAATAATGAATTAACTGATTCCAGTCATGTTATAGAAGTGAATCAAGTTCAAGTAGCGTTTGACGACATGGCCTATGAAGCAAGGGGTAAGTACCTCAGCCTTGCTCAGCAAACAGCCTCTGCTGAACCAGTCAAGTTAACTCATCATCTTCCTAGGATTGACATACCATATTTTTCAGGTAATATTTCTGAATGGAATAATTTTTATTCACTGTACAACTCTATGGTTCATGGAAATCTGTCCTTAACGGACTCTGAAAAGTTTCATTATTTGAAAACTCACTTAAGAGAGCCTGCTCTCTCCATTATTTCAAATTTTCCGTTATCTGATGCTAACTATAGTTTAGCTTATGATGCTCTCAAGCGAAGGTATCAAGACAAAAGACGTCTTGCCTCTCATTATGTTCAAGAAATTAGAAATTTTTCTCCTTTAACCGCTCCCACTTACTCAAATCTTCAAAAGTATTTGATTGTTCATGCTAATGCGGTTAATGCTCTGAAAGCATTGGATATTCCTGATTTAATGGATTTTATTTTGTTTCAGTTATCTCTTTCTAACTTAGATGCTGGCACCAGGAAGCGTTTTGAAGGCACCCAGTCTGCTAACAGCATACCGACTTATCAACAGCTGATCGATTACGTATCCAATGAAAGTAGGACTCTCGAATTAACTTCAACTGAGGTGAAAACATCTGGTAATAGAATGGATAAGCCCGTAAGTACTAAACGTAGTACATTACTTACTAATACAGCTTCTAATGCTGTTTCCCCCTCTCTTCAAAAATCAAAAGGAAAGTGTGCTGTATGTCAGGCGAGTACACATACTATCTATGGATGTCCTGACTTTCTTAAATATGATATCAACAAGCGCTATCAAACCATAAGAACTCTAAAAAGATGTTTTGGATGCTTCGGCTCACATAACGTTGCTGATTGCGCTTCTAGTAATTCTTGTAAATTATGCAAGAGTAAATTTCACAATTCTCTGCTTCATAGAGATAACTCTGCTGCTATGGCAGCTCCTGCTGTTCAGCCGCGTTTAGATAATGCTGCTAATAAATGTCAACAGAGTAAATCTGAGGGTCGTGCTGATCATGACTCAGATGTTTTAGTGACCTTAGGTGCTTGTCAGGCCACGCCTACAACGCCCTCAACCAGTTGTTCTGTTCTTTTAGCGACTACAAAAGCCTTTTAGAGACATACCACTCTTACTCACTCATACGCGCTGTGGTGGATCCTGGATCCCAGATAACAGCCATATCTGCTCCTGTAGTCCAACGCTTAGGATTAAAACGTCATAAATGTCCTATTCAAGTCTCTGGAATTTCAAACGCTAGGGCCAAGGTACAAGGCACAGTCAACTGTACCTTGATGTCTACTCATGATAGAAACAAAGTTTTTTCAACTCAAGCTATAGTATTAGATAAGATAGTTAGTGACTTACCTTCAACTGATATCTCACCTGAAGTATTTGCTCGATTTTCAGGCTTGCAGTAGCGAAAATCGATTTTCACTCTCCAGGCAAAATTGATTTCCTTATTGGAGTTGATTTATACACTCAAATTCTCTCTGATGAACCTAATTCCTTCAAGAAAGGTTTTCCAGCTGCTGTCAACACAGCCTTCGGTTGGATCATCCTCGGACCTGTCCAGGAGTCATATGGACATCCCAACCAGGTTACTTCACTTCTTACGTCATTAGATACCCTCGTTCAAAGATTTTGGGAAACTGAGGAGGTATCTAAGCCCCCTCCGGCCGATCCGGAAGACATCCTTTGTGAAGCCCACTTTGTCAAAACACACTATCGAGATTCTGAAGGTAGGTATGGGGTTTCTCTTCTTTTAAACCTGATGCTCCCCCTATAGGCAACAACCGAGATGTTGTCTACAGATGCTACGTTAACCTAGAGCGTAGGTTAGCTAAAACTCCTCAGCTTGAGGCTGAATATAATGATTTTTTACGACAGTATTTCCAAATGGGACATATGTCTGTTGCTCAAACTCCTTCCTCTTACATAATTCCACATCATGCTGTGGTTACTAATAAGTTGCGTGTTGTTTTTCACGCCTCTTTCTCTGATTCATTAAGTCTCTCGCTTAACCAGCGGCTCATGGCTGGCCCTAAGCTTCAACAGGACCTACCCGCCATACTCATTTCTTTTCGTTTGCACCCAGTTGCTCTATGCGCTGATATACGCATGATGTATCGTCAATTCTGGATTAACCCTGAAGATAGGTACTTGCAGCATATTCTGGAGACCTGACCCAGGCTCACCTATCGTTGAGTATGAACTCAATACTATCACCTATGGTGTGAAACCAAGTGCTTATCAAGCCCAACGTTGCCTTCGCCAGCTTGTGATGGATGAGGGTGACCGTTTTCCTTTAGCCTAATGCTGTTCTCAAAAGTGGGTATGTCGATAATTTTGTTTGTGGGGCCTCGTCCATATCCGAAGCCCAACTTCGTAGAGAGTTAAGTGAGTTGTTACACCTAGCAGGCCTAGAACTTAGAAAGTGGGCCAGCAACATTCCTGAAGTACTTGATGGCATTCCTGAAGAACATCTTGAAGATTTTTTGTCCTTTTCGGATAATGAGCAAGTCATTAAAATTCTAGGGCTTATGTGGGACCCGACCTCAGACAGCTTTCGATATCGTGTCCGTTCTTTTGAAGGCGAAGTCAGCAAAAGAACCATTCTCTCGTATATTGCTCGGATCTTTGATCCTTTAGGACTTCTTGCCCCTGTTGTTTTTTGGGCTAAAGAGTTTTTACAAAATTATGGAATGAACATCTCGACTGGGACCAGTCCTTACCTCCTGAGCTTCAGGACCTCTGGCTTCAGAACGTTAAGCTTTATCCCGAGCTTGAAAATATCCGAATTCCACGTCACATTTCAAGTTTTTCCCACTCTCATTTAATTGTTGGTTTCAGTGATGCCTCTGAGAAAGGATATGCAGCGGCAGTATATCTACGCAGTGAAGGCGGCTTAGGAGTTACTTGCTCCCTGTTGCAGGCTAAGTCTCGGATTGCTCCCGTAAAGACGGTTAGCATCCCTCGCCTAGAGCTTTGTGGAGCTCTCCTCCTTTCGAATTTAGTGGACTCAGTTCTACATACCTTTCCTTCTGAACATGGTGGTGTTCAGTTGTTTACAGACTCAAAGATTGTGCTTGCGTGGTTGCGCACACCTCCTCATAAACTTAAGACTTATGTAGCTAACCGGGTATCTGAGATATCTCGTCTCACAGCACAGTGTTCTTGGTCTCACGTTCGGTCTGAGAACAATCCTGCGGATCTGGCATCCCGTGGATGCAGTCCTGATCAAATCATTAATTATACCCAGTGGTGGCAAGGGCCTACCTTTCTTCTTGACCAGACCTCTTCCTGGACTACTGACGTCATTTCTCCTGAAATCGATCTTCAGCTACCTGAGTTAAAGGAAAATCAACCGCATGTCTTAGCTACGAAAGTTGAGACTAACTCAATATATGATCTCATCCCCTATTTCGCTGAATTAACGCAACTCAAGAGAATTTTTGCAATAGTGCTGCGCTTTATTCAGGCTTGTCGCAACCCTCCCGCAGAGAGGGATAAGCAAGAGTTAAGACTCACTCCCAAAAACTTAAAAGATGGTACTGCATTAGCTGTTCGTGTTACGCAGATCGTACACTTCGCTGACTTAATAAAGGATCTCAAAACTAACAAAAATGTAAAGCCGGCTCTTCGTCCCCTGTCTCCTTTCCTAGATGAGGAGGGTCTGATCAGGGTGGGCGGAAGACTACGCCATTCAAATTTAAGCTATAGTCAAAAGTACCCGCTTCTCCTTCCCAAAGATTGTCATCTTTCCAAACTAATATGCGACTATTACCATCTTCTTACTCGTCATTCAGGTCCTCGCGTTGTACAGGCCCTAATCCAAATGGAGTTGGATCATTTCTTTGAGGGGTTTACTTCGGCAGCGCATCAGATCCTGTCTTCATTGTTTCCGATTTACTAATCGCCCTCTTCAGCCTCGAATGGGAGATTTGCCACCAAGTCGGGTTCGAGTTTCTTCTGCTTTTGCACAGGTCGGTACGGATTTTGCTGGACCTCTACCCATCAAAGAGAGCACTCGCCGTTCTTCGTCCATAGGCAAGGCATACATTTGTGTTTTCGTTTGCATGGCAACGAAAGCTGCTCACCTCGAAGCTGTCTCAAGCCTATCTACTAAGGCATTTTAGATGCATTCGATAGATTTGTTGCCCGGCGCGGTTATCCAACTGAAGTATTTTCAGATTGCGGTAGGAACTTCGTTGGAGCCAACCGCTATCTCCAAGAATTTTATCAACTTATGACAAATGACAATGAAAAAATCTATGACCACACATCGCATTGTGTTAAATGGTCTTCAACCCTGCTCTCGCTCCAAATTTTGGTGGGTTGTGGGAGGCAGTGGTGAAATCTACCAAAAATTTGCTATACAAACTAACTGGAGACAATCCTCTGACCTTTGAGGAGTTGTCTACCTTCCTTTCTAAGATAGAGGCGGTGTTGAATAGTCGTCCTCTGTGCGCCATCTCTTCTGATCCTCATGATGGCACAGATTACTTATCTCCCGGACGGGGCCGGCCCCTCCTGGCGAAAAGAGATATCAGATATCACTCTAGGTGGAACCGACTGCGTCAGCTCTACCAGACCTTCTGGCGCCGATGGTCAAACGAGTATCTTTCAACTATATCTCAACGCCACCGGTGGACTAAGGCCACTCCTAACATCTCTGAAGGCGATGCAGTGTACATGCAGAGCATGAAGACTTCTCCTCTGTCTTGGCCTATCGGTCGGGTTTTACAGGTTCATGCAGATGTTTCGTGTTGTCACGTTCGGTCAGGAAACAGTACCTACGTTCGGCCGGTCAACAAACTTCTTCTTCTTCCGTCGCAGTAATAGAACCTTTCTTCCAGTTGTACATAGTTCTTCAAGTTCTTTTTTCTTTTCAGAAGTTTAAATTTTCAGTTATTTTTCAAAATTTAGGTGGGCGGTTATGTTGGCGCCAATGTTTACATTTCGCGCTGTTTCCTTTTTTCCTATAGGACCCGCCAACCATACTGGAGAGGGCGGAGTTTCCCCGTTAGAACACGCGTGGTGCGTGGTTTTCTAGTTAGTTGCTTCCGTGACCCTTGTCAAGCAGACTGTGTAATATGTTTTTCTTCTCGCCCACCGGCATTTACTTTCGTCTATTTTAATGAAGTTTTTTATAATTTTTTACCGAAATTTTGTTACCAAAATACCGTTGAACTCGTGTGCAATTTACGGGCAGTGCGAACAGGAAATCAGGAGCAGAGGGCCCTCTCAGCGCATCACGAACGCCATTTTCGGTAAGCGAAATTTTCATTTAATTTTATCTATTGAACCACCTCCTTAATACGAGCTACCCGAAGTGGCTCGTACAATCTCCTAAATTGCCTCTGATATGAAAAATTAGTAGTTTATAAAGACTTTATCAACGGTATATGATTCATTATTGGTAACATGAAAATATATATGTCTAACATTAATATAATGACTGTATTATATAAGTGATATATTTTTCTTTAAATCTTTATCTAGTATGTTGAGAAATTTAAATAATTTAAACTTAATAGCGTATTGTTGATTTCAATATGAATTATCCCTTGTATATAATTATTTCAGATGCAAAATGAGTTATTTTACATGTAGGGTTTTAAGAAGGGTCAAATGAGTACCTGCGTTACCTTCAGGCAGTTAAAATATGTTACATTTTATACAGGGGTGTTCATATAAAGTGTCCACCAGAAAAGGAGGTGATAGTACTCCTCAAAAGGAAGAAAAAAATGTCCTTAATATAAACTCAGATCTCCAACCGTTTTCCCACAAGGTCAAATTTAATATTTAAAAAAATATTTAAACTCACATCATAAAATTGTTAATAGGGTTTTAACTGTTTAAGCTAGAAAGGCGAAATTGGTTTCATTAGAAAGCTGAGTAAATTTCCTAAAGGACAAACTACTAACTATGTCAAATATTTTAGAACTACTGCCCAAAATTTTGCATGAAACATGATTTTTTGAAAAAAATGAATTTTATGGAATTTTTATAGTAGGGCATTAGAGGAAGTAAGAGATGAGCAAAAGTTCAGCCAAGAACGGAAAAAACTTCTCTTATGATTGCCCTTTAAGAAAATCTAAATATTTTTATACATTCAATAATCAACATTTTAAGCCATTCTTCCTAGAAGTTGGAAAAACTGATATTTTTGGCATTTTTGCATATGTCTACAATGTTAATTACATGGTACATAAAATAATTAAAAATCTCTAAAGCAAGAGAAAAGAGTGGTTTTAGAGAAAAATGTGTAAGAATAAAATAGGTTTATTTTACCTTCTAGAGTCTAAAAATCGTATTATTAAATTACTTTCGAAAATAAAATATTTTGTTAAAATAACACATTATTTTCACTTTTATACGACAAAAATGATCAGTTTTTGCAACTTCTAGCAACAATAGCTTACATTATTGACTATTGAATGTGTAAAAATATTTAGATTTTCTTAAGGGGCAATCATAAGAGAAGTTTTTTCCGTTCTTGGCTGAACTTTTGCTCATCTCTTACTTCCTCTAATGCCCTACTATAAAAATTCCATAAAATTCATTTTTTTCAAAAAATCATGTTTCATGCAAAATTTTGGGCAGTAGTTCTAAAATATTTGACATAGTTAGTAGTTTGTCCTTTAGGAAATTTACTCAGCTTTCTAATGAAACCAATTTCGCCTTTCTAGCTTGAACAGTTAAAACCCTATTAACAATTTTATGATGATGTGAGTTAAATATTTTTTTAAATATTAAATTTGACCTTGTGGGAAAACGGTTGGAGATCAGGGTTAATATTATATGACATTTTTTGTTCCCTTGAGGAGTACTATCATCAGGAGTACCTTCTTTTCTGGACACTTTATATGAAACACCATATATAATAATATATATATATATATATATATATATATATATATATATATATATAATAAGTTATGATATTATAGTTTATACGCCAAGTCTATTCATTCCTTGTTATATAAATATATATATATTATATATATATATATATATATATATATATATATATATATATATATGACACACATATATATATATATATATATATATATATATATATATATATATATATATATAGAGATGACAAATATATATGTCATCTAATATTTTAATAAAATTACTATTTATCATGTTTGAAAGTAATACCAATGCGACGTATAATAATATAAATTGCAAGAAACTATGCAAAGAGCAAATTACTCGATTATTAACAGTTAAATCAGCTTCTAAATCTTTCAATATCAGAAAAAGATTAGTCGACATGTCAAGTCAAGGTTTTATTTAAAAGGTTTGGGTTCGAGCAAGTATCAACACATGCTAATAACAGAAACTTAAATGCCGTCTAGATTTATTATCTACGTGACATTAAGATGGACCAAAAAGACAGAAAATAGGCTCTTCCAAAATCCACACGTCTTAGGTTCAGCTGCAAAGTTAATCGATCTTACTCACAAAAAGAAGTGAGATCCCAACAAAAACACTTCGTGAAAAAAATGCAGCCAAGTCTTGCGTAAAAAGTTATGATATCATAGTTTATACGCCAAGTCTATTCATTCCTTGTTTTCATAAATCTTGAGAGATATAGATGTTTATTTAATATCTGCAACGTATGCGCTCAAAAGCCTTACAAAATTTAACAGTAAAGAAATTTCTGACTTGGCAAGAACGCTAAATAACGAAATTAGAAATAGAATAAATAAGTAGGTAATACCTATTTTAAAATATTTAAAAAAAACCAATCAATATTAATTTGAGGAAGAAATTCATGATTATTTAATTTTACCTTTGCGTTCTAGCATGTCAGAAATTTCTATACTGTTAAATTTTGTAAGGCTTTTGAGTGCATACGTTGCGGATAATAATTAAACATCTATATCTCTCAAGATTTATGAAAACAAGGAATGAATAGACTTGGCGTATAAACTATGATATCATACCTTTTTATGCACGACTTGGCTGCATTTTTTCACTGAGTGTTTTTGGGATTAAAAATAGTCTAATTTATTATTGTTACCCAAAGAGTGCATTTTATCTATTGGGGAGAACTTGGCATATATTCTAGTCATGATTCATTATCTGGAGCAGTACTATTACTACATGTTATTCAATCTTTCCTAATTATTTAAAGGAAATTCCCATATTTATCCTATAGGTTATACAAAACTGTAGTCCGGAGTGGTGAGATTGAGAGTAGCATATCCAATGCGGAGTCGAATAGGTCATTTCATGTTTAATTTAAGCTTATATTGGTGAAGTCGAACATATTTATATCATTATTTTTTACTTGAGTGATACCAGATTATTTAATTAATTACAATAAATCACAATAATCTGACATATAAACTGATATCTTGATCTGGTATTGTTATGACATAAAAGATAATGTCATAAGATACCATTGAATTTCTTAAAACATTTATAAGTTTTGATTAAAGTAGTATAAAAATGAGAGGTCGCGTAGAGATAGTATTCCAACTCCCACCTATGGGAGTCGGAATATCCTTTCCTATGGGTGAAATGGACCAGGTTTCAATCAAGGGGGGGATCTAGTACAACTGGTATGCTGCTAGTCAACGCCACTTGTTCCTCAATCCTGCTTTGTTGATTTATATCAGTTGCGAATCAATGGTTAACAAAGAGTACCATTTTTAACGTTTTCTCTAGTATACAATTTTTGAAGTTAATTTTATTAATATATGGCTTCGAAAAAGACATAAATATCTTGTTACCTATTGTAAAGGTAAAATACTTAAACATAAATATAAACCGCCAATATAAACCAATTTTTAAAATGCCGCTTGAACAGATTGTTATAGCTGGTGAAAATTAAAATGATGGAGGGATATGTAGCGATGCAATGCAGATATTTGGAGGGAACTAAAAATAACAGAATTTGCTCAGGGCCATGTGAAGTGTGGGAGTCAGAACACTGTCTCTACGCCGACTCCTCATCTTTATACCACTTTAGTTTTAATAGAACACAATAGAAAATCCTTCTAGTTTCTTTTGTGGCCATACATATCATAACTTACCTTTTGAATTCAATATTCCATTTGGGTTGGTGGCGTTAGGTATAAATGTTATTCTAAAATCTATCGGGATGTCTGTGGACCTAGGTATGTGATAAAACTGAAACAAAGCGAATTAATAAAACTATAAAATGAGGTTATTAAGGTTTGTGAATAACCTTATAATTTAAGAAGGTAAATGCGGGGTAGTCCTGGAGTAAAAACAGAATATTTACGGAGTAAATAGAGAATATTAAATTCATCAATAAGTCAAAATATACGTCTATCCACATACATCATAGAAGTCATCAAACAAAGCAAGTTGTCCCAAGTAGTAAATGTGTGTTTGTATAAACTGACACAGGCTTGTATACAATTAAATTATTTCAATCACTCAATTTCTGTCATAGGAAAAGCTCTTTTTAACATAAGTTTAAACTTAACGTAATCTTTCATAGGTCTACCCGACTGGCAAGACTTTTTTCTTTTTTGTTACATGAAAACTCTAACCTATGGGGTACCAAATTTATTTCATTTACCAGGAGTGTGAAAAGCTTGTAGATATATGGAATAATTAACAAAATTAAAATAACAGTCTTCATTATTTATTTTCATGTTATTCCATTCTGTAGCTATTCTGTATAGTCAGAGAGAGGGTCTAGTCTGTTAAGGAGGTTTTTATTAACGACAACCTCAACTTACTTGAACCACTGACTTCTAGGATATAACGTTGAAGGCAGAAGGAACTATAAAGATGCTAGGCACCCTCTTGTCTAGAGGTGATAAATCATCTTAAAGGCGGATAAATAATAATGATAATTTTATAGTAGGAAGAGATTTTAATCAAAGCTTTCTTAATGAAGGCTCCGCTACATATTTTCTAATATTGATCAAATAACTGATTGTTAAAGTAGGCGATGAACTAGAGAATAAAGATCTTTGGAAAGAATTGCTGCAGACGTGAGTATTGATAACTAAAAGAAAGAAGCTGTTTGGTACTTTATTCAAGCTTTAATGTACCAATTACTCGATTGCAAAACGCTTTGCATTTTATTCATTCATTTATTAGTTGTATGCATTCTGCATACAACTAACCATAAGATATGAGTTGTCTTAACAGTCAATGGGAAAAAAGTTTTAAAGTCTTAAGACTTAAACATTTTTTCTTAAGACAGTTTTAAGAGATTTTCATCTGTTGTAAGATAATCCAGATCCACAAGATACCAATTCCATAAAACTGTCCCAAAGCCTGTAGGTCAGGGAAACTGACCTGTGTAGTCATAATGTCATAAATATCGCTTCCGTATAAATATCTATAGCCAAAGTTCAAGGTTTAAATCTGTCCATCAGTATAGTATCAATTTTGTAAAAATGCCAATCAATCCAGTTCTATAGATGTCCAAAATCATTAAGTTATATTTTTATTTATCTTACCCAAAGTCTGTCGGTCAGTAAAGCACCAGTTTTAGGGTCGTATACATTTCTCTCAGTT
Source organism: Microvelia longipes (assembly GCA_018340805.1). Taxonomy (NCBI): domain Eukaryota; kingdom Metazoa; phylum Arthropoda; class Insecta; order Hemiptera; family Veliidae; genus Microvelia; species Microvelia longipes. The sequence continues at coordinate 20,469,955 of JACMZG010001859.1, forward strand.
GTATGAATACCCAGTGCCATGATGAAGCCTCCTTCCACCTGCCCAACATCCACCATTGGACTCATACTTTGACCAACATCCTCCAGTATATCAACTCGTGGTATCTAAAGAATAACATTTTAGTACTAACATAAATATTAAAAAATAAAAGATTTATCAAAAAACACTAATTATTCCATAGAGATACATACTAGAGGGAGCATAGCCTATCTTAATACATTAAGAGGCCTGAAACACCTTTTAGGGGCTCTCAGGGGCTCTGTTTAACCTCAATGAAACTTCCTTGAAGAGTGAGTTAAGGTTTTACTAAATCAATTGATTTCGGCTTCCCGCACATTGCTTGTGTTTTGATTTGTATTTTAACGTTCTACTATAAAAGTTATTGTAATTTTGTACTGATTATTTGATTATATTTATAAGCGAAGGTGGTCAGGTTACTTTTTCGATGTTTCAAAATTTAACCTATAGGGCCCCTCTAGTAATAATATCTCTATGAATTATTCAACAAGCTTCTAAGGAAAAATTATGCTATCTTAAATTTCATTAAATACTTGGGAGCCTTTTTCCCCAACATATCAATACATATTAAAATAAAATATCAACATATTCCTCCTCTATTTCATTTACTTTCAACGTTTGTATGACTGGGTCTTGATAAACCTTGTCAAAGGCCTTTTCAAAATCAATGAACAGTAGGTATAATTTGAACTGGTATTCTTGAGTTCTGGCAATTAGTTGTTGTATGACAAATATTCCATCATTGATGGAAATGTAATGGAAATTTTGGAAATATGGAATATTTAATGAAACCGACTTGATGCACAGACGTGGGTTTCAGTGATGACTCCCATAAATGTTTTATATAAAACTGGTTATAGGTTTATTGGTCTATAGTTACATATGTTTTGCTTGTCTCCTTTTTTATGAAGTAGAATAAGATTTGATTTAAGCCAGTTTTCCGGTATGAATGTATATTTAAGACAGTAGTTAAACAGTGTAGTCAAGATTTCTAATAATCTTTGCCACCTACTTTCAGCTGTTCATTCACTATGTTATCTAACCCTCTTGCTTTTCCTCTTTTTAGCTTCTTAATTATATTTTCTATTTCAGTTTTCATAATACTACTACTATTGTTTTAATTCTTTCAATTTATTATTTCATTTTTATTAAAGTTTTCATGCTTTATTAATTTTATTGGTATGTATTTTAATTGAAAAAGAAAAGAAAATTCAATAACAAGTAAAGATCCCCTGCCTGATTTTTCATTTTATTTAAATCTGTTGGGCTTACAGCTTGTGTATGTAAGGTTGTTGTGATGTTAACAAAAATGCCCTGCATCTATCTTTATAGCTGTAAACCCATAGAGATATTTTACTAGAGAAGCCTTATAGGTTAAATTTCGAAACATCGGAAAAGTAACTTGAACGCGTTCATTTATTAATTTAATCAAATAATCGGTTCCAAATTACAATAACTTATATAGTAGAACGTTAAAAATACAAATCAAAACTCAAACAATGTACGGGAAGCTGAAATCAATTGATTTATCATAACCTCAACTCACTCTAGAAAAAGGTTTCATTGAGGTTACACAGAGCCCCTGAGAGCCAAAAAAGATGTTTCAGGCCTCTCAACGTATTGAGATAGGCTATGCTCCCCTCTAGTTTATATCTGTATGTGTAAACCTCTTAAATACAGCTTCTACTTTACCATGCTATTGTTCCAAATTCTATCTTACCTGATACTGTCCTGTGATGACGTCCATTTCAGTTTCTGTGACGCTAACACCGTACACGAAATAGTCACCGAAAGGTGCCTCTTTTAACTTCCCAACTCTGAAAATATTAAAAACATTTTCATAGAAACATGAAATAAATTTTTATCAATTCTTTACGTTTCAAAACCCCGATGTCACTAGAGTTACTCGTTTCAAGTGTTTTAAGACCTCCTAAGTGGTTTTCACCAAGTTGTCAGTCTGTATGTGCGTGTGAGTGACTTATTATCGTATCTCCCAGTTTATTTGAAAATTGGTATAAAACTCATTTCTTAGGTCAAGTTGTACTATGTGGGAAATGTTTTCATATGACGTCACTAACCTGCAATAATGACTCCGCAAGCATTTTCAAGAATTCAAAAAAAAAACAGGAAATTTTGTTTGTTTGTTTGTGTGGTTTGAGATTTAGCATGTATTCATTCATCTGATCAGCATATGTGCCAAGTTTCATCTCATATTCAGCATTAGTTAAATTTTTATTTATTACAATTTTTTATTGCAACCATTATCGGGAAATAATCTATTGTGTTGAAATTAGGTACAAATAAATCCGTTTAATTAATATAAAAGTTATACTTAGTTTTTATTTCAATACAGCAAGAATATGTATTTTCCTTCTAAGAACGAGAGGATGAGCGTGGAATATCGGAGGTGGCGAGGAATAGTTTTGAGGTACGCCACGATTTATATTATGTACTTTAAGAAACTCTACCGTATTTATTCTAGGACTGGTCAGTGTTACGTTTGCTATATCCTAGCTTAATTACTTTAACATAGAACACGAATATGAATTTAAGAACGTGTAATAAAATTATGACAACAACAAAGAACACGACTTTAAATCGAATAAACTAAATATAAATCAATGACAGGTTTGCCACCATAACAGTCAGGGTCTGAAAAAATGCATATATGCGGCCTCGTTTAGCATCCGGTATTGGGTACATTGTTCTTGTTTTATTTTTGTACATGTCCGCAGGTGCAACTCTTACTTCACCTAATAACACACCCATAGAAGAGTTTTCTTGGTCTTTTCTATTAAGCTGTTTTGCAAGCAAATATGGTGTCAAAACTTGTATGGTCTTCATAACAACTGTAAACCTACTCATTTGGACACACAACGTAATTAGCATCCTATGGCAATTATGAACTATGATATGTTGAAAAATATTTCTCAGTAATAAATACAAATACATACAATTAAACTTATTAATATAGTTCATTTGGTTATTTACAGTAATTAATTTTGTCATGATTTATTCTGGCTCAAATTAAGAAAAAAATAAATATTCAAGCTTTTGAGGAGGAATAGGTCCTAATTAATAAAAAAAAACACTAATTTTGCCGAGCTTTCAATATAATTTTATCTTTTTTAAGGCTTAACATAATTTTATAATCGGCAAAATTAGTGTTTTTTTTATTAATAAGTACCTATTCCTCCTCAAAAGCTTGAATATTTAAAATAGAGGTCCCTATAAAGTTTTTTGTCTTAAAAAAATTAAAATTAGCTGAATTCTAAAATGGAATGAGTTTATTGCTTGTTAAAAAGAATAATGACTAACTCTTCTACCAGTTAATATTCTAGGATCCTTAGTGTAGTAGCCTTACTACTCACCCTACATAAGCCGATAGTGGGATACTTTGTTCAAAAGCTTTTTGAACAATTTCTTTCCAAGTTGCATCCTTCATTGAATCTTTAAGTGGCTTTAAATTTGCGTTCAATTGCGCACAACAGTCTAATGCTGCCTGTAATGGAAAATTATATAAAATAATTGAAATTATAATTTATGATTGTACAATTGACTCTTCAATTGTAATAATTAATAGTTAGGGATAATTTTTAATTGGGATGGGATTTTTACCATCAAAGTTACTTTAAATGAGTGGAGGAAAAGAAAGAATAAATGAAGTTAAGAGTAATATAGAGGAATTCTGATACATTAGTGCTATGTTGATGTGCTTGGGGCTTGATATGCAAAGAGGAGACAATATTATTTTTAGACAATGGATAGAAGGACATCAGGCAGACCAACGTTGAGATAAAGTGAGTAAGGGAAATATAAATAAGAATGGATGGCATGGCAGGTATGTGACGATCAAATGTATTATTAAGAAGGTATAAAGTGCTAAGTGGGGACGAGATGGGGAGAAAGGGAAAGAGAGTGGTGCAACTTCAGAACAGGTCCAGACTCGGTATTAGAATCATGTTTTTAGGTATTTTCCATAATAATATATTTTAATATAAAATGTATCAATTACTTGTATTTTAAGGTTTAGGGATTACCCGCTATATTATTCAATATGTAAGTATTCTTTGAACCTATTTTCAGAATATATGTATTAAGCTGATTTCTGTTATTATTTATAACTATACCTTTCCTGACACTAGTAAGATGATCTAGAAGGGAGGGTACTAAAATGTGAGAAGTACCTGAGCATGCCAAAGCTTAAAAAAGGACCCTCACAGGTATATGAATGAAGAAAAGAAGTAAGCAAGACAATAATCTTACTTAAATTTGATGCATTCGATAAGTTTGTAAATGAGTAGTAATTCTAGAAAGGCAACCCAGTAGTAGTAATAGTGGACAGTAGTCAAGCCTGGAGAGTAGACCACACCTTAGGGTCCTTTTCACCAACCCCAAAATCAACCACCTATCACTTATACTTCCACTACTTTCTCCTCGTCAAACCTCCTGCTACGATAAATGAAAGTAATATGTCCTGCCATCTTAGAGACTCCATTTCCTCTTCGTGTACATACAAATTTATCACTGTCATTATACCAAGTTCCTTAAATGATGAAATAAAACAGAGTCTCTCCACTAATGATATATATTTGACATAGCCAGCTTTCAATCTTAACAGATCATCATCAGTGCCTAACCAACAAAGTAAAAAATAAATTACAAAAAATACTCTAAATAAAAATAAATACTAAAATAAAAAGAAATACAATATAATGAGATGAAAAAGACATCTCATTCATCTCATTATATTGTATTTCTTTTTATTTAGAGTATTTTTTGTAATTTATTTTTTACTTTGTTGGTTAGGCACTGATGATGATCTGTTAAGATTGAAAGCTGGCTATGTCAAATATATATCATTAGTGGAGAGACTCTGTTTTATTTCATTACTTGAAACTCCACAACTCATTTTTCCTTATTAAGTTCCTTAAATTTATTTTTACATGAATTTCGTTTCTCTGATTTTGTTATTAATCTTAAGACTACTTTTTGTTTAACAGGATTTTGTTTACATTTGTATGGCCCAAATAAATGTAAACAAAAACATGTAACAACAAAAACTAGTTTTAAGATTAATAACGAAATCAGAGAAACGAAATTCATGTAAAAATAAATTTAAGGAACTTCGTATAACGACAGTGATAAATTTGTATCTATATAAAACATTGCTATATGAAAAGTCCAATGTAAATAAACTTGAGCAGCACCAAAGTATACATGGTTTTAACTCGAGAAATAAACATAAAAGTGCTATACCAAAGCACCATCTTAAAAAAATGCCAATTCATTTTCATGGTGTCGACATAGTAACATCAGAGAGTATTCAGTAGAATGGATGCAGAATACTGTTGGATACTCTAGCTGTGGTCGTATAAGCAGCTGATTTTGCCATGAGTCTTTTAGAAGAAACAGCTTAAGTTGTGCTCTCAATTTTTATAATTTCTTGTTATAGCATTTTTTGGCAAGTTAGATGACATTTAGCATAGTAGATGCGACCCAAAGCAGTTCCTTTGTGGTAAATATCCTAATAGGCCCAAAAGACCTTTATCTGAATGCTAATGGCGTTTGTCTAAATACTTACATAAACTGTTAATTCACTTCCAATTGATGTCCAAGTTGGTGTAGAATTAGGACAGGTCAAAGAAGTTGGTGACTTTGTTTGGATCATCGATATCGGAAGGTTTAACTCATGGGCTATTACCTGAATCACCTAACAAACAAAATGAATATATTAGAATGAAAGTTATTTGTGTGCTCAGTCAACGTAATGAAAAAATATTGATATATTTAAATATATATATATATATATATATAATATATATATATATATATATATATATATAAATGTATATATATATAATATATATATTATATATTATATATATATATTATATATATATATATATATATATATATAATATATATATTTATTATTATATTATTATTATTAAATATATTACTATGTATTTATTTCATTTATATATATTTAAATATATATTCTTTTTATTTATATATTTTTTCATTGGCAATGTAATGAAAAAATATAAAGTGAAATATGAATATGAATGAAATATCATCAAGTCCCCCTTGATGATTCTCATTACGTCTTTAATTACGACTACAGAGTGGCAGTGGGAATATTTGACGTAATTGCTGATAAAAACTTGTTATAGGTTAAAGTAAAGTATGTTCATCATCAGAGTAAACAATTGAACTTTAGGATTGAAGAATCAGCTACCGTATGTACTTGCTAAATAATTACAAAGTCTAAAAAAATCTGTCCAATGGGATATGATTATTTTTTTATGGGTTTCGCCTTAGCCCTATCATGAATGTGCAGGGAAAAATTCAAGCTCTCAACTAATAAAGATTTTATTATCAGTGAATAACTTATAACCTATGCTTACGATTACAATGTATAATGGAGATTCTCACATGCAATATATACTTCCAATAAAGTGATATGGAACACTTCAAATTGATAGAATCTATTAATAGAAAATACAATATTAAAATACAGTTAAGGCAGCGTAACTATTGATAGCTTTGCTAATGACTTAAAAATGGACAAAACATAAACGATGCTTTTTCTTTCCGCAAGCTGTGCAAATTTTCTTTGAAACATGTGTTTTCTTGCTCATTAATCCAATTTTGCTTGAGTTTTCGATGTACATTAAATAACCTAAGCAATAGCATCATAACTTATTGTATACTTTTTAAATTAATCAAAGAAAATGCGCATATTTATCCTATAGATTATATATTATAAGGAACAGCATTATTTGCACTTATTTAAATCTCAGTTTATGCTAAGTTTTAGTGCATTTTCTTTAAAAACATATGTATTTGAACCTTAACCTTCTTATAATCTTTTTATAAAAGGTTATCAGCATTGAGGGAGATCAATGCTTGGATGGGTGACTGCTGGGAATAAGAGGAATGTATTCTGAACGAACAAAGTCTGAAGACGTGGTGCAAGATAAATTTAACAATTTGTACAATCTGAGGAAGAGTAAAGCGAGTTCAGAGTAGAAGGGATGAGAGTAGAGAATCCGTTGTGGTGTGGAAAAGTTCCAAGGAAGAACCAAGGAGTCTCTTATGGGATGGTTAAAAATGTACTAAAATGAACACAAACCAAATGTACTAAGTTAGTAACAACCCAGGAGCAATTATTTTAATGATTCTCTAGAGACCATTCTGATGATGGCCTCTAAGCCATTCCCTAGAGGTCTAAAAGTTATTCTCTTAATCAGTTGAAGCTCAAGTGTTGCCACGCATGCTGATGATGGCGATGAATATTCATATTACACCAAGTTTGATATTGACTTTTGCTAATTCTTCCTATGCTCCTTTAACTTTCAGTAAATTACTTATTAATTCGGTAAAAATTACTCATCAGCAGTAATTTTAGTTTATTAAAGATACAAACTTCTAACTTTGCATTATTTTTCTTGGACCCGAACTTACCTTCGTATACAGTCCCTGTCCCATTTCAATACCTGCATGCTGAACCTGAACTGTTCCATCCGGATATAGTATACCTATTGAACATCCTAACTGATTTCCAGTGTAAGCAAATGGATATCTCATTGCTGACAGGCTTATTCCTTTTTTCTTCCATCGATTTTCCTAAAATAAAATGGAAGAATTTATATATATATATATATATATAATATATATATATATATATATATATATATATATATATATATATATACCAATATATATATAATATGTGTCTGTGCAAACACGTATGTAAACACAATATTAATTGAATTTTAGTTTTTCACATTTGAATGGAATTTTATTAAAAGTATAGTGTAAAAATTTTTTTTGTGATCCTAGAATTTAGAGGTAAGCTAAATGTTTCTAATAGGTTTTTTGAGGTTACTTGATTCTTGAGAGTCCATGATTTTCGAGGAGGCAACACCGAAGAGAAAAGCAGGCTTTCAGGTGTCTCCGGGGCTCGACATCAGGCACTTGCTTCCTTTTAATATTTACTTAAGATTACTTTCATGGATCGTGAGCATTGTTTTGCCATAAATTAATTAGGTTCGTGTTCATATGTCGTAGGTCTAATTAATATTGTTTCTGGAAACTTTTTAGGAAGGTAAGTATTGCCTTGATACATTCGGTTGGTTGTTACATTCAATTGGTTCAGAACAGGTTACAGATAAATGTTTACTTATCCTGTTATACTTGTATAGATTATAACTTAAATTAATACATTAACTTAGATAGTAAGCGAGTAAGCATGTATTAAGAGTACTCAATTAGGAGGTAGGGTTTACAGCTTTAGTTATTAAGTACTGCTTTAAGCTTATAATTATATATTTCTGACTGAAACATGCATGTGATAATTTAATCAAATCTAAACCCTGTGTTATTATTTGTTATAGAATTTAGAAAACAGGTTACAGTGCATCATAAGATGTCTTACGATCCTAAGGATTGGATCTTGCCACTGGATGTCAATGTCAATGTCTACGAACCAGACGTCCTATTTAAGTAATTATTAGGTTTACTTTTTCAGCAATTCAGAATCGTGCATTTAATGTAATAGACAACTTTTTAAAAATTATTTACGTATATTTGTGAGAGTTAAGCCCTTTTGAGATAGGCCATCCCTACTTCCGGCCTGAGAGCGCACTGTTCAGTTTAATAATAAAACTGAAAGAGACACAGAAGAAATAAATAACAAAAAGACCAATGTGGGGTTAAAATAATTAAATTACTTACTGAATTATACTTATCGATTTGTTCCTTTCTCGCTTTGAAATCTGTTTGCTGAACCCAATCATTAATGTATTTGTTTATCTGTTCATCCGCTGAGTTAGCCAATCTGACGTCTATAGGATTAAGTTTCGATACAAAAGCAATGTGATCCATTATTTGCTCTATTATAGATATCGCTTCAATGAAACCTATAAACCAAGCAATAGCGCATTTTTTAATAAATGAGGAAAACAGTAATTTTTTACTCTCGCACAATTATATTTTGTGATTTATTATTGTACGAGGAAAGCAAGTTGTTACCATCAAGCAAAATAAATGTTTGCCTATAACAATAAGTTAAAATAGCCAGATTTCAAAAAAGCATAATTTTTTGAAATTATGCTTTGTACTTAATTTCTATCTTCATAGAAATTTAAAGATTTCTATAAAGATATCTTTATTAGAAAGATATTATTTATTTTTTGTTTTTCCCTCCTATCTCTGGTCTTCAGTGTGATTTCAAAAATGATAATACCGTGAATATGATGTTCCTTTAATTTGTTAGTTACTAAACTACGCAAAGCATTGAGATGTCTTGGTTTTGTAATAAGGTCGAGCAAAGATTAAAAAAAAATTGAAACTACAACTCATCTTTATTGTACTTTAGTCCGACCTATATTAGAATATTCCTCTCAAATTTGGTCCCCAAATTATTCTGTTCACATTCATTTAATCGAAAAAGTTCAACATAAATTTCTTAGATATATTAACTACAAACTCAGGATACCTATTGAAAAATTGAATTATATCACTTTAATGAACACCCTAAAAATTCAAAGTTTAGAGACTCATAGAAAATCTGCAGATGTTACTTTTCTCTATAAAATAATGAACTCATATGTAGATTCCTGTGACCTCTCACCTGGTAATCTCTAATAGATTACCATATTCCCACATATTTTAGCCGATCCACAACCACCTTTACCATAAATCATCATGCCACAAGCTACCTCTTTTTCAAACCCTTTCCAAGATTCCAAAGACTTGCCAATGATATTACAGATAATGTAGATATATTTAATGTTTCTCTTTTTAGTCTAAAAAAATACCTTAAATCTAAATAAGTGGTAATATAAACTTAAATGTTGTTTCCAGTGATTTTTTTTCTTATTATGAGATTTATTAAGTATTATTAGAATTTCATTCCTTCTTTTAGTTTTATTTTATTTGTATACTTTCAATTTTTTCTTCTATTTCATATTCATATTTTTTTCTTATTTATAATTTAATTTTTTTTATTCAATTATTAAAATTATTTTTAATTTAAATTTTCAATTGTATCTATTGATAATTATATTGTTTTAAATTTTATCAACTGTTCTCACATCTAAAAATAAAATAAATCAATAATGAGTCTGGAGGATATTTGATATTTTATAGTCTTCTGCTGATTTATCTAAAATTTTTTCTCTTAAAAATTTAACAGATGACACCATTCTTTTTTTTATTATTTAAAATATTTAGTTTTAATTTCATATTGCCAACAATTATTTTAAAATGTATACAACACTTTTATTATAGTGATAATTCCTGATGTAACCTGAAAAATGTAAAACTTTTATATTGTTATTCATTTTTATTCTATAAAAATATTTTTTATGTAATTTTTTTATATTTATAAGCAATTGGGCTAAAAACCCGTTATATTGTAAATAAATAAATAAACTAAGAATAGTTGACATAATATAATTGTGCCAGATGCCTAGCTAGCAAAATACTATGCAACATCTGTCAACTATTCCATCATTCTGCATCCGTCAGTATTGATAGTGCAATATAATGTTTTGTCCGACTTTATTTCGTTGCATCTTAACACATCAGAGCGCCGACAGAACTCTGAGGTTAAAATGTTAAAAAAGATACTTGAAATATTTTAACTTCAATAACTATACTATTTATGCTAACTTTTTAAAGAAAATGTGTATTTTCATAAATAGAATGGCATTATATTCCTGTATGATCAAAACTAATACCTGGTCCTCTTAAAATAAGCATGGGAGTTTTATCAGTGAGAACATTGTAGACGTTAATGTCCCAGGTATCCGCATCAAAGTAATTTATTAGGCAGCCTAATATAGCGAACCAAACATCCATGATGACTGTGAAGCCATAGTCTGTGTAACAGTCCAGAGTCATACCTTGAACTTTCCCTTTGTCGTCACATTTTCCCTGCAATATAAAAATGTTAATTACAAAGATATTGTACCCTTTATCGTTTTGATTATGATATGTTACCTATCATGTAATAATCAATATACATGTAAAAGGTTTAGGCTCGGTTGTTTATTATTTTTAATTTCCCAAATTTCTCCTTTTTCGGAAATTTTGTAAAATATTACAAAAAACGCTGCTATTCATGGAACAAGGCTTCCTTACTAATGAGCTTTAAATTTATGAGCATATAATTTTGCCGTTCAAGCTAGCATATTTGAAAGAGAAAACACATTCAACGATTCTAACAGAAAAAAATATCTTTGAGCACGTCTTCTAAAAAAAATCTGTCGCGGTGGTCAGTATGTCGGGAGAATTTCCTTTGGGATGCATGTGTCCGTGATTAACAACCTTTTTTGCTTCCGGTTTTTTGCTTTAGAACCTATAGGCAATGACGATTGTCAAGCACTGCTCGTACTCATTTTGTCTATATTTTTCAAAGAAAATGTGCACAATTATCCAGTTGGTTATACAAAACTATGCCTCTAAAGTTTGCAAAGCACATCATTATTTGCACTAGTTTAAAGCTTAGTTACTGATATCTTAAAAGGTTTTAGTGCATTTCCTTTGAAAAATATAAGACAGCAAAATAGTTTATCCTCGACTAAAAAATTATCTTCTGGGCTGCAATACTACACCTTTTGTCAGCAGCTTTGATCACTCATGCAAAACCATAGCATGTGAGTTCACCAAAAAATGCACCCATCTATTAGACCAAGAGCCCAGGGGTGTTTTGTTAATAAAAAGTGTAATGGGTGGAACCGGTCTCAATTTTTTGTAAATACCTTCCTCAACAAGGATCTGCAATTCTGCCGACTCGTATCGGATGGGTGTGCCAGGCAGGGATCAAATGGGGGAACCATTTAGGGATCAAAAGTTCTGCCTGGGACACATGCAATTTCGTGTTATGCTCCTCTCCTCTTTGTCACAAACCTTTGATTTGGTACGCAGCACAAATGCTTTTTCAATGTATGGATCTGAAAAACATGTAAGATAGCTGATTGTTTTACCTTATATCTGCAGTAGAATGGGGTTCTTTTGCCAATAGAATCCATCTCCCCCGGCACTGTCATCACCATTCTAACTGGCTTTTGCAATTTAGATGCTGCCAGGGTACAAGCGCACACTCCAAATAATTGCGACGTGTTCTTGCTTCCGTATGAACCTCCTACTCGTGGCACTATTGTGTCAATTCTAAACAGTTAAAAATAAATAGGAATAAGTAAAAAAAAATAATTTGGGTTTACAGTTACTCTTCCCTCAACACACAATCCGTTTAATACACAACGTAAAAAGCAAAATGTTTTAATACAATTAAAAAGTCTATTTTAAAAAGATGCACATAAGTATATTTTTTTTATACAGGGTAAAAATGCGCACTGCTGGTAGCTAGTTAGCTTCATTGTACTTCCTCGCTTCAATTTTAATTTTTTACTCATCAATCAACAAAATTAATAATTATTTTAATGAAACTGTATAGTTAAATTATAAAATATTTAAATACAAAAGAAGTTTAAACATATAGCTGCATGGTATATCATGATATTTATTGCAGTGGGAGATGTGATGTGGTAGATAGAGAGAAAGTAATTATTTGTAAGTAATTTATTGTCCGATATAGATTGTTTATGGATTGCAATAGTCCTAATAGGGGGAGGTGATTTGTATTTTTTTTAATGCCTAGTGAGAAGTTTGGCCATGGATGGCCTCCCTGTCTTACTCAATTGTCAAGAACTGCTTGTAACTCGTTTTGTCTATATTTTGAAAATGAAATGCGCTAAATGTTGGGGAAATTTAGTTTCTTTGAAACGGATATTTTTATTATTGACACTTCATGTCAATATAAGAAAAATACTCTCCTTCTGTCGTTCGTTCTGTTCATTGTTAACTACTTAATATAATATGATCTATCTGTTAACTCCACTGTGTTATCTGTCTACTTTTCATTACTAAAACCTTTAAAGAAACCAACCATGAAATCAACTGAGCATTAAACTAGTGCAAATAACGGCGTGCAATGCTAATTTTAGAGGCATAGTTTTGTATAACCAACAGGATAATTATATGCATTTCTTTTGAAAAATACAATAAAATGAATTAGTGCTCAAGTTATAAAGCACAAACCGGATCCTTAAGCAAGAAATCCTTAAAAAGAAAAACACGGAAACACGCAATCCAAAGGAAATTTGTTCGAAACACAAATCCAATACAAGAAAACACCCACAACGAAAAAACCGACAAGACTAGACCGAACAAATCGACAAAAACATTAAAATCAGTCATTTATCAGTTTTAGTATAGAATGTTTTGTATTTTATTAAATTGTTTTTGTTCTCTTTTGTTGGTTAGACACGGATGATTGATCCTACAGCTTGAAATTCGATGTTTTTAAATAAATAAACATTGTGAACTAGTTTTATGTGTCCTACTTTGAGACTAAATACCTCAACTTTTAAATTTGTTATAGGTGAAAATTTAATCATGTGAAGAGAGCCATAACATGTAATTAGGAGGCAATCTTGCTCGATATTTTTCTTTAAAAAAATATTGAATAACAGTTACTTTTAATACAAATTTAAATTATTTACATACTTGTTAAGTGGAATGTTCATAACTTGAGATACAGAAGCATTTGTTACTGTTATTGTTTGTGTGGAACAGTACACTTGAAATTGTCCTTCTTCTTGAGGTAACACTCTACACGTAGGCGTTTCCATTGCGTGTGCATACTGTCCTGTGCTTGTTATATCAACTTCGCCACTGAAGTCATACTTACCACCGGCTGTAATGTAAAGCATAATATATAGCACCAAAAATATTGTACTAGAATATACACTGATGTTAGCCTAAAAAATTGTACCTATATTGATTTCATAATTAAGTCATTCTATTGGTGGTTTATAGTTCTTTAGAAACAATGACGCTATCAGATTGGTTTGTAATGAGTCAGTATTCATTACACGACGTCTCACTTCACATAATGCACTCCCGCAGAGAAGTCGAAAGTTGATCCTATTTGAACCAAGGAACCCTTAAATTAGTTTAGACGTTTTCATAAACGTAATTGGAGTTATTATAACTTTATTTGTGCTTCATTGAATTATTTTCAACTTACTCTTTTCTTTTTGAAGACAACGATTAGGTAGAATTTTAAATAGTATTTAACTAGGAGTTTTAATTGCATCTATTCATACACACATTTCGAAGTATAACAATGGAGAGGCTTTAAATTACGTATTATTTAGGTTTAATCTGATTCGATCTAAGGTATATTAGTGACTAATTTAACTTTGGTGGACTTACACAAGATTATATTCTATTCACTTTTTATTTTTTTTAGGAAACGTTTTGTGGTAGTAACAACATCCAAACCCTAAATTATCCGTTTCTGATGTTTTAAAGGCATTCTGAATAGTTTTGACAAAGTTGTCTATTTTTGGATGTGTGAGAATGTGAGTGTATATGCGTGTATGTGCTTGTGTCTGTTATCTAGAAAGTTGAAACTTGTACAATAATCAATATTTAGGACTAGTTGTCCTATCTGGAAAATACATGACTTCACCAACTTGCAAAAATTATAAAACGCGTAAAAATATATTGATTGATTTGAAATTGAACACATGTGGTCATACATACATCCAAAAACTGTGCCATGTTTCATCTCATTATAAGGATTAGTTAATTTTTAATAAAATAATTTATACACATTTTTTTAAAATAATACATAAAAAATAGACAAAATGTGTTACTTATATTCCAATACGTAAATTATAAGTATACTAAGTTTCGTTTCAATACAACAAGTATTTGTAATGTTTTTCTTGGTCTACCAAATTGATCACCTATATTTTACCTACACTTACAGTGACTACTACTCTTAAGTGACAACTTACTTCCTGGAGATTTAGCTTTCTGATTCTGGATTAGCTTTACTCTGGTAGCCGTCTCTTTTGAGTTTAACACATCTCTGATAGTCAAAAGTAAAGGTGATTTTTGTCGTTTGTATGTTACATTCACTTGATTAACAGCGTAGTCAGCTATGTCCTGCGACTTGGCTACAATCATTCCTATTGGCTGTCCCCAAAACTTGATAGGACCACTGCTGAATAACTATGAATAAAATAAACATAATTACAATATAATGGTGCGAGATACACCCAGGAAATGTAACAAGCAAAATGCAATGCTAAATCTGGGAATTGTCCCATCATTCGACATTCGTCATCATGGATGGCTCAACATAATGTCATGTCTCACTCTATTTCGTTAAATTTAACTCATCAGGGTCCCCACAGAGCCTGAACTCCAACCTTCAATTAAAATTTTGAAGAATATAATGTGAAGTATTTCATTTTTGGAAAACTCGGTAGTATCAAATGATATAGACGTTAATATTATTACAACTAAGATACTGAGTAATGGAGTTAACTCATAAGGCCATACAAAACACCAAAATCTCTCCACAAAATGTTTATTCTTTACATAAACAGAGCCGGCTTTCGATCGCTCGATCATCATCAGTGCCGGTGAGATGCTATATAAACGCCTCAATCAGACCTTCTAGACAGAGTCATGTAGCGGACTACATCCCTCCATGACTCTGTCCGCTACATGACTCTGTCTAGAAGTCTAGAAGGTCTGATTGAGGCGTTTATATAGCATCTCACCGGCACTGATGATGATCGAGCGATCGAAAGCCGGCTCTGTTTATGTAAAGAATAAACATTTTGTGGAGAGATTTTGGTGTTTTGTATGGCCTTGTTAATATTATTAGTATTTGTCACCATTGTATATAATTTTTAGTTTATTTAAAGACACTGGATGGGACTGAAATAACTACTTCTTACTTCTTTAAATGACTATATTTCACCTGACCCAGGAATACTCATGTCTACAAACCTAGATGTGAAACTGGATCAAGTGAAGAGGCAAAAGGTTCACATTATGCTAAAACGTTAATACATATAAGTAATGCGGGTTTTAGTATATTAACTATTTTCGTTTGATAGTTAAGATACTAAGAACCCGCATTACTTATATGTATTAACGTTTTAGCATGATGTGAACCTTTTGCCCCTTCACTTGATCTAGGTTTGTAGACATGAGTATGCCTGGAGTCAGGCGAAATATAGACATTTAAAGAAGTAAGAAGTTGTTATTTTAGTTCCATCCAGTGTCTTTAAATATATTAAAAAGATATAGACATTATTAGATTACTTGTTGCATTAGAAATAGCAGCCTTTAAGTTGAGGTCAAAGAATAGTATTTATATTTTGACCTTGAATACGACAAGAGGCCAGAGGAATAGATAGTAATCCTGGTTATGCTTTCAGTTCATACAGACAACACTTATCTGTAATTGTGACCATTGGTAATTGTCACTACATCACCACCATGTAGGCTGTACCGCAAGACTCCAGAAGAGTATTAATATT
Organism: Microvelia longipes; assembly: GCA_018340805.1. NCBI lineage: Eukaryota > Metazoa > Arthropoda > Insecta > Hemiptera > Veliidae > Microvelia > Microvelia longipes. The sequence continues at coordinate 20,486,397 of JACMZG010001859.1, forward strand.
ATACTTTGGGTAAGGATTATAATAGATATTTATGCACCAAGGGAGTAAAGAATGTCATTATTCCCCTGAGCATTATGTTGGTTCCTAAGGCAAACGCCGAGGGAACCAAAGGATTTAAATCCTGAGGCGAAGCCGAGGGAGTTATAGCTATTTACTAATTAGGAAATTATTGCGAGGGAATAATGGCATTTTACTCCCAAGGTGCATACAAGATTTTATCTCCAGACGTCGACATTGAAAATAAAGTAAGAATGTCTTTTTTCATTTCTTTTTTCAAGATTATCCAACTGAAAATTATCTTAACTTTATCATTAGAAACTCTTTGTTTGATGAATTATGCAAAAAGTCTTCAACTTGGTTCTTAGTAAAAACATTCGCTTTCTTTGCAACATAACCTTCGTTTTTTTCTTTTAAATAACACTATTAGTGATGCATAGCTTTTGATATTAAAAGTTTCTCTCACCAAGCAAAGATGATTTGATAATTGAATACAGTGACCGCAGACTTGACGCTTGTTTTGTTTTTCATTCATTATTAAAATAAACAAGCAATACATTTTCACTTACTTGATGTATATTATGATCATGACACCAACTTTTAAAATTGTTACTTGCTTTGTCATATAACTTTTTCGATTTCGTTGGTAACAAATTTTTTTTACCAAGTTCGCTTCAATAGCAATATCAGGAGGTGTATTGCTAAAAAGTTTGTCAATATCACACACAATATTATCTGACATAATTGAAATATTAGAGCAGTTATAAGTAATATTTGATCTAATTATAAAAGTTTAAGACAGGTTAAACAGTTAAAGCTAAGGTTTTAAACTAAAAAATCTTTGATTTAATGATATTTTGTCGAAAAAAACAATGAGTATGCAAATCTTAAAATGATTTTAAAAAATCAGGATAGCCAACTTAATTTTTTTTACTTTTAAATAAAGAACTAGTTTTTATTTTTTAAATTATTTATTCTTATATTATTATTAGCATTACAGTAGTTCTACTTAAAATTTTTGTTAATGTTATATTCTTTTTTTATACATCTTATTCTTGTATATCTTCTTATTTATAGGTATCTTAGTTTTCAAATAAAAATAATTATATACTATTCAGTTTGTGAATTATTAAGTTAAGTTGGAAACTGTTACTTTTTACTCCCAAGGGAGTAAAAAGTACTTTTTACTCCCTTGGGAGTGAAAAGTGATTCTTTACTCTCTTAAATCTAGTCATTAAATTTCGTATTGTATACCGTCTGGAGATAAAATTATTTATGGTAAAATACAGTCCGTTTGATGAATAACTCAAGAAATGTAAAAATGTAATTACCTCAACGTTTCCTTCAAAGTAACTTATAAATGGAAAGCAAACATTATTCGTCCCTGGTATATCCTTAAAAGAATAGAACGCCACTACTCCTGGAATTTTCTGAAAATGACAAAAATTGTTTATTTCTTAACTTTAAGCCAGGTCCACGTGGGCTAAATTAAGTCTACCCTTAAAGTACCCTTATTCCAATGGGTTGGTAGAGTGGAAATACTGACAATATTTGGCTGTTTTGAAGAAGTCTTCCGCCAAGACCTCATATATTTACAAGCATTGTTGGGAAGCTACGACTTGGCTTGTTCAATAATCTCATAACATTTTATACTAGAGTCGGCTCTTTTTTTACTCGTAAGTGTTTTTTGGGTTTTCTTATTTCTTGATCATACTTAGTATTTTTAATCTTGTCTTTTAACATTCCTTTGTGGCAGTCATCATATAGGCATTCGATTTTGGTACCTGATATAATAAATACTATTCATTTGTATTTAAAATATTTCTCCAACCCACCTGAGATGGTCCCCACAGAGTGAATACCCTAACGGGCCAAAAGGCCCCAAAACGGGCATTTTTTTACTTAGTATTTACAAGTGGTACAAACAGTCCTTATAAGCTACGCCTTATAAAGAGGCTCCAACTAATTAAATTTAAATGTATCATGAAAAAATGAAATTATCATTTTTATTATTATTATTATATGAGTAAAACCTTAAGTTTTTAAAAATAACATATATAATCGGAAGATCTTCAGTATTGTTTGATTTGGTGTTCAAAATTTCAAATCTCTACAAAATACTGGAGCGACTTAAGTAAGGATTTCAAAAAAAGGTATGGGCATCTGGTCTAGATACTAACTTCGTATCTATTAGTAGTTTATTACTTTTCTGTCAACATGGTCATTCATTTTAGCATCACGTCAGTAAGTCACCAGTATGAAATCTCATCACACTCGTTATTCTTGTAATTGAACAATCAATGATCCTCTCAGTCAGTCGTGTTTTTAGCTAAATTATCGTTTAGAGTTAGATCCGTTTGAATTAACGCTAAAAACAATTGGCTTACCAAAGCTTTAGATGCATCGATTGAGGCGTAATCAGCTAATTTTTTCGCCAAAACTAACTGAGCACACAGTTCATCTGGAGTTTTAGGCATGTCGTTGATGTATTTAGCTTCACCTGAAATCAAATATAATGCTTTGCATAATGCTGCCATTATAAAACCCTTATGATCTAACGTCGTAACGGAATATGTTATTAACAGAAAGTAAATATTTTAATTATAAAATCTTTAACTGACATAACTTAACCGCACCTTATTTACCGGGGACATTTAGACAAATAAATACTCATACTTGTTTCTTTATCTTGTATATTTCTCGATTGGCCAACAAAAAATAAATTAAATTGATTTTAAGGACCAGAACCAGAAACCCTAGTTTAAACTTGACCTAGAGTTCAGAAGGAAGGAGCAGAAGTAGTGGACAGAATTTTGACAACCATTTATTCCTAACAAGTAGGCACAATGTTAAGGACATATAATCAACGCGAGCTCGCAGAATACAAAAAAACGATGTTAAAGCCTTTAGTTATGTTAAACCTTCATTACAGCAAAGTCATATAATTATTTCATGAGAATATTATATTCAGTATAAATACTGACGTAAATTTAGGCTCTATAGTGTAATTATTTTTACCTGAGCATTGTATCTGAGCTTCTAATTTAGGTATAGGTTGAGTTATGGGATATTCCGATTTGTCACTTTGATAAACCTGTTTGCCAGAGGATATTGGTCTTGTTAAGGTAGTAGCTCCACTTCTCAATTTAGCATCCACTCTCTCATCTGCCAAATTTAACACTGACTAAACCAAAATTAATACAATCAAACTCATGAAATAACATCTTTAAGGATGTATGATATCATAAATGTCAACTAAACACAAAAAACTAAAGCATTTAAACTTTTAGTTATAAATTAAGAGGTTTCCCTTCCTCAATAAGTGGCACGCGCGGAGATAGATATAGGGTATCACAAATGTTAACTCGCTGTCTAATAATAAATTTAACCTCCTTCATGCTTGGGGTCCTAAGGGTTTAATAATATAATAAAATAATGCCTGTTTAGAGCTTGCGGCTCATCAGGAAATAACCCCTACGGGAACCCTCGGGTGGTGTATGCAACCGTTACGCTCAAAGTGAATTCATAAAGTTGGCGATAATTTATTTAAAACCAATAATCTTTTTAAATTGAGAGCGTACCCTGGAATGGAACCCAGACCTCGCGTGGAGTGTCAAAGGTCAGTGTAAAGACTAACGCCTTAACGACCTCGGCCACGGAGGCGGCTCCTAAGGGTTTACCTCGGTTAAATTAATGCAGGATTAATTAACAAAAAAATAAACCCGGTTGGTGAGACCACATTAGATTGAAAGATTTATCAAGGTTTCACCTCTTCTTTGGGTGATATCTATAGACTTCATACATCTACAGAGCAGCAGCGTATTTGAAGCTGGCTCCTTATCAATAATAATCTCATGCATTAGTAAAGTCTCTGTTTAAGTCTTTATAGAAAATTACTTTTACCTACGACTTAGTTTTAGTGTATACTTCTTCGATAGCAAAGTATAATTAACTGAATTTCATAACATTTTTACAAAAACAGTAGGACTTTCATTACATTTGATAACTTGTTGCAGTGACAATGAGGAAAATGTATGTTTGCCAAATATATTTTTATTTAAAAGTATACTACATTTAATAGTACAGTCAATGAAGCATAATACCTCCGATTTGCTTGCCTATCGATGGAATGACTTGAAAATTTGGAATTAGTCTTATCTCAACCTTAACTTGAAAGGTGACATTGACCCACAGGGTGCTTTTTTCCTGGGGGGTGTTGCCACCCCCATCTCGAGGGTGGAAATTTTTTCGGTCAAAATAACACCAGAAATCGATTAATTGACTTATTTAAAGAAAAAAATGTAGTATGAAGTTTTTTTTCATAAAAGCAATACTTTCCGTGTTATTAGCGATTGAAAACTCTGAATTTTCCCGCGTTTTTTAACAATTTTTTCGGCAATATCTTAAGAATTAAGCTTTTTAGCGATAATTTTATAAGGAACAAAATTGAGTAGATAAAAAACAAACAAATCCCTTTTTGCAAAAGTACTTTAAGAGCAATAGTAAGCGAGATATTGGAGGTCGAATCCAGTTTTTTTTGTCCGTACTCATATCGGAGTATTCAAAGCCATTTAGCAGGCAACAGATGTATTTTACGAATATGTCTATAGAGAGGTTTTTTATAGTGCCTGAAAAGACCTTTAAAATGAGCACTGTTAAAAGTCTTTTGAACGCTAATTCAGTGATTTGTCATATAAAAACCAAGGACATTAAAATTTTTAAACAAAATGTATGAGTTTAGTAAGCACCATTTCCACCAAATAAAAAAAACTAATCGTATCCCGTCAGAAGATTACTTTAATGTGATGATAATCAATGGGATCATATTGGTTTAGCCGGTTTGGAATGCACAATTTTCTAAAAAATTACGATTTAAAGAAAATAATTTTGTAAAAAATGCCTTTTTCTTGATATTTTAAAGAAACAATGAAAAGATACGGAAAAAATTAAAGAGATAAAAAAATATAGGTATTTTTTTAATAAAATTTTGGTTTTTTATTTTTTTCTGTCAGTTAAAAATTGACGGAGATATGACTGTTCAAAGAGCACGTGGTAGTACAATGACAACCTATTTTTAGCCCTTTGACCCTTCGCCATTTGAAAACGATGGGTTTTACACCATATGTTAATATATAAAAAATTTGTAGCTCTTTTAATTACCTTCAAAAAATAGTTTTTGTAGATTGCGCTAGCTTAAAAATTGTAGGAGTTATGGTCAAAATACGAAATGCTTTTTTTTAATTTGGTAAAATTTAATTTTCGGAGCACAAAAATTTCAGAGCAGAGTGAAATAAACGTAAATTGTATGTATGTATACGTATATATATGTACGTAAAACATATATGCTGTGGAGACAACTGCGAGAATAACCCTCCAATTGACCAAGAAGATCACGACAGCGACTCCGATGCTGAATAATGAACTTATGATTTTTTTGTAAAGTTGTATCCATTGATTTCTTGTACTAAAGATATTTTTATGTTGCATTTAATAAATAATATATAATAAATTTATTATTTTCATTAAAAACCGATTAATTTAAGTAATCGCATAAAATTAATTTTTAAAAAAATACATTTTGCAAATTAGGGATGGTTTTTGGGGTTGAAAACTTTAAACAATTTAAATTCATGTACTAGAATAAAAAATTACACGTGCTATATAATTAAATTGTATGACAATATTTATGTAAAATATAATGGTATGAAAATAAATTTTTAACATTATTTTAAACTTAGGGGTTGTTTTTAAGGGTTGAAAAGTTTAAACATTATGATACTCATCTTGAAAATGTGAAACGATATTAAAATCATTTTCAGTCATACATAAGTAATTTTTAATATTTTTTTAATATAGAGGTTGTTTTTTAAAATTGTACAGTTTTTTAAGGGTTGAAAGGGAGTAAAACATATCATAATGATGTTGGAGAACGTGAAACAATATTCACTCTGCATTTAAATAATTTTCAGTTATAAAAAAGTAATTTTTATTATTATTTTTAATGTATTATTATTTTTAAAAGTCGTTTGTGGGGGTTGTAAAATCATTTAAGGGTTGAAAAATGGTTCAGTATATAATAATCAAGTTAAGTAATAATAATAATTGTCACACATTTTGTTTTAACAAGTTAAAATGCCTAAATCTCAATTTTTTGATATAGGGGTGGTTTTCACCCCTTAAAAATAAAAAGCACCCTACGAGCCAGGGTCACCTTTGAAGGTAAGGGTGAGATAAGCCTAATTCCAAATTTTCAGGTAAATCGGTTGATAGGCAAGCAACTCGGAGGTAAGGCTCGATTTTCATCTTCAATGACTGTACTATTAATGAATGATAGCATTTGCAAAAAAATTTTAGAGTTCCAATTATTTTTTAATTAATTTACTGTTGTTGTTGAGGCGTGTTGTTCAAGGCGAGACCGTATCGCACCACAGCGGATTTATTTAGAACTTTTCGGGGTTATCATTTGTTGCTTAGCGTACCTTTTATTTTCAGACTCCTAGCTGCTTTATTCTATTGCAAAACCGCTTCACAGTTTTTTATTAAACTCAAGTTCTGGTAGGAAATCACTCTTATCACATGTGATAACAATAACTTACATGTTATTGATGTATTTCAACTTTTTAATTATAATATTGTTAAAATATTATAATAATATTATATTATATATATATATATAATATATATATATATATATATATATATATATATATATATATATATATATATATATATATATATATATACGCTATTTTTAATAATTAAAACGTAATATTACTGGTAATTTTGTGTTTTAAAATGATTATTGCACATAAACTGTCAGTGATAAATTTTTAAGTGCTTGTTGTTCACCCTAGTTTACGTTTAATTTATGAAATTATTTCATGGAATTTGAGGAAATAGTTATTCTTTAATTAATATGTACTAACTTTAGCAAAAAAGGCATCAATAGAGCTTTTGTTTTAGAAATCTCAACACCGAATACTGCTCAAAATTGGATTCATTAGTCCCTAATGTAGGATGATATAAGTACGTACTTAATTTAAACAAAAATAATTTAAAATTACCAATTATTCACTTGATTTTTTAAAAAAAGATAGTGCAGACTAATAGAATAATAACTATTTACCCCACTTTTAAGCAATAGTACCATATCATATAGTAGCATTTGAACGAAACAAGGTAAACAACAATCAAGTAAAACTTTATTTTTTTCACTGTTATCCAAACGGCTTTGCCTAAAACATTTTAGATCCAGGTTTGAATGATAATTTTTACCATTGCAGGCTTAAAAATAACTCGCAACACAATGAAAACTGCTATAACAAGAAATAGGTTTTGAACATTTGTTAGTTTCAGCATTGACCTAGAGATTTGAAATGAACCAATCAACTAAACAACCCAAGTGTCGTAATAGCTTTTTGCCGCCAATCTTACTTTTTTAAATATTACATTTTTTTAATTGGTTATAAAAATTTTTATAATTAATATTTTCATTTTTTCTTTGAAATAAATTTTTCTTACCTCAATTAACCTAACAAATCAATGTAACATCTTCCTAATAATTCCATAATTCCATAATTCCTAACCTAACATCTTCCTAACATATTCCTAACCTAACATCTTCCTAACATAATAACATCTTCCTAACATTCCTAACCTAACTCTTCCTAAATAATTCCTAACCTAACATCTTCCTAACATAATTCTAACCTAACATCTTCCTAACATAATTCCTAACCTAACATCTTCTAACATAATTCCTAACCTAACATCTTCCTAACATAATTCCTAACCTAACATCTTCCTAACATCTTCCTCATTCAATACAAAAGTTAAACATTTTCTTGAACACTTACTTCTCAGATTTTCTACTATTAGACTTTTTTTTTAACTTACTTTGTACAGCAATCCAACTGACAATAACTGTCTATATTGAGGTGAAAATCTTGTCAGCTCGTTGTCAGGTTTGATTTCATTATAAAGCGTATTTAACGTTTGTTGCAATACTTTCGCATCAAATATATTTTTTCCTTGTAATGATCTTTCTGTGTTATCAGCATGTCTCTATAAAAAATAATTCTTAAAATTAATTGCATTATAATGAGCTGAGTTGTGTATTTAGATATAATGGTAGATAGACAATAAATATTAATACAAACTTAAGGATTCAGGCTAAAGTGAAATATCAAACAAGTCAGGTAAAGTGATGTAGAAATTCATACAGTAGGGTGAGGGCGCGGGACACAGTGGTCTAACTCCCCCGAAATAAGCTGCTTTAGATGGACCTGCCCTGAGTTCACCCTTTCTCCGCTAGTGGCGGGTCAGTTCACCTTGTTCCCTATATATAAAATAATTATTTCTTCAATTCTAAGGTTAAAATTATTTAAAAGGGTCTTTAACAATGTTAAAAATTGTATTAATTATTTTAAAGGTATAATTTTCATAAATGTTATAAAAATATAAACGCTGTGTTAATTTTAAGTAGACCTGATATCGTGATAACCATGATTTGTAGACAAACATCAAACATGTTTGTAAACAAACATCAAACCGGGAAATTATAAATTTAATTTACGTCTTCGTTGTCTCATTATAACACACCTTTCGTAACACACGTTATCCTATTTTCTAAAAAAATTATCTTATAAGCTACTAAAAAAGAAAAAAAGTCAATGAATAAGATAAAAATTGTCTTGTTTACATTTTTTATAAACATAAATAGAAGTATCGATTTAAACTGATAACAATAGTGATAAGAGAACAAGGTGAAAACTAGCACTTGGTGCGGTAGTTGATGCAACTAATCTCAGTTTTTTTCGGAGCCACCTAAAACCAGGGAGTTAGACCACTGTGTCCCCCCGCCCCGACCCCTACTGTATGAATTTCTACATCACTTTAATTCAGGCTCCGATTTTAGTGTCACTTTGATCACCCTTAACAAGATCTTCGCTCTCATTAAGTTCTACGGTTTGAAACTTAGTTCTAATGGTAGAAAAATGATCAGTTTTTAATGGATTCCACATCTAGAAATACCTTCAGGTCTTAACGATCCACTGCTAAAAACATCCTTTCGTCCCTCAGCGTTCTGCCGTTGAAAACACCATCAGGTTTTTAGAAACACTCACGATTTAGTGTAATGTAATGTAAAATGTGCCTAACACTTTTACATTGATTTTGAATTGATGGAACCAAAAATCCATTCAAAAATGTTAAAAGGAATAAAACACTTAATATCAACCTTCAAGAAACTGTAACTGAAATCGGAAGGGCAGGGTAATAATTATTTGCTGATGCAATGTGAACATATTGTGGGGAGGGTTAAAAACTGCACCTAGGGATCATTGTAAAATGTTGTCTTGCTAGTTCCCCGGCAAACGCAAATAATCAGCAAATAAATAAAGAACAAGAAACATAGAGATATTATTACTAGAGGGGCCATATAGGTTAAATTGTGAAACATCGAAAAAGTAACCTGACCACCTTCGATTATAAATACAATGAAATAATCAGTACAAAATTAGAATAACTTATATAAGAGAATGTTAAAAATGCAAATCAAAACACAAGCAATGTGCGGGAAGCCAAAATCAGTCGATTTATTATAACCTTAACTTACTCGTGAAGAAGGTTTCAATGAGGTTATACTGATCCCGTGAGGGCCCCAAAAGGATGTTTCAAGCCTCTCAATGTATTGAGATAGGCTATGCCCCTTCTAGTATATATCTCTATGACAAGAAGCCTCTAATAATGTTTTTTTTTAAGGAAAGAAAGTAACACTTACAAATGATGAATTTATTCCTGAGAAAACTAAAGATGGCCTTTGATTAAGTGTACCATCACTTTTGATGTCGTACATAAACGCAGCATTTACTATTGAGATGGCATTTTGACTTGCTGGCATTACCTATAAACAATATAGGTTAACTTATCGGAGTGTTTCAATTATCATATTTATGTTTGTATACTTTTAAAAACAAAGTACTTGATTTAAAAAAATGTGTATGCCTAAATAGCACACTCTGTTAATAAGAGAGTGTGATTATATAACATAGTGTTTTACTAATACTATTAACATTACTGGCACTTTCTGAATTCTCTCTGTATTGGTTACGTAAGGCAGGGATTTGCAAACTTTAGAGTCCCGCGGACCACCATTGTAGATACTGGTACTTAGCTGAACCCTATCCTACTAGAATTCCTGTAATTTATATTTAGGCGCCTATTTTTTTAAACATCTTTACTGACAACAATAATTATAAGGTTTTTGTGAAAAGACATTAAAAGTGTTTTACATATTTTTTATATATTTTGTCCATTAGCTCATTATTCAATGTGAAAAAGATAAACTTTATGAGGTTCTCAATAGCATTAATCTTCAATGTTGTCAGAGTCCCTCTATTTTCTGAAAAACGATGGCACACTATATTATTTTTTTTACCACTTCCCTGGCAGACACAGTTACCAGCACTAGTATTTTTATAGTTAACCTCCCTTTGTTTTTTAAGTTACCAGCACTAGTATTTTTATAGTTACCAACACTAGTATTTTAATAGTTAACCGCCCTTTGTATTTTTATTACTCTTATGTAAACAAAAAGAAAAAGAAAGTATTATTAGATGGAATAAATTCAAAATATTTTTATTTATTATACCATTTGTTTATAATGTCAATAATAATCTAACTATTTTATCGTTCTAAGAAGTAGGGCTGCTACACTCTGACTATATAATAATAATCATAATAATATAACAAAAACATTTAGATAAATAAAAATTATAGTTTCATTCTAAAGAAATCTTTTAAGTCGTACATCAGATTTTATATAAAAATAATTTTAACTTTATAGAAGATTAAATTGAGCTGTGGAGTCAATTTTATTGACTCCACAACTTGGATAGGATTGAATTGAAATAAATTGAAAGTTTATTTCATTTTTAATAGGAATTGAAAGAAAAGAGAAAGAAAACTTATGTTGGCCAAACAGGTAGACCGTACCGTGTTAGAATTCTGGAGCACTTGAAGTGGCCAAATAGATTTTACCAGCACAAAATTGCTAAGAATCACACTAACAAACAGTAGGAACGCGAGGTAGCGTTTTTGCGTTTGATTTCTAAAGGGAAACATATGAACTACCTGGAAAATGCTGAAATACATAGGAATATTAAAGAGCATGGATAAGGCCTTAAAGTCCAAGAGAGAGTGGGGCTGTGTGTTGCAAGAGACTCTAGCCAATGCACCTAGGATACCTTCAGTCAGCAACAGGACTCTGTCCTAGTATAATATAAAGTAAAGTGATGTAGAAATTCATACAGTAGGGGTGGGGGCGCAGGACACAGTGGTCTAACTCCCCCGGTTTTAGCTACTTTAGATGGACCTGCCCTGAGTTCACCCTTTCTCGCTAGTGGCGGGTCAGTTGACCTTGTCCCTATATATAAAATAATTATTTCTTCAATTCTAAGGTTAAAATTATTTAAAAGGGTCTTTAACAATGTTAAAAATTGTATTAATTATTTTAAAGATATAATTTTCATAAAATGTTATAAAAATATAAACGCTGTGTTAATTTTAAGTAGACCTGATATCGTGATAACCATGATTTGTAGACAAACATCAAAAATGTTTGTAAACAAACATCAAACCGGGAAATTATAAATTTAATTTACGTCTTCGTTGTCTCATTATAACACACCTTTCGTAACACACGTTATCCTATTTTCTAAAAAAAATATCTTATAAACAACTAAAAAAGAAAAAAAGTCAATGAATAAGATAAAACTGTCTTGTTTACATTTTTATAAACATAAATAAAGTATCGATTTAAAACTGATAACAATAGTGATAAGGGACAAGGTGAAAACTAGCGCTCGGTGCGGTAGTTGATGCAACTAATTCCTGTTTTTCTCGGAGACACCTAAAACCAGGGAGTTAGACCACTGTGTCCCCCGCCCGACCCAAACTGTATGAATTTCTACATCACTTTAATATAAAGCTTCCTGACAAATGATTGTCTCACTTCCTTATAATTCATCTTCTTTTATTTATTTATTCACCTAATTTAGTTGTCGGGGCACTGATGGGAGAATCCCTTTCCTAACATATCCCCTCCTTAACCCTCTTTATTTACCTTGTAAATATTTACGTATTTATTATTTATTTGGTTTAACACTATTATTATTAGTTTTAAGCTCACCTTTATAATTTGAAAACCATTTTGTATGTAAATATAATATTGATACCTTGTTTAAACTCGCGAATCCGTTTACGTTTCTACCACAGTCACTTTTGGAAACGTTTCCAAAAAAAAAAAATCGAAAAATTTTCGAATTTTTTTTGGAATGCTTTAAACTTCCATCTCATCTTTAACTTTCTTACACTTATTTTACCAGCACTATCTCTTAATTCACTTCCTTTTGTTTCCTCAGCTTCATATTAGCGAAATAAGAACAGACGACTTAATAATTAGGCCTTTATTGTGAGGAAAGCCGGCACTTTGTTTTGAAGTCACGTAAAGTAACCTTCCTCATTCTTTTCTCAGTGCTTTCAAACAAGATAACTCAGCACTTTCAACTGCTTCAAAAGTATTTTGATTTGCTTAAAACCGCTTTTGACCGTTACGACGGTGTGTGAAGAATCCACGGCGTACCCGTACGAGCTAACTCAGATATTTTTAGTGAAGTTATACCTCAGTTTTGTGTGAGATCCCGTAAATTGTTTACCAATATAATCAGCGAAGTCTGGATTTACTTTGAGTGTAAACCGACCTGGTTTCCGAGTGAAACCAAGTCTCTGCGAGTTAAGTATAAAGCAGCAGGTACGTACCTATCACCTTATCTAACATCTCTCGCCAGTTATGCGATGCTTTCTTCCTTCTGCTTAATCTATCTGCTATAGAACTCTCTTTCATCCTTCCGCGGCGAAATAACTCGGATTTTGATTGATTAATAACCTTGGTTGCACCTACGAATGACGCCTAGCTGGCCAGGCATTCATGAATAAATTTCTTATTAGGGCTATTTCCGTAGATAATATGGGTTCCCCTTTTGAGTGTTTATAAGTTTATTTAGCCTAAGACTTATTGATTGTATTAGTTTAAGTTTAGTGCTAAGGTGCTTATCAAGCCAATGCTTAACCCGCCGGTTACGGCTAAATTATTGCAATCAGTAACTTATATTTATTGTAGCTTGTGCATGAGTTGGTTACCTTATAAAACCGCTTTACTTAAAGTTAAGTACTGGCTTAGATGCATGTTTATTTAATATTATCAATTCCACTGCTTTATATACTTTCTTATCAGGTTATCTTCTAAATTTCATTAAATATTATTATATTCTTAAGATTAATATTTTGTATCTCATTTATCTAAATCAGCCTTCTACCTATCCTTATTCTTTATATGGTCCTTCAGAGCTTCCTTTCAAACCTCTCTTTGGTAACACTAGCCACAGTAATAATCACCTGTCTAGTGCCCAACATTAGTAATTAAATTATGTATTTTCGTTTTTATTCTTCTTTCCTATTCCTTTTTTATTTTTTGTCTTAGTCATTATACTTTGCTGTTTCAGACACTGATGATGATCTGAAAGATCGAAAGTCGGCTTTGTTTAATATACAAGTTATTGTGGAGAGACTGTTTCTTTCAAATTTTAACTTTATTCTGAAAAGTTTTTGGGTCAACTTCAGTGAAAGCTAAGGGAAGATGATTGTAAAGATGAATATCAACTTGTTCTATATAATTCCTTTCAGTCTTATAAATGAAGCATTAGAAAAGCATTATAAATGAAGCATTGGCGGTATTACGGGGGAGAATGGGGGGTAATTACCATTACCCCAATAAAAGAGGATTAAGAGGAGGAAAATTGTCGCTTTTAGTGAGGATAAAATGAAAGGTCTAAATCACCATTTTAAAATTTTCTTTGGGCCCTTTGGGTCCAATAATTTTTTTTCTTCATGCTATTCGTTTTAATTTGCCCACTGCTCTTTTAAAAAGCGTAAAAAAGCTACCAGCTCCAGGCCCGTCTTCCATATGTATGTGATGTACATGAACAGTAGTCTATATATCAGTCTCTATATGACATATAGGCACTCTAGTCCCCCGTAACGCCACTAATCGAAAAAAATCTTATATAGTGCATTTCACGAATAGAAAAATATAATTCTTTTGGCACGCTTGGCTTTATTAGCGAATTTCTTTTGGGAATAAAATTCGCTAATAGGATAGGCGTCATGGCAGAAGTCCAATTTTGACTCGCGCATAATTTATTGTTAGTAAGACCCTATATATATTACACTCTTGAAGAACCTTTATTATTTGAGAACTATAGTATTCTTAAAATGTTTCTTCCTTCTCCTTGCTTGCATCGCTCTTAAACTTAAAGAATATTTCATTAATCATACCTCTAGGAATTAAATTACATCAAACTGATCTTGTTATAAATCCATTAATTATTAATCTGTTAATAATTAACGAAAGGTATTTAGTAAACAAAGCGAGCCCCACTTAAATTCTCCATTTTCATTTTTCGGCAATCTAGCGAGCTTTTTAGCGAGTTTCCAAGGGCAAATATTCGCTCATGAGATAGGCGTCATAGCGGGAGTGGAACCTTGTAAACACACTATATTTCAAACGGATTATTATTTTTTAATCAAACTTGGTACAAAAAGCAACCTTGAAGAGGACACGAACCCTATTGAAATTCAGGGCTCTATGATGTAGTTAACAGAGTCAGCAAAAATATCAAATAATCGGCAAAATTCAAGGATATTATATATTTCGCTGCGAAAATAGTTTTTACTTATGTTTTTTGGGACATTGAATTGAAAACAACTGGTCCGAAGTCGGTACGAGTACTCTAAGTGACCAAAAAGTCGAAAGAACCATGGTAAATTACTGGAGAATGGAATGGTAAAAAAACACAGGAAAAAATTCAGGAAAAAAAATACAAGGAAAAAACACTAGGAAAAAAAGTACACGGAAAACAATACAGAAAAAAACACACGGAAAATAAGTACAAAGGAAAAAAATTCTGGCGCGGTGGTCCGCATGTCGGGCGAATTTCCTTTGATGCGTGTTTCCGTGCTTTTTATATAAGTTTACAACTACTAAATAAATAATTCCGGCGCGGTGGTCCGCTGTCGGGCGAATTTCATTTAGAATACGTGTTTCCGTGCTAAACAACCATTTTCTTGCTTATGCAAGAACCATGCCCATTGCGTGGTTCCGGTTCATGCTTTAGAACCTAAGCAGTTACTCAATTGTCAAGCACTGCTCGTAACTCATTTTGTCTGTATTTTCCAAAGGAAATGCGCATAACTATCCAGTTGGTTGCACAAAACTATGCCTCTAAAATTAGAAGTACGCTCTATTATTTGCACTAGTTTAAAGCTTAGTTACTTATCTTTAAGCTTAGTCAGTTATCTTTAAAGGTTAGCGCATTTCCTTTGGAAAATACAGACAAAATGAGTTACGAGCAGTGCTTGACAATTGAGTAACTGCTTAGGTTCTAAAGCATGAACAGGAACCACGCAATGGGCATGGTTCTTGCATAAGCAAGAAATGGTTGTTTAGCACGGAAACACGTATTCTAAATGAAATTCGCCCGACAGCGGACCACCGCGCCGGAATTATTTATTTAGTAGTTGTAAACTTATATAAAAAGCACGGAAACACGCATCAAAGGAAATTCGCCCGACATGCGGACCACCGCGCCAGAATTATTTTCTAGTTGTAAACTTATATTAAGTAAAAAAACGATAAAAAATTATCGACCCTTCCAGGATGTGAACCCAGGTACCCTGTTTTGAGTGGTCGTATTGACTCCGGACCACTGGCATTCACTCAGAGGCCCAAAAAACATTGAAAAACGACACCTACTTTTAATTTTCAACGACCGTAATTTTGGTTTTCTATAATTTTTGTGGTTTTTTCGACTTTTTGGTAACTTAAAGTGGTCGTATCGACTTCGGACTGGTTTCATTCGATTCCGCGCCCAAAATTACATTGAAAACGACACCCTACTCGAAATTTATTTTTTATCGACCTAAATTTTGGTTTTTGGGAATTTAGAATGGTTTTTTCGATTTTTAGGTCACTTATAGTGGTCGTATCGACTTCGGACCGGTTTCATTCGATTCAGCGTCTCAAAAAACATAAATATTGACCTTTTTTGCGGCAAAAAATATTAACCCTGAATTTTGCCGATTTTTTTGAAAATTTCGCTGACTCAGCAAACCGGGTTAATGACGTCACAAAAACCTGGTTTTCAATAGGGTTCGTGTCCTCCCGAAGGTTGATTTTTGTACCAAGTTTGGTTAAAAATATTAATCCGTTCGAAGATAGAGTGTTTACAAGAAAGTTATAATATATATATATATATATATATATTATATATATTATATATATATATATATATTATATATATATATATATATATATATATATATATATTATATATATATATATATATATAATATCACGAAATTTTTTTTTTCGTCATAAGGGACCTCTGAAACGGATTTGTGTCGTGGTCCGAGGTTCGAATTCCGCCATGACGCCTATCCCATTAGGCGAATTTTCAAAGGAAATTCGCTAAAACACGGAAATAATTACACCGTCAACTTGTAATGCTGATAATTTATAGATATATAGATTAAATCTAAAATCGGGGTACCTCGGAACTTGTCCTCGTCACATCGAATTCGCTACGTTCATTATTCCTACGTCTGATTCGCTTCGCTCGTCTTCAGAATACGCAATTCGCTAAATGTATTCTGTAACACGTCAACGGACTCGCTTCGCTCGTCCTCTGATAGTAAATACATCCGTTTCTTTCTCATCGGTTACTCATACAGCACTGACTTCGCTCTATGCTGCTTAGCTTTTATAATCAAACCAAAATGGATAATCGTAATGAATTTAAACAAAACTTAGTGTACTTATTTAATACGTAAAGATATTGACTTATACTAAATTTAAACTCAATAATATTATTTTTTCCAATTTTTTAACAAACAAAGTCATTTGATACAAATTAAATACACACTGATAATGAGTTGAAACTTTGGACACTGAATCAAATAAAACCGGTCCAAAGTCCACATAACTACGCTATGTGACCAAAAAGTCGAAAAACGGTGGTCAATTACCAGAAAACCTTAAATACGACCGATAATTCAAGTGGGGAGTCGTTTTCGAAGTTTTTTTTGGGCCTGAGAGTTGAATGAGAGTGGTCCCTAGTCGATACGTGCACTCAAAGCCAGGGTACCTGACAAGGTACTCCTGCTTACCAAGGGTATTCTGCTTACCCTGATAAGCAAAGGGTATCCTGATAAGGAAAATAATTTTTTATGGTTAATTTACATTATATAATATAAGTTTATAACTACAAAATAACTCTGGCGTGGTAGTCCGCATGTCTGGCGATTTCCTTTTGTAATGCATATGCTTATGTACGGAAACACATTCCTTAAACACGCAAGGTTCCGGTTTATGCTTCATAACTTGAGCAGTTACTCAATTATCAAACACTTATCGTAACTCATTTTTTTCTATGTTTTTCAAAGGAAATGCGCTAAAAACTTTAAAGAAACCAACTGAGCTGTAAAATAGTCCTAATAATGGTGTGCAATACCAATTTTAGAGGCATAGTTTTGTATAGCCAACAGGATAATTGAGCGCCTTTATGCTTGATAATTGAGTAACTGCTTAAGTTATGAAGCATAAACCGAAAATAGATTGTTAAGCACGGAAACACGCATTACAAAGGAAATTCGCCAGAAAGAATTTTTTAATATGCCTAACTTTATATTTTAGCAAAATTTTATTATTTTATATTTTAGCTTTGCGAGGCTTTGTGCGTATGTAGTTATAGCAATCTAATAAGCGAAGCGAGCCTTGCAATCTATATATATTTATGCGATATATTTATCACAATATTACTAGCGAAGCGAGCCTCTTTCTTTATACATGTTCGCATATATTTATATCAATCTAGCAAGTGAAATACACCTATCAGTAGTCGGCTGAACTTCGGTATACGGTGCACCCTGTTATCAATACTATATATCGATATATTTTTAGTTACGCGACACGTAAACGAGAACTGAGCACTTAAAAGATAAGCAGCGTCGTTAAATTATTAATTTTAATTGAAACATTAAAAAAACCATACAACAAATAAATGAAAACATTAACAACAAAAATATAATAAAAAACCTGAAAATAACAAACACAAAAATACGCGTAACATAAAATTAGATGTGGTGTATCATCGGTTATTCTTATGAAAACATAGTTAAAACATTATAAAAACATAAAAAAAATATGAAAATAGTTATAAACCATTTTACAACAAATAAAAAAAAACACAAACAACAAAAAAACATTTAAAAAAATAATAAAATATGTTCATAAACGTAAAAGAAAAGGCATATATCGATTATTCCTACGTCACATCTCTAAACTAAAAATATATCGATATATAGTATTGATAACAGGGTGCACCGTATACCGAAGATTTACCTCAGTAGTCAATAGTCTTTTTTAATACACCTAATTCCATAGATTAGCAAATTGTGCTTGCATATTTACAGCAATATATTAAGAGAAGCGAGCCCAATATATTTTATATTTGTTTCAAATTTTTGAAGATTTTTTCTGTTGCAACGTATTATTTGTAGAATGAGAATGAACGTCAGCAAGTGCATTGTGCATCAAATGCCAATGGGTACGACGTCTAATAAAAATATTAGTTGTTTTAAATAACCATAAATGGAGTCCATCGTAAAAGAACGAAAGAATAGGAAGTCCCTCCACAGTTTAAGATATTTTTTACAATAAAGGTGGAGAGACAACTGTTCAAAGACTTTCTACTCTTTCGTTCTTTTAAAAACATTAGTGTTTTTACGTGTTACGATATTCCCAAAAAAATAACTCTTTTTCTTAAATTTATACTGATACCAGCAAGCGAAGCAAGACCATTTTTATTTTTTTGTAATAATAAAATTTAAATAATAATAATTTTTTTTTTAATTTTAAAATAACTCTTTTGCCCATCCCCTTGTTGCGTGAACGTAAGATTATTGTTTTTATTTTTTGATTTAATTTAAAATTATGTAATCATTCGTTAAACAGAAGCGGATCAAGAGAGTTTTAATTATAGTTTAAGTAATATAAGATCTCTCCCCCCCCAGATCGCATACATTTATTATAAGATTACCCCTCCCAGGATTGGGCTCTAATACCGCTACAGAAATGAAGCATTAGAAAAGCATTATAAATAAAGCATTAGAAACAATTTAAGCATTAGAAAATTAATAGAGACTGTAAACCAGCTGCGGAATAATTGTTGTTAATTAGTTGTGACTTTATTTTTTGCTTTGAATAATTGTTGTTTTGTTGGTTTTACTTTTGTAATTTTTAGTTTCCTCTCCCATTTAAGAGACAAAACAAGTACAATACTTTCCAATGTTTAATAGAAACTTAGACTGCAAATCACATAACTCACAACTTTGCTTTCTTACTATGATAAACTTTATAATGCTTGTTCCTGTTGTACGAAAAACTTTTTAACTGAAATGCTTTTTAAAAATTAACATCTTTTTATCCATAAGTTTGTTAAAATCTTCTTTAAAAATTCCTACTGTAGTGGTATTTTTATATGTAAAAATATATGAGTGACGTTAGCGCCGGTGGATTCCATATTATAAGGATTCAAATAAAGGTCTATCCACAAATATAGTTTTAAGCATATAATGATAGTAAAACCGGCTTTCAAGCAAATAAGGCTCAACCCTTATTTGCTTGAAAGCCGGTTTTACTATCATTATATGCTTAAAACTATTATTTGTGCATAGACCTTTATTTGAATCCTTATTTAAAAAAATAATATACAAATATATATTTTTTTATATTTCCTAGTCGTTAAGAAATCAATATATAGTAAAAGTAAATGGAAACAGCAGTCAAATATGTAGTCAATGTTTTTTGTTTGCATATTTGAAAACATACTTAAAGAAACACGAATGGCCTCCCTTAAATTAGAAAAAGTAAAAATCGAATAATAGTGCTTGGATGGGTGACCGCCGGGGAAAATTTATTTATTTACATAATTATAGATAGCTGCAATGTGAAGTAGTATAAACATAAACTAATAAGAAGTCTTTTTACAAAAACTGCTTTAATTATAAAACAAGAGCCGACTTTTGACCACTTCTGGCCATCCTCAGTCATGCTAAATTGAGTGCCGAATTATATATATAGTCCTTCAATATGTAGTCCTATATAGTTTATATACAGAAGAAAACTAAGTTAGACTGTCAGGAGAATAAGAGCTATCTATTTGATCAGCTAAGCTGATCTAGATCACCCGTAAGCTAGATCAGCTTACTGGGTTTAAGGTGATCTTATTGCTCATCAAACAGAGGTCATGGATTCCATTTCCCATAAACAGACCCCTATTTAGTGTACTTATATCCAAAGGGAGTTTGTGAAATATTTGCTTAAAAAATAGTTACCTTGTAGGAGATAAATTGAGTCGTGGAGTTTCGAGCCGGAAGACTGACCTTGGTTATTACTTTCTTGTTGAGTCTAAAATTTAGAAAATTCCTTGCTGCGATATTTTCTGTTGCTCCAGATCTTAGAGCTAAGTAAATAAAATAAGTTAAGTAAATAAGCTAAGTAAATTTAATTTTTAATTAACTTTAAAATTTTAAGTTAAGTTAAATAATTTTAACTTAAAATTTTTTACTCAACTTTAAAATAAAGCTAAGTAAATCAAATAAGGCATTTCTTCAGTTATATTGAATAACTATTTTGGTTATTATAATGCAACACGTCTTCGGACTCGCTTCGCTCGTCCTCAGGTAGTAAAAACATTCGTTTCATTCCCAGTGGTCATTTATCCAGGCACTGACCACGCTCGATGCTGCTTAACTTTTATGATCCACCAAAAATCATAAATAGACTTGTTGTATTACAACGATTTTTAGTACACTTACTTATTACGCCAAGGGGTACAGTTGTATCAATTTTCAACTTAACTAAAATATTTTCCCATTTTTTACAATTTATTAAAAAACATATAGAAATCATTCAACAATAATTGAACTAATGCTAATAATCAGATGAAACTTAGCATATATGTTAGTCTAATACATAACCACATGCGTGCCGAATTTCAATCAGATCGCATAATTTTTCCGTTATCTATGATTTTTAGAAATGTTTGCTGAGTCATTAGTTAAAGACGTCATAAAAAAATTTCCTAATAGTACAACTAGAGCGGTAGGCTGATTTTTGTAAAAAATTTCAACTCCCTAGCATAAATACACTGGGGGCTATGATGATAACAGACACACATACATATACACTCAGACAACTTTGCAAAAACCACTCAGGAGGCTTTAAAATCACCTGAAAAGCATAATTCCGTTTTAATCCTGGTTACTGATTTTTTTTGAATACCCAATACTTTTCCTTCCTCATTTATATGAATGAGGAAAAGTAATAAAAGACTAAGGGAATCATCCGTAAGTTAAAGAAAGCCTCTGTTATGGTTAGATGCAATTTGCTATATAAATTTAATGTAGGGTAGAGTAACAATCATTGCTTAGATGCAACTCGGGTTTAGTATAAAACCAACTTAACAAGGCACTCTCATACACTTTAAGTTGCTATGTTCATTTTATATTTGGATATCAATCAAGTCTATCCATGTAAAATGCATTTCGTAATCGAAATTTGTATAACTAATTAATATAATTAATATAACTAATAACTAGTTACTAAGCCTTTACGATGTAATTTACTCGTCATAAACCTATCATTCTCAGTTAACAGGGATATATCAAGAAGTTGTTAATTAATTTTCTGTGGCTAATCTTTTTATGAAATTACTTGTTGTTTAATAAAATTCTTGTAAACATATGCAAGCCGGGCGAATTTTTTATGGCTTTTTCGCTTATCAATCTATTTCTTGCATAAACCTCTGGTTTATGCTTTATAACTTGAGCAGTAGTGTCACAACTTGTTAATTAATCTTTTGAATTGTTCAAAGAAAATGCGCATATGTAATTTTCTTCGCGAATTTTTTTTTTCAGAAAAATTCAGAAAAATAACAAATTAAGATGCTACTGCTCAGGTTAAATTCTTTTCCTATTAATAAAACCAACCTTCCTACCATCTAATCCTTAAAATCTATTCTAAAAACTGTCATCTTCCTCTCAATTCTAATTTTAAATTCTTCACTTCTACTGCTAAAAGAAATTTTTCGACTAATACATTTATAAACTTGCTAATATTGAGGCAGTATGTCATTTATGTAACATATAATGTTTAAGACTCACTTAAACTAAAATCTAGATCGGGAGTATTCGTATGGCCCTAAATGCCGGTAATGTCTGGTCTTGAGGACCGGATATCTTTAGGTAAAACTGACTGATATCTCTTACCGACTGTAATTGTTGCTCCTACAGCATCTAATAATAGGAAGATATCAGACGGGAAATTGTTTCTACTGTTTACTAGGCCTAAATTTCCTCCAATCGTAGCTCTCTAAAACATATTAAAGAATAGATTTTTATAGAACACACATTAGGCAAACAAGCAAAACAGTTATATATTTACAGCACTAGTATATCGATTAATACTACTTGCAACAGTGGCGTAGCCAGGGGGGGCTGAGGGGGCTTCAGCCCCCCACGAAATTTTTACATAACCTAAACCTGCAATAAATATGTGAAAAAAATAAAACCTATAAAAAAATAAAAATAATAAATTACATTACATATATTTTTTACAATGAACTTATAATATTAATATCATAATATATAAAAAAAAATATACCATGAAATTGAAAGATATAAAAATAATTTGAAAACATTGCCCAATATACAAATATATATATATATATATATATATATATATATAATATATATATATATATATATATATATATTATATATATAATTCAGCCCCTCCCGAAATTAAATCCTGGCTACGCCACTGACTTGCAATGCATAAACAAAACAATCAATATATTTATCTACATTTGATACGTAATATTGACATTTAATGTTTGTGATATGCACCGAATATACGTCTTTACATATTTGTAGAAGAATTTTTCTTACTTTTAGCATTAATGCTGAAAGTAATGTAACGTTAATATGTCTATGAAATTTGTGCCTTGAAAATATTTCTAATTTTCGTAAATTTCTTTTCATATTATATTGGTTGAACACGGTTTTAATTTATTTATCAAAATGTTTCAGGGAAGTTTCTTAATTCTTTAATTAGACGTATTAGGATTTTTTCGTTAATGTAGTGGCAACCTTAGGGATGCCACTGCGAGGTTAGTTTTTTTGTCGGAGGGTTTCGGCCGGCGGTGTGGCTTCGGCCGCCGGCCGAAATTATTATTTTTTTTTAATTTTAAAAGTAGTGAATATTTGCCTATTTAGTTGTTTTATTTCGTTAGAGGATCCCAAATTTAAGTTTTCTTCACTTTTATTAATTGTTAATTTTATTGAAACGTTTTTACTAAAGTTTCCGTTGCCCTTCGTTGAAGGGTTTTAGTACTGGATTTGCTATGGCACTTGAGACTAAGTGAAGTTGAGTGTGGCTTTCTGGCCCAGTATAGGAGTCATAGGCCTAAATTTAGAAGATAAAACAAAAATCACCAATCAGGAGGCATCTAATTATTATTTTATTATTTGACATGTTTTAGAATACTAAGGTATTATTTGATCGCTGATTTAGTCCCAAAATACAGGCATAAAAACTTAAGAGTTAGAGCACTAAATTGAACTCTTATATAAGTATAAATGTACCACTTTCAAGTCGTTAAAGTACCATTTATTCCGGGTTTTTACCTAATTTAACCTACAGTCTGAGTATTTTCTTGTATACTTAGTTTTAAGTAAACCTTAAAACTACTAGTAGTATTGTTTTTTTGTCTGGTGATATTTGTTATTTGATAAGAATGGACGGAACTATGATCACTTATGAGTCCATCCCATTTTACACTTTTTATTGTATTATTCTGCTCAAAAAATGTTTTTATAACAGTGTAAATAAACCATTTGTTTATTTATTTTCTTGTATAACTAGTTTTAAGTAAACCTTATTCCCATATCTGGATCTGGTGCCTGGGGTTGGTTCTTCTACCCTCTATTTAACTTTGAAAAAAAACCTGGCGTCTATATTTGACTATAGTAAAGTTATTGTATGTCGTTGGTTAAGAGATTGCTCAGGCCTCTCTATTCTTGTTCAGAAGTCCTGGAGGACTTAGATGTAGTTGCCCACCCCTAATACCTACTGAGCAGGGCTATACCATCCGTTATAGTATGAAGAATTCCTCTGCTGCTTGCTTTTTATCATTGAGTTGGTTAGTTCTAATCAATACGCGCTGCCAGTTTGAGTTCTTATGGTTAATCGAATTTGCTTCGTAATTTTAATTTACTATATATTCTATTTTTGGGTTTGTCTGTTAGGGTTACAAGTAAAACTTTATTAAGAAGTAAATAAGGCACATAGCAAAAACGTTACCAAGAATTGGGCTGATAAGCGAGGAAGCGCATATTTAAAAAAAACGCTTGCCTTGATTATCCGCGCCATAATTATTTTAATGTTAAAAACTATAAGTCCAAGAACCAGGTCCAAAAAATGTGGCTAATATGTTACTACTTTAAACCAATGGGTTTTTTTTGAAAATATAACTTAAATTATGAAGGAAAAGTATAGTCTGCCTGTTCAAAGTGGAGCCTTACATATAAATGTGCTGGCTCAAAATATTAAAAAATAACACAAATTCAAGTTTTCATGCAATAAGTGGTTCCTTGCAGGTCGCATGCAAAACATGAGAGAACATTTTTTAAACTAAATAAAATGTTCTATAAAATGAGTGTTTAATCATTAAATTCGGACAACTACAACTAAAGTTATGACGTTTGTTAAATGGCTAAAAAATTGTAAAAATATTTTGGTAAGATTTCATGACTTTTTGTACGGCCCTTGTTAGATATAAAAATAGAACAAGATACGTGTTGTAGATAAAGCTGTAAAGGTTTTCAAGGTATCTATAAACCAATCTTAAACTCTGTTTTTTTTTGCGGCGCGTACAGTGTAGGAATTATGAATTTGGGATGTATTTATACAAGAATGTTAAAAAGCATCAGACTAATCCAAAAGTCTTCAAACATCAAAATCCATACATTATTAAAGAGTGCAGGTGGGTCAATTTATAAAAAAATAGCGTTCACTAGCTTAGTTTCTAGCTCCGTGTTCAGCATAGGAATGTCGAATTTGAGATTTTATCAGGTAAGGACTAAACACGGACAAGAAAAATTCAAAAAGTTCCCACATACCAAAATATGTTCAGTAGTTAAGGCTGTAGCACGTATACATATAAAACTATCGTTCGCTAGCTTTGTTGTTCGATCCGCGTTTAGCGTAGGAATGTCGAATTTGATCTTTAATTAACTAAGAATGATACGAATCCAAAAAGTCCTCGCACATCAAAATCCGTTCAGTAGTTTAGGCAGAAGGTGCGTCAACAAATAATTCTGGCGCGGTGGTCCGCATGTCGGGCGAATTTTCTTTGGATGCGAGCACTCAAACCCAGAGTACCTGGGTTCAAATCCTAGTAGGAACAATATTTTTCTATCGTTTTTAGCAAATTTACTTTGGGAATACAATTCGCTAATGAGATAGGCGTCATGGCGGAAGTCGACACCTGGGTTCATATCCCAGTAGGGACAATAAATTTTTATCGCTTTTTTTACGTAATATTAGTTTACAACTAGAAAATAATTCTGGCGCGGTGGTCCGCATATCGTGCGAATTTCCTTTGGATGCGTGTTTCTGTGCTTAACAAGAATCCCGGTTGGAATGATAATTTTATAGTTTTTTACATTATATAAGTTTACAACTACTAAATAAATAAATCTGGCGCGGTGGTCCGCTGTCGGGCGAATTATATTAATTGTTAAGCACAGCTGGTAACTCATTTTGTCTGTATTCTCCAAAGGAAATGCGCTAAAACCTTTCAAGATACCTGACTAAGCTATATAAAGTCTCGCGAAACGTATGTTTTCGTCATTAGGGGCCTCTGAAACGGATTTGTGTCGTGGTCCGAGGTTCGACTTCCGCCATGACGCCTATCGCATTAGCGAATTTTATTCCCAAAGGAAATTCGCTAAAAGTGCAGGAAGAATAAAAATATGAATAAGAAGTAAAAAATGTCATTTTCAAACTTCTTTTTCTCCACTACTGTTTTGCCGATTTGGATGATTTTTTATTATTTTTGATCTACAAGGGACCCCCTTTAAAGATATTATAATATTATCTATGTACATATAATCGTTTACACGCTACAGACCCTCAAAAACCCTACTTTGTTGCGTACAGTACACTGGCAAGTACACTTTGTTAGATTGTGTCTTTTTTAACTAATTAATCTGGGTATTTTAACTTTCCATCTTGACTTGGCGGGGCGGAACGTTGCTGTATTCCTAAATTTATAGGAAAATTCGCTATGCTAGTAAATTAATCTAAAAATAAAAATGCTGAGTAAATATTTATATTAAAAATCCACTAATTTTCTAAATGTATTAACAAACTTCTTTTAGTTTGTTTTGGTTTATAATTACTTAGGTTTGTAACTTTTCTTCTCCGTAAAGTTAATTAATTCGGGTCTTTCGCTTAATTATTAAAAATAATGAAAATGAGCGACATTTCCACTTTTATTAAGTCTAAGGGAAGTTTAATTGCATTAATTATTTAGAATTTAATTATAAAGTCAGGGTTTTTTACCTTTATTCCTGTTAACACTAGGTTTTTACAAGCATTGTTATTGTTTCTAATTGTTACTAATTTTCCTTTATTATAAAAGATTTGTTTTTAATTTTATTGTTGGTGGGCACTGATTATCCCCAATTTTAACGTTAAATAAATTACGTAGGGTTTAATATTTTTATTATTTTGTGAATAGAAGTACATATCGTTGGAATAATAGCCTACATTTATTAAATTGTTAATTAATTTAATAATTAATGCTCACGGCAGTGCCCATGGGCGTTCTCAGGGGGGTCAAAGGGGTCACATGATCCACCCTGAAAAGTCAGAAAAATTAGATTAACCCGCACTACAAATTATTAAAATCAAATAATGACGTTTTGCTCATCATTTTATGAGCAAAACATTTTTTTTTTTTTTTAAATGCAAATACTCTATTCCTAAGAAGTAAAACAAGGGCTTATTTTAGCAAATTTTTCCTATACAAATTTTTCTAATTAATTCTTTTTTAAAATTTCAATAAAACTCACAGGTATGAGTTGTAAATGATTCCAATATTATTTTTATTCTGACCTTAGCCTTCACTTTAACCTACTAAAATACTTTCTAGTATTATAGAGTGATTTTAGGTTTTTTCCAAACGATCCCCATGTTCCTAACTTGACCAATATTTACATTAGTATGGCGTAGTTTAATAAACTGCGAAGGCTTCCGCGGTTATTGTCATGAAGATTTAGGCCTTCCGGTGGTGACCGCATCAATGTAGATGAAGAATCCGACGTTTCCCTTCCACTGTGGAAGGCATCTTCAAGGATGTAGGCCAGTTCAGTTTTGTAGAGCATTCCATGATGTCCTACAACCCTGAAGATGACTTCCGTAGTGGAAGCGAAACGTCGGGTTCTTCATCGTCATTGATGCGGTCACCACTGGAAGACCAAAATCTTCATGGCGTAGTTTATTACTCTAATCTAAATAAAAGAATAAAAGTAACTCGACTTACATTTCTGACCGGCATGTTAGCCACTAGCTCAAGGTGATGAGCCATCTGAATGCCATAGCCGAACAGACTGGGCTTGTTTTTGCCAGCTTGTCTTAATTTCACTAAGTAATCGTACAGCCTTGTCATTGAGCCAAAAACTAAAGAAGATGACGTCATAGAAAAAGCTTTTAATTCGTTAATGTTGTTGACATCAATGTAAACTGACGGCTCAGTATCTGGAGGTTTAGTTCCTGCAAAATGTAAATTAATTATTAAACTTAAATTATTAAAACATAGCTGCTTGCGTTTGTGTTAGTTCAAGCGACAATCGCGATACAAACTTTAGATTAGAGGAAGGAGTCACCCGTGGTGTAGTGGTTAAGGTACGCGGCCAATACACAGAATGAATGGACTTTAAACTTTAAAAAGCATTATAACCTCCTTAACATCTTAATATATTGCTCGCTTGAATACTGTATAAGTAAATGAATCAAAGAGGCTCGCTTCGCTCACAAGATTGGTAAAATAGAATATTATATAACAAGATCCAAAGATGTGAGTCACCTGTGGTGTAGTGGTTAAGGTACGCAGCCAATACACAGAATGAATGGACTTTAATCATGGGTTCAATCCCAGCACGGGCCTCTAGGATTTTTATGAGAGGGATAAAAATTGTGAGTACCACGACCTTCAGAAGGGACGTAAAGCCGGTGGTTTCGAGCCTGTGCGTTGTCAGGTACTCGTTAAAGATCCCTTACCCTAAATGAAACTGGATATAGGAAAAATTTAGGACCCTCATAGTAGATTCATTATAATACTATAGTGTGTCTGCA
Source organism: Microvelia longipes (assembly GCA_018340805.1). Lineage (NCBI taxonomy): Eukaryota > Metazoa > Arthropoda > Insecta > Hemiptera > Veliidae > Microvelia > Microvelia longipes. Next base: position 20,514,994 of record JACMZG010001859.1, read on the forward strand.
ATGTAGTTTAAAGTGTATGGAGATTTGGTTTAACAGCGAGGGCAAGTATTGTTCCTAGTTTTCACTAGACTATATGAGTCAGTGAAAATGTGTATGATTGCTTGAAAAAAGCATGAGAGGAACCATAGAAATTCACGGCTCTTCTGTCTAGGTTAGATGAAATGTACCAAAAATTGGCATTTCTTAGGGAGATGGCAAAAATGTTGGACCCAAAAACGTGGCTTACTTGCCTGGTAGTTACTACCACTCCCCCCATTTTACTACTTAGACCAGAGGATGTCAAGAGTTTCCAGTCTGGAAGTAGCTCTAATTTTATATCAATAGTACTTTATATTATGATCTATATCTACCAACATTAGTTAATACTTGAGCAAAACACTTATCGTCAGCTCAAGTTTCTTAAGTTGGTGTCGCCGATGAGCATGGTCCAAAGGGATATATCATTAATATTATTTTTACTTTTCCTCATTTACACCGTAGGTATATTCAAAAAATTATTATAAGTATAAGGTATAAGGATTTAGATAATGTTATATAGAAGGAAATTGCCAATACTATAGCTATAATTTATTCATTATTATTCCTCTCTCTCTTCTCTCTCTCTCTCTCTCTATACATATATATATATATATATATATATATATATATTATATATATATATATATATATATATATATATATATATATATATATATATATATATATATATATATATATATAAATATATATATATAATATATATATATATATATATATATATATATATATATAAACTTATAAAATCAAACTTTAAATATATATTTAAAGTATGTATTAACACAACTCTGTGAACATTGTTTATTTTTACCTAGTAACTTATTTATCATAGGGTGTTGTACAGCTGCTCCCCTCTCCCCGCCTCTGTCACTCCCGCAGGGTGTGAGGGAGGGTAAGAACCCCGCCCCCCCCTAAACTTTCCTATCCTACTTTCTAGCTACATAACATCGTGTCACTTAGACGAGGGTCTATACCGAATATGACACTTTTATCGCAAAAAAAAACTTTTTAAGTAAACTCAAAAAAAATATGCTTAGTGTTAAATATAATACATAGAACGGGTTAAAGGGACCCACGATGAAATTCATTTGAATTTGCATTATAAACTACTTTGAAAACGACTGCTGTGGTTTTTACTTTTCTTGTTGTATACCGTAGGTATGTAGGAAAAGTATTGTGTTTGCAAAAAAAACCTGAAAGCGGAATGAAACCGAAATTATCCGTTTCAGGCGTTTTTAAGACCCCCTGAGTTGTTTTTGCAAAGTTGTCTGTCTGTATGTGTGTGTGTATATGTGTGTTTGTTATCATCGTAGTGTCTAGTGTATTTAACTTAAATAATACTATATATAGAAGGAGCACATTGCCGTAAACACAATGTAATTCTACTGATAACACGAAAGCCGGTTGACTGGTGCAACTAGTAATGCTGCCAACCTGACAACAAAACATTATTTTAAATATTTGTCATAAATATCTATTAATGAAGAAAGATCGTAAAGAACAAATATAATAACTTAAAACACCTGCTGAGTATTTAATAAAACCGGTCTTAGATGGCAAAAGGGTGGCGGAATACAAGAATCTACATTTAGTTGACGAGGACTACTTATTATATATAATTTTAATAAATACGTTAAACTACAATATAAAATGCTTTAAATATTGTAATGCACCGATATTTATATTAGTATTTCATGAATAATCAATCATTCACTAATTATAGAACATAATAATTCAGCAACCGGAAGTATTGCCAACTTTTTTTTGAAAATTGTATATTGTTAGGGTGGCAGCATTACTTAGTTGCATCAGTGAACCGACTTTCGTGTTATCAGTAGTGCTCCTTCTATATATAGTATTTCTAAGGTATTTAAGCTAGAGAGTTGGAATTTTGTACAAAAATCAGTCTACCGCAGTGATTGTGCTATTCGGAAAATATTTTTGATGACGTCATTAACACGCAATAATAATTCAGTGAAAATTTCGAAAAATCATAAATCGCAGAAAAATGATCGGATTGAGATTGGGCACGCATGTGACTATGTATAATACTGACATAAGTTTCATTTTATTATCAGTATTAGTTCAATTTTTATTGAATGTCTTTTGTAGGTTGTAAAGAAATGGTCCAATTGGGTTAAAATTTAGTACAAGTGTATTATTTAACATAATAAAAGTACACTAAAATTTGTTTCAATACGACTTTGTAGTATATCTATGTTTTTTGTTGGATCAAAAAAAATTTAGGAGCATTGAGCGTGTTGAGTGCTGTGTGGGTGACCGCTGAGAATTAGTACGTTCACACACACTCTAGATCCGCGGATCGTATAGAATACGTACACAATACGGTCAACTAACTTCACGGTTCTTGCAGCGTATTTGTTTAGTCGATCGAGTGATAACTGAACCCGCCAAAACATGGCGTCTTGTATAGTGAACCTTCACTTTTGGTTATAAGGAAGTTTAAAACAAAAAATATATTTAATTAAATTGTGATTTCTTTGCGTAATAATAAAGTTACACTAAAAAAAAAAATATTACAAAAGTTATTTGATCAAAAACGGTTATATAGAAGTGAAATAAAGTGAAATAAAAGTTCGACGAGAAGGTTATCCGTTAAATACGATCGTCTCTAAAGGTACACACACAAAAAGACAGCGTATCAGGGGATCCATTTAGATTCCATCTCCCTAGTTCTAGCGTATGCGCGATCGGATCCCCTCCGCATGGTTCATACAGCTTAAATTACCGTATTGAGAGATCGTACTCTATACGATACGCGGATCTAAAGTGTGTGTGAACGTACTAAATGATAGGGATGCATTTACAATCTGAAGATGAGAGAAGCGAGTCCAAAGGGGTGCAGTATCAATTTGGCGAGCTGTATTTCTGAGGAGGAGCGATGCAAGTCCGAAGCGCCTCGGGAGTAAAATACTTTGAATTTCTCGACTTACACCTTAGGAACCAATTAACTGCTAAGGAAAATAATAACATTCTTTACTACCTTGGTGCATAAATAACTATTAGCCCTATCTTAACACTTAATAATGTTCGTATTTTTTTGAAAATCATTATTATTACATTTATTTTATTTTTAATGCTTTTACTGAGTTATTAATATTCCTTATGGCCTAGAATATGCATTTTGTAACATAAACGAGCCTTCACATAGGGAAAATGATAAAGACAACGTATTAGTTATAAGAAATTTTAAATAAGTATAAAACAATTAGGTACGGGGTCCACGGTACTTTTCCTGATTACATCGGACTCGCTTCGCTCGTCCTCATGTAGTAAATATATTCGTTTCATTCCCAGTGGTCATTTATCGAGCATGCACTGACCATGCTCGATGCTGCTTAACTTTTATGATCCACCAAAAATCATGGATATAGTTGTTGTATTATAACGATACTTAGTACACTTATTTATTACGTCAAGGGATACACTAGTACCCAATTTCAACTCAATTGGATTTTGTCCCTATTTTTTTAATTTTTCAAAAATCGTATACAAATCATTTGATTAACATGAAACTAATTCTGATAATAAGATGAAACAAAGCACATATGTTAGTCCAGCGACGGATGGGAAGGTTCAAAACGGCGCGGGAAATGTTTACCACCGGCGCCACCCCCCCCTCCCCATTTCCTCCTATTCTTGGTGAGGAGCGAGGCGTATAAACACTATTTTGTCTTGAAAGCAAAAAATACTCCTTAAACATTATGTAGCAGCAATTTGCTGCATGATATAAATAAAAATATTCTCAATGATATGATTAGGTAGTGACTTTAGTTCTATAAAAAGTATTGAACGAATTTATTCATTTTTGATCGACAATTTTCATTTTTTATCTTGTGATACCTGTTGATTTTTAACAACCGGTTGGTCGACCGGTTGGCCACCGGTTGATCTACCGGCGCCTCCTGCGCCGGTCGCCGAATTTTTTTTTCTTTGCAAAGTTGACCAACCGGCGCCTCGGGAAATTTCCCGAACGCTCTTATGGCCCATCCGTCGCTGTGTTAGTCTTATACACAGCTATATGAGTGCCAAATTTTAATCGGATCCCATCAGTTTTCCGCAATGTATGATTTTTTAAAATTTTTGCTAAGTCATTATTGCGGATTAATGACGTCATAAAAAAATATTTTCCGAATAGAACAATTAGAGCGGTAGACTGATTTTTGTACAACTCTCTTGTTTCAACTCTCTAGTATAAATACACAGGACGCTACGATGATGACAGACACACACACACACACACAGACAGACAACTTTGGGAAAACCACTGAGGAGGCTTAAAACGTCTGAAATGGATAATTCCGGAGACATCCCTGGTTCAAGTTTTATTTTGCAAACACAATACTTTTCATAAATACCTACGGTATAAAAGAGGAAAAGTAAAAAGTATGCATCATATGGCTGTACGTTCCTAGTATATACACCAATTCCAAAAAACATAAACGAACTAGGAGGAACGATAATAACATAGGCGCACAAACAAACCTACATAGAGACAGGCAACTTTGTAAAAACGATCTGAAGGCCCGAAGAACACCTGAAACAGATATGAAGGTGCAGTCCCGGTTTCGGATTTTAGGGAAACATATTAATTTTCATATATTTACGGTATGAACGAGGAAAGGTAAAATATGGATTCATAAAATGCTAATGGAGTCGGCAATCAAGCATTTTTTATTCGATAATCTTAAAAGGATTATTTGATTTTAAACCCATTTTAAATTATACAATCAATTAATGAAGAAAGGTCGTAAAGAACAAATATAATAACAAAACAAAAAAAAAAAATAGAAAATTTTTAAATAGAATCACTTACCTCTAGCTGTATTTCCTGCCAGCAGAATATAACTTTTGTGTCCAATTTTATCGAAAATTTCGAATATCTCCTTTACAGTCATTGGTCTGTAGTATTCCCCATTTGGTCCATTTATGTAGAAATTGTCTTTGGCCAGAGACATTTCGCTGAAGTCTAATTCATATGAGTCGTCTTCCGATGTATTCATGCATGATTTGCATTTATCAGGGTCAGCTGGGTCACCGCAGCTTCCTCGGTAGGGACACAGGAGGTGAGAGTCCTGAAATGAGAAACATATATGCTAGAGTGATGTAGAATTCATACAGTAAGGGTAAAGGCGCGGGACACAGTGGTCCAACTCCCTGGTTTTGGGTGGTCCTAAAAAAAACAGGGGCTAGTTGCATCAACTACCGCACCGAGCGCTAGTTCACCTTGTAAAACTGTTATCAATATTGTTATCAGTTTTAAATCGAGACGTCTATAAACTAGAATGTAAACGAGACAAAATTTCTGAACATTTTTAGTTGTTTATAAGATTAATTGTTTAGAACATAATATAAATATAGCATTTTTTCTATTAAAAAAAACAATAAAAAAGCTAAAAAAGTAATAAAGCTAAAAAGCAATAAAAAAATTTCCATTTCTGCACGAAATCATGATATTAAGTCTAGTTAAAATTAAAAATAACATAGCGTTTATATTTTTATATATAACATTTTATGAAAATTATAAATTTAAAATAATTAAGATTTTGAACACTGTTAAAGCTTTCTTTAAATAATTAAAATCGTAAAAATGAAGAATTTAATTTTAACCTTAGAATTGAAGAAATAATTATTTTATATATGCCATACAAGGTGAACCGACCTGCCTCTAGTGGAGAAACGGTGAAGTTAAAGCAGGCCCATCTAAAACAGCTTATTTCGGGGGAGTTGGAGCACTGTGTCCCGGGCCCCCACCCTTACTGTATGAATTTTTACATGACTTTAATATCTGCCAATTCTCCCTTTTTAAACGGTAAACAGGTTAAAACTTGATTTGTATTCTATCCTTACCATTATCAGTGCCATAGTTAAGTACCTGTATGCATTCTTTACATGTTGGCAAATCCTGGTAACTTTTCTGGCTTAGTATTAACAAAAACTTAGTAGATGCTAAATTAGACCCATCTTTTCCCACTTCATTCTTAGTTAAGAGGTCTTATCCTTAAAATAACTATAAATTTACTTGTTCTAGAACCAATAGTTCTCAAAAATCTAGCCAATATCCAAATCAGTGCTGTCGCAGAAGAAGTGTGCCAGCCTTTGAAATTCGTGCTTCTGGGCATGATAATTTAGTTTTTATTAATAGGTTTATGCTTCATAACAAAAGGAGTAACATGACTGGTTGTAACTCATTTTTTCTGTTTTTTTTTTTTTCAAACGAAATGCGGATATTTATTACATTGGTTATAATTAAACTATGCTAATTCTTCCAAAATTGGCATAGAACAATATTAATTGCGTTAATTAAAAGCTCAGGTAATGATTCTCTTGGAAAGATTTTAGCGCATTACTTTTGAAAAATAAAGAAAAAAATAGTAAAGAATAACAATGCCACTCCTTACAGTCCAAGAGCCGGACCTGAAAAAAAGTGACTCAATTTGTACTACTTCAAACCAAATACAGTCGGACCTCTATATAACGAACTTAAAGGTTCAAGTGAAAAAATTCGTTATATAGAAATTTCGTTGCATAGAAATTGAAAAAATAAATAACTCTGTATTACTTTATGATATTTTAATGGATATATAGGATGAATAATAACCTCGCAGTTGCATATTTAGCAGCTTTTCCTTTTATTAGCGGTCCTGTCACAGGCATATTTTGTCCCTTAACATTGTCACCCACTGTAAAATTGTGTCATCAATGTCTTCATACTTGCATACTCGAGAACCTTTTTTTAAATCGTCACTCGTTTCGTATAACCTAAGTATAGATTCCCGATTTTTTAAAATTGTTTATATAGAACTAGGACCGACTTTATACTTCAGAGACAAGTCTTTGTTTTTGACTCCATCGTCAGAATCTTTTAATAAATTGATTTTTTGAGAAAGGGACAGCGATTTCCGTTTTGACGTTTTAATAAACTCGATTTACAAACAAATAAAAAGTTTCACAAACGAACTGGTCATGCTGTGTTAATCTTAATTTCATAGAAAATTGTAAAGAAAGAGTTCGCAAAATTAGATAAGGCAGGGCGAGAATCAATTTATAATTGTTATTGGAAATTGCAGAAAAACCGAAGTGCCGTTTTGGTCAATTCCCTGAAAGTTTGCGGGTCTTGTCTTTATCTTTATTTCTGGAAATTTTGTTCGTTATATAGAATTTTTTTTCGTTAAATAGAAACACTTTTAAACACAAAATTCAAGGGAACGTAAAACAATTCGTTACATAGAGACTTTTGTTGTATAGAAGTTCGTTATATGGAGGTCCGACTGTATTTCTGAAAATATACCTTAAATTATGAAGGAAAAGCATAGTCTGCCTATGCAGAGTGGAGCCCTTCATATGATTGCGTATGCTCAAAATTTTATAAAGTCAAATTTCTAATTCAACAAATTTTAATTAAAAGTCAATTGCACAAATTTTAGTTTTCTTGAAATAAGTAATTCCCTGTGGGTCGTGTGCAAAACATGAAGTGAACATATTTTAAAGATCATAAACTGTTCTATAAAACGAGTGTTTAATCATCAAAATCGGATGACTACAACCGAAGTTATGAGTATTTCAAAAACCTAAAAAAATTGGTTAATTTATGCCAAGTCCGCCAATTTATTTGAAAAAATATTGGCTTTTTGTGTATTTTTTGGCCATTTGACAAACGTCATAACTTTAGTTAGAGTGATCAGATTTTGACGAAAAAACGCTCGTTTTATAGAAAAGTTTATCAGCATTAAACATGTTCTCTTCGTGTTTTGTACACGACCTACAGGGAACAACTTGTTCCAAGAAAACTGAAATTTGAGCGATTTTCTAATATTTTGAACAAGTACATTCACATGAAGGGCTCCAATCTGGATTAACAGACTATGCTTTTCCTTCATAATTAATGGCATTTTGTCAGAAAAATTGGGTTTGAAATAGTACAAAATGAGTCACATTTTTTAGGCCTAGTTATAAAGCGTAAACCGGAAAAATAAGCATAAACTGGATTCTTAAGCCCAGAAGCTCGGACCTCTGCGCCAGAATTATAATTATTTTAACATATTTACACAGTAGGTATAAGTTTATGACTACAAAATAATTCTAGCACCAAATCTGTAAGCCGGGCAAATTTGCTTAAAGATGCGTGTTTCTCCTCAAATAATACCTCTCTTATCTCTCCTGTAATTATCTCTTCTCTTTTTAAAAATATTCCACGCCAGAATTATTTAAAATGTTATAACAGGAATGCCTATTTGTTTCAAACATTTCTCACTTTTAAAGCAATTATTGTTTCAAGTAGTGATATATTACCTCTATTTCAAGCAACTTTTGTTTGAGTTTAGTTGGTGGGTTTGATGCCAGAGATTTGAAAGCATCCAGTATAGGTCTGTATCCAGTGCATCTACACAGATTCCCACTAAAGTTGTTCTCAACATCTTGTACCGTCGCTTTTGGATTTCCATCTAACAAACTTTTCAAAGAAAACGAGTTGTAATAGTGTGAAAGCCAAGGTGTTGTTTTCTACTTCAAAAGCCATAGACGCCATGGAGTAGAAAAGCCACCGGGCGCAAAGTAGAAAGTCATAGCGCATCAATTCTGGGCAAGATGGTCTATCAGTCCAAGAGCCCATTGCAACCGTCGAGCCTAACGGTTTAACCGCCAGATTGATTTAATTTGGATCCCTGATAAGGCATCAGATAGTCTGCCATTTCAGATCGGGGTATTTTGGCCCCTGGGGCTCTTTAAAATCTGCGAAATTGCCCCCAAAATCAGTTTTTGTCTACTAGCTCTGTTCCTATTAGTTTTATCAAAAAAGATAAAAGCATCTTTTTTCAAGTTTATTAAAATTGTATCAAATAAGTGTTTTAACTATCAAAATTGGTTTATTAGAACCAGAGATATAACTGTTCAAATTTACATAAATACAACCAAATTTCTAATTTACACCCCAAAACACACAAAAACTTTAAAATTTCATAATAGACAGTTTTAAACATATAAATCATTATGATTTATTGATTAAGAAATAATGCTAAATACACATATTTTTTATGAAATTTAAGATATTAACCATTTTAGAGCATTATATGTCAAACAATGATTGCGAGTTAATGACGTCATAAAACATATTTTCTGAATTGCACAACTATAGCGGTAGACTGATTTATGTACAAAGTTTCAATTTTCTAGAATAAATTAACTAGGAGCTATGATAATAACAGACACACACACTCACACATACAGCAGACAACTTCATGAAAACCACTCAGAAAGCCTTAAAACAAATGAAAAGGATAATTCCGGTGAGTTCCCGGTTTCGGATTTTTTTCAAACACTATACTTAAATATTAAAAGAAGCTATACAATTTGTTACTCTATTGGCTTGTCACCAATAAGAAGAAGCTAATGATTGCCACAGTTTGAATAAGGCCCTTTAGTATGATAACCTAGCAACTTCACTTTAAAACGCAAACGACCGTCTCAACCCAAAACGGGCATGACTTGGCGGGACAGAAAAGTTAATTTCCTACTTTTTTGGACCAAAGACTTGGCGGGGTGTTTTAGCGAATTTTCATTATGAAAATGACGCTTATGAGGTTGTTCGGATGACGGAAGTTGAGGGTGGGAGTGATCGGAATCGGTTCCTATTGGCTTCCTGATAACAAAAATATATGTCCGAAAAAAGTTCATATATATATTTTATGTATATATATATAATTATATATATATATATATATATAATATATATATATATATATATATATATATATATATAAATATATATATAATATATATATATATATATATATATATATATATATATTATATATATATATATATATATATATATATATATATATATATATATATATATATATATATATATATATATATATATTTATATATATATATATATATATATATATTAATATATTATATATATATAGTTGGGGATATAGTATAAAAGAGGGACCTGTACCCCTTGCTCCATTTTGGTAAGCCTACTGTCCAGAAAGACAGTACAAAAATGGCTTCCACTGATCCACGCCGAGCTAAGCAGGCCTGTAAAGAGAAGAACCTCGAAGTAGTCTTCATATGGTCGAAGTCATTCTAAACGATTGCGACCGGTTTCAGCTCAATCGGACAATCCTAAGTGACGAAAACGGTATTTTTATTTTAAAAAATCATGAATAATATTTTTTTCAACCTAAAGATTATACTCAAATAAACAATTTGTTTACGAAAAAAACTTGACATTTTTCTTTAAATTGTATAAACAATCATAAATGTATGTGAGAGTTTATACCCTTTTGTATGGTGGACGATAACTAAAACTGATGAAAGATGAAACTATAATCTTTTCTTACCCTTTATACAAGGTTACTCCAACAGTTGCAACGTGTGGATTTTTTTCTTGTATTCTTTATACCTCTATAAAAAACGTATTAGTTATGTATTTAAATATACTTATTATTTTTTTATATTGCTTGTTAACTGTAATATTATTGCTTACTATTAATAATAGAGGATTAATAAAATCAAATTTGTGAGAAAGCCTCTCAGGCCGCGAAGCGGGCCTGTGAAACGAGGCTGTGAAAATTCGCTTAATACTTGGCAAAATGCCATGTAACAAGAAACGATAATGAAACCATACATTAATACAAAACAACAACAATGTGGCCGCAAAGCGGCCACTGTTTTTGTTTACATTCATTCATTTCTTTTGTATACTCCTGGATCTATGCAAGTAAGTAAAACTGCTGCAATTATGACACCTACTAAATCTTATGATTAATCTCCAAAAACACCTGACTTTAAAGTGATGTAGAAATTCATACAGTTGGGGTCGGGGCGGGGGGACACAGTGGTCTAACTCCCCTGGTTTTAGGTGGCTCCGAAAAAAACTGAGATTAGTTGCATCAACTACCGCACCGAGCGCTAGTTTTCACCTTGTTCTCTTATCACTATTGTTATCAGTTTAAATCGATACTTCTATTTATGTTTATAAAAAATGTAAACAAGACAATTTTTATCTTATTCATTGACTTTTTTCTTTTTAGTAGCTTATAAGATAATTTTTTAGAAAATAGGATAACGTGTGTTACGAAAGGTGTGTTATAATGAGACAACGAAGACGTAAATTAAATTCATAATTTCCCGGTTTGATGTTTGTTTACAAACATTTTTGATGTTTGTCTACAAATCATGGTTATCACGATATCAGATCTACTTAAAATTAACACAGCGTTTATATTTTTATAACATTTTATGAAAATTATACCTTTAAAATAATTAATACAATTTTTAACATTGTTAAAACCCTTTTAAATAATTTTAACCTTAGAATTGAAGAAATAATTATTTTATATATAGGGAACAAGGTGAACTGACCCGCCACTAGCGGAGAAAGGGTGAACTCAGGGCAGGTCCATCTAAAGCAGCTTATTTCGGGGGAGTTAGACCACTGTGTCCCGCGCCCCCACCCCTACTGTATGAATTTCTACATCACTTTACCTGAATTGTTTGATATTTCAAAATATAGCAAAAGAAGCTTTACGACTCGTTCGCACGCTGGCTTGAGAAGAAGCTGATCGCCTCTCAATTTAAATAAGGCCCATTAGTATTGCCAACCTAGCAACTTCACTTTGTAACGCCAATGAAATGACTCGGCGAGACAGAAAAGTTGATTTCCCTACTTTTTTGGACCAAAGACAGACTTGATTGGAGTTTTTTACCACGCAAGTGGTTTTTGGTAAAATACATGTATGTTTATGCCTTAAGGTTTAGGAGTAGGATAGCTAGCTCTATACTAATTAAAGGTAATTAATACAACCATGCATGTCTAGACATAGTTTTAATCGTTATTAATTGACTTAATCAATACATTTTTTTATGTCAAAATTAATCTTAATCCCTTATTAACAAGGCATTAAGATAGCATTATCAAAACTTGCTTGATATTTGGTTAAAAAGACGACAATTATTAATTAGCAAACTTAAAAAGTCATTTATTTTAAACATTGTATGATTTTGATAACAAAAACGTTTTCGATAAACATTTAATTTGGTAAAATTGTTGTTCTGAAGCAAAAATATAATTAAGTATTATTTGGACCGATTACTTGTTTAATTTTATTCTGATAAGGTTAAATAATTTAATTTCTAAACCCTTAAAGCATAACCCTTGGAAGTCCGTTAAGGGACCAAATCCCCCCCCACAGCGCTCAATTACTGTATTAAAAGACTAAACTTTTAAGGACTTAAAATAATTCTGGCGCGGGGGTTCGTATGTCGGGCGAATTTCCTTTGGATGCGTGTTTTCGTGCTTATAACAATAGTTTTTATAGTTTTTTACATTATATAAGTTTACAACTACTAAATAAATTATTCCGGCGCGGTGGTCCGCTGTCGGGCGAATTTCATTTAGAATGTGTGTTTCCGTGCTAAACAACCCATTTCTTGCTTATGCAAGAACCATGCCCATAGCGTAGTTCCGGTTCATGCTTTAGAACCTAAGCAGTTACTCTTTGTCAAGTCATGCTCGTAACTCATGTTCGTATGTAATTTTCAAGGAAATTGCGCAATTTTTCATTATGCCAGGTTGGTCACAATAATATATGCTAATATAAAAGTACGCACTATATTTATAGAATAGCAGTTAGTTACTTATCTTTAAGCTTAGTCAGTTATATTTAAAGGTTTTAGCACATTTCAAAAATGTGTATGTATTATTTTTATATGTTTCTTGTAAAAATATCCAGCATAGTTCTTGGGGGACAATTTTAGCGTTAGTTGTCAACATTTTTCTTTATACGTTAGGATTAACTTTTTATTTAGAACATATTTGGCAAAAAGAACTGCAAATGTTTGATTTTAATCATTTTGTTTTATTTTTACATTAACACTTATCTAAAACCCAAATTTTAAAATGTCCATGTTTGCTGGTGTCAAAATTCTAAGTACCTTGATGAGTGAGTGAGAGTCAAACTGCCTAACTTTGAGCCTGATTATCTAATTACCTTTGAATGGTAAAGAGATGAAAATCAGTAGAATTGGTCAGCTAAAAAAGTCTTTTAGTTGCTCTTAAAATTATATTTTTTGTCCTTAATATCATGATACAAGGGGGTAAAATAGCTTCGAGATGCTTCCAGTAAAGAATGGTACGACAGTGACCGCAGGACTTGACGAAGGCTCGGTAGTGTCCCCGCTAGACTTGGCGGGGACACTGCCGTGCCCCAAGATTAAAACGTAATAAACATATATAGATTAAACTTTAAACAAAAATTAACCTTTGGTTAGATAACCTTACGTAGAAAACATATACATATTCATGTATACATACACACAAACATAAATAATAACAAACCCTTAAAAATATTGATATATTCTTGATTAATAAACCCCTCTCTCCCACAAAATTCACTTCTTCTCGCCCCCCCCCCACTCTCATGAGCATATTTATCTTTGAAAATTTGCTAAAACTAATGCAGGTAAGATGAATACGCTCAGCATATTTACTTTTCTTCATTTATACCGTAGGTATATAGGAAAAGTTTGTGTTTGCAAAAAAACCTGAAATCGGAATTATCCATTTCAGGCATACTGAGGGCCCCTCAGTGGTTTTCGCAAAATTGTCTGTATGTGTGTGTGTGTATGTGTGTCTGTCTGTATGTGTGTGTGACTGTTATCATCGCTACGATGATAACAGGCGCTACGCCCAGTGTATTTATGCTAGAGAGTTGAAATTTTGTACGAAAATCAGTCTGCCTGATTGTGCTATTCGGAAAATATATTTTTTTATGACGTCATTAACCCGCAGTAATGACTAAGCAAACATTTGAAATAAAAAAGTGGTAAGCGGAAAAATGATGTGATCAGATTGAGATTTGGCACGCATGTGACTATATATAAGACTAAAATATGTGCTAAGTTTCATTTTATTATTAGGATTAGTTCAATTTCTATTTAATGACTTGTGTACGTTTTGAAAATTGTAAAAAATCAGAAAATGGTTTAACAAGTGTATACCATTACTTAATAAATAAGTACACTAAGTTTCGTTTCAATACGACAAGTATATTCATGATTTTTGTTGGAGCATTAAAATTAAGGATCATTTAGCGTGGTCAGTGCTGTATAGGTGACCGCTGAGAATGATACGAATGCATTTACTATATGAAGACGAGCGAAGTGGATCCATGGCATGTTGCAGTATAAATTTAGTGAACTGTATTTCTGAGGACGAGCAAAGCGAGTCCGAAGTAGAGAGGATGAGCGTAGCGAATCCGATGTAATTGGTAAAGTCCTGAGGTACCCCGTATCAGATTTTTCAGTATAAATTTTTGGTCTTTAAAACAAACCAGAGAATCATAAATTGTCCACGAGATACATTAAAGTAATTTATGACCATCATATTTTGATGACTGCTTCCGTAGCCGCGGTCGTATAGTACTGGACTTTGGCACCGGAGGTCCGGGTTCTTAGCCCGGGCTATGCTCTCAGTTTTTTATGAATAGAATTTGTTGAAAAAAGATTTTGTCAACTTTAGCTTTACATAGTAGATGTAAAGATGTCTACATAGTAGATAGTAGCATAGTAGATGTGACCCACCCGAGGTGGTTTCCGCAGGGCAAATACCCTGAAGAGCCGGAAGGCCCTAAAACGGGCATTATTATTATTATATATTTTGATGAGAGCGTGTTCTGATTTTGGCATATAAGCATATATTTGTTTCTTACCTGTACATAGACATGACAAAGCCAGGCGAACACATGCCACATTGTGTTCCATTAAAGTGTGCAAGTGTTGTTTGCACTTTGTTATAACCTGTTGCCCTGGATCCAAGGCCTTCAACTGTGGTGACTGCACAACCATGGCACGCCAGAACCGGCATCAAACACTGAAAACAAAATTAGTCTTCCTATAGAAACATTTTATAGGACGAATCCAAGTTAGTTCAAAACATTACTAATTTAATTTTTTTTTTGAGGTAGTATGTAATTGAGCACTTTATAGAACCGTTTTTAGGATGAGAAGCCAATCATTATTGTTATAGGAGGTTATTAAGTACTTTTCACCTCCGAGGACAATAATGAATGTAAAAAAACCTAGGACGTAAAAGTAATTCATATATTGCCGCCATTACTGTAATGTAGCGTGTTAAAAAACAATCTGTGTAAACCTTCATGAGGTTTCTTTAAAAACGTTCACTTTGTTTCTGTTTTTGTTCGTAGACTAATTTTTTTTTTTCATTTTTAAAAGGTGTTCTATTTGAAAATTTTTGTGTGTTTATTTGTAAAGCTTTTACATATTTGAGTAAAACTGTGAAGCCTTGAATGAATTCAATGACGACGATAATATGGAGTTAATTGGACGTTTGTTTTTTTTTCAATTAAGTATATAGCGCAGTTTTTATTGAGTACTACCTCAAAAAAAATAGTGTATGCCATCCGGCTGAGAATGTCTTTATGTCTTGGCAATTTTTCCCGACTCGCTTCGCTCGTCGGTAAATCCAAGTGCCGTGACATAAAGACACACTTCTCATCCTTATGACATAAATAACTATAATTGAAAATATCTACAATAGTAAGTTTTTTATTAAAATATCCTTTTCTATAGTCGGGGTTTCCGAAACATTCCAATTTGATAATATTCCCAATAAATTTATATACACTTGACAATATAATATTTCTTAAAAATTTAATATTACTCAAGGTATTTTTTCTTCGCGCCTTTTAGTTAACAACCCTTGAAAATATGTTTTATTCATTTTTTCTTTACCTTTTTTAAAATTATCTTCTTGCAAATTTGTTTAATCTTTACCTCTTACAAAGAGAACCTTGTAAACTCCCAACTCTATTTATTCTGTATTTTTAATGTTATTACTTCTTAAATTATTACAAAGATTTAGGGTTGTTGAAGATTTAAAAAAAAAAACCTTCGGCTTTATGAATTTTCCAAGGCTACCTTAAAAATAAAAAACTTCCTTTTTTACTTTGCGATTTAAAAAAAAAATCTACGAACTTCCGCGTGTTGGGCGAATTTACTTAATATTTTTTTATAATTTTATACTGTTGAATCTTACATTGTATTCTAAGAATGGTTTTCCTACTATCTCAAGAGTGTCATGATTGATGATCTCAGTATCGTCTTCTCAATAAGATTATTATCATTGATGATCTCAGTATCGTCTTCTCAATTAGAGCATTATGATTGATGATCTCAGAATCGTCTTCTCAATTAGAGCATCATGAATGATGATGTCAGTATCGTGTTCTCAATTAGAGCATCATGGTTGATGATCTTAGTATCGTCTTCTCAATTAGGCATCATTGTTGATTCTTGTATCGTGTTCTCAATTAGAGCATCATGGTTGATGATGATCGTCTTTTCAATAGACATCATGGTTGATGATGTCGTATCGTGTTCTCAATTAGGCATCATGGTTGATGACTTAGTATCGTCTTCTCAATTAAGCATCATGGTTGATGATCTCTGTATCGTCTTCTCAATTAGGCATCATGATTGATGATCTCTGTATCGTCTTCTCAATTAGAGCATCATGGTTGATGATCTCTGTATCGTCTTCTCAATTAGAGCATCATGGTTGATATCTTGTATCGTCGATATAATAATCTCATGATTGATGATCTCTGTATCGTTTCTCATTAGAGCATCATGGTTGATGATCTTAGATCTGATGAGATCGTCGTCTCAGAGCTCTTAGTATCGTCTTCTCAAGTAGAGCATATTATTTAAAAGTCGTAAATTGCCGGTTCTACTTATTTGTTGAAATACAATTTGTAGCTAAAGTATGCTTTGTTTTGTTTTCTCGGGAGTAGCATATTTTGTTGTACAAGTAATGTCTTGTGCCTACTTTGATCGAATTTAAGCATTTTCAAGACGTTATCGGTGGTTTTCATCTATATGTCTGACTGTCTGAGTCACACAAAACTCCCGGCTCCCGGTGAGTTTATGATTAAGAAATGAAACTTTAAACAGAAAATAGAACTTAGGTCTAGCTGTGCTTCTTGAAAGATGATATTTTTAGACTATAGTAACCTACATTGTTAAAAAAAAGACTATAAACCTAATTAAAATAAAAATTCAAAAATTGAATCGATCGAGTTGAAATTTGACACAGATAAGCATCTATACGTAGTCGTTAGATCTACATATGATATTCTCATGAAAGCTTATACTAATAAAATAATAGGCTGCCAAGAATGATCACAGGGTCTAATACATTTGCCAATATAGTATAATGGAATAACCTGATAAATTTTTTGACGAAGAATAATATTTATAAATTTATTTATGCTACTTTTTAGCACATTATCTTTAAAGTAAAAAAAAATAAATAACAAGTTGTTGCGGCAGTGCTTAGTTAATTAAATATATACCAAAATATTAAGCTAAAATTGGATTGATAAGCAAGAAAGCGCGCATTTCATGGGAAATTCGCCCGGCTTGCAGAAGTTATCAACTTAAATACTGTAAAAAAAAACATAAAAAATTAACACCGGTAGCAAGATTCTAACCCAGGAACCCTAGCTTTGTGTAGTCGTATCGCCTATGTGTTTACGCATCGAAAACGATGCCCTCTCAAATTTATTTTACAAACTGTTATTTTGGTTTCCAGTTGTTTGCCACATTTTTTTTCGACTTTTTGGACACTTAGTGTGGTCGTACTGAGTACATTCAATTCAGCGCCCAAAAAACATGAATAAGAACCTTTTTTGCAAGGTAAAATTATGACCTTAATTTTTTACGATTTTTTAAAACTTTGCTGACTCAGTAAAATTACACAACACCAGAGTTATATATATATATATATATATATATATATATATATATATAATATAAAGTTTTACGAAATGTATTTTTTTGTTATTAGGGACCTCTAAAACAGATTTTGGACACACCCCGGACACTACTCCCTTACTATACTAAAAGGAAAATAAAAAAAAAACCAGTAAGCCTTTAAGCAATTTTTTTTTCAAAGAAAATTCGCTAAAAATTCACAAAAAAACCTTCATTGTAAAACTCGCATTTCTTACCTCTTAACTCATGAGCGAATTTTTACCTTAAAAATTCACTAATAAGGAGACAACCATACTAAGAAAACGCCCTTTTTCAGTTTTATTCTTAGATTTTTTAATAAACCCAAGAAACGTGGATTACAAATGAATCAATTTTTCAAGCTTTTTTTCTGTATTGTTTTAAGATTCATCTCTTACAAGTATGTTTAAAACACAGATTTACCTCTTTACTTTTTTCCCATATTTCTCATTCCCTTATTTCTTTCTTTATTTGTTTTACTGCTTTTCCTTATTTTTGCATTTATAAAGGAAGGAGTTTTTATAAAAATAAAATAAAATGTGTATTTTCAAAGTGTGACGTCAATGTTTGGTACCTAATGATTGTATTGCATTAGATAATTTGCTATCATTGTTTATTATCGGACATAGTCTTATAGCTTTCAGATTTATTTCCTTATTTTAAATCTTATAATGTGTAATTAAAAACATTTTTGGAAGAAATTCTTACATATTGTGAACATGGCTAATAACTTCAAGCAGTGGGAACGGTGTCTTTAGCCTCATCTGTGTTCCCTATTCTTATTCATATCGTGGCTATAGAAGACGTAATGTGTGTAATAAAAATAAGAATCCGAGAGAATTTATCTTAATTATTCGTTTCAGGTATTTTAAGTACTCTGTCCTGAGTGATTTTTACTAATAGTCCAAGAGTCAGGTCTAAAAAATGTGACTCATTTTGTACTACTTCAAACCAAATTATTCTGAAAATATACCTTCAATTATGAAGGAAAAACATAGTCTGCCTATCCAGAGTGGAGCCCTTCATGTAAATGCACTTGTTCATAATATTAGAAAATCGCTCAAATTTCATGTGTAAAACATAAAGAAAATATTTTTAATGCTGATAAACTTTTCTATAAAACGAGAATTTTTTCGTCAAAATCAGAGAACTACAACTAAAGTTATGACGTTTGTCAAATGGCCAAACAAATTCACAAAAAAGTTAATATTTTTGCAAAGAAATTCGCTGACCTTTTATAGGCTAACTATAACCATTTATTTGTATGAAAGAGCCATAACTCTGGTTGTATTCATCCGATTTTGATGATTAAACACTCGTTTTATAGAAAATTTTATCACATCTACCAAATGTCCTCTTCATGTTTTACGCACGACCCACAGGAAACCACTTATTTCAAGATAACTGAAATTTGAATGATTTTTTTAAAATTTTGAGCATGCGTAATAATATGAAGTGCTCCACTATATGGGGTTCCACTCAGAATAGGCAAACTATGGTTTTTTCTTTATATTTTAGCTGCTCTAATTGCAACCTGCAAGAGGAGAAACTCTCCATCATTTTTGATGCACTTCATATAACCAAATAAGAGAGACATCTATAAATAAATATTTATCTCTAGGAAATAACAATAACAAACTCGTTATCTGTTAACAATTAAGGAAAAGAGCAAATAAGGGCTATTCATGTATACCTGGTAACGCCCTAAAGCAAAAATATGCACTAGCATAAATAAAACACTTATTTGGATTAAAAACCCTATTATTATTATTATTATTAAGTATTTTTTTTTATTTTTATTGTTAAAATAAATAAAACTAAATATACTTTTATTTAGTAGCTAATTAATGGAAAAAATAAATAAATAAAAAATAAAATAAATAAACAAAAAATAAATAAATAAAAAATGATGTATTTGTTTTAAATAAATTAAAAATTACTTTCCAGAAATCACAGAAACAAAAGATATTTAACCACCCAAGCTAGTTGATTTAATATACTTCTAGGAAACAACAAAATAAAATATATTAATGTACATAAACAAATTTAAGTGAAATATGTTTGTAAATAGGATATATAATGATAATCTCTATTGTTTCTTGTCATGTTATTTTCTAACATTGTTTTAATAAATTATGCACATGACGAAAATCCGTGAGTGCAGTATATATATATATATATTATATATATATATATATATATTATATAATATATATAATATATTAATATATGTTGTGTATATATATATGTAATAATATATATATATTATATATATATATATATATATATTATATATATATATATATATATATATATATATATATAGGTATATTTTCAGACAAATTAAGTTGAAGTAGTACAAAATGAGTCACATTTTTTCCGGCTTCTGGACTATAAGTTGTCTGTCTGTGTATAAGTGAGTATATCTGGTAACAGCATTGATCCCTGCTAAAGAGTCAGCACACAAATCTACCTGTAGGCCAAATTATATGCTTTCCTGTTTGTTTTTTAATAATGATCTAACATAAAGTATAAGGAATTGTACAATAACAGTTGGAACTTGGTACAAAAATTAATCTTTACGTCAAGTTAATTTTTCCGCAAAATATTTCTCACGAAATGATTAAGTGTCATTCAGAATAGATACTAGCACAATTGATTAAGATAATTTTGGTGTCATACAGTTGTATGATAAATACTTTACTCTCATTACAAATACTTTTACGTTTCCATTGATAAAATGTTGAGGGCATAAAGCGATAAGCCCGCACATAAAGTACCGTATCAATGCTTTCAACTCGAAATCAGTTCTATGCCATGACATGCCCCACAACTGACCTTTTCTATACATTGTATTGTTTAGAATGGTTCTCAATTATGATAAAGTTATCATTTTAAATTACTTTACTAAATAAGTTAATTTACAATTATTACAATTGATAAAGTGACTGCTGATAAAACTGAGTTTTTCATAACGATGCGTTTTCAGCGAACATTTATAATGAAAATGACGTCTATGAGGTATACATACATACAACACACACACAAAATATATATATATTATATATATAATATAATAATATATATATATATATATATAATATATAATTATATAATTTGTGTGTGTGTGCAAGGTTTCTATCCTTGCGTATGCCTAACGATAACCCAAACTGTATACTCATTTATAATGCTGTATATATATGTATACGTATAACTTAAGACCTCTACGATTATATGTTTGATACTGTTGTGGCAGAGGGTGGGTTGGTAGTATAGAAGAGGGGTCTACTTTTTGTTCTTACCTGGTTAGTCTACATCCCAGACAGACAGGCCCCTACTTCAAATTCGCTTCATTTGTCCTCAGATGTTACAAGACATTATTTTACAGTTGCAACACCTCGCGGGGCCCCGCGACTTGATGTTAAGAGGAACTATCCTGCGATTGAACAAGGCCCTATTTTTAGGTAAATAGATGGTACAAAAAAACTTTACAAAGATTAAACGCAGGGTTATAGCTCATTTGGACCATCCCAAGTAGTCTCAATATAGTCTTTGGCATTCTAAAACGACTGTGACGGGTTATAGCTTATTTGGACATCCCAAGTAGTCTCAATATTAGTCTTTGCATTCTAACGACTGTGAGGGGTATAGCTTATTTGGCCTATTCCAAGTGATGCAGCTAGTAAATAACCAATAAGTAAATATCAATTAAATTAATGAGACTTTAGCCTTATAAAATTTATTGAAAATAAATTGTTGAAGAGCTTTCGCCCAGGGATCCTGAGCTTCTTCAGTTCTTTAAAATGACAAAAATGAAAAAGTTGGAAAATAATAAACTTTTGATTGTTTTTATGTCATGTGTCTAACTAAGTAAAAATGAAATACAAAAAGGTAAAGGAAAGACAAAGACAGTATGAACAAAAAACAATACATTAACAATCTTAGCAGTATTTATTATAATATTATCTTAAAATCATAATTTTTCCTTTACCTTTTTGTATTTCATTTTTACTTAGTTAGACACATGACATAAAAACAATCAAAATTTTATTATTTTCCAACTTTTTCATTTTTGTCATTTGAAAGAACTGAAGAAGCTCAGGATCCCTGGCGAAGCTCTTCAACAATTTATTTTCAATAAATTTTTATAAGGACTAAAAGTCTTCATTAATTTAATTGATATTAAATTTAATAGCCAAAAAGCTCTAAAGTTAATAAGTAAATAGGTTTTTTTTTACTTATTGGTCAACGCTAAAGTTCACAGATAATTGGTCAACGCCACATACATCAACCTTGCAGCCTTATTTAGTTGAGACGTGTCATACTTACAGAATTGACAGCCAAAGAAACCTGCTTTCTAGCAGTTTTATCGTAGTATTTGATATTGACCACACATGCCCCGCATGAACCTTCCTTGCACATGAATTTAGTGCCAGTCAATAAAGCATTTTCTCTTATAAATGTGTTCAAGCTTGTGTTAACTGGTAAATCTGCTCCAGCTGGAACAAATAATACAATCAGCCATTATAAGGCTAGGATATATCCTAGAAATATGATGGACATATTTATTTATTATACTGGGTGGAACATTTAAGAATTTTTTCTCATCACATCGGATTCGCAACGCTCGTCAACACTACTTCGTTTCGCTCGTACTCAGAATATACGAAACGTCAAATTTATACTGTAACACTTTTTGGCACTTAACAAGCTCGTTCTCTAAAAGTATAAAAATAAATACACTTTTTTCCGAGTAGCCAACCATCCAGGCACTGACCTTGTTCGATTCTGCTTAACCTTAATTGTAAAGCAAAACTACACATATATTTACCAAATTGAAATGATACTTGGTATATTTATTAATTAGGTTAAGGGATATACTTGTCCCGAATTTAAATTAAATCAGGTTAATAATATAATAATAATATATTATTGTTTTAAGACAACGAGTCTCATACAATAGAGTTCGTACATCAATAACAAAAACAAAATAAAAAAATAACTAAATAAAAAATATCAGTAGCAAGAGTGTAAATACAAAACACTAAAAAGGAATGATTCTAAATAAATTACATAAAATACTTGACAAAAAATTCAACTGCTTGCAATAAGTTGATAATTTCATGATTAATAACCAGTGACACCTCTTGTTTAAAATTACTTTGCTTAGGAGGTTAATAATCAACTAAGTCAAAGTTTAAAGATACTACTAATCCATATAAAAGCAGATGACTCTAATAAAATTAATATTACACTTTTGCAACATTCAAAGTAAAGTGCATTACACAAAATTAAATTAAAGATTTACACTAAAAATAAATAATACAGACATAAAGAATCAATATAAAACTGAAAAAAATAAATTATTAACAGTAAGATAAATTAACAATCAACAACTATTCATTAACAATAATATTAACTAAAACAAACCACATCATGCATAAAAGAAAAATGATGAGACAACTATAGGGTTAGTTTCATATATTTATTTGCTGGATACTAACATACACATACATACATACACACACATAAAATTATTTTTATTATATTTATACAATTATTATTTTTTTTATACATTAATTTTATATTACATTATTCATTTTTATTTTTTTAACTTTATTATATTATAGATATTATCATAATGATAAAGATGATTATTATATTATTACATTGTTATTTTTATCATAAAGTATGATGTGTTAGTTTTGATTGCATGCTAATTTTTCATTACTTGTAACTATTAGTTGTTTAACATTAGAAATGCATTTATTTTTGTTAGTTTTATTTTAAAAATGAATCCATATAACTTAATTTTATATTAATATCTTAATTTTAATAGTTTTTTTAATTTAATTAGTATAGTAATTAGTATAAGCAACAGTGAAAAAAAGTTAAATTAGATATCATTTAGTTGAAATGCTCTAATACGTAAGGCAGATATAGTGAAATTAAATATTAATTTGGCTGCAATTGGTGATGGAGGGTTGAGATATTGGTTAAAGTTTTCAGAAAGGAGTTTGACTCTTAATATGTTATAAGCTGGGCAAACTAATAAGAAATGGCTAAAGTCCTCGTTAGAATTAAGATTGCAAAGCTGGCAAATTTCTTGAGGGTTGAGTTTAAATGAATCATTTTATAGTAAATTTTAGAAATGTACTTATGGAAGCTCTAAGCTGAGTGATAACTCTAGCTATTCCAATAGGAAGATTAAATTCTAGGTAATGAGTTCTCTGTCTTAGAGGCAGGGGGTGTAAAAAAATGTTAGCATAATGAGATGATGCAAGTTTTTGACAGTCAATTTTCCTCAAATAGCATTCATAACTAAGCAGGATTTCTTTTTTATTAATGAAAAGACGACTCGGCTCACTTATCAATACATTCCAAGTATCAAGATGACCACTTACTTTCAAAAAATGCTTAAGTTGAGAAGCCCAATTATATTTAGAGGGAGTATTACTATTAGAACAGAGAGCAAATAATCTCAAGAATGATATTTTAGGAAGCCTGTCCTCATCCATTTCTAAAATTTTCTGAAGCCCATTTAGAGTTAGTTTAAACAGTTAAAGACAGTGGATAGGCTCCAACCTCAGATCTAATAAAGAAACCAGCCGTAGATTTAGGTAAAAACAATAACTTTTTAAAATAGCGCACTTGCACAGCCTCAATTTCATCGCAGTAGCGAAGAGCCCAAACAGGGCAGCAATAAAGCAGTACTGACTACTATGGAGTCATAGAGACGTTGACGAGATTGCCAATCTTTAATGCCAGCTGAACTGGACCAGCCAATCACCCTACTAGTTGCAATATTACCCTTAGTGATAGCACTTTGGGCAGCTTTAAAAAATAAACCAGAACTAGAAAATGGTATGCCTAGATAAGTGTAGCTGTCAGTGATTTCAATTGTTTGATTATTGTAATAAAACTTGTATTTGTTTTACTAATGTTGCTTTATGAAATATGACAAATTTTGTTTTTTCTCATTCACTACAAGCTTAAATTTTGAGCAGTACTCATGAAGTAATTTAAAAATTTTGTTTAATGCTATCTGAGACTGGGCAAGCTCTATAAGGTCATCTGCGAATTTCAATTAAATCAGGTTAAGGGATATACAAACACGATTCGCGATTCAAAGGCCGCAGTAGCGCCACCGCTGATGATAAGAAATTGTTAACAAAAGGGCGATCAACGTTATATTGTGTGTATGAGTCTCTTATTTTTGACGATATACCTTTAAATTTTCCCTGAAGTTATTTATTTTTAATATTTTTTGGGTTTGACTCAAAGTCACTCCTTCAATAGAAAAAACCTTTTAAAGGGTTGTCACTATATATGGAGTTTCAAATAAACTGATAAGAAGGCAAAAATTACGATACAGTGTTTTATTTTATTTACTGTTAATTAATTTTACTTTTGAATAATTTTAATTTGCACAAAATATCTCTTTCGTAGCATTAAATTGTTTAAATTAGTTGTAGCAAGTATTTAAATTAACTGATAAGATGATATTTTCCAACCTTTGTGTTTTATCTCATTTGCGTTATGAGGTGTTACTTTTTGTTTAGCATTAAGCAAATATTTTAATCGCAATTTAATATAAAACCGTGTTTTATATTTATATCGGTTAATACCAGCTTAAAAACGAACCAAGCCAAGTCTGTAGTGATAAGAGCCTGATTTTATATTTAAAATCCTGGAATAATCGAAGTATTTATCTATGAAATATTGACAGTTTTTAAAGCACCGATGGCATAGAGATATATACAAGAGGGGGAATAGCCTAAGGCAGTACAAAAAGAGGCCTGATCATCGTTTTGGGGCTCTCAGGGGCTCTGTGTAACCTCATTGAAACCTCCTTCATTAGTGAGTTAAGGTTATAATAAATCAATTGTTTTGGTTTCCTGCACTATTGCTAGTGTTTAGATTTGTATTTTAAATGTTCTACTAGATAAGCTACGGTACTTTTGTTCTGTTTATTTGATTATATTTATAAGTGAAGGTGGTCAGGTTACTAATTCGATGTTTAAAAATTCAATTTTTAGAGCCCCTCTAGTAATATTCTTATATATCTGCTTAAAGTTACTACTTAATTAAGAAACACATTAAGTTTATTACAAAGTCAGACATTAGACCAGAGACTATAGATACTTAAACAGTAAGACTGTCGACTCAATGGTAGGAAAATTTGGATTCCGGTTGACACTAGCGCGGCGGGGACCTACCTTTCAATTGAATGGGCGTGTCTTGATTCCCGCTTATTGCCCACAGTCAGTTTGAAATTTAATTTTTATACTTGGTATAGTTATACTTCTAACTAACCCTACCACTTTAATCTTACACAGAACACTTCTGATTATTTTTAAGTTTTTCATTCAAGTAATTTATTAATTTAATTAATTCAATCAGGTAATAATGAATACTGGCTAAAGTTACACGTGCTAGAAGATAGATTTTGGCATTTAATGCAGCCTGTATTTTAATTACATCGGCAAGATGCGCACATGTGATTAAATGTAATTACCTGATAAAATCGACTAAATCAATAAATTAATTAAATGAAATTTACTTATCTGCCATCAGTAGCGTTCTCTGGAAGTTTTAAAAAGGTTTCTATTTAGTTTTAGTTCCTGAATTTTTGAAATACAGAACATGCAACGGCGAACCGTTTTTGTGAAAATACATACAGAAAACAATAATTTTATAATAATAAAATGTAGCTGTCATAACCAAGAATTGCCATGGTATTCATAAATTTAAATATAAAAATATAATCAGTCATTTTTGGAAAGCTATTGGGGTTAGTTCATGAGTTATCCGCACCAGTCCGCCGCAGCGCTATTTTTAGTAGCTTGCGATAATGGAATCCAAACTTTTCCTCATTTAAGTTAACCCCCCCTGCATTAGACTGAGTTTATCCACATTTTCCTAACTATGACAACTGTCAAACCCAACCACTCTATTATAAACAAAACTAATATATATAAATAATTGAATACTTGACAATATATCTCTATAACCGATGCTAGTTCTATTAATTTTTAACTCATTTTTCACAAATTAATAAAATATAAAGAAATAAATGAATGATTTCCATCAGAAATTGGGCACAAAGGAGACACAAATTACAAATAATGTATGAATGGTCTCAATGGGCTCCCATGCTAATCCTATGACAAAAAAATGTTTCTCATAGACCTTTAGAATAATACTACATATAGAAGGAGCACATGACCGTAAACACAATGTAATTCCACTGATAACACGAAAGCCGGTTGACTGGTGCACTTAAGTAGGGGTACCACCCTAACAACGAAACATTATTTTAAATAAGTGTCATAAATATCTATTAATGAAGAAAGATCGTAAAGAACAAATATAATAACTTAAAACACCTGCTGAGTATTTAATAAAACCGGTCTTAGATGGCAAAACGATAGCGGAATACAAGAATCTACATTTAGTTGACGAAGACTACTTAAATATAATTAATAATTCAGCAACTGGAAGTATTGCCAACTTTTTTTTAAAATATTGTATATTGTTAGGGTGGCAGCATTACTTTAGTCCACCAGTGAACCGCCTTTCGTGTTATCAGTAGTGCTCCTTCTATATATAGTATTATCCTAAGCATAGACCCCTTTCTTTTTCCTGCCATTGGTACTGCCAACCTGACAACAGTCTCTTTAAATCGTGAATGCTTTTCCTCAGGTATACCAACAGTATAAATGAGGAAATGTAAAACATGCCTCTAGACTTTCTAAAGTAGTTTCAACACGACACATAAAATGACTTTAGTCATTTTATCTGTTAAATATAAAATATTTATATTTTATATTAATTTGATATTTAATAAAATATTAATTAAGAAGTTTCTTTTTGTGGACTTATAAAAAATATATAAATAAAAACAGGTTAATTACACAAAAGTCCTTTATTGTTTAATATATAATAACTAAGCTTTCAACTAAAAATTAGTCATCATCAGAGTTTAAAAAATATAAAATATAAAATAAAATACAATTTTACAAACTACTTCATATTGCACCTTAGTTTGTAAAATTGTATTTTATTTTATATTTTATATTTTTTAAACTCTGATGATGACTAATTTTTAGTTGAAAGCTTAGTTATTATATATTAAACAATAAAGGACTTTTGTGTAATTAACCTGTTTTTATTTATATAAAATATTAAATTTAAGTTTAATTTAACCAATATTAGTTTGGCAACTGTGGCAACTATTACCCTAAGAAGGTAATAAATAAATAAATAAATATTGTAACCACTTGGGTAATTTTGAAATTCCAAATTAAAAAATACAATAATATTAAAATAATTCTGGCGCGTTGGTCCGCATGTCGGGCGAATTTCCTTTGGATGCGTGTTTCCGTGCTTAACAACAATCCTAGTTGGAATGATAATTTTTATAGTTTTTTTTAAATTATATAAGTTTACAACTATTAAATAAATAATTCCGGCGCGGTGGTCCGCTGTCGGGCGTTTTTCATGTAGAATGCGTGTTTCCGTGCTTAACAACCCATTTCTTGCTTAAGGTTCCGGATCATGCTTCAGGACCTAAGCAGTTACGCAATTGTCAAGCACTGCTCGTAACTCATTTTGTCTTCACTAGTTACTTATTAAACTATTACTCTCACTATACAATTATTACTTTATTTAAGCTTGGTTACTTATCTTTAAGCTTAGCCAGTAATCTTTGTTTTAGCGCATTTCCTTTGAAAAATACAGACAAAATGAGTTAAAATTAAAAAAAATTATCGTCCCTACCAGGATTTGAACCCAATTACCCAAAGTAATTGGGTTCAAATTTTGACTCCGGATCACTACTATTCAACTCAGAGGCCCAGAAAACATGGAAAACGACACCCTACTTGAAATTTAATTTTCAACGACATTAATTTTGGTTTTTGATAATGTTTTGTGTTTTTTTTTTTACTTTTTAGTCACTTAGAGTGATCGCATTGACTTCGGACCGGTTTCTTTCTATTCAAAGGACAAAAATACATAGAAAACGACACCCTACTCGAAATTTATTTTTTATCGACCTAAATTTTGGTTTTCGGAAATTTACAATGGTTTTTCAACTTTTTGGTCACTTAGAGTGGTCGCATCGACTTCGGACCGGTTTCGTTTGATTCAGCGTCTCAAAAAACATAAATATTGACCTTGAATCATGAATAGAACATTTAAGAAAGATATAAATTGCTTGCATTTCAATTTTTTTCATTTTTAATAATTGTAATTAAAAATAAGGAACAATATTAATTTAAAGTAGAGAAATAGACTTTCAAAAATCAATTATGAGAAAACTAAGCATTTATTTAGCTAGATATCAAAGAAACTAATTGGACTTAATTACTGGTTTAAATGACTTGCAGTATTTACGATAATTAAACAAATGAATTAGGTAACAAAAATAATCAAAATGAATTATTAAAACAAAATTATCAAAAGTATAGATAATTTTGAATCCCGATGTATAATTTTTGAATAGAATTATCAATTTATTATTTTTTTATAATAATAAAAACCTAAAAAATACTGTCCTAGCTGTTTTGCAGCGCGTCTAATCAAACAGCTTTAATATTTATTTTCGTCATTCAAATCTCAAAATGATTAGTATCTCTTTGATTCATTCATAAGTTTGACTGATTTCAACAAGAATTTTTTTTAAATACTTAGTGAGTTCTTCATTTGAAGGCTAATGAAAATAACTATTAATTGCCAGTCTGTATTTTTAATTGTACGTGACACGATAAATCCCGTAAAATTAACTATTAATTGCCAAAATAACTATATAACTAATATTATTATTTTTATTTTTTTTCTTTTAATTCTTAGCCTTGGCTAGTTTTAAGAGCAAGGGACGGGTTTTTTACCAAGTCACCTTCTCATATAGGAACTAATGTGGTCTCACAAAAGTTCTGTCGCGTCATGTCTATGTTGTATACTATTAAGTCATATTCAAGGTCTTTCGTACTATTGAGCAGGTTTGTAGAATTACTGATTTTTGGATGAGCTTAATGAGAGAAACCGGTATATCTATTTTTTCTATTGCTGATTTTAAGTCTTTATGAATTATTCCATTTGCCGATAATACTATGGGAATAACTGTAGCTGATTTCATTTTCCAAATTCTAATGATTTCTGCGGCCAAATCTGTAATAATATAATATAATAATAAAATAATAATAATAATATTATTATTATTATTATATTATTAATAATATTATTATTATTATTATTATATATAACTATATAATTAATTAAAAATAACTATTAATTGCCAGTCTGTATTTTTAATTGTACGTGACGCGATAAATCCCTATTAACTAAAATTAACTATTAATTGCCAAAATAACTATATAACTAATATTATTATATTATTATTATTATATTAATAATATTATTATTATTATTATATATAACTATATAATTAATTGAAAATAACTATTAATTGCCAGTCTGTATTTTTAATTGTACGTGACGCGATAAATCCCGTAAAATTGACTGATTTTGATTATTCAAGCTTTTGAGGAGGAATAGGTCCTAATTAATTAAAAAAAAAACGAATTTTGTCGAGCTTTCGATATAATTTTATCTTTTTCAAGGCTTAACATAATAAATAATTACAAAAACCAGTTACATGGTTGCTAATAAATAGATGTTCGGACAACAACTAGAGTAACAGACAAATAATTCCGTTAAAAACAAAAAAGGTAACAATGTTGTTGAGTTACATTAAGTTCTAAACAAAGATCTACAATTAAAAACTCCTTAGTTGGGGCAAGGCTCTCTTAAAGGCCCTATTGTTTTTTGTTATTATTTATTATGTTAAGCCTTGAAAAAAATAAAATTATATCGAAAGCTCGGAAAATTTTTATTTAATTATTAGGACCTATTCCTCCTCAAAAGCTTGAATATTTAAAATAGAGGTCCCTATAAAGTTTTTTTGATTGATATTGATCAAATTCAGTGTGCGTGTAGCAAATTACACGTCACAGCTGTATAGATTTTGGATAAACTTTTCTGACTCCATGGACGTTGTATGAGACTGATAAATAGGAGCACTTACCATCCGTATGTTTGCCTCCAAATTAAGGACATGTGCAGTCGATGTAATAAAGCATGCGCAGTTAGTAGCATGTCCAGTTGATGACGTCACTTTGTTATATAGCAAATCGAATTAGCGTGTCATCCCCTTTATTCAACATTCTGGACACTGATCGACGAGCTTTTAAATTTAATTGAGGAAGCAATCTAAGTAAAAGAAATATTTATTGTCCAATAAATTGAACAATCAACCCCTGTGGCTGCAAAGCGGCTATAGAAAGGGGAGGGGCCACAGGAAAAAATAATTGAAAAAATTTTTATTGGATAAAAATCCTTTTTAAACAAAAATTAGAAATATTTATTGAATTGTTTTGGAAAAATTTTATATTTTTAAATTTATTAGTAAATACGGGCTTCCGGCCCGAAGCCGCCACGCGGCGTAAGCCATATTTACTAATTTTTACATTTATTTTTATGAATTTATGTTAATATGGCATTTCGCCATGTACCTAGCGAATTGTCATCGTTTGGAACCAATCCGGAGCTATATAGCGTTGACCAATTATTTTCAAAGACTCTATAGTAAAGGTAACCTTTATTTATACTTATTAGTAATTACTTGATAATTATGTTATTTGCAAAAAACGCCACTTAGAATGGGTCAGATTGAGCTAAAAACGTTGCCAAGCGTTTTGGAATGCCTACGACCTTAAGAATACATTCGAGGTCCTTCCGCCATGCGGGTCTGCTTAGAACGCTATGGTTCAAAGTATATTTTATCTGTCCGAAGCAACAAATTTAAATAAGAAAAAGTCCAGTGCAAAACTTTTACGAATAGTTTTCTCTAATTGTTTTAAATCATTCCTTTCAAATTTTAAAAAATCGATGATGCTAAGTAATGCTGCCACCCTAACAATATACTTATAAAAAGTTGGCAATACTTCCGGTTGCTGAATTATTATGTTCTATGATTAATTAATGATAGATTTTTCATAAAATACTAATATAAACATACTTTTTAGTGGAGAGACTATTTATTTACCTATTCTTGGATTACTCCACCGAGCAGATATTTATATTATATAAATATCGGTGTATTACAATATTTTAAGCATTAAATTGTAGTTAAACGTTTTTAATTAAAATTATATAAAAAGTAGTCCTCGTCAACTAAATGTAGATTCTTATATTCCGCTATTCTTTTGCCATCTAAGACCGGTTTTATTAAATACTCAGCAAGTGTTTTAAGTTATTATATTTGTTTTTTACGGTATTTCTACATTAATGGATATTGATGACACATTATTTTAAATAATGTTTTGTTGTTAGGGTGATACCCCTACTCATAGAGATATATACTCTTAGAATAATACTATAGATAGAAGGAGCACAGAACCGTAAACACAATGTAATTCCACTGATAACACGAAAGGCGGTTGACTGGTGCAACTAAGTAATGCTGCCAACCTGACAACAAAACAATATTTTAAATATTTGTCATAAATATCTATTAATGAAGAAAGATCGCAAAGAACAAATATAATAACTTAAAACACCTGCTGAGTATTTAATAAAACTGATCTTAGATAGCAAAAGGGTGGCGGAATACAAGAATCTACATTTAGTTGACGAGGACTACTTATTATTATAATTTTAATAAATACGTTAAACTACAATTTAAAATGCTTTAAATATTGTAATGCACCGATATTTATATCAGTGTTTTATGAATAATCAATCATTAATTAATAATAGAACATAATAATTCAGCAACCGGAAGTATTGCCAACTTTCTTTTAGAAAATTGTATATTGTTAGGGTGGCAGCATTACTTAGTTGCACCAGTCAACCGGCTTTCGTGTTATCAGCAGTGCTCCTTCTATATATAGTATTATTCTAAGTATATACTAGAGGGAGCATAACCTAT
Source organism: Microvelia longipes (assembly GCA_018340805.1). Taxonomy (NCBI): domain Eukaryota; kingdom Metazoa; phylum Arthropoda; class Insecta; order Hemiptera; family Veliidae; genus Microvelia; species Microvelia longipes. The sequence continues at coordinate 20,547,869 of JACMZG010001859.1, forward strand.
CTTAATACATTGAGAGGCCTGAAACATTTTTAGTGGGGCTCTCAGGGGCTCTGTGTAACCTCATTGAAACCTCCTCCAAGAGGAGTTGAGGTTATAATTAATCAATTGTTTTGGGGTTCCCGCAGATTGTTTGTGTTGTGATTTGTATTTTAAACATTCTACTATATAAGTTACTGTTTTTTTGTTCTGTTTATTTGATAATAATGATAATCGAATGTGGTCAGGTTACTTTTTCGATGTTTCAAAATTCAACCAATAGGGCCCCTCTAGTAATATATCTCTATGCCCCTACTTATGACCACCAGTCAACCGGCTTTCGTGTTATCAGTAATATTTCATTGTGTTTGCGGTCATATGCTCCTTCTATATTAGTCTTATTCTAAGACTATACATAATTAATTAGATACGTTATTGCAAATAAAAATTTTAATTTAAATTAACACCATAACACTTGTTTATCGTAATATTAAAAATTACAATATGGTATTGTATACGATACTTAGTTAAACTTAATTGCTTATCAGTAGACATGACGTAGACAATAATGAAAACAAGTTATAGAAAACAACAGGTATAGATACGTAATACAACAATTAAACAAAAAAGTTAAACTAAAACAAATCTAGAAATGCGCTAAAACCTTTAAAGATAACTGACTAAGCTTAAAGACAAGTAACTAAGCTTTAAACTAGTGCAAATAATAGTGCGTACTTCTAATTTTAGAGGCATAGTTTTGTACAACCAACTGGATAATTATGCGCATTTCCTTTATATATATATATATATATATATATATATATATATATATATATATATATATATATATAAATATATATAATATATATAATGTGTGTGTGTGTGTGTAAAAATATTAAGAATTAAATATTATTTTAGTTAGCCTGTATTAGTAATGTAAGTATTAGTAGTATAATTATAATAGAACAATATATTAGAACAATAATAATAGTATTAGTTGTATAATAGCTATAGAACAATATGTTAGAAAGAATAGTATTAGTATAATAGTAATAGAACAATATTAGACAATAATAATAGTATTAGTAGTATAATAGTAATAGACAATATAAGAACAATAATAATAGTATTAGTAGTATAATAGTTATAGAACAATATGTTAGAATAATAATAGTATTAGTAGTATAATAGTAATAGAACAATATATTAGAACAATAATAATAGTATTAGTAGTATAATAGTTATAGAACAATATGTTAGAAGAATAATAATAGTATTAGTAGTATAATAGTAATAGAACAACAACAACAACTAACCTCTATAAAGTTTTCCGTTTATTGAAAATACTGCTTCATCCTTCAGGTCAGGTGAACTGAAAAAACGAAGTCCAAACATTAGAGCTTTGTCCTTATCTATTACATGGCTGTTAAAGTCCCAAGCGTCGCGTTTTACTCTACTTAATTTTGTCTGTATTTTTCAAAGGAAGTGCGCAAAACCTTTAAAGATAACTGACTAAGCTTAAAGATAAGTAACTAAGCTTTTAACTAGTGCAAATAATAGTGCGTACTTCTAATAATAGAGGCATAGTTTTGTATAACCAACTGGATAATTATGCGCATTTCCTTTGAAAAATACAGACAAAATAATTTACGAGCAATGCTTGACAATTGAGTAACTGCTCAGGTTCTAAAGCATGGACCGCAACCTTAAGCAAGAAGTAGGTTGTTAAGCACGGAAACACGCATTCTAAATTAAATTCACCCGACAGCGGACCACCGGGCGGGAATTATTTATTTAGTAGTTGTAAACTTATGTAATGTATAAAACTATAAAAATTATCATTCCTACCAGGATTGTTGTTAAGCACGGAAACACGCATCCAAAGGAAATTCGCCCGACATGCGGACCACCGCACCAGAATTATTTGATATTAATATCAAATTTTCATTTTGATATTAATCGGCAGTATGCATATATTGACTATTCCATTTTAACTATACTTTAAATGCCAATACATTTTTTTTTTCTTACTGCTCTTCAACGTTCGACATTTCGTCATACAGCGAATAAATTTCCTTTTTCCTACTGTTCTTCAACGTTCGACATTTCGTCATATAGCGAATAATTTTTTTTCCTACTGCTCTTCAACGTTCGACATTTCGTCATACAGCGAATAAATTTCCTTTTTCCTACTGTTCTTCAACGTTCGACATTTCGTCATATAGCGAATAATTTTTTTTCCTATTGCTCTTCAACGTTCGACATTTCGTCATAAAGCGAATAAATTTCCTTTTTTCTAATGTTCTTCAACGTTCGACATTTCGCCATAAGCGAATAAATATAGCTATTGAAATTTTTGTTTGTAAGTTATTGGTAATTTTATTTTAATTGTATTTTATTTTAAGTTAATTTTTTTATTTGTTACGACCAAGAATCTTGAATAAAGGGGATGACGCACTAAGTCGATTTGACATACAAAAAAGTGACCCTACGAATACCAAAAAAAAAAATAGAGAATTCAACACGAAACACGTCAAAACCCAACTGCATATGCTTGGTACAAACTGAGCATGCTTACAATTCTTGTAATAGCGCAGGTCTTAAATTTTAGAGGCAAACTTAACTCTCAATGGTTCCCCATTGTTTATTGCTTGAAAAGGTTATAAATTATCACAAGCTTAAATTATCACTCTTTAAAGTGGCATGACGTAATGGCGAACCATTAGCCATAGCATTGCATTTTGCTTGTTACATTTCCTATGTGTCAACTCGGTAGTACCAAATGATATACATATACATACATATATATATATATATATATATATATATATATATATATATATATATATATATATATATATATATAATATATATATATATATATATATATATATATATATATATATATATATATATATATATATATATATATATATATATATATATATATATATATACAGGGTGGTCCAGCTAAGAAGGACAAGACCTTTTTCTCGGAAACTATAACAGCTAGAAGGATGCGGTTTTCGGCGTTGGATTCAATGTAATAGTGAGCAGACGAGAAAATCTGTTCTCGGGCGCGCTTCGCGCCTGTCATAGAGAGATGTCAATGCTAACTTTTTTTATAGTTAGGTATAGGGAACTTTTTTTGTTCTTTAAAGAATGAAAAATAAGGAAGATTAGTGAAGACCGCATCAAAATCGGACAATTTTTAACCGAGCTGATGATGAAAACATTTTTTTTTTTAATTTAAGTTCATTTCGGCCATTTTGGATGTTGCATTTAAATAAAATTTATTGTATGGACAATATTTTTTTAACTAGAAACATTGCTTTACTAACAAAATTTTAAAAAAAGTTTTAGGTGTAAAATAGTCGTTAACATAACAATCAAAGGGTGTGTAAAATAGGGAGCTATGGTTTTTATGGTTTGTACAGTTAGCTAACATAACAAGCAACAAAATGAGTCCAATTTTAACAATTCGCTTCACAATATCAAAGTATTACTATAAATCTCTAAAATTGCCAAAAAGGGAATATTTTTTTTATCGTTTACCACCCAATTGTTGATATTTAATGAACTGCAACGTCATCATACATACCTTGTGATCTTTATTGCAGCTTGTATGAGGATTCCAGAATGCCCAAAAACACTTATTTTTGTTCATTGGTTGTGGAGAAATTACGATTATGGTGATTTTCGTCAATCGTAGAATGCAGATTAGAGGTACCTTGCAAAAACCAAGTAAAATCCTTCATAAACGTTATTAAAAAATTGAGTTTGATGAAAACTACTTTGTTTCTAGGGGTAAGGACCATAAATAGCATATCACACTACTAGTCTGTAAAGTGATATTTTACTGCTGCGGAAATTTGTTTATTAACGACATGAAACCAGCCAATTTTTTCCGGAGCATAAATTATCATTATTTATACCGCGTTTAGTTGCGTATTTATTAAAAAGAGTCGATTTTTTGTATGAAATTTTAATTTAATTTAGTTTAAAGAAATTAAACACACAAGATATATATCAGTCATACTTTTACAAAATTAAGGTAAAAATATGGGGACCTACGGCCTAGGTGGATGGGACCTACGGCTCAATTAGGTGACCATCAAGGTCACCAGACTTGACCTCACGCGATTTTAATAGCAAATCACACAACTAGACTGTAAAGTGATATTTCATTGCTGCGGAAATTTGGTAAAAAATATTGTATAAATAAATATGAGTGAACTGAACAGTACTCTACAAATAATAAGACATATAGTACAATTGAGTGACAAAGAAAAGATAATATTTTTGAAAAATCATAAAATAAAATATTATTTTAGATTTTGCTCAAACTGGCACCCCTCTGCATAAAACAGGTAAATCACTTCATTTTGCGTCGCTTTAACAGGACTCTATAGGGAATACTTTGCTAAATGCTCAATTTTTGTAGTCTTCCACACTTCTAACAGTTCCTACCTTTTTATACGTTGTCCATTTTAGCCCCACCGGAAAAATCGCGTAGGGTCAAGTCTGGTGACCTTGATGCCACCTAATTGAGCCGTACGTCAGCCATCCACCTAGGCCATAGGTCCTCATATTTTTTTTACCTTAATTTTGTAAAAGTGTGACTGATTATTTATCAATCTTGTGTTTTTAATTTCTTTAAACTAAGTTAAATTAAATTATTCATACAAAAAATCGACTCTTTTTAATAAATACGCAACTAAACGTAAATAGTATAAATAATGATAATTTATTGCTCCGGAAATAAAATTGGCTGGTTTCATTGTCGTTAATAAACAAATTTCCGCAGCAGTATAATATCACTTTACAGACTAGTAGTGTGATATGCTATTTGTTGGTCCTTTACCCCTAGAAACAAAGTAGTTTTCATCAAACTCAATTTTTTAATAACGTTTATGAAGGATTTTACTTGGTTTTTGCAAGGTACCTCTAATCTGCATTCTACGATTGACGAAAATCACCATAATCGTAATTTCTCCACAAACAATGAACAAAAATAAGTGTTTTTGGGCATTCTGGAATCCCCATACAAGCTGCAATAAAGATCACAAGGTATGATGACGTTGCAGTTCCATTAAATATCAACAATTGGGTGGCAAACGATAAAAAATATTTGCTTTTTGGCAATTTTAAGAGATTTATTAGTAATAACTTTTGATATTGTGAAGCAAATTTGTTAAAATTGGACTCATTTTGTTGCTTGTTATGTTAGCTAACTGTACAAACCATAAAAACCATAGCTCCCTATCTTACTTTTCATGGTATCTTAGAAAAACCATATTTTTTTTTGATTTTGTTATGTTTAACGACTATTTTACACCTAAAACTGAGGTTAGAATTAAACCTTTTGACATTCTTTCATTAAAGCAATGTTTCTAGTTTAAAAATATGTCCATACAATAAATTTTATTTAAATGCAACATCATCCAAAATGGCGTCGAAGTGAACTAAATTAAAAAAAATGTTTTTTCATCATAGCTCGGTGAAAAATTGTCCGATTTTGATGCGGTCTTCACTAATCTTCCTTATTTTTCATTCTTTAAAGAACAAAAAAACGTTCCCTATACCTAACTATAAAATTAAAAAAGTTAGCATTGACATCTCTATGACAGGCGCGAAGCGCGCCCGAAAACAGATTTTTCTCGTCTGCTCACTATTACATTGAATCCAACACCGAAAACCGCATCCTTCTAGCTGTTATAGTTTCCGAGAAAAAGGTCTTGTCCTTCTTAGCTGGACCACCCTGTATATATATATATATATATATATATATATATATATATATATATATATATATATATATATATATATATATATACATATATATATATATACATATATATATATATATATATATATATATATATATATATATATATATATATATATATATACATATATATATATATATATATATATATATATATATAATTATATATATATATATATATATATATATATATATGTATATACCCGATTTTATTTATGTTATAAGCACCTTAAAGGACTTTATGTAGCGAAATGTTGCCTCAAAGCAACATTCTCAAACTTAATAATAAAAATTTTGCCGCGATGGTCACATGTCGGGCGAATTTTCCTCGGAATGCGTGTTTCCGTGGTTAACCATCCATTTCTTGCTTAAGGTTTCGGTTTATGCTTTAGTGACTCAATTATATGGTGTGAGGATACTACCAAATTTAGAGACATAATTGTGCATAACCAACAGGATAGTTATGCGGATTTCCTTGAGTTACGACTTGTGCTTGATAATTAAGTAACTGCTCAAGTTATAAAGCATGAACCGAAACCTTAAGCAAGAATCATGAGTATTGACTTTTCTCAGCGTTGCGTCAACAAACACCACTCAACATGACAGAAAATATTTTAATTTGGCTATATCTAAACATATAATCGTAAATAACCGGAAAAATTAAATAATTCTGGCGCGGTGGTCCGCATGTCGGGCGAATTTCCTTTGGATGCGTGTTTCCGTGCCTTTTACATTATATAAGTTTACAACTACTAAATAAATAATTCCGGCGCGGTGGTCCGCTGTCGGGCGAATTTCATTTAGAATGCGTGTTTCCGTGCTAAACAACCCATTCTTGCTTATGCAAGAACCATGCCCATTGCGTGCTTCCGGTTCATGCTGTCAAGCACTGCTCGTAACTCATTTTGTCTGTATTTTCCAAAGGAAATGCGCATAATTATCTAGTTGGTTGTAAAAACTATGCCTCTAAAATTAAAAGTACGCACTATTATTTGCACTAGTTTAAAGCTTAGTTACTTATCTTTAAGCTTAGTCAGTTATCTTTAAAGGTTTTAGCGCATTTCCTTTGGAAAATACAGACAAAATGAGTTACGAGCAGTGCTTGACAGCATGAACCGGAACCACGCAATGGGCATGGTTCTTGCATAAGCAAGAATGGGTTGTTTAGCACGGAAACACGCATTCTAAATGAAATTCGCCCGACAGCGGACCACCGCGCCGGAATTATTTATTTAGTAGTTGTAAACTTATATAATGTAAAAGCACGGAAACACGCATCCAAAGGAAATTCGCCCGACATGCGGACCACCGCGCCAGAATTATTTTCTAGTTGTAAACTTATATTAAGTAAAAAAAAAACGATAAAAAATTATCGACCCTTCCAGGATGTGAACCCAGGTACCTGAGTTTGAGTGGTCGTATTGACTCCGGACCACTGGCATTCAACTCAGAGGCCCAAAAACATTGAAAACGACACCCTACTCGAAATTTAATTTTCAACGACCGTAATTTTGGTTTTCTATATTTTTGTGGTTTTTTCGACTTTTTGGTACTTAAGTGGTCGTATCGACTTCGGACCGGTTTCATTCGATTCAGCGCCCAAAATTACATAGAAAACGACACCCTACTCGAAATTTATTTTTTATCGACCTAAATTTTGGTTTTTGGTAATTTACAATGGTTTTTTCGATTTTTAGGTCACTTAGAGTGGTCGTATCGACTTCGGACCGGTTTCATTCGATTCAGCGTCTCAAAAAACATAAATATTGACCTTTTTCGCGGCAAAAAATATTAACCTGAATTTTGCCGATTTTTTGAAATTTCGCTGACTCAGCAAACCGGGTTAATGACGTCACAAAAACCTGGTTTTCAATAGGGTTCGTGTCCTCCCAAGGTTGATTTTTGTACCAAGTTTGGTTAAAAAATATTAATCCGTTCGAAAGATAGAGTGTTTACAAGAAAGTGTCTAGAAATACATATATATATATATATATATATATATATATATATATATATATATATATATATATATATATATATATATATATATATATATATATATATATATATATATATATATATATATATATATATATATATATATATATATATATATATATATATATATATATATATATATATATATATATATATATAGTCTCGCGAAATTTTTTTTTCGTCATTAGGGACCTCTGAAACGGATTTGTGTCGTGGTCCGAGGTTCGAATTCCGCCATGACGCCTATCCCATTAGGCGAATTTCCAAAGGAAATTCGCTAAAAAATACAAAATGACAAACAAGTAACATGACTATTGAGTCATTCCTTGTCAAATCAACACAAAAAAGTACATTTTTGGAATCGATGTCACCGATTTCAATATAACTTAGATGACAGGTAGGCACCATAGAAGAAAGAAAAAATCTAGATTGATTGCTCTTTGGTACAGCCATATTGCCGAAGTGGGATGATGAATTTTCCAAAAAATGTGATTATTCACCATTTCTTTGACTACAAAAATGGCTGTATCTAAACTTCTGCGTGGGCTATAATTTCTATTTTGGTGGCGTTTGAAAGCTAAAACTTGGCCCTTTCAAATAGATTCTACATACTTTTGGAAAATTATTTACAAGTTTTCATTATGAGTAAATATAAAATAAAAATGTCTACAAAGTTTCATTTTGGGACTGGCATGGGATTGGACGCAGTAGTGCATATCGTGTGTCAAGCTATGACAAACTGTAAAAAAGTTAAATTTATCGCATAATCATTGATAGAAATTGCAAAAACAGGGACTTTTTTGCAACTATTGTGTGCAAAACATAAAAAGAACATTTTGAAAGGTGATAAAATTGCCTACAAGACGAGTGTTTTTTCCGTCAAAATTGGATAAATACAACTTATTACAACACAAAAAGTCAATCTTTTTCCAAAGAGATTTGCTTACTTTGCATAAATTAACAATCTTTTAAATGTTTTTGAAAGAGCTCTAACTCTGATTGCAGTTATCCAATTTTGATGAGTAAACAGTCGTTTTACAGAAAATGTATCACCTTTAAAAAATTTTCTTTTTATGTTTTGCACACGACCCACAGGGAACCACTTATTTCAAGAAAACTGATAGTTGTGCGATTTTTAAAATTTTGAGCATGCGCAATCATATGAAAGGCTCTACTTTGGATTGGCAGACTATGTTTTTTCTTCATAATTTAAGATATATTTTCAGAAATATTTGGTTCAAAGAAGTACAAAATGAGTCACATTTTTTCAGGTCCGGCTCTTGGACTATATTTGTTGAAGAGATGTTAGACGTGTATCGGAGATGACTTGTTTACAGAATGACATGTTTTGTTTAAGTTTTTGAATTATGTATGACTCAAAATTTAAGTTCAAACTTATTAAGATTTCCTTTCTGATTAGAGTTTGGGAAATCTTTAGGTTGCATATCTGTCATCTTGTTTTTGCCATAGACGAGCTTACTCCCCTTTAGGTTAAAGTGCTTAACATGATTTCCTCTGCTCTGCTTCTTAGAAGAAACACAAACTGCTTTTATGTACTTTTAATTTGAAGTATTCAATTACATCTTAAAAATCCTTAGTTCTGACCAAGTCACTAAACCTGTAGTAGCTCTAATACTTGTAACAGTTATTTGTTTTTTTTTTCCTCAATAAAAAATATCCAAAAAAATCCTTAGTTCTTAGTTCTTACTTGTAAGTCACTCAAACCTGTAGTAGCTAATACTTGTAACAGTTATTTGTTTTTTTCCTCAATAAAAAATATCCAAAAAAATCCTTAGTTCTTACCAAGTCACTAAACCTGTAGTAGCTCTAATACTTGTAACAGTTATTTGTTTTTTTTTTCCTCAACAAAAAATATCCAAAAAAATCCTTAGTTCTTACCAAGTCACTAAACTGTAGTAGCTCTAATACTTGTAACAGTTATTTGTTTTTTTTTCCTCAATAAAAAATATCCAAAAAAATCCTTAGTTCTTACCAAGTCACTAAACCTGTAGTAGCTCTAATACTTGTAACAGTTATTTGTTTTTTTCCTCAATAAAAAAAATCCAAAAAAATCCTTAGGTTCTTACCAAGTCACTAAACCTTTAGTAGCTCTAATACTTGTAACAGTTATTTGTTTTTTTTCCTCAATAAAAAATCCAAAAAAATCCTTAGTTCTTACCAAGTCACTAAACCTTTAGTAGCTCTAATACTTGTAACAGTTATTTGTTTTTTTTCCTCAATAAAAAATATCCAAAAAATCCTTAGTTCTTACCAAGTCACTAACCTTTAGTAGCTCTAATACTTGTAACAGTTATTTGTTTTTTTTCCTCAATAAAAAATATCCAAAAAAAACCTTAGTTTTTACCAGTCACTAAATCTGTAGTAGCTCTAATACTTGTAACAGTTATTTTTTTTTTTCCTCAATAAAAAATGTCCAAAAAAATCCTTAGTTCTTACCAAGTCACTAAACCTTTAGTAGCTCTAATACTTGTAACAGTTATTTGTTTTTTTTCCTCAATAAAAAATATCCAAAAAAATCCTTAGTTCTTACCAAGTCACTAAACCTGTAGTAGCTCTAATACTTGTAACAGTTATTTGTTTTTTTTTTCCTCAATAAAAATATCCAAAAAAATCCTTAGTTCTTACCAAGTCACTAAACTGTACTCTAATATTTGTAACAGTTATTTGTTTTTTTTCTCAATAAAAAATGTCCAAAGAATCCTTAGTTCTTACCAAGTCACTAAACCTGTAGTAGCTCTAATACTTGTAACAGTTATTTGTTTTTTTCCTCAATAAAAAATATCTAAAAAAATCCTTAGTTCTTACCAAGTCACTAAACCTGTAGTAGCTCTAATACTTGTAACAGTTATTTGTTTTTTTTCCCTCAATAAAAAATTTCAAAAAATCCTTAGTTCTTACCAAGTCACTAAACCTAGTAGCTCTAATACTTGTAACAGTTATTTGTTTTTTTTTCTCAATAAAAAATGTCCAAAAAAAATCCTTAGTTCTTACAAGTCACTAACCTGTAGTAGCTCTAATTCTTGTAACAGTTATTTGTTTTTTTCCTCAATAAATAATGTCTAAACAAAATCCTTAGTTCTTACCAAGTCACTAAACCTGTAGTAGCTCTAATTTTGTAACAGTTATTTGTTGTTTTTTACTCAATAAAAAATGTCCATAAAAATCCCTAGTTCTTACCAAGTCACTAAACCTGTAGTAGCTCTAATACTTGTAACAGTTATTTGTTTTTTACTCAATAAAAAATATCCAAAAAAATCCTTAGTTCTTACCAAGTCACTAAACCTGTAGTAGCTCTAATTCTTGTAACAGTTATTTGTTGTTTTTTACTCAATAAAAAATATCCAAAGAAATCCTAAGTAAAAAATAATAAGAAAAGGATTGGAACTTACTCGGCTTTCATTCTATATGAAGCTTTTAGGAAATACTTCACTGTTTTCTAGCAGCGATTTTGGTTGCAAACACTTTAGCATTAAAAATAGGACATGCTAAATAAAAAACAGAAAAAATATTTAAGTAATTATGTCTTGTAACTTTTTTTACGAATGCTAAAATTTCATAACTTCAACACGTATTACTAAAACTATTACTTGATAAAATAATTTCCTTCTCTCAATTTTCTTTCTCTTTAACGTTATTTTTGTATAATTGCAAAAACTTTTAAGTCACTTAAATAGTAGATTAATGAAAGTTTCAGAAATTGATTTGTTGAGTGAGCTCTAGTGTGCTGAAAACTCCAGTGTTTTGAATGAATAATACATGTGCAATTCAAAACAAACTTAATAATAAATTTTAATTACAAATGAGTTACTTAGAGATAAGTTTAAACACACTTTTCAACAATTCTGCATACAAAGCTTTACTTAAAATAAAAAAGTTTGCTAATATAGGTAGATTATTTTAAGGCAACATATTTGACTAAATTTCTATTATTTTTTTAATTTAAAAAAATACCTATAGTAATGCGTTGTATTAGAAACTCACGTTAGAAGAATACATAAAATATAATTAAAACAAGCTCGCTTAGCTCGCTGGATAGAATAAATGATAAATAAATAATTAATTAATTAAACAAAGATATCCCTCACTGGATTGCTATAAATATATACAAAAATGTTTGAAAAAAGGCTCGCTATCCAAGGAAATGCTATTATAAAACTTAGATACATTAGATAGACGCGATTCGCTTGCAAGATGGCTAAAATATAATATTAAATAAAGAAAGAGCTCGCTTTGCATATAAATGCAATGAGGCTTGTTTTGCTCGCAAAAGGCTTACAATCAAAATAGGGATATTAAAATGTGTCGCTTTGTTTGTTAGATTACTGTAAATATATGCATAAATTTAGAAAAAGAAGCTCGCTTCGCTTACTAGAATGATAAAAATATATACGAAATAATATGCAAATAAATATGAAAGTAGGCACATTTGAAAGTGCTTCATTCTCTTGCTACACAGGTATAAGTATGTATGCAAAGAAGCTCGGTTCACTCGCAAGATTGCTAAAGTGTATTGATGTATAAAAAAAATGGCTCTCTTTGCTCGCTAGATTACTATAAATAAAATTCGTCATTTTTATTTGTATAAATTATCCGGTTGATGTGATGAACTGCCAAGCCGCTCAGGACCGCTGGCCCTTGTTCCTATACATTGTCGTGTGTGTGTTTGTTTTGTTGTTGTTGATATGAGAGTTTTGTTTGTTCTGTTGTTTCTTTGTTGTTGTTGATATGAGAGTTTCGTTTGTTCTGTTGTTTCTTTGTTGTTGTAGATATGAGAGTTTTGTTTGTTCTGTTGTTTCTTTGTTGTTGTTGATATGAGAGTTTTGTTGTTCTGTAGTTTCTTTGTTGTTGTTGTATGAAGTTTCGTTTGTTCTTTGTTTTTTGTTTGTGTAGATATGAGAGTTTTGTCTGTTCTGTTGTTTCTTTGTAGTTGTTGATATGAGAGTTTTGTTTGTTTGTTGTTTCTTCGTTGTTGTTGATATGAGAGTTTCGTTTTTTCCTACAATATTCTTAAATTTACTGCGGAGAAAGAAATACTTCGATCTAATTCTATCCGTTCGCTTTATATGACTGTTTATTTCCAATGATAAAAGAATAAACACGCAATAACTCGTGGCATTCTCCCTCTTCATTCAAGGACTTGTTAAGTTCCGTCATTCATTGAATAGACAGACAGATCTTATTTTAAATAATTACAGGTTTTACAGCACTATATTATCAAAACTGTAACCACGTGTGCAAAGAATTCTTTTATTTTTTTGCTTCAATTTATTGTTGTCTTTGATTATTTTTATAATCAAAAATTTTTTTATAATTTGGTGATGTGGTAATTAATCGGAAATGAGCCATAAGAATCTAATACCTTGGCTAGAATTCAAGACGTTTCCAATTTTCACTCCCACTCTACAATTCTTTCTGCGTATTTTTTTTTTCTTCCTATCATTATTTATCTTTGTATATCTAACTGCAGAATTTTTAAAAAGTTTTTGTAAACTATAGTACGACACACGGCTAAAATCATTGACAGCCGCCAAAAATCTGTGAGGGAAAGAATTCTATTGGTTCAGACCGACCCGCTCTTTCCCCCTCCACCTCATGCCAACTAGGTATAAAAAAATACCTTTTTCGTAAAAAAAATCAAAAAAGGCAACACTGGTTGTAAATATTTGTAACCTCGCGTCACTTTTATTTCCCTCATTGTGCATATTGATCTGTTTGATTTCGTTTCGTTTCATTCCAATCTGTTCAATTCATCCAATTATTGCGAAGTTGTAATATGATCTGAGTGCCTATATTTTGACGCTTGTACATTGACGTATTCTTCAAGCATTTCTTGCTATTTGAGTACAGCGCAGGTTCTGTGCTCAAAATAGCTGACAATTTATTAAATCGTCAAACTTTTATCAAAGAACTATAATGACCATTGCATTTACGTAATTAACAACTTTAACTCCACTTAAATTCATACTTCCCGAACAAATTTAAAGCAACACTTAGTTTTAAATTTACAAGATAAAAACAATATTCCTTCTTAAAAAGTAAAATTAAATAATTTTTTAAAATAAAAAAATACGATATCAATAAAAACAAATAATAACAATTCAAAACATAACCTGACTTCAGTGTTGCCAGAGTAGGATTTTTTTTTTTTACATAAAAGAAGGGATTTTTTTATTAAAAGAAAGAGGGTTGAAAGCATTGAGATTTGGCGGGCTGTCAATTGATTTTAGCCGTGTGTCGTATTATAGCTTTAATGTAAATAAATGGTTATTACGATTATCATTACAATTATATATTTATCTCTATATTTTTAAAACATTCATTCTCTTGATCTTTTTTTAATTTTTTAACTTTTCATTTTGATTAAATATTAATTAATTAGATAACAAATTAAATTACCAATTAATGTAAAAAACAGATAAATCCAAAAACGTCTTCCCTCATCTTGATTTTTGTTTTAATAATGTTTATTTATAGTTGTTACGTGTAGCGAATAATGTCAATTAAGCCCACGATAAATAAATAAAATTATTGAATCATTCCATCTATTGTCTTAAATTATTTTAGGAATAAAATTGCTTTATTTATAGTCTGTTAATGCCAGTGATGCTTGTACTATCGAAGTTTCGTTTTAATATGGTAAGTATATCTGTCGTCTTTGTTAGATAATAAAATATGAGCACATCAAGCGATGTCAGTCCCTAGATGGGTGACCGCTGGAAAAAAATCTAATGTATTTTACTATACTATATCATAAATAATTTACATTTAGTTTATTTATTTATATCAATTCATTAGGCTTGGCCTAACTTTAATAGTTTTAAGAAGTGAAATAGAAGTAAATTAAAACAAAATTATAAATAAAGCTACTTTCTATTTTAATGTACGTGCAGCCTCCAATTGTACAAAAATAAATAAATAAATAAAATGTAACTTCAAAATAAAAATAAATAAAAAATCAAGGATAAATAAATCTTTAAAAAAATTAAAAATGATTAAAACTAATATAAGTATAAAAATCCTTAGCTATAGCTGATTGAATGAATTGTAAAGAAAATAATAAATATAATAAGCTGTAATACTATATGTAACAATTTCATTCAATAAACGGATATTATTATTATTTACTATACGAGTTGATGCAGAATAAACTTGGCGAATGGCATATTCTGAGGACGAGCAAAGCGAGTCAGATATAAGCGAATCCAATGTGGTGAGGAATAGTTACGAGGTACCCACATACCCGATTTTTTAAAATTCTTATATCTAAACTATAAATTAAAATTATAGGCGTTAGCCAGTACATTTCTTGGTGCGACACCTAAATAAAAAAGCTTTTATATCATTATTTAAGCATTGAGGAAGAGTAGGTCCAAATTAATAAAAAAAAAACTAATTTTGCCGAGCTTTCGATATAATTTTATCTTTAAAATTATATCGGCAAAATTAGTTTTTTTTTTTTATTTCATTTGGACCTATTCCTCCTCAAAAGCTTAAATAATTTAAAATAGAGGTCCCTACAAAGTTTTTTGTCTGTTTCATATCTGCTAAATCTTAAATGTTTTATTTCATACAATTTAAATTATATGATACATTGATAAATGTATGGCTAAGATTCTTTATAAAGAACTATTCTAATAAAATTTATTCAGCGCGGTGGTTCGTATGTCGGGCGAATTTCCTTTGGGATGCGTGTTTCCGTGCTTAGTAATATTTTTCTAGCTTAAGGTTCCTTAAGCAAGAAAATTAACATGTAGTGACACAATTATAATACTCGTAACTCTTGTTTTTCTGTATTTTTCTAAAGAAAAATGCGCATATTATCCTTTTGGATCCAAAAACCCTAGCATTGCCTTTGCCCACCTGTATTTGCTCTAGTTTAGAGCTAAAGTTTAGTGTTTATTTTTTATATATTTATCATTTTATACATTTATTTTTTATTATTATATTTATTTATATTATTATTTTTTATATTTTTTATTTTGTTTAATTTATATATTGTTTTATTTTTATACATATATATTATCGCGCATTTCCTTTGAAAAATATACGAAACATGATTAAAATAGATAATATTAACTGAGCAACTGCTCAAGTTTTAAAGCATAAACCGGAAATATAAGCAAGAATTAGATTGTTAATCACGGAAACACGCATTTCAAAAAAAAGTTCGCCCGGCATGCGGACCACCGCGCCGGAATTTAATACGAAATCGGGTACGGGGTACCTCGAAACTTTTTATTACATCGGATTTGCTACGCTCATTCTCCCTACTTCGGACTCGCCAAATTTACACTGCAACGCGTCTTCGAACTCGCTTCGCTCGTCCTCAGATAGTAGAAGCAACCGTTTCATTCTCAGAGGTCACCAATACAACACGGATACAATTATAGCCCAATGCTACTTAATTTTTATGATCCAACAAAACTCATCGATATACTTGTATTAAAACGAAACTTAGTGTACTTATTTAATAAGTAATAGTACATCAAATCAGTCGGAGTACTTTAATTTTGAGTAATTTAAGAAATTAAAACAAATCAACTTTTCCTGGATTTTTTAAATTTTTGCTGAGTCATTATTGCGAGTTAATTGCGTCATAAAAAATAAATTTTCCGAATAGCACAACTACATTGTTAAATGTTCGTACAAAGTTTTAATTTTTTAGCCTAAATACACTAGGAGCTATGACGATTACAGACATACATACACAAAGACAACTTCGAGAAAACCACTCAGGAGGGCTTTAAAACACCTGAAATGGATAATCCTGGTTATATCTCGGTTTCAGATATTTTTGCACACACAACACTTTTCTCATACACCTATGGTATAAATGAGGAAAAGTGAAAACGAGAAGTAATGCATTTGAGTTTAAATTTGGTACAAGTATACTTACTTAATGGAATAAATGAGTATAGCAAGTTTAGTTTTAATACGGCAAGTATATTTTATACATTTTTATTTCGATCATAAAAGTTAAGCAGCATTGAGCGTGGTCAGTGCTATATCGTTGACCGCTGGTAATGAAACGAATGTGTTTACTGAGGACGAGCGAAGCGAGTCTGAAGTAGGGTAGATAAGCATAGCGAATCCGATGTGATGAGGAAAAGTTCTGAGGTACCCCATACCCGATATATCTTTTTAATAAAAATATTACTTCATAATTTCTCTTTAATTTTATATAAAAATAAAATGTTCTGCTAATTTATTCGTTCACTTAAATTAATTTAGTAATTAGTTGAGAAAGAAAAACATTACCTTAGTTCATCCATTGCTTTAAATTTGATTTATTTTATAGTTTTAATAAAATTAAAATGGTCTTAGATAGAAGAATGTTAATTCATTGTTTTTATTACAATGCAATGAACAAACTGCTTTTACTGAACTAACTGTGTTTGGGGGGTCGATAAGACGACGTTATAATGTGATAGTTCTTAGGTTATTATCAACTTTTCTAATTATTAGTTTAATTATATTTATCACTTTTTTTGTTTTTTGTCTTTCACAGTGATGAGGTCATAAATAAATACATGTTGAGGTTGTTAGTGACTTGATATTGGTAAGTGTCTTGTTAATTGTTTAATTAAACGGCGTTTAGGATTTTGCAGTTATCTAGCACTTTTTACCTAAACTATTCGACTTCCGACATTTTCCGAGTGGTCACACGTTCCCGTCTATCTCCCTACATACTAGCCACTTCTTTATCAAACTTTTTTTTTTTAAAAAAAAGCCTTTCAAAAACAAATGTGTATAAATCTGGTTTTCTTTTCTTAATATTTCTTTTCTTGTTTTGGTGGAAAAATGTTGCAGGTTTCCAATCGGACGTTTTATCGTTACTCAAATTAAAATACTGTTGTAATTTTTTTCGCGTATGTCTGCCAAAAACGTTTAATTTTTATTATTTTTTTTGATATTGTGTTTTTTTCTTAGATAATATAAAAATGTATGCTTTCAATAAAACGTATAAACGGTTCTTTTACATCTTTAGCCAAATTGTAATTGCGGGTTGAGGCTAGCTTTTGCCTATTGTCAAAACGTGTTTGATGAGCGGTTGTCTATCTATCCAGCAAGGTACAATCATTGATAACATGGTATTAAGCTTGATCTTTGACAGGATCATATTAGCAACTACTTTAATCTTTTATGTTAAATCTATTAAGATGTGCTGTCATAAATAAAATTAGTTTGTGAGAATAGTCCTAAAGTCCAAATTTTAAACGATGATTAATGATGGAATAAAAAAAAAAAAAAAAAAAAAAAAAAATGCCCGTTTTAGGGCCTTTCGGCCCATCAGGGTTTCACCCTGCGGAACCACCTCAGGTGGGTTGCATCTACTACACTCTAAGAATTAATTAAAGTTGGCGAAATCTTTTTAATACAAATACTATTCATAAAATCTTAGAGCATAGCCCGGGCTGCGAACCCCGGACCTCCGGTGCCGAAATCGAACGCCTTTACGATCACGGCCACGGAAGCAGAACGATGGAATAATTATAATTAATTATTCTAGTAATTAATTATTAATTAATAATAATAATTAATTAGTAATATCCTTTCAACATATTGTGCCGGATGTGGCCAAAACTTAAACTTTATTGGGCTTTCAAAGTTATTACTGTTTTTATTTAATCAAAGGTTACTCCTCTCTCAATGTTATAGGGGGATCACAAACTCGAAATACTACTAGGCAGATTGAAAGAATTCCATAGCCAAGACACACGAAGCTTCATATCATTTGGTCCGGTAACCTTTGATGATCCTCAGAGCAATCAGGCGTTGACGAGTTATTGATCTTTGCTGGTTAGTTTTGATTTGTAGATCATTTATCCAAACAGGCGCAGCGTACAGAATCATATGAAGGAAGGCTCCTTTATAAACAATTCGTAAGGCCTTGTATCCCAAACCCCAGAGTAAATTCGCCAATCTAGATAAAATGTGAATGAGAAATTGAATTTTAGTTGTAGTGTTCCGAATATGTGTGCCCCAGGTAGATAACAGGTCCAGTTATCTATCAAGTAGGCACCTAGATATTTAATGCAATTTTCGTTTTAGCGAATTTCCTTTGAGAATATATTAATTTAGTCGTGTCCAAATAGATGTTTAGTTTTCTTTTCCTTTTTCTTGTAATATATTGAGATTTGTCTTTACTAAAGTTTAATTTATATTTGATGGCCCAGTTATTAACATGTCTTAAAGCTTCATTAGTTGTTACTTTAAACTCCTCCACTGTTCTTGCTGTTACTAAAAGTAAATAGTCGTCTTCAAACGCTATTCGACATCAATTTGGTGGTAATAGAAGATGTAATAAGTGTCGTATTGGATATTCCGGGATCTTAGAGAACTAGAGGAAACCTGGGGACACCTACAAGTAGGATTATAAACTTTACAGGAAGTATCCATGGATAATTTACTAGATCGGAGTCAGCATAAATTATCTCCTAATTTCGTCTTAAGCCGTCGATTTGAGCAATACGAATTTAATTATACAGTGTTAAAGTTATTAACACTAGTAGTAATTCGCTGAAAGGAACAATTAATACCAAACGATAATCAAAATTGTTGTTGTTATATTCGATGAGTATTGTTAAAAAATGTATGATATCTATACCTTAAAATTGTTGAATAATAAAATAAAGTAAAAAAAATATAAAAAATGCTAAAGGAATCTATAAAATAATATATGTATTTTTAAACCATTAAACAAAATAGCGAAATTAACAAATAGGTATTCAACAAAAAATGTATAATACGCCTATATTAAATAATTACGTGGTGTATTATTTATGATATAGTAAACGAACAAATAAAAATGTTTTTACGACATGAATTAAGACTATTATTATAACTTATAATAATAGTTATTTATAGCTTTTATAGTAATCATTATCGCAATTAATTAGTTCAATTTTGTAAACTAGCATAGGCTATAAAATAAAGAGAAATAAGGAAAACAATTGTACTTATTCTTGTTAAAATTAGTTTGATTTATAGTAAGAAACATCTGTACAAGATATTGGGTGTGAATGCAAGAGAGTGAGAGATAGTAGGAAGGACAAGGAGTCGGGGTTGAAGTAGAAAGGTTAGCGTAACGAAGCCGATATGTTATAATTATTTTTTCTGTTTTTAGACATAAGTATGCTAGGGGTCAGGCAAAATATATTTTTATCTCCAGACGGCGTATAATGTAAAGTTTATTGACTAAAAGTAAAGAAGGAGTAAAGAAGCACTTTTCACTCCCAAGAAAAGGTTACTTTTCACTCCCTTGGGAGTAAAAAGTAACTTTTTCTCCCTTGGGAATAAAAAAGTGTTTCCTATTATTGGGATAGAAGAGCCAATTATATCAATTCTTTTAGGGGAGTAGGATACTCTATATTTATACAGGTGACAGATCAATTTTTGTAATTTTCGCGGGGGTGGCAACCATAAAATTTATAAGGGGGAGCCCACAATTTTTTTTACTGGCTCACAATCCGTTTCAGGTCAAAAGTTGTTTGTTGTAGAGCAATAAAAAATTGATTTTTTTGGAGGCAGCACCCCCTATAAGAGGGTCCGACTCAAAAGAATAAAATACAACAAAACGTATTAAAATAAAATCAAAGTCTGGAGATAAAATCTTGTATGCACCTTGGGAGTAAAATGCTATTTTACCCCTCTCAATTAAATTCCTCGGCTTTGCCTCGGGAGTTAATAGTCATAACTTTCTCTTTCTCGGCTTTGATTCGGGAGTTAAACACAAAAATATCTCCGCTTCGCTTCGTGAGTTAAATACTTAGCTTCCCTTAGCAACGCCTTAGGAACAAACCAACTGCTCAATGGCATTCTTTACTCCCTTGGTGTATAAATAATTATTATATTTTCAAAAAAATATAAATATTTTTTTTATTTATTTTAATACATTTTTTTATTTTATATATTTATTTTATGTTTATATTTTATTCATTATTTATTTTTATTTTATATAATATTTTAACATTTAATGAAGTAAAAAGTTGTTATCCCCAGTTTCATCTATTGTTTTAAAGTTTTACAAATTATGAAATAAGGTGACAAATAAAGATAAAGGATGGAGGATAAGGATAAGAGATCCTGATAAAGGAATATTCAAATGTAAATATGTAAGTAATTAAAAAAAAGTTTTCACCGATTCTTTTCCTAATACTGAACTGTGTGTGTAGTACTTAAGAGTGGTGCACGCACTATAAAAATATACAAAAAAAATAATAAAAAAAGGTGACAAATACTGATAATATTCAACGAGCTATTTTTGAGCTCGTGATCGAAGCACAATGTACGCAGCTTCAGATTTTACCAATTAAGTGCTGTAAATATATACTGCAATCAAAACAATTCTCCCGTTCTTAATATTTATTGGTTTAGCGTTTGTTACCGTGTTTATCTCTTTGAAGCCCCTACAATGTTTCTTGTTTCGATTTTTATGTTTTTCTTTTCCTTGTTGGGTTGTTTTTACTCGTAAATAAATTCAAACATTTGTATTCATACGTTTTCTCCTTCTCAAAGCTATTTTCTGTTGTCTACCTTATATATCTAAGTCTAAAGGTTGTTGCCTGCTTATTCTTTTACAATATCTAAGGTCAGAATTGGATTATCTTTTTTTTTTCTCCCAACATACCTTTATGGCAGAAAATTTATGTATTACTCTTATGTATTTTTGAATAATAATACATAACTAAAGTCAAACAATATTTTTATATTCTTTTGATTAAATTACTGCTGTTTTGGAAGATACTCTAGTTACGCCAAGTGAGTTAATCCATATTACTTTGCGAATTTTCAGCGAAAAAAAATATAATAAATTCTTTGGCATGGAAGCGATGCGCTTATGGGAAAAAGCGACACGATATCGAAAGTTAGTTGTAGTATGGATCGACTCCACTCTATCTGACTTTGTTTGTATTGTATGGAGTCAAGCACCTTGAATTATACAGCGTGAGCTAGGTACCTAGCTTATTAAAAAAGACAACATTTTCTTTACAGAGTCATCTGTTACCATAATTATAAAACAAGGATCTTGAATAAAAGGGATGACGCGCTAAGTCGATTTGCCATACAAAAGAGTGAACCCATCGAAAACCAAAAAATAGAGAGAATTCAACACGAAACTCACGTCAAAAACCAACTGCACATCCTTGGTACAAACAACGCATTCTTGCAATTCTTATAACAACGTAGGCCTTAAAGCAATAAACAATGGTTTCCCAATGTTAATTGCTTGAGAAAGTTATAAACACGCTTAAATTATCACTCACTGAAGTGGCTAAAAATAGACCAAAATTTAAAATTAAATTAATGACTTAACAAGCACCACAAATGTAAAATCACGTGAAGCACCGAAAAAAGTAGAGAAGCAAACTCGACAACCTTGCTACATAACCTGCATTTGGAGCTTTTTTTCATTATAACCATGGGGAAGGTAAGTTTGCTCCTATTTTGCTCCTATTTCTCTATTTCATACAACTTCCATGGGGTCAGAAATGTTCCTTAATGCGTCATCCCCTTTATTCAAGATCCTTGTGTTGTATGGAGTATAACAGAAGAGAACATGTTTTCAACGTTTGATAAGGTTTGATGCTGCCAATTAGTAGTGTTCGTAGATATTGGTCATCATCACTTGTGTGACGACACCTTTAGGCTTCAGGATATTTATAAAATTTATAATGTATCTTTATAATAAAAATAATAATATAATAATATTTTTATTTATTTCTTACACAGCATTTGCTTCCAATTTTCATAATTATACATCATGTTACATATCTAGGGTCGGCAGGAAAAAGTACATAAGTCATTTATATCATAATTATAATAATTATTATTTTATCAAATTAATAAAAATATGGATTTAGTCATAATGTATTTTTACTCATCTATCGTATTTAACGATAGTTTTGAAAGTGGTTTTTACGTTTGGTTAAGTAAGGTTTGAAAAATACTTTAATGGCATATTTTTTTTTTTAAATATTGACTTATGCGCTTTTCCCGCTGACCCTAGATATATTGTTTTATTTTCATTTACACCTATGTTTTTTTTATTTGCTTCATATTGACGTATATATTATTTTTCGCAGTCTTCAAGAAGCCGTACAGCTTCAAGTTGAAGACTGTTATTGTTCTATATTTCAATATTAGGTTCAATGTTATTATTATTATATTTTCCTCTTATTTATTTTTTTCTCATAAACTGTTATTATCATTATTTATTTATCTTATTATTTTCTTTTTTACAATTTATTTACCACTGTATTTTTACTAATTTTAATTACTCCTGCTTAAGTGCGATCACTGTATTGTTTCTCTGCCAAGCCTCTCAAGCTACTAAAACTATTAACTCTAATACTTGTAACAATAATAATTTTTGTTGTATTATTCAATAAAATATGTAAAAAATATTTCAATATATTTACTTTACATAAATATACTTATATAAATGGCTATACAAGAGAAGGAAAATGATTGAAGTCTTGTCTGAACCATTTCTGGTATAAGCAGGCTAGTGATAATTTTAAAAGTAAGTTCTTTTACTATTTTAAATAAAATTACAGACCACTATCCCACTATATTAAATATTGAAACTAATAAGGAAATAAGCAAACAAAACAATAAACAACTTAAGAGTAACGAACAAATACATAAAATTAATAACGAACAAGTAACTGAAAAACTATCTCACATTAACTGGGACAAACTTTATATATTACTGACGTTAATCAGACTGTAGAATATTTGGTAAGTGAAATAAAAAACTGTATTGAATCTAGTAAAATTAAGAAACAAAAAACTAAACTTAAACCGTGAATTACAGATGGTTAAGTAATAAGTATGGACAAACGAAACAGAATTCACTCAAAACTACTTAAAGACCCGACAAATACTGACTTACAAATAAAGTACAAACAATATAGAAACAAAATCAACAGTCTTGTTAGAAAAACTAAAAATAAGTATTTTAAAGAAGAAATTGAGAAAGCAAAGAATGATCAAAGAAATATTTGGCAAACAGTAAATAATTTTTTGTCAAGAAAGAAAAAAAAAATAAAATAAGTGAAATAAAAGTTAGCAAACGGCACTGTAGTTACTGATTATAAATTGTAAAATTGCAAAATGTTTTTATTAAATATTTTTCAAGTATTGGGAAAAATTTAGCTAACACTTGTAATCAAAAATGCAACTGCAGTATAGACTCCACTTCTAAGTCTATTAAAGTATTAGACAACTCTTTTGTGATATGGCCTACTGACGAAAAATAAATCTCTAAGTTTATAAGTGATTTAAAGAATAATACATATTTTGGAACAGTCGAAATTATATGAAAAAGAATAAAATCTGCTAGGTTAGGTAACTTCTAACGCAAGATAATTTTCTAATGTAGTCGCATGAGTCGCTTTGAGTTTCCAATAACTTTCTGTTTGCAGTGATATTATTTTAAGAAGTTTATTAATATGATCGGCATCATTTGTCTGGTAGAATCATAACACTCTAAATAATACCAATAGCAACCTTATAGAGGTCATTAGTAGCAGGTAGTCGTTTGATAAGAGAATCAGGTTCACCTTCAGTGTGAGTTTGAAGATAAAAGAAGTGTTCGTACAGGAGGTGTACTTGCCTATCGAAAAAAACCACAAAAGTACCATGGTCGAATTCAAGAATAGAACCTTTAAATTTATGTAAGTCAAGTTTCGGACACGCAGCATCCATAGAGGAAATATGAAAATGAATTAAAGGAGAAGTACTTGTAACTTTAGGCGGCTCCAGTACCTCAGGAGCTTGAAGACTTGAAACCAACGACCAATTGAACATTCGTAGAAATCAACAAAACTAGTAGAGTCTATTTCTAATTTTGTTTCATTATATGAATTAGATCCTGAGGCTTGACAAGTTCTTACAACTAAGCCTAAACTCAATCAGAACATTCTCATCTAAGATACTATCAATTTTTGTAGATAAAGCCTATGACAGTCTGTAAAAGAAAATCATTTTTTGACACTAAAAGCCTTAAACGGTTAATTAATCTTCTTTCGCGCTCTAAGTTTTCCTGTTGTCCAGGTGACATAGTTTCTTTATCTGCTGAGTCACCCATCTTAAGCGACTATTTTTTTAAAACTTTTTTATTGAATATTGCAACTACATGAAACATATGTTATTAGCAATAATAGTAACAGTGATAAGATATGGCTTTGATATGACTGTTGCAAGAATCTACCCAGTGGTAGTACTTGCTGGCATGAGCTTATCCTATATATCGACTACAGTAATAAATAGGAAAAAAATGCCAAATTAATATCAATAATCGCTAGAGAAATAATAAATTAAATTAATGAAAGATAAAATAATAAATATGTACATAGATAATGTAGAGATATTAAAATAGTAAGATAAACCAAATAAGTATAAAGACCACAGGAAAAGAACAAATAGTCAAAATAATATTTTATACTGGTGTGACCCCTCTTATAAAAGAGAGTTAAAAGCTAAACCTAAAGAAGAAATAATCAACTTCCTACGATAATCAGGTGAGACACGAGACGTTTTCGAAATTCTGAGTGTAGAATAAGTTGTAATTGAAAGGGAAATATTGAAGTATAAAAATGATCAAAATCCACTATTTTATTGCAAAGAAAACACAAGAGACACCAATAAAATAATTCAAAGAAATTTAACTGCACGGGTTTAAAAGGTTCTTGGTAATAGGGATTAACTATACGAGGTAAGGCTGTGCCAGGAAGTGAGGTTCTTCCAAGTATCGCTTCCCGATCGGCCGGACTGCTTTTGAGATATATTGATAATTACATCGACAGTAACAAAAAATACTCTTTTTGAATAAACACTACACTTTAAGGAAAAATTCGTCATAGTGCTTGCTTTGCAAGCATTATAAGGGTTTCTCAGATATTTTCATAAATATCATGTATTAATACTATAGAGTCATACTTATACTTAATATTCTACGCATCACTTCAATCGCTTATATGCTATTGTTTGTCGATACCTAATTTTAGAAAAAAAATTTATAACGTAATATTTCACGGCTCGCTACGCTCGCCTTTTTGTGTTTACTTATCAGTATACACTAAAAAGAAAACAAAATATATAAGTGACCGTTTCGCTCGTCTTCATTTGTAGGTTTGTAACTAGCTAATTTTGCAGGGTAAAAATATAATTTCACCAAATATACTAGCGCTAATTTCGCTCGCCTGTATGTGTCTGTTTGTCAATAACTGATTTTAGGAAAAATAATTATAATACAACATAAAATTCTAGAGCTCGCTTCGCTCGACTTCAGGTGTTTGCTTATCAGTACCTTCTTATAATTATATAATAAAAAAAACATACAGCATTGAGGCTGGCTTCGCTTGCCATTATAAACTTGGTTGTTACTAGCCAATTTAAACTATTAATTCAAACTTTTATTTATTATTTAAAATACGAAAAATAATACGAAAACCAATTACAAAAACTTTTATATGATTTGATTTAACAGTACAAATTCAAATGAAAAAAGTGAATATGGAACGTACAATCTGATAATATTTAAACAATTTAACTAACGAATACTATAATAATGAAGTATGTATCAATTTAAAATCAAGCTAGTGATTTTATCCAAACATCAATTTCTTTCTTAAATTCGTGATACGCTTTTCGTATAAAATCAAACATATTGTTTCGAGGAAGAAATGAAATATCAAGAGAAAATAGAAGAAAAGTACCTTGTTATGTTTGTAATCCAAAACTCCTTGGTTTGTTTTGATGTGGGTTCACTTTTAGAAGCTTGTTTGTCACGACACAACGATTAACGCACGTACGTACATACGTACAGGTATTTAATTTATTAACAACACTTTAATAACTTTGATTTATTTGATTGTATTTTTCGGTTATTTGAGATGCGTATCACGAGAGGCTTAAGACATGGCGTCATCAAGATTGCAACTGCCGTAAGAAAAAAAGAAAACCCCTAGAGTGGGGGTAGGGCAGACCAGCCCTAATTATCGATCTACAAATCGATTGTCAACGAAAGGAAAATGACACAGAAAAAAATACTTCTAGAACACGAATATCTTACACTTTTATTTATTGTTTTTATAAAGTTTAATCAAGTTTTATAAATTGTTTTATAAATTTAATAAAGTTTAATATAGTTTTATAAAGTTATTGTTTTAAAGTTTTTTTGTTTCCGTTGGTAAAGTGTGAAATATATGTATATATAGAAGGCGAGTTTTTGAGCAAAATATGAATTAGTGGTACTTATTTACTTGGTTCCCAACATTAAGTTGGGACCCCAAGTAAATATGGTGATACAGGGCAATTATTCACTTGGTACCGACAATATATTTACTAAATTATATTTTTGTTTCAAAGTTGTTGGCGCGTATCCTTAGATTTGAATAATTTCAGAAATATGGTTTGTATAGTTGTATACTTTGTTTATAGTCAGCACAAGGAAGTCAATAAATAGTTGTTCTGTCGAATAATCTTTTGATTTTTTTTTAATATTGTCTTTATGATATATTTTTGTATAATTACCAAAGAATTGAGAACTATTGAGCAGGCCCCTCCCCAAGCAACTATTCCGTATTGTATTAAAGATTGTAATAGGACACAGTAAATATTTTTTAACGTCTTAGTGTCACAAATATCTCTGAGGTTTTGAAAGTAGTAAAAAACAATTTCCGAAGTTTATTTAATAAGTAACTGACACTGACATGACTTTTCCAATCTAATCAATCATAATTCCCAGGTATTTTGTATTTTCTACTTGATCTTTTTAGAGTCACATTTATTTAATATCCATTCCTCTTTATTGCAATTACATGAGTAATTTATCAGTTCCTCACTTTAGGCTGATCGGGTTGGGTTTTTGAAAAGACCATATAAGTTGTTTTCTCCTCATTAAGGTATAATAAGTTTGAGTGCATCCATTTATTTAATATGTATAATCCTTTTGCGTTTTCATAAACTTTCCTATTTTTCTCTGAAAATTTTCGCTAAAAACTCGGTTTGCTAAGTCAGTTTTTTTTAAAGCAGCAAATTCAAGGTTAAAAGTTTTTGTCGGAAAAAAGGTCTTAATGTATGTTATTTTGGGGCGCTGAGACCCCCTGAGCCTCGGAAGGGGGCCGCGAAACGGCAAATATGTCAAACCCTGTACTTTGACATAAGATTCAAGGGATTCTGTAGGATGAATATTTTAAAATATGATATTTAGAAATTTAATCCAGGTTTAGTGCATTTTCAAACAAATCACGTGGATTTAATCTATTTGCGGGTTGTTTTTGGGGAAATGTATCCATTTCATTTTAATTTTTTCTAATTCTATGATTTTATCAAAAATTATTAAACATTTACTTTATAGTGTCATCTTCTACCTAACTTAGTTAGCAAACAGGTCCCAACAACATGATCTGCTGACTATGTTATCTCACCTCTCCCTAATTTCTATCACCGTGATAAGAGAACCCATTTATTGTTCAGTTAATGATTTTGTTGAACGCACTGTGATTTGAAGATCAAATCGCGTGATCGGTTATGATTATTCTTTGTTGTCAAACGTCATGTTAAATTAATCAATCTTACCATAGTAACTGACAGAATAAGTTCATTCAAAATATATTATAGACATTTCATGTAGCAGACATGGTCGTACCAAAATTAAATTTTATGATCACTTCATGATGCTATATAACATGGTTTTTATGAAAATAATAATCCATAATATAAAACATGATTCATACCGAATCCTACAGATCATGATTATTCAATGATGAGATTTACAAAATCTCGCCGAGAGCCATTCCCCCTTGACAGGATAGATAACTATTTATTTCCCTTAACCCTTTGAATTCCTATCATTCCACATTATAACAGTGCAGAGAGAAACAAAAGCGACCTTACTAGGTGGTTTCATAACTATATTCCTAGATTTTAGCTACCGTTCATAATAAATTTCAAAAAAAATTATATGTCAATAGATAGCATTGAGCTAAATGAAATTTTAATCGAAGATTTAATCAAATTTTTGTTCAATATTGTAATTAAATATTTTATCATTAAAATTGTGTGATTCGTTTTTAAGATGATCTTTTTAGTAATATGTTTTTTCGTGTTAAATTTTTGAGAATCCTTTGATGGGGCAGATTTGAAAATTGGGTTTGAAACCCGTATTTTCATTACGGTAGATTTAAGGCACCCAGGATATTGAAATACCTTGGCTTAGAGAAAAGGTGTATCTCTAAAACGACCCGATTTCGCCTTCAAAAGGGTATTTTCAGGGGGAAAATCTAAACCGTTTAGCGGTTTCATAGGTTGACTATTTATTGAGATGTTAATGAAATTTCCTGTTAATTAACTTTCTAGTGCTCCACTCTTCTTTTTTTACTTTTCCTTATTCATAGCTTAGGTGTATAGGAAAGTGTTGAGTTTGCTAGCAAATCCGAAAGAGATTAATGTTCCGTTTCACGTGTTTCTAATAGCTCCTCAGTGGTATTTACAAAGTGTTCTGTCTGTACGTCTTGGTTGTCTGTTACCATCGTAGCTCCCAGTGTTTTTATACTAGAGAGTTGAAACGATGTTCAAAAGTCAATCTTCAGGTTTAGTTGTGCTATTCACAACATAATATTTATGACGTCATTAACCAGCAATAATGACACAGCGAATTTTTAGAAAACAGTTCTCTACAGTTAGCTGAATAGAATAGAAATGGAGTAGTTTCTAATAAATCATTCAATAATTCAAGTGTTTGAATAAATGATTACCTAAAAACACTTACTTACTGCTTCATGAGAAGCACGGATTATTTCTGCTATTGACACAATATAAATGTGCGAGAGTCACATAGGAAATGTAACAAGCAAAATGCAATTCTACATCTGGGAACTGTTCTATCATTCGACATTCGTCATCATTGATGGCTCGACATAATGTCATGACCGTTTACGTTTAACTTATCAGGGCGCCGACAGTTTGATATGCAAAACTCGGTAGTATCAAATGATATATGTTTTGCATGCCAAGCATGATGGCGGTAAGAGAGCACCGCTCGTCTCTGGTAAGTACTTAATATTATATTCTTCGGAATTTTTATTAGAGGTCAGAATGAGTTCAGACTCTTTCGGCGTGAGATAGATGTAACGAAACAGAGTGAAACAAATCATAATGTCGAGCAATCAATGATGACGAATGTCGAATGATGGAACAGTTCCCAGATGTAGCATTGCATTTTGCTTGTTACATTTCCTAGGTGTCTCTCGCCCTTAGTAACAAAAAAATATTTCAATTTTTTCCAATATTATCTCCCATGTTAAAAAAAAAATATTGAAAAAGTGTATTTTCAGTCTTTGTGGTCAACTTATTATGAAAACACGAGTAGATTAGCAGCAGTAGAACAAAAAATATTGGTTCTTATGTAAGGTTTTTTTCAACACTTTTAAACGAGACCTGTTCTATTAAGCTAGGTTAAGCCAAAGCCGAAATATTAAGCCTCAAAAATTCGCAAAAAACTCAAAATTTGGGTGTTTCGGGAACTAAAAAGTGATTTTTGAAAATTAAGGAGGCTGTAGAAAAATTTGATATTGGGCGTTTTGGACTACCAATGGGTAGGACCAACACAGAAAAAAATGACTACCTAACCACTACTATTAACTACCTACTAACTACCTAACCACCCTGGCGCTGGGATCCCTCTGGCCGGTATACATCGTTACAAAGGCTTTATTTCTTGCTTAATTAAAAATCCATTTTTTGCTTAATCTTTCAGTTTTCTTTACCGCATTTGTTCAATTTCGAGCAAAAATTCATATTTAAAGAAGCATTAGAAGGATTTTCTCTCAATAAATCTATATAAGTAGCATAAAAGTGCAAATGACAAAAAAGTCAATTCGATAATAAATCCCCTCGACTCTAAAGTTGCTTAGATCCACTAAATCACTTGTCTATCACTTATCAAAGTCAACGCACCTAAACTTTTATTTCTTTAGCTCGTTAAAATTTCTTTCCACCAAAAAGTATTTCCTTGAGAAAAATCAGACGAAGGTCTATAAATTCTCATCTCTTCGAGAGTTTTAACGCCGTAGAAAATTGGATTTTGAACCCCTTTTTTATACCAAGTTCCATTTCCTCTTAGGAAAATTCCTGTCTCAAACAGTTTTTTTTGGGTTGAAAAATCTTGATTCTATCGTCGGTTCTCATAATCTTAAGCCTATACTTCTTTTTCAATTATATTTTTCTTCCTAACTATTCTTCAAAGTTATGAAAGTTATAACTCACGACTTTTTCTATCACTTACTTTGTGAATTTTATATTGAATTTTTAATCAACGTAAAACCTGAGTTGAGACGTTTTTATATCAAACCAATTAATTAAGTATATAATCTATTTATTTAATTTTAAATCATTTTGATATTAATGTTAAAATTTAATATTAAATTTTCCAAAAAACACTACATGAACTTTCAATTTTGATTGAAAGTAAAACAAAATTTAAAAATTTATTTTCCCAAACCAAAGTGCAATCTAAACTTGCCCTTTTGTTTTAATGGTTATTTATTTTGATCCATTTTTTTACTTCTTCTTACCTTTTGCCGTAGATATTTGGTGGGATAGATATAAAAATCTTTATAGAATTCAAATCCTAAATTTCACCAAAACTATCCATTTTAAGTATTTTTGACATTCTAAGTGGTTTTATCTTGGTAATAGTTGTTTTTTTCGTTCTTGTTGTCATTTATCACTTCCACTTAGTACAATGTAGGCACAAAAATAATCTTTTTTTTGAGGTAGTACGTAATTGAGCACTTTATTGGACCGTTTTTAGGATGAGAAGCCAATCATTATTGTTATAGGAGGTTATTTAGTACTTTTCCTCCGAGGACAATAATGAATGTAAAAAAACTCCTAGGACGTAAAAGTAATTCATATGTTGCCGCCATTACTGTAATGTAGCGTGTTCAAAAAACAATCTGTGTTAAAACTTCATGAGTTTTCTTTAAAAACGTTCATTTTGTTTATGTTTTTGTTCGTAGACTAATTTTTTTTTTCGTTTTAAAAGGTGTTCTAATTGACAATTTTTGTGTGTTTATTTGTAAAGCTTTTACATTTTGAGTAAAAGTGTGAAGCTATGGATGAATTCAATGACGACGATAATATGGAGTTAATTGGACGTTTGTTTTTTTTAATTAAGTATATAGCGCAGTTTATTTAATGAGTGCTACCTCAAAAAAATAGTGTATGCCATCCGGCTGAGAATGTCTTTATGTCTTGGCAATTTTTCCCAACAATAATAAAGAACACACTTCTCAGCCTTATGGCATAAATAACTATTATCAACTTGTCAAGTCCATAGAGGATAGAAATTTTAGGAACCTGCTAATTAACCTTATCTAACCCAACTATTTGACAATTGATTCGTACAAATTTAAAGTAGTAAAGAAAATTCCAAATCACCGATCATTTGTTTTATTTTTTTTCAAGTGCTACCGTTGTTGTACAGGAAAGTATTGCGTTCACTTTAAAAATTCTGGCGCGGTAGTCCGCATGTCGGACTATTCCTTTGGATGCGTGTTTTCCGTGCTTACAACAATCCTGGTAGGGACCATAATTGTTTATGGTTTTTTGCATTATATAAGTTTATAAACTACTAAATAATTCTGGCGAATTTAATTTGGAATGAATTTGGAACCCATTTCTGCTTAAGGTTCCGGTTTATGCTTTAGAACCTGCATTCGTCATGAATCAACGAATTTCTTTCACTAGAATTCAAGGAACTTATTATCTTTTTAATGTACAAACGGTGGCGCAACTAGAGAGCATAAGTAATCATACTTCTTAAGCTTGCCTGTATTGCTTTATATCAGAAACTTGCAACATACTCATTGAGCAGAATAAATATTAGAGAAGAAAAAAAACCACGTTAGAGTAATGCTATTTTGCTTGGAATATTTCTATTTATTCGGATTTACCCCTCTTTTTAGTCGCAGAGCCTTAGTACTTAGCTATAAAAAGACTTACCAGCTTTAACATCTCAACTCCGACATTACCAAATACCTGCTGTTTTTCTTATTGCTTCCCGCTGCAAATAAACGTGTGTTTCTTTATATTTGTTTTTATGCTCTTGTGAACATGTCGACAGAAAGCCTTCTTAATGGATTCAGACTAAGTGTTAAGAACTTAACAAAGTTTTGTTGATATAATCTCTTTATATAATCTCTGTGACTTTATCTTACTTAAAACTTCAGATCTCTTCTAAGCATACCATGCACTCAAACAACTAAAATTCTTACAACATATTTATTAAAATAATAGGGTTCAGGGTTACCTCGGAACTTTTCCATCAGATTCGCTACGCTCATCTTCCCTGCTTCTTTTTTTGCGGTTACCTATTAATCATTACTTAATTATTTTTATTATTAGCACTTAATCAAATTAGCTTCCTTACTAAATAATAAATTAAAAAATCAACGTAAACGAATCGTAATGCAAGGAATAAAGTATGAATAATTACAAATATAAATCAGTCGAAAGAAAACTTGAAAATTAATGTTTTTAAATTTCCTCCGAGAAATCTTAAGGAAGGAAGATTTCCAGTTTTTCTCACTAGGGAATAAAAAACTTGGTCCCTATGCAGGCCTCTGGAGACAAATAGGAAGGAAATAAAACTTGACTTTAAGTAAGATGTAATAACACGATATTAACTTCAACACAAATTGCTGTAAAATAAATATATATCTTTGTGTATGGAAAATTATTAATATTTTCAAGTCATTATTTTTACCGGATTTTCATAGGAAATAGTTTTAACTTATTAAGCGGAAAAATTAAGTTTTTGGTTTTGGTTCCTGAATCCAAAGCCGAGAAAACTATATATTTAAATCCCAAGGCTTGCCGAGTTATATATTTAGTTAACTCACGAGTTGAAGCCGAGGGAGTAAATTACTCCTCTAGAACAACGACCTATTTCTTTCAAGGACAGTTCAAACTTTGAATATCACTAGATAGCTTCACTAGAATCTAACTAAGCTCATTCTGATTAGTCGTCCAGTACCACTCAACAGAGAAATCTCGTAATGGGATAACTTCATATTAAGGCTGGATTAGAACCCTCAACCTCCAGTTCAAAAGGCGAGCGCTCTACCACTGAGATACCGGATGCGGAATATTATTATTGATATTGTTGCCGTATTTCGTAAATAGAAATGTTGTCAGCTAAAGTCAATAACTTTTGCATGAAACAAGAAATTTTTTTTAACTATTTTACATACTCGGTGATATAACTTAAAAAAGTGTAAACAGAGTTCGATACCCTTTCAGGATCGAACTCATAAACTTTAAGTTAAGAGCTGCATACGCTACCAATTGAGCTAAAGAGGAAATGCAGAGCGGTAGTGAAATAGTTTCCAAAGCAACCAAACCTATTTTTCTCCCGCTAGTTACTTTTCTCCCAACAGATTCCGACTAGGACTTATGTGTCATTTTTCTACCCCTTGCAAGAAGGAGAAAATTTCACGAATACTCGTTTTATATTCCTTATAACCTTCCTTTGTTTACAGTTTCCCAACACTTATCAAAATCGTATTTTGCTTTTCTAATTAACATAATATTTCAATATTTATTTTTTAATCCTTAAGATCTATGTTATTTTTATCTTTAATCAACTTGGCATTATCTCTGTGCGTAATTGATTACACATGACAAACAGATATGAAAGGCTTTAGTTTTTCTGTAAAAAATTAGAATTAACTCAGTTTGAATTTTGTTCGTAGTGTGCAAGGCTACTTTGATGGTATGAGCATATTTTTGTATAGCTAATGGGGTAATTATGTGCATTTCCTTTAAAACCCCCAGAAAGTTTTTAGTATAGTGCTTTATATTTGAGTGACTGCTCAAGTTATAAAACCTAAAATAAAGTAATATATAAACCAAGTAGGGAAACAAACACGATTTCTGTCAGAACTGGGATGTAGTTCACATTTTGTCCACCAGGGACAAACCCCCCCTGGGGGGGAGCCTAATAGGGGGCCTGATAACTCACCTAATGTTATCAGGCTCAAATTTTCCTATGGGCGTAAATGTAAACAAACTATTTACGGTACTCAAATTGTTGTTTTTATTGCATTGATTTGTACAATTTAGTATAAAATGTTTATAATTTGTGTTAGAAATACGTTTTGTCATATCCAATAGAGATTTAAGTGCGAATCTTGAAATACTAGGTTTTGTTTAAATTACTTAAAACGAGCGGGTAATTAACTTTTTGTCAAGTGCACTAATTAACTTAGTACATTTTTGCGAGTGATATTTGTTTTTTTCCCTTTCAAATATTAATTGTAATTAGTAATTAACAACTTTAACTAAACATTTTTTAATAAAATAAAATCAATCGTGATTTTAAGTTATATTTAAGGCAATACATTGTCGTCTGGAATTTTAATAAAAACATGTACTTTACCTTTACTATATTTTCTCTTTTTCTTTAACTAATTTATTTTAACAATTATTTCACAGAATTTAATACAAAATAATTAACTATCACGCAGATATTAACGTAAGAAAACACGATGAAAAGTAAAAACTCACCTAATGTTATCAGGGTTGCCAATAAAATTAAATAAAAATACCTAAATCCGAAAAGGCGCATGCGCAGTTATTCTAATTTTAGCATTTTTTATTTTTGAGCTAGTTATCAACTGATCGAGCAGGTCTGGATTTGTTTACATGCGTCAGAATAGGAGTTTCCCTACTTGGTTTATATATTACTTTAGCCTAAACCAAAAACATAAGTGCAAAAATTTAGCGTTAACTACAGAAGCACGCATTCCAAAGGAAATTGCCTGGTATGCGGACGTCAAAACCAGAACTTTTTGTATTTAATACTTATAATAACTTATTTCAATACCGATAGCATATGTGCTTTTCGTATATTTCAATTTTTGTCGGATCACCAATGTTAACCTGCACCAGGCGTGTTCTGTACTTGGATAATGCATTCCGAACCAGAAAACTGAACACGAACCTAGTGATTACGATATAGCAAAGTAAATATTGTTTGCAAATGACATAATTAATGTTTTTTGTTTCAGGCTCCGCTTTATTCCTTAACTTCAGCAGTTACTCAATTATCAAGCACAACTCGTAACTAATTTTTTTCTGCATTTTTTAAAAGGAATGCGCATAATTATCCTATTGTTATGCAAAACTATACCTCTGATGGAATAATTGGCAGTGCATACCATTATTGCATTTTTTTGTTAGATAGCAACCCTATCTAAAAAACATTTATTTTATCACATGCCTATTAAAAATATTACGCATGTGTTATTAGATAAAAACTTCTAAAAGGACTTGAACTTAAACAGAAGGAGAAGGAATTCATATATATATATATATATATATAATATATATATATATATATATATATATATATATATATATATATATATATATATATATATATATATAGTATAACTAATACTAGTACTAGTAATATTAGTATGACTTTTTATAAAATATAATAAAATACCAAAGTGTTTCCATTAAAAAAGAATATAAATTAATGAGTAATAACTAATATTAAGTAATTAAAGAAATAGAATAAATTCAAAGGGATAAAAATATTGAATCGATAGATGGTGATATTTAATGAAAATATTGTATTCCAATAAATCAAAATCAATGGAATTTATGAATTTAGAATATAGTGGGAAAATTTCTGTGAATATGGATAAATTTGTTGGAGACCAAATCTTTCCTTGTGTCATAACGTCTAGCATTAGTGTTCTCCTTTCTTTCTCAAACAGAGAACATTGAAATATATAGATGGGTTCAAGTTTGCGGAGACGTTTTGTCACAAGGACAGATGGGTCTGGGATAATTTTAAATCTATGAAGATATGACTTATTAGATCCATGTCTGGAAAGAGCCTGAGTTAATTTGTAAGTTATCTTTAGTTTAATATTTCTCCTCGAAACAACAGTGGGGAAGAAAATCTTGGGCCATGGGCCATAAACAGAAGAACTCCACATTTCTTCCCACTTGTTAAAAAGAAAAATTTTGGTCTCTAAACATTATTGCATTATTAACAAAATAGTTATTGGACTATTAAGAATTAAATTCTAGGTTAATTAATGAAGACTTCAGGTTCGCAAGGCTTCGCCATGCGAAACGTCTGTCATTAATATTTATTTAAATAAAAAATTTCTACAGGACTGAAGTCTTCAGTAATTAACCTATAATTATTGCATTAGTTTAGAGCTCAGCCAGTGTTTATCTTTAAAGGTTTTAGTGCATTTCCTTTGAAAAATTCATAGAAAATAAGTTATGAGTAGTGCTTGATAATTATCTGAAAAACCTTATATATGAATCATTTTCATTATAAAAATTTGCAACAGTATTACTTATTATCATTTAAATCATTCTGACGTTTCTCTCTTATCAACAATAAATTGCTGAGGAATATAAGAGATATGACTAGATTGGAGTAAAGGGAGGAATTACGGAATTGTGGAAATAAAAGAGTACCTCCTCATTCCACTTTTAAATAAGTACTAACAGAACCTCTCTCAGTCACGGTCGTTTTTAACGGAACCGGCAGTACTCGCTTAATGTAAAGTGTATTTAGCTTTTATTACCCAAACCAAGATGCAGTTGTGTAAACATTTCACTATTTAGCTTATCAGCTAATTAAAAGAACAACATTTCTTTAGTACATGTTTGTTAATCATAGGTGTTGTCTTTGTTTATACAGTTCGGCGTTGCCTGTGTTGTTTAGATTATGTTAAACCGTCAACATTTTCTACCTCTGTTCAGGAGGGTTACCCTCAATTAACACTTGGCAATATTAACATAGCCTGAGCTGCTTTTATCTCTATGTAGCATGAATATTATAGAAAAGGTTGTCTATATTTAACGTCGTAAATGTTTTTTTTGTATATATCCATAGAGGACTGAAATTTCCCTTTCTTTTTGAACCGTTTGACATCAATTGATTAAACTTGGGTTAATTTTTCGGAATTACGACCGTCCCCAAAATAAGTGTAAAGCAAATAATCATAATGTCAAATATAAAAAACTAGGAGAAATTGCGTTGTTTTATTGAATAATGCAGTGTCTTAAAATAATACTATATATAGAAGGAGCACTACTGATAACACGAAAGGCGATTCACTGGTGCACCTAAGTAATGCTGCCACCCTAACAATATACAATTTTCTAAAAAAAGTTGGCAATACTTCCGGTTGCTGAATTTTTATGTTCTGTTATTAATTAATGGTTGATTATTCATAAAATACTAATATAAATATCGGTGTATTACAATATTTATAGTATTTTAATTGTAGTTTAACGTATTTATTAGAATTATATATAAAAATAGACCTCGTCAACTAAATGTAGATTCTTGTATTCCGCCACCCTTTTGCCATCTAAGACCAGTTTTATTAAATACTCAGCAGGTGTTTTAAGTAATTATATTTGTTCTTTACGATTTTTCTTTATTAATAAATATTTATGACAAATATTTAAAATAACGTTTTGTTGTCAGGTTGGCAGCATTACTTAGGTGCACCAGTCAACCGGCTTTCGAGTTATCAGTGGAATTACATTGTGTTTACGGTCCTGTGCTCCTTCTATATAAATAGTATTATTCTAAGTCCAGTGTAAATAAACCTCATAAGTCAGTGCCGTTTTGAGTCAGTGCAATTTATTGCTCATTTTTACGTTTTAAGACTCTCCCGATAAAAGTGAAATAAAAATTAATTAATATTTAATCCAATATAATGCAAATACAAGGCCTAGTGGTTTAAAGCTTCTTAACCTAAAATTATATAATAAAAATAAATAAAAGACTGTTTTATACTTTTGAAAGTTTGCTAAAAAAAAGTAGAGATAATTCAATTTTAGTCAACTGTACCCGACCTTTGACGGAAGAGATCTTAAGAATTTAATTGGACCGCAAATGAAAAAGGTTTGGAGCAAAAAAATGAGCTCTACATTGTCTTCTATTCCAATTTCAACATATTTTCCCTTCTTATGTCTACTTGCTATAAACCATTTCTTTTTAAAAAATTTATTATTTAACACAGATAGTAAGATATACGTCACTAAATAGACATTTAGTAGGTATTGTTGCAAATATGTAAATTACCGATTAAAATGGTATTTTTAAATCGTGTTAAAAATTTTAACAATATTTTAAAATTGCTTATCATTAATTGGGGTTGGTTATATTTACGTAACGCTGTTCAGTTTTTAGCTTAAACGTTAAAGTCTTCCTGTTACCGTTTATATTCAGGATAGATTAAACATGACCTTTTTATAAACCGAGGTAAAGAAAAATGTTTCAAAACAAAATATATCGTTACTTTTTGTAATATACATAAGCAAGACAATGTTGCGTTTATTTTGAGCAGAGTTAATTTTTATTTATCATTTGTTATTTTGCTGGTATACCAAGGCTTCAGGTTTTCCCCTTCATAATTAATCATTTTCATTTAAGGTAATGGAACGTTTTCTTGAAAGTAAAATAAGTATTTGGTAATTTTTTATGTTCAAGTGGATGAACTTATTCGAAGAAAATATAATATTCCAAGAGCCAGGCCTAAAAAATGTGACTTATTTTGTACTACTACAAATTTTTCTGAAAATATACCTTAAATTATGAAGGAAAAGCATGCCTGCCATCAGCATAGTCCAGAGTGGAGCCCTTCATATGAACGCACTCGCTCAAACTATTATAAAATCGCACAAATTCCAGTTTTCTTGCAATAAGTGGTTCCCTGTAGGTCGTGTGCAAAACATGAAGAGAACATTTTTTAAAGCTGATAAAATTTACAATTAAATGAGAGTTTTTTTCCGTCAAAATCGGATAACTGCAACTAAAGTTATGACATTGGTTAAAGAAATTCGCTGAATTTGCATAAATTGACCACTTTTGGGTGTTTTTGAATCAGCCATAACCTTGGTTGTACTAATCCCATTTTGATGATTAAACACTCGCTTTATTGGACATTTTATGATCTTTAAAAATGTACTAGTCATGTTTTGCGCACAACCTGCAGGGAACTACTTAATACAAGAAAACTGAAATTTGTGCGACTTTATAAAATTTTGAGCAGGCCCAATCATATAAAGGGCTCCACTCTGGACAGGCAGACTATTTTTTCTATATAATTTAAGGTATTTTTTTAAACAATTGGTTTAAAGTAGTACAAAATGAGTCACATTTTTTCAGGTCCGGATCTGGTTTTGAAGGTTGTATTGATCGCATCAAGTGTAACTAGCGTCCATAACTGCTCGATCATTAAAACTTTTTTTGGCTTAATGACATCATCGGATCTGTAAACTTGGATAAAATATCCCATAACGCCTCTTGAAAAATGGTTAATGGCTGAAAATGGCTCTTGCATGGCTAAGTTTCAGCAAGGCTAGGCGCCTGCAAAATCTCGCATCATTTTTTGATCGCAAAATTAATTGCATCATTTTTCCGCGTTATTGATTTTTTGAAATTTTTTCTGACTTATTATTGCGGGTTAATGACGCTGTAAAGAATTTTTTTCTAACAGGACAACTATCGCGATAAACTGATTTTTGACAGTTACAACTTTTTAGCATAAATACGCTATAGGAGCTACGATGATAACAAACACACCCGTACAGGGTTGGCTTTAGGAGGGGGGCATCATATGTATATATATATATATATATATATATATATATATATATATATATATATATATATATATATATATAATATATATATATATATATATATATATATATATATATATATATATATATATATATATAATATAAAAAAAAAAAAAATATATACACATACAGACAGAAAACTTTGTGAAAACCACTCATGAAGTCTTAAAAACACCCGAAACGGATAAATCCGGTAACATTCTGGTTTTTGGATTGTTTTGCAAACATAATACTTTTCCTATATACCTACGGTATAAATGCTTTGAAGAAGTACCAAATGAGTCGTATTTATCAGGGTTAGAAAAGAGGAGAGGACGGGATACAGGATTTTACTGGTGCTTTTCCCTTGATTAGATTTTCTCATTATCACACAGGGGATTGCGCGCCGCACAATCACCAACTTTGCAACAATATTATCAGTTCAACTAATTTTCCTAAACAATTATTTAGCATTTATTTTTAATTGGTAAATTAATAACTTAATATCTGTTTTGTTTGATTTATGCGTAAATGTTTTAAAACTTTTATGATAATTGAACAATTATATACGTTTTACGTATTAAACTCAAATTTAATCAAAAACTAACCAAGATAAAGTTTATTAAAAAATTATTTTTATGAGGTAAATT
This sequence comes from Microvelia longipes, assembly GCA_018340805.1. Classification (NCBI taxonomy): domain Eukaryota; kingdom Metazoa; phylum Arthropoda; class Insecta; order Hemiptera; family Veliidae; genus Microvelia; species Microvelia longipes. Next base: position 20,588,990 of record JACMZG010001859.1, read on the forward strand.
TATAATTTCAGACTTCATTAAAACTCACTATTTGTGATATTAATTATATTTATGCCTAAGCTTCATTTTTACTTTTCCTTGCCTATTCTAACTTAAGTACATAGAAAAGGTATTGTGTATCATTAGATACTACCAAATTTTGCAAAAGATAAATAGTTGGCACAATATACTTGTGCGAGAGACACCTAGGCATTAGGAAATGTAACTGTTTTATCACATGACATGTCATGTTGATGTCATGTTTCACCTATACGAAAATATATACCTATACAACCTTGGATGACTGAAGGCCTCATAAAGTCACTTAGAACTTATGAAAAACTTAAGCAAAAGTTGTACAAACAACCATTTAATTTAGAATTAAAACAAAAAACTAATATGTACCATAAACTCTTCGCAAAATTAATAAAGAAATCTAAAAACTACTATTATAATAAAAAGATTGAAAAGGCTAACAATGAAAGTTCAAAAGTATGGAAAGTAATTAATGAAGCCACAGGACGAACAAAACCAAACGTTAAAATACAAAGTATATACGACGAAACGACTAATACTACTATAGACGCACACACACAACCACACCAGGCAGCTGATACTTTGCTGATGTTGGACGAGTACATGCTGAGAAAATAGTAACTAAACCTAACAAAGAAATAACTGTTAACCAATTGACTAACAAACATAACAAAACATGGACAACCCTAAATTTTAAAAAAGAAGATCTAATTGACGCAATAAGGGACATAAAATCAAGCTCAGCTCCAGGACATGACGGACTTACTGCCGACTTTATTAAAACACACCAAGAACAATTAATAGGACCGATTTCACACATCGTGAAAATGAGCTTGGAAACAGGAGTACTTCCCGATGCTTGTAAAATTGCCATTATCAACCCAGAGAGAAACACTTTATTTATAAAAAAAATTACATTACAAAGGGAGCTGTCCTTCTATAAAGGATTGCTGAAATACACAGCATACTTAATCTATCTTAAAGACAATTTTATCAAATTATTAATTTATACATAATTATATTAGATAATGTAAATAATTACATTTAAGTTTTAAAATTTTACATATATACATATAAAATATGGTTATTTATAATACCTAGTGAGTCTAAAATTATATTTTCACCTAATTATATTAAATCAGGAAACTCACAATTACCTTCTAACTACAGACCAATATCTTTACTTACTAACTTATCAAAAATAATAGAAAAAATTATTAAGAAGCAATTAATTGACTTCTTAGAAAGTAATAAAATATTAGACAATTCGCAATACGGATTTAGATCAGGACGAGGGACAGAAGACGCTATAGCCAAACTAGTTGACTACTTAAATAATTGGCTTGATAATGGCAAGAAACCTGTTGTTGTAATGCTGGATCTAGCCAAAGCATTCGATACTGTCTCCCACAAACTGTTAATTAAAAAATTCATAGCTATTGGTATAAGAGGAACAGTACTCGAATGGTTTAAAAGCTATCTAACCAGCAGAACATATCGAGTAAAAGTAAACAACGAGATCGGAAAAGAGTTTACTTCTGAATACTCCATACCCCAGGGTACAGTTTTGGGTGGGAATTCTCTTTTTGATCCACATTAACGACATATTTAACTTATCATTAAAGTCTAAAATAATAGGTTACTGTGACGACTTAGCAATATTATGCGCTACTGACTCATTTACAGAAACATTAAGACATATAGAATTAGACATGATGAAAATAAAACACTAGCTTAATACTAACTTACTGACACTTAACATTAATAAAACTTGCTACATGACACTAACCAACCAGACAAACAGACGACCCGAACTCACCAAACTAAGAGTACACGAGACGGACTGTCACGCTACTTATCCATTACCATGTACTTGTCCAGCATTAGCAAGAGTAAAACAAACTAAGTATTTAGGACTTATTATTGACCAATGTTTAAACTGGACAGAACATATACAACAACTAACCACAAGACTAAGACAGAGTATATATATTTTTGCGAGAGTCACAGGCTTCTTGTCCTTATCACAGATAAGATCCCTATACTACGGAATAATTAATTCTATTATTCAATATGGTATAATAGCATGGGGGTCTGCATGTGATACGGCGAAGAGGTCTGTACTCAGAGCTCAAAAAGCCATACTCAGGACGATATTCAGGAAACCCAGAGGCCATAGCAGCAAAAAGTTATTTGAGAAATTAGACGTCCCTAATGTTGACATTATACATAAAATGACTTGCATACTATACGCACTCAAACACAGAGACAAACTGACTCAAATCACTCACGGAAAAGGAACAAGAAACGAGACGAAAAAACTTTACCAACTACCAAAAGCTAACACTATGAAATCACAACAACATTGGACTTATTACGGACTTGAAGTCATAAATCAACTCCCAACAGACCTATTAACAATGTTCAAAAATACAAATCTACTTAACACTGACACATTCATAAAACATCTACGAAACTATTTTATAAAAATGCCTAATAATAAGTTAAAAAAAACAAATAGAAAATCTTCGTGATTTCTCTTGAACAAGGTTAAATTCACAACAATAATTATATGGATAAGACTCTGAATTAAATAATCTATAAAATATAATAATAATAACAAGAACACAAATTTATAATAATAATAATAATCATAAATAAATTTAAAACAAAAAAGTTAATTTTTATCACATACATAAGATACAATTATTTTTAGATTATATAATTTCGGTATTTTTTTTATTGTAACATTTTTAGCGTCGCAATTAATATTAACATGTTTGTTCTTAGATTTAAGTAAGTGCCACACAGCACAGGATTTTGCAATCCTATAGTGTGGCACTCAATCCTTTATGCCATATTTAATTATGTACATGATAAAATAAAGGAAATTTATTTAAAAAAAAAAAATAAATGTCCCTCTCTGTTTTGTTACGTCTAACTCATCTGGACATTGACAGAGCCTGAGCTCACTCTGACCTACAATTAAAATTCCTAAGTATATAATGTAATTTATATTCATTTTGTTTCAGTCTCTTGGTGGTAAAAGACCCAGTGATGAGGTACTGAAATAATGCTGGTTCGCTGGGAGGACTGTAAAAAACCAGTGGACCATATATATTGTTTATGCATATTTTCTAATAGGGACTTAACGCTGGTATGAAAACAATAAGAATAATCCATGCATAGATTGTAATAATAAATAAATATAAATAATTCTATGTTAATAAATGTTGGACTTTTAGCAAGGCTAAATTTATACATGCACATAAATAAGTAAATAACATACAAAGTTATTCAAAAGCAAAGTTGTAAATGGCTAAGCAAGCAGCAGGTAACTAAAAAATGGATAAATAAGGTGAATACATACCATAAATGGAGACATGCGCAATAATAAAGATAAATGGATAAAGATGATAATAATAGGTGAAACAAATGAGTCAAAGGACAGAGTTATGTATTGTCTCTAGTCCTCCTTCCGACACCACACAGTCTGTCGTTGTGACGGGTAAGACACTTGACGGGAACCTAAATGATAGGACATAGGACATTAGATTATTCGAAATCATAAATACAGTTATAGTTTAGCAGTATACAATAAAATGTAAGGCCTTTATCATACAAAGAGCAGAACAGTACTGATCAGTTTGATTAGTTCAGTTTAAGGCAGTTAAATTTAGATAAATTGCAACTAATAGATGGCGATAGAATCCACAGACTGACAAATGGAGTATTTCTGCAAATAATAGTGATAAATATGATGCATAAGTTGGACACCATCAAGTTTTGTTGTGCTGAACAGATCGCTTGCACGTTCGCCGGTATTGTCTCCTCGGTTTTCTAGAGTAAGTATCGCGTTCGCGGTTAAAGGTAACATGAAGTTCTACTCACAGTCGTTTCAGGCCACTGTTTTGAAGATATTTTGAGCTTATGTTCATTTAGAATCAATAAATTTAATTATAAATTGGATCCAAATTGACTGATTTCGGTGGTTACTCTTTGAATCTTTTTTTCATACTGATCGATACATTCAATCGATAGATACAATCGATCTAGTGAATAAATCGATAAAATGATGGACTGTCAAGTCTGAAAGCTGTGGAGAGACTTGTTCTTTGTTTTTCCGGGTCCTTATATCTAGACTCCACAACTCTATTTTTTATTATGATAAAATGATTGTTCGAAATCTCAATCAAGATAGGGCGCTAAGATGCACTGTGAGCGTTTGATATTGAACAGACATTGAGGTATCACATAGTCAGGTTACTTTGTTTGTTTTCATTCTGATAATGCATGTCGAAAATAAATGTTTTAAACTTAATAAGTGAGCTGGAGACAATAAAATGGAGGAATTAAGTAAAGATGAAAGTGATAAACAAGTAGCAGAAGAAGCACAAGTGATAAATAAAGTGAAAGTGCGTAAAAGAATGATAACAAGTGCTATACTACATGCTAGGAATATAAGCTTCATAAAATTACATATATACCAATTAAGATAATAAAATACTTAAAATTACGTAAGTAGCCAAGCCAAAATTGGTAAGTTCGGAACTTTTCCTCATTACATCGGAGTCGCTACGCTCATCCTCCCTTCGCTTCGCTTCATCCTCGGGACTCGCTTTGCTCTTCTTCAAATGCATCCGTATCATTCACAGCGGTCATCCATACAGCAATTCTCCTTAATTTGTATGATCCAATAAAAATGATGGATATACTTGTCGTATTGAAACGATACTTATTGTACTTATTTATTAGGTAATAATATACACTTGTACCAAATTTCAACTTAATTGGACCATTACCCAATTATTGACAATTTTTTAAAAAAAACGTACACAAGTCATTCCATAAAAATTGAACTAATGATGATAATGAGATGAAACTTGGCACATATGTTAGACTTTTACATAGTCACATGATCATCGCATCATTTTTATGTGTTTTATGATTTTTTGAAATTTTCGCTGAGTCATTATTGTGGGTTAATGACGACATTTCTTTGAAATGTAGTGATGTAAATGGGCTTAAGCCCGTTGATGTGCTAATAAAATAAAAAAATAAATAAAAATGTTTTCCGAAAAGCACAAATATACAGTGGTAGACTGATTTTTGTACAAAATTCCAACTCTAGCATAAATACACTGGGTGCTACAATGATAACAGACACACACACATACAGAGAGACAAAAACCACTCAGGAGGCCTTAACAATGCCTGAAACGGATAATTCCGGTTTCGGATTTTTTTTGCAAGCACAACACTTTTCCTATATACCTACGGTATAAAGGTGGAAAAGTTCAGTCATCTCTGAACAAATTTTGCTTAATTTAAGACAAAGTAGTTAAAAAATAAAGTAATATTTACGTGTTAATATAATTGTATTTTTATTTAGAATAAGGTTGACTTTAATTCTTTAAGTATTTCTTATAGAAAGAAAGCTATACATTTCAACCCTTTTGTGACATCTTCAGGCTATATCCTTAAAAGATACGTTCTCATATGTAAATGCTTTTGTTGTTTTTTCAGTGTTTTTTTTTAGTTTATTTTACATTTGCCACTAAATGTAGTTGTAATAATCTTTTGAGGATATTGCCTGAAGATGACCCAAAGGGGTTGACATATATAGCTTTCTTTCTTAAAAGTAATAGTAAAACTAAAGTCGACCTTTTTCTTAATAATGATTGTGTTCTACAAAAAAAGATGTTCACTGCTAAAATCAGATGACAGTGCAGGAAAATAGTGTTGAGGTACCAACGAGGTTAGCCTGATTTGAAATTGAGGGCGTGGTTTAACATCCATAACTAACTTCATTGGCTCCCTCACATTATTTTCCTACACTGTCAACTGATTTTAGTTGTGTGTCGTATTATAATAAACTTATAGAGAAATTGTATTTATTATGAAAACTCAAAACATTATGTCACCAATGTACAGTTATGGTACCAAGCTACTCAGGGAACGATAAGAGCCCTGGAAGTTCCCTCCAAGATTGTCTCTTTGGCTGACTCAGTACTTTCCCATTATTATGCTGTTGCAGTTGAGAAGAAGTAAAAAATTGAAGTAAAAGGGAGCAAACGTAACAATAAATAACTGCAAATTAGTTTTTAACGAATAAATATATATTTACACACATAACTTTACTACAGTGATAAACTTGTGTCTTTACGATATCTATTTAGTGATAAATTTATTGATTATCTATCTCTTGATTATACAACCTAGTAGTGACTTATATAAATATAATTTATCTCTAATTACCGCAGTGGCATATTTAATATTAGTGATATATACATAGAGATATTATTACAAGAGCGAGTCTTACCTTTCTCAATACATTGCAAAACAAGAGATTACACTTTTCTAGGATCTTACAAGATGGAGATAGTTTTGTAACATCATTTCTGTTGTCTCCATGAGGTTAATTTATATTAATTTTTTTCTTTTTTTTTGTGTTTGGAACATTTTAAGAGTTCCATAATTAAGCTAAGTTACAGTAATTTTTTAGATTTGATTTTAACTTTCCAAGATGTTTAGATTGCTTTGTTACACTTTCCCAGGTTTGATATGAAATCAATAACCTGCCTCCATACGATGTATCTCTATGTACATACAATGTTAGTGGCGTCTGCATGTATTGTATTTAGTGAAATCCATGTGTCTTTGCTTACCATATGAATTATTCCAAGGAGATCATCAACTAGTCATGTATTTACATGACTAGTTCCGTTAGTCTGGTAAAATTTTATCTGCTGGTATGATGGAGAATAGTTTGGATACGGATTGTACAAATATAGATGTGAAGAAGGAATCTATTGAGGGTTTGAAAGCTTCTTGTAAGCTATCTGAGTTCTGCTCCATAAGCTTGTTCATTTGTTGACCTAAAAAAATGCATGCCATTAATTATTGAGAAAATTCAGAGGGTTTCAAATTTGAGCCATGGGTGAAGCAAATTATCCATCTCCCCTACCCCTTATAATTTCATGGTGTTATTCATATTAAAATTCCATTTCGAGGAACAGGCTAACAGATTTTTGTTAATGGGGTCGTAGACTTTCTCAAGATTGTATTTGATTTCCACATCCCTCATTGCACTCATGTTTTCAATACTCGATACGAATCGCTTGGTTTCCATGAAGTTTTTATAACTTTACAGAATATTCGTCGAAACAACAAATTAAAACAATAATTAACATGAAGCAAATTGCCTATTATGTTACTGGGTCTCTCTTATTTATTTTTGATGATTTTTTAAAAAAGTTATAATTAACGCTAGTGTGATACGCCGTGTTGGACTAACCCTTAAATCTTATTAGTTATTTCTCTGATAAAATCATATTTTTGTACCAAGTTTCAATATCTGTACCCATACTCATTCATACAAACATAGATACATACACACTCTAAATGCTCGATCTACAGGCACCAAATGCTACTTCGATTTTGGGAATCTGTAGTTACTTTTTTTAGATATTTGATAAGGAAGTGGGTATTAATTTTCTACTTATTCCATCCCTTTGTTTCGTTAGTAAGGAGACAAGCATAATCATGGATTCCATGAAAGAGTAAGACATAAGACAGTAATGTTCTAGAACTAAGTATTAATAATGAATAAAAAAGAAGATCTCAATTCAACATATAAGTATTAATAATTTTATAAAGCGTCCCATTATATTTAACTTTTGTCCATAGTTTAAAAAACCATAGTTTACTGAGTGTTCAAAAATTAATCAAATGCTGACAATAAGACTAGTCTATATAAAACGTGTACCAATTTTATAACTGATCAGATTAAAATTGTTAGTTAGTGCCTAAATGTAGTTTGAGTGTCGCACTGTACTTACTCAGTTTGGCATTCCCTTTAATGATATTTTCAAATTTAAAAACTTTTTTTGCTGGTATTCCTGCGTCATATGACGCGTCCTTAAGGACATAAAATTTATTTCCGTCGCCATCTACGTCATCGAGTTCAAGAGTGAGTGAAAAGTTGCCTCTCATGTCACCTGAAATATTAAGTTTTAATGTTATATGTTAGCAATTCCGGAACAGTCAATACTTACAGTTGAATAAGCTTACCAATAAACTGTTTCGGCTAAACGCCATCATCAGCAGGTGGGACAGAGCTCTCGATTAAGTTATATGAGTGAATAACATGAAGTATACATTAGCAGGACGAGCCCTCAGAAGATAAGGTAAGAAGGAGAAACCCTCTCCTACTTTTAATAAATTTATTAATCGAGAGCTCAAGAGTTATCACACCTGCTAATGGTAGCATTAAGCCGAAACCCATCATAGTTATATTCATATCCAACAGCTAATGCCTTCAGTTTTTTCATCTTGTGGTAAATATAGCCACCTTAATTTCAGTAGTTAATAAGTTAATTTATTGCTCAAACGTCTGTCTCCGTGGCCGTGATCGTATAATCATCGATTTACGCACTGGAGGTCTGGGGTTCTAAGTTTATATGAATAATATTTCTACTAAAACGAATTCACTAACTTTAATTAATACTTGGAATATTGGATGCAACCCACCTAAGGTTAATACCGCAGAAATACGCTAAAGGCCATAACGGCATTTTATTTTTTTATTCATTGCTCAAACAATGGATAAAAAACTTGCAAAACTGCTTACACCACTTCATTGTCACTAAATGCCCTTGCAAAATTCGCAAAAGTGATGGGAGACATGGCATCCCATCGGACTCGGGAGTGCGGTCAGAACCTCTTTTAAAAGGTCTCTAACCACAAAAA